>OZ012668.1:51173561-52423561 GCA_963942505.1 Lordithon lunulatus | reverse complement strand
GTAAATTTCTCTTTAGAGAGAAAGTGTAACGTCATCTGGCGACAGCACATCAATTAACAATGCACACCCATAAAGGCACCTTACACGGTCAATAATACTGTCAGTATTCTAAAATATTGATAGTATTACTCATCGTGTAAGGTGTAGTATTGATAGATTGAACAGAATACTGACGTTAATCCGAATAATTGATTGGGTGATAAATAATTATGCAAATACTGACAGTACTAGGAATGACAGTAGTATTGACCGTGTAAGCTGCCTTATATGATAATAACTGTTAACAGTGGTGAGATCTAACAAGATTGAAATCTAGATATGTAGTAATTGTATTAATAGAAATCGTATGCTAAGTTTCATATGTCTATTATTATTATTATTATTATTAAACGGATTTGCAAGCTGCATTCGCATTATTGACATAGCTTTCTAGTATACTACTGTAGGATTTAAAGCCTGATTCTATGTCGCTTCTATGTAAGTAGCAGGATCAGTGCTATGTTACGAGACCGACATCTTAAAGTGCCTTCCGAAGTACCGTGGATATATAACAAATATTATATACCACTCATATACGACTTCGGTTCGCGAAGTCTCTTAGTAATTTTCCGAGAATATTCTACATACTCAACCTTAAATGAATAAATAAGAAAACTTACTGCTTAAATACTTTGCTGGAGTGCCTACTACACGGAAAGCCACGCATGGCGTGAATACTGTTGGAATTTCCGATGGCAGTTGATCACCATTCGCGATTTCTCTGCACATTAGGTGGACGAGCACTAGTCGCCCGCCCATGCGACTTCGAAGTTCTGACTCTCCTACCCACTGAAAAAGAGTAAAATCACGATGTATATTAAAGTAGAACTTGTCAAAACAAGACAAATGTATACACCAAATATCTTTAAATAACATTATTATTATCAACTTTATATACACACCGCACAAAATGTGTTTTGAAATTGGATTCTCGGACTAGAATATATTATTAATCCTGTGCTTTACGGTAGGAGAATAAGGCATCCTTTCGTATGATTTTGTGGCGGTTAATTATGACCAAGGTCGCTAGTCTTGTCCTGCTATGTCACGTCTTTCGCTGTATAGTTTTTTTTACAGTATTTTCCACTCATGTTTGTCGTTTGTTTAATGTATGATCCCCCTCTTCCCAAAATAAAACTAAACTGATTAAGGCTCTTGTGGGGTGTTGTTGTTGTAACACTCCTGCCTGTTACCTATTCTAGTTTTATTACACTTTCTATAGTTACCATAAAAAAGGCGAATCGAAATAAAGTAAATATTACAAGCTGTCCTCTTTATAAAGATTTCTCTTACTTGCAAAAACGTCCTGCCCTCGTCCCTGAACAGCCGAAACGGTACGTCCGTGTCGAGCGGGTTCCGCAGGTCGATCCATCCTCCATCTGTTAAAAATTTCGCGCCCGACACCGCGCAGACAGGTGTTCGGATGCCTGCAATAAAAAATATATATAAGCGATTGGAAAACATTAATCATCGCTCGCGGACGAGTAGAGGCCATTAAATTAATTATTCGGCAGCTCGAGCGCGCTAACGCGCGTTCTAAGCGGATTTGCCGGGATTAATTAAGTTTTAAACCACCAGGCTCTATCTAGCGTTATGTAATTTAACAATATTTACAAACAGCTTTAATTAATGCATCGTTTGCTTTGTGAGTAGTTTGGTTGATTAATGGAGCGTTGGGGAGTTATGATATCATACTATTTCTATAAGAAACGTTCTTTTTTTTATTCGAATTATTGTGCAATATTCTTTGAGAAACATATAATGAATGAAACTGTTATAATTGATTGTATGAGATTATTTTTTGTTGTAATCTTAACAGATTTTTTTGTTGTTGAAGGAAATAACGTTGAATTCAATGTGAATTTGGTTTTACTATAGAACAAATATACAATAAATAGTTTTCATGAATAATTTGAACAGAAATACCTTTTGTTAAATTACGTAAGGCTTGTCGATGTCAAAAATAACAATGCTTATAGCTAATAAAGATTGATAGTATAATAAAGATTTTGAAGTCTCTGTCCTTCAAAATCTTTATTATACTATATTGTAAATTTTTCCCGAAAAATTAAAGTTGTGTATTATTCTCAACACAGATTCGTTATATTGTGATACACAAACGAACTTGGAAATTAGCAGCACGCTTTGAAACTCAACGGCTTGTAATAATGAAACTTACAAGTGTACGTGTATATATATAATACCAAGTTCTTGGTGTATGTATTGTAATTTTAGGTTCAATTAAGTTTACGAACGTGTCAAAGTCTTTTGCAGACATACGCGTGTGCGGTCATATGCGGCGAACACGCGCACATCCACATAAATTAGTCCTTACAAACCACACATTTGCACTAGACGCCAGAAACAACGTAAAGTGCTAAAGCTTAAAGTGTTTCGGGAAACTGTGCATGTGAGGTTAATAATTTCTAAGGAGCTTAATATTGAATATCGGGTAAACATGCATATTATAAATATTTTTCCAACCATGTTTGTAAACAGTAATTATATTAATTATTGTAAGTAGTAAAACAAATAACTCATGCATGCTGTCATAAATATATAACACTACTGGACAGATAATTTGGTGCTTTCTATTTCTGTTTCTAACTTGATTAATAATTTTCAAAAATGTATGAAATTGATTGCGATTTGTTTACTAATAGCGTTGATTGAAGTAATACTTCAATCAACGCTAATAGTCCGTCCAATATGGTACTAAATTTAAGAATCCTAGTTACGCTATTACTGACTTTTTGAAGGGTTAAAATGATGTAATATACCAAATCAGCTAGATTACTTCAGAAAAATAGCTGTATCTTGTTTAATAATTTAAAAAATAGTATGAAATTGATTACGATTTGTTTAATAATAGTCCTTCTAATACGATACTAAATTTGAGAATCCTAGTTGAACTTATACTAACTCTTTGAGGAGTTAGAATGATGTAACATCCCAAATCAGCTTAGTTACTTCAGAAAAACAGCTGTAACTTTGTTAATAATTTTCAAAAATGTATTAAATTCATTGCTATTTGTTTATTAATAGTCCTTCTTATATGGTTCTAAATTTAAGAATTCTAGTTGCACTATTACTGACGTTTTGAAGGGTTAAAATGATGTAATATACTAAATCAACTAGATTACTTCAGAAAAATAGCTGTATCTTGGTAAATAAGTTTTAACAAAATATGAAATTTATTACGATTTGTTTAATAGTAGACCTTCTAATACGGTACTAAATTTGAGAATCCTAGTTGCACTAATACTAACTCCTCGAGGAGTTAGAATGATGTAACATCCCAAATCAGCTTAGTTACGTCAGAAAAATGGCTGTAACTTGGTTAATAATATTCAAAAATTTATGAAATTTATTACTATTTGTTTATAAATGGTCGTTCTAATATCGTGCTAAATTTGAGAATCCTAATTGCAATTATACTAACTCTTTGAGGAGTTAGAATGATGTAACATCCCGAATCAGTTTAGTTACTTTAGAAAAACAGATGTAACTTGGTTAATAATTTTCAGAAATGTATGAAATTAATTGCTATTTGTTTATTAATAGTCCTTCTAATATGGTGCTAAATTTGAGAATCCTAGTTGCACTATTACTGACTTTTTGAAGGGTTAAAATGATGTAATATACCAAATCAGCTAGGTTAGTTAAAAAAAAACAGCTGTAACTTGTTTATTAATTTTTTTAAATGTATGAAATGAACTGAGATTTGTTTACTAATAGTTCTTCTAACATAGTACTAAACTTTGACAATCCTAGTTGCACTTTTACTGATTGTTTGAGGGGTTAAAATGATGTGATATCTCAAATTAGTTAAGTTACTTCGGAAAAACAGCTGTAATTAAGTTAATAATATTCAAAAATATATTCAATTGATTGCGATTTGTTTATTAATAGTCCTTCTAATATGGTGTTAAATTTGAGAATCCTAGTTGCACTTATACTAACTCTTTGAGGAGTTAGAATGATGTAACATCCCAAATCAGCTTAATTACTTCAGAAAAACAGCTGTAACTTGATTAATAATTTTCAACAATGTATGAAAATGGTTGCGATTTATTTATAAATAGTCCTTCTAATGTGGTACTAAATTTGAGAATCGTAGTTGCGTTATTACTGATTTTATGAGTGGTTAGAATGATGTAATATCTTAAATCAGCTAAGTTACTTCAGAAAAACAGCTGTAACTTGGTTAATAATTTTCAAAAATGTATGAAAATGATTGCGATTTGTTTATTAATAGTCCTTCTAATATTCCACAAAATTTGAGAATCCTAGTTGCATTATTACGGACTTTATTGAGGGGTTAAAATGATGTAATATCCTAAATCAGCTTGATTACTACAGAAAAACAGGTGAAACTTGGTTAATAATTTTCAAAGCTGTTTGAAATTGATTTTAATTTGTTAGCTAATAGTTCTTCTAATATGGTACTAAATTTGAGAATCGTAGTTGCACTATTACTGACTTTTTGAGGGGTTAAAATGATGTAATATCCCAAATCAGCTAGGTTACTTTAGAAAAATAGCTGTAACGTGGTTAGTAATTTTGAAAAATATATGAAATTATTGCAATTTATTTTAAAATAGTCCTTGTAATATGGTACTAAATTTGTGAATCCTAGTTGCACTATTACTGATTATTTGAGGGATTAAAATGATGTAATATCTTATATCAGCTATGTTATTTCAAAAAACAGCTGCAACTCGGTTAATAATTTTCAAAAATGTATGAAAATGATTGCGATTTGTTTATAAATAGTCCTTCTAATATTCTACTAAATTTGAGAATCCTAGTTGTATTATTACTGACTTTATTGAGGGGTTAAATGATGTAATATCCTAAATCATCTTGGTTACTACAGAAAAACAGGTGAAACTGGGTTAATAATTTTCAAAAATGTTTGAAATTGATTTCGATTTGTTAACTAATAGTTCTTCTAATATGGTAATAAATTTGAGAATCGTAGTTGCACTATTACTGACTTTTTGAGGGGTTAAAATGATGTAATATCCCAAAACAGCTAGGTTACTTCAGAAAAACAGTTGTCACGTGGTTAGTAATTTTGAAAAATATATGAAATTTATTGCAATTTATTTTAAAATAGTCTTTCTAATATGGTACAAAATTTGAGAATCCTAGTTGCACTATTACTCACTTTTTGAAGGGATTAGAATTATGTAATATCTCGAATCAGCTACGTTACTTCAGAAAAACAGCTGTAACTTGGTTAATACATTTCAAAAATTTATGAAACTGATTGTGATTTGTTTACTAATAGTCCTTCTAATATGCCACTAAATTTGAGAATCCTAGTTGCATTATTACTGACTTTATTGAGGGGTTAAAATGATGTAATATCCTAAATCAGCTTGGTTACTACAGAAAAACAGGTGAAACTTTGTTAATAATTTTCAAAAATGTTTGAAATTGATTTCGATTTGTTAATTAATAGTCCTTCTAATATGGTACTAAATTTGAGTGTCCTAGTTACACTATTACTGACTTTTTGAGGAGTTAGAATGATGTAATATCTCAAATCAGCTGTTATTTCAGAAAAACAGCTGTAACTTGGTTAATAATTTTCAAAAATGTATTAAATTGATTTAAATTTATTTATAAATAGTCCTTCTAATATGGTACTAAATTTGAGAATCCTATTTATACTATTACTGAATTTCTGAGGGGTTAGAATGATGTAATATCTCAAATCAGCTAAGTTACTTCAGAAAAACAGCTGTAACTTGATTATTCATTTTCAAATATTTATTAAATTGATTGCGATTTCGGAAAGACTCATGTATGGGTCGATAGCCATATATATATATATATTAGAAGATTATTTTGTTAAGATTTGCCTCGCTTTCTCAGAAGATTTCCAAATGGTCGCAATCCATTGAAACGTTTACCGGAATTTAGTTCAGAAACATCCATGCATCTATATGTGTATCACAGACAGACATGATTCAAAAATGGTCTATTTCGACATTTAGTCGTGAAACGTAAAGAAAATTCTAAATTGGGCGCGATAACAATCACTTCATTATACAGTAGTGTTGTATTCGGAAAATTAAAAAAAAACGTAATAAATTAAATTCATCAAAAGACAACAAATGCTGAATTTTTGAATTATTATTCTATTGCCTGAGTAATAAAATTCTTATGTTAAACATAAATAATGTTGTAATATGTGATCCATATATTCGTATATTCAAACATAATGAATACTCGAACACTGTACTGCGGCGATTCGCTCCAATTAAAATTCATAATTCATTCCCCAAATGTATGTGATCGATACTACTATTTAATAATGAACCGAAAATGACTGCACCCAACTTTTTAATTAAACCGTTCGCGTGCCCGAGGCTGATTGATTTATGCAGTTTCTGATTATGAACAATCCCCGATTTAATTAGCGTGGAACTCATACTGGGGCTGTGTGATAATTGGCAAAATTGATAATTCATTATTGGTCCGGCCTCCGAATTAAATCTGTCAATATGTTGAGGGCAATGATTTCATTATAACACGTGTCATTGGTAATTGTCTGGTGTTGATTAATGTGAATGTAGTAGAGTGATATGCAAATTAATTATTGCAATTTGAGATGATTAAAACTGAACCTATTTGCATATTGGAGGCAATAATCTAGCTAATTGTATGTTGGTTATAAATACGTTTCTAGTAACAAAACCTAAATTTTGAATTGGGGAGGCAATGATTTTAGAAATTTAGATTTTTATTGAATTGTAAGCACAATTAAGTTTTTATTTATATTGTTTAATCATACGCAGAATTAAATTTTTATTTTAATAGTATAAGCGAACGTACTTTTTATTTATATTTTAATTTTCCATGTATTAGGGATTTATCATTAATGTAGAATTTGTAAATAGTAGCGAAAATCCCTAAATAAAGATCCATTATTATTATTATTATTATATAACAAGTCTCAGTGGTAATTCGGAGTGTGTTATTGATTATTGTGAATGTAGTAGAGTGATATAATAATAATAATAATAATTTATTGCTGCTTATATACATGTGTGTATTTACAGAGGTCAAAATAACATATGTGGTGAAATATTTACAATATGCAAATATGCAAATTAATGATTGCGATTTAAGATTAAAATAAAACTGAACATATTTATATATTACAGGCAATAAGCTAGTTAATTCTATGTTGATTATAAATACTAGTCTCTAGTAGTCGAAATCGAATTTGGAGACCAACAAAATAGATATTTTATTATTGTACACTAGTATTTAGAAGGGTCACTAGAATGATAATATCGAAAAACTGATTGGAAAGAAGTTGTGCTAAAGGGGGAAATTGCAGTAATGTGCTAAAATTACGTGTTTTTTCGATTTTTGAACTAAACATTAATATATAGACCTCTAGTAGGAGCACCAGTTAATGCATGTTGTAGGCAATTAAATTACCTACAATTTAAGCTGAGTAACGTTAAATTTCGATTAATTGTTAATAAGAAAATAAATAAGGAACAAAAATTGCATTTTTGAAAATGTCGAAAATTTTAAATATTGAGGAATATTCATCAATTGTTAATGAGAAAATAAATAAGGAACATAAAATGCAGTTTTGAAAATGTCAAAAATTTTAAATATTGATGAATATTGTCAAATACAATACTATATGTGACAATATTAATACCCCACCATAAAGTATCTGTAGAAAAATTCTACCACACAATCGTCGGCATCATGAAAATTCTAGTTTGTTAGCCCTGCCACTTCCTTTTACAAATGAACGATGGCACATGTTATATACCTAACTGTTTACTTTCCATTAAATAAAAGTAAATTCACGAGCCGTGCCCACAACTCTTATTCATTTATTCGCCAAACCATTATCAATGCCATCGACGAATGCGCAATTGTGCAGCAATAGCTGAGAGGCAACGATGCTTTATCGCTTATTGCATTCCGATTATTCAATTAAAAGCTTTGAATCGATACATACGGCAGTAGGAACTGTTTGTCATTAATTTAATTACAGGGGGGAATAAATTGTATTCAACGCAAATATAAAAATCGCTGCGAAGCAACGTAATTATTATGGCCATATAATTAGTATTTTAAATGTTTAACAGTAGCTGTATAATTATTTATGTCTTTATGTGGATTCCAACATGTCAGTGTTTATTTTAGGCGAGGGTTTAATGAGGAGTAATATTTAACTCGTTAATTGAATATGTGATACAAAATTATATGAAAATGAAAAAAAATTAGACAAACAAAACACATAGGACAAGAGTAAATATGATTATAGGTGTATATAAAGAAAGCAAACACATACACATCACGTAAAAATACAAAAGGATCTGGATACGTTTAACGTCTACTGCTTTAGCTTTCTCTAAAGCTGAATTTTCCGAACTAGTTACATAAATAACTCTTAATAGACATTTTTAAATTTTGTGTTTGACGTCAATTGGTTGTAGTAGGCTTATTGTTGTTGTGCGCTGGGTGCTGCTTTTGGTCGCCTCGTAAATACCACGAGATATCTGCGCTCAGGCATAGTTTGCAGGGAGATTTATGAACTCCACTTGAATAAATGAAAAATTATAGCTACCTGACGCGCTTGAAATGAAAAGTTTAGTTGCTTGTCATCATTTGGGGGGTTCTAAGTGAGAAAATTTACATATTTTATAAACAAATTCGTTCTCTTTATATGAAGATAATTTGAAGAATGATATATTTGTTTATAAAATATGTAAATTTGTTCTTCATATATGAAGATAATTTGAAGAATGATATATTAGTTTATAAAATATGTAAATTCGTCCTTCATATATGAAGATAAATTGAAGAATGATATATTTGTTTATAAAATATGTAAATTCGTCCTTCATATATGAAGATAATTTGAAGAATGATATATTTGTTTAGAAAATATGTAAATTCGTTCTTCATATATGAAGATAATATGGAGAATGATATATTTGTTTATAAAATATGTACATTTTCTCACTTGAAACCCCTCAAATGATAACAAGCAACCAAACTTTTCATTCCAAACACACCAAGTAGCTATAATTTTTCATTTATATCAAGTCGCGTTCATAAATCTCCCTGCAAACTATGCTTGAGCGCACGTGTTTCATCGTGGTATTTACGAGGCGACCAAAAACAGCACCCAGCGCAGAACAATAATAAGCGTAATCACCCTTTTGATTTATACGCTTCCCCGCATAATGGTGCACCGTAATCACTGAAGACGCGTGCTCGCGAGCGCCCAACTCGGAAAGATGTGTAACTTAATTACACGCCGGAAGTTACGCTCGGTGGGAATTATGAATTGTGAAATTTATTCATTTTTATTGCCTTTATAGATAGCCACGGGCTTAATTGTGCACGCCAGCGTAGCGACCTTAAATAAACCCCGGTATTGTTATGCTAGAGGATGAGTAAGATTGTTGTGCTGTTTGGGTGCGTTTGTAGGTTTAATGTTTAATTCAATTATGAATGAAAAAAAACATAATTAAGTATAGGATTACATGAGATTATTTTAATTCATAATGAAAAAAAAACAACTTCTGTATAGCTATCAGCCCGAGGGCATTTGTGTTGGCAAAGGGAGAAGCTCAGAGGAGTGTAATCATCTAGTCTCTTTTACATTTTGAGTTTATGATTATTTTAAGATTATTAATTTTGATTTTCAAATAAAAAAGATTATTTATGTCCATTTCAACCTACATATTAGTTAAAATTAAACATTTTTTTCTTTTATTTGATAACATATAAACGTTGGCATAACATTGGAAGAAACGTCCAGGTTTTAAGATGAAAATCCGGGGGTTTGAAGCGCGTTGTCCTTGATTAGTGATTTTAGAGATGGCAACCCATGTGTTGATTAAAATTTTTTGCTGAAAACGGTATCTTCAGAATGCTCTACTCTGTACTAGCTACTCCTGTGGGTAGCCAACTTTTGTGTACATAAGATATATTTTTTATCTTAAAACACGTCGCAAGCGACTTGTTGTAATTAGTGCTATATTTATCAAGGATGTAATCGGTTTCTAAGTTAAAAATCGCGCGCGATCAACCAAAATTCGATTTGTTGCCCACCCCTGTTCTAGTAATATTTTATTTTTAATTATATTAACATCTCTAAAATATTCGCATGCGGTAGGTAACCCTATATATAGTATATGAAAATCCTGAAAAGGCATTAAATAACAATATTCTGCATAACTTGAATAAACCGATTTCCATTACACACATTACATATACAAAAACCAACCATTTACTCATTCAAGCAATCCAATGTAATGCCTCTTAGCATTAATTAAATCGCATGAAAAAAAGTATACGCGTGTTTTAAGGCTAAACACGTCGAGTAAATGCAGCAACGTTGTTTTTTTTTCGCTCATCTTGTAAATATACATTCCTGTATATAATATAGTCGGATTTTTCTGTGGCGCGTCCAGACGCTAGATGTGACATGTTTCGTGTGTAATGTGCATTTGTAATCGCATACACAGATAAGGAAAGAGGGGGGGCAAGCACGCAAAAAGAAGGCTCATGTTTAATGCATGCGTTTTATTTATACGAACCTGCGAAACTTATTTCTTTGCTGGGATGTATAATTTGTCCCTTCAATGGCAGGAAAACGAATGGAATTTGCTGGGACGTAGAGCCACTGACAAACGGCGACAGCACGCATTCTGAAAAGGAAACGGGGCATTTTTCAATATACAGTGTGGTTCATTTGCATGTGTAATTGATGTAGATTGTATGTGTGTGTGTACTGTAGCGTACTAGTCGCTGGTGTAATATAAGAGAGAAATTGCGGCGACACGATAATCGTTATTAATGCCGACTGGTGATGATTATGTCGTTATCTTGATAATCGATGTATGCTGTGTGACATTGTGATATTTTAATGGGTACTTCTTTACTTGTCATAATAAAACGCATTACAGTCGTTTATTGTTGGCGTTCTGAGTGTAAGTTTTAGAGACTTCGTATTAGTAAACTATTTCTTACTAGATATGGTTGAAATAAAAATTTTATGATGCTGTTTATTTTCAAAATTTTTAGCACACATAAACTTTAACATTCGGCATTGTAATACAACAAGAGAAAAAGCGGAAAATCCGTAAGAATATGATAAAATTAACAAAACAACCTTCTGGTTGTAAAGTGCTCAGAAATCTTCAATTTTCGACCAAAAGGCGTGAAATTCTTGGGATTTTTAGCTCATATTCCAACGTTTTGAAATGTGAAAAATGTGAAAAATATCAAAAAATGTATAAATAATCGTAATGAATAATATATGCTCGCATAGTTTTTTCAATGGATACAAATGTTTTATATTGTTTAAACCATTCCAAAAAGAGTGTTATCCTGTGAAAAACTATGCGAACAAAGGTGGGGTGGGCGGGTGGCCCCTACCAACCAAACTATGCCCGTCCACTATGTCAAACGACTTGAACTATGCACTACATTGTTTTTCACATATTTTTACGAATCAGGAATAAATTAACAAATGAAATTAATTGAATAATTAAAAGTGACGGATAACTGTGTAATGCATAGTTCAAGTCGTTTGAAATAGTGGACGGGCATAGTTGGGTTGGTAGGGCCCGCCCGCCCACCCCACCTTTGCTCGCATAGTTTTTCCATAGGATAACATTCTTCTTGGAATAGTTTAAACAATATAAAGCATTGATATCCATTGAAAAAACTATGCGAGCATAGGAAGGGTGGGTGGGTGTTCCCTACCAACCCAACTATGCCCATCCACTATTTCAAACGACTTGAACTATGTATTACATTATTTTTCATATATATTTTTTTAATTAGTCGTAAATTAATAGATGACATTAATTTAACCGTAGAAAATAACGGATAATAGTGTAATGGATAGTTCAAGTTATTTGAAATAGTGGACGGGCATAGTTGGGTTGGTAGTTTATGTGTTATTTTCCGAACGTGCTGCTGGTGTTAATTTTCTTGCGATCCAGATTTCCTAATGTCTTTTGCTACGTTTAGGGAGGCCTAGCGGGCGCCGGCTTGCTGGTCTTCCTTCGAATACTATGCGCGCTAGTTTGTCATCATCCATTCTGTTGACGTGACCTTGGTATGGCTATAAAATTACTGTTACCACCTATACCCTACAGTCTTTGCGGTTTTTAGTTTAGCAGTGAAAATCCTTGCTTGCACGAAAACCAATTAGACAGATTTACTATGATTATGAACAGGTCTCAAGAAGGAAGAAGTTTTTTTTTTACAAAATGAGCTTAGCATAGTCTGTATAGTACAGTTTATGTCATTTATTTGAATTTCAATTTTATATGTGCTTATAAAAACGAGGCGAGAAATATTACATTACCCAAACATATTTGCGGAACTTGCCAATTTCCATAAATAATGTGCGCCGGCTGGCGTGACGGTCGTATAAAAAAATATGTACATTATTTAGTCACTGCAGTCGGCGCGCGTCTTGATTTATTGCCCGTGCATGATTTTAATTAGCCGTGGAGAGGAGCGTGGTGTTAAAACAATATTTTATAAATTATAAATCGATTATCTGGTGTATATTTAGTAATCAAACGGGACTTTAATTTACTTTGGCTCGGTTATTTTATACAGAAATTATGAAATTATTTACATCAATATTTATATTAACGAAATACTAGGTGGCATGTCGTTGTTGCTGCAAGAAGCTGCTTGAAGACTTGGAATATCAGGAGTATACATGGAAAGGAAAAAGAGCTGGAAGAAGAATTTGAGAAAGCTGAACTAGACTTCTTAGTGGTAACAGAAACAAAAAAGAAGGGGAAGGGAGAGTACAAAACGGACAAGGAACATATATTCATATATAGCGGTGTAGATAACAATCGGAAAGCCGCAGCAGGGATAGGATGTATAGTGCATAAAAAACTGAAATCGACCAAACGAAGATGTTACTGCGTGCAACAAAGAAACATTCTGGGAGCAGCTCAACGAAACAACAGAAAAAGCCAAAGGAGAAGTGTACGTGGCGGCAACAGCAGAATTGGCAACGGAGTAAAAGATAATGACGCGATGAGAGGAAGATATGGAGAAGGCGTACTCAACGAAAATGGTAAGAAAATGCTAGATTATTGTAGAGTGAATAATCTAGTAATAACGAATACACTATACAAACACAAGGACATACACAAATACACCAGGGAAGTGATAAGCAGGAACGAAAAATCTATAATAGACTATGTACTAGCAGAACAAGGGAAAAGGAGCAAAATAATAGACACAAGAGTAAAGAGAAGTTACGAAATTGGAAGTGATCACTATCTAGTAGAGACGAAAATAAAGGAAGACTACCAAGATAGCGATAAAAAAAAGCAGAGACCAAATATAGCAATAAACTACAACAAGATAAGAACATACAAACTAAGGGAAAAAGAAATAGCTAAAATCTATAAAGAGAAAATAGAGGAGAAATTAGTAAAGGACAACTATAGACAAGAAGTAGAGGAAATGTGGAATAAATTAAAGAAAAATATACTGGAGACAGCACAAGAGACATGTGGGATAAAGCAAAACACAAACAAGAAGCAGCAGACAGCATGGTGGTCGCAGGACATAAGAGAGAAAATAAAGGAACAGAAAAAAACATGGCAAAGATACCTAAATGACAAAAATAGTAAAAACTACGAAGAATACAGTTTAAAGAGGAAAATAGTAAAAGATAAGGTCAGAATAGCAAAGAGCAGGGAATGGGAAAAGTTCGGAGAGACAATTGAGAAAAATGCAAAGGAAAACCAAAAATTATTCTATAAAACACTAAAACTAAACAGAAAAGAAAAAGGACAAGAAGTAAATTATATACAAGACAATCAAGGAATATTGCTGAAGGACAACGAAAAAATACTGGAAAGATGGAAAGAATATTTTGAAGACTTACTATCACAAAATGGTGGAAATGAACAGAAGACCAGAACAACTCGGAAGCAGATATAGAGATGATCAATGGAAAAGAAATACTAGAGATAATAAGAGAAATGAAAATAGGGAAATCACCAGGGCAAGACCAGATCACAACGGAAATGATTAAACATATGGGACCTGCTGGAAACGAAATACTACTAAAATTAATAAACGAAATATGGAGGACGAATAAAATACCCAAAGATTGGCAAGTATCGTTAATCGTACCGATACACAAGAAAGACGATAAGGCAAAATGTTCAAACTATAGGGCTATAACACTCATAAGCATAGGTATGAAGATCTTAGAAAAAACAATTAACAAAAGAATACTAACAAAAATAGAGCAGACTCTAGAAGAATCGCAATGTGGATTTAGGAAAGGAAGATCCACACAGGACAACATTTTCACGATAAAACAAATCACAGAAAAAATAATTGCAAATAATAAAAACACATACCTAGGATTCATCGACCTGGAAAAAGCATTCGACATGATACCAAGAAATAAATTATGGAAAATACTGGAAGAGAGAGGTGTAGAAAGAAAGACAGTCGAATTAATACAAAACATATACAACAACAACACCAATGCAATAATACACAAGGGACAGACATCAAGAACATTTTAGACAACCACTGGACTAAGACAAGGAGGCGGGCTCAGTCCTACATTATTTAACATATACATGGATGAAATAATGAAGAGCATGAAACCAGAAACCAAAAAAGCAAACATAGGGTACAAAAACATGCAAGTTGTAAAAATATCGGAAGGAGCATTCGCTGATGATGTAGTGATAGCAGAAAATGAAGGTAATCTGCAGCACAACCTTAGTGTATGGAACAGACACCTAGAAAAGTATAACATGAAAATGAACTATAACAAAGCAAAAGTGATGGTAATAGGAAACCGGAAAGAACAAATAAATATAAAGATAGAACAACACACAATAGAACAAGTAGAAGAATTCAAATACGTGGGAGTAGCACTGACAGAAGACGGAAAAATGGAAGGCGAACTTAGTAACAGAATAAACAACACAGCTAAAACATACCACGCATTGAGCAATATACTGATTAACAAGAAAGAGATCAGCAGAAGGACAAAAATAAATATATATAAAAGCATATATAGACCTATACTGACATATGGAAGCGAGACGTGGAAGCTAACGAAGAGGGACAAAAATAGAATACAGGCAATGGAAATGAAATATCTCAGAGGAGTAAAACAAGTTACGAGAAGAGACAGAATAAGAAATGATGACATCAGAGAAGAACTGGGAATTGAAGCTGTAGATAAGTATATAGAAAATAAACAACTAAACTGGTGGGGTCATTTAATTAGGATGGACAAAAAGAATCAAACAAAACAGGTATGGGAAGCAAGAACTGAAAATAAAAGAAGAAGAGCTACCTCTTCTTCTTTTATTTTCAGACCAAAAAAAGAGTGGGACAACATAATAGAGGACATAATAATCAAGAAAGGAAAAACAGTCAAGCAAGCAAGAGAACTGGCGAAGAACAGAAAGGAGTGGAAAGAATTTACAAATGTATAAACAACAGTAATTGTAAACTATAATAATGTTAATAATGTTAATGTAATAGCCTACACCGAAAGGTAAAAGGCAATTGATAATATATATATATATATATATATATATATATATATATATATATATATATATATATATATATATTGTATTATGTGTAAGGTATGTACAATAAAATAAATACAATAATAAAGTAATAATGATAAGTCGGAAAAAATAATGAGACATATTTTCAAAGAATAATTTTCATTTTAAAATCGAATCTTTAAGTATTTTGAGATGAATTCAACTAGAAATAAAATACAATTCTAGAATTAAATTAGCGCACCCACATACACGTTGGTTGACTTGGTATTCCCTGGTTAGTTCTGAATCGAGACATGCCAAAATGTTTTTTTTCGACCATGAATTTATCGCTTTTTGAGTCACTAGATTTAGCACTATGAATGGTGATAAGGTTTTTTTTGTAAAAAAATACCTCAGAATACAAACATATTTAAATGTATAAAACGAATTTTTCTTTGTTTTTTTATCACTTGTCTAATAAAAAACAAAGAAAAATTCGTTTAATTTATTTATTATAATAAATTATCACAAAGTAGATGCCGATTCAATCCAATATTTGACAAATATATTTAATCTTGACCTAGCATTTTATTTGAAACTCTAGGTGCATATTATAATCTTAATTATTGTCCTGTAATTGGATTTTTCTTTTCGTAGGACAATAAAGCTTATTATTATTATTAATATCTCGAAGCAGAGCTATAGAAAAACATAAACTCTCACCAATGATCCGTAACCGTAAGCTTCGCTAATATTTTAGTGCTCATTAAAACCTGCTTTATTGCCTGTATGCAAATTGGGGGGGCACTAACACACATACGTTACGCATAGCTTTAGTTCAAGTTATTAACAGGTGCCGTATATCCAAGCCTAGAATTTATAGTTTCTTGAAATTGTCGATGAAAAGCCCGCATTTGCATATGCCCGCGCTGCTCGCGTACAAACTATAGAAATTCATTGGCGCGCTCGCGTAATGATAGGTGCGTGCCCATGAAACCGTAACGCCTGGCGCACATGTTTGCGATTGCGATATTATATTTTGTAATGTCTTTAAGTCATATTAGTGTTTTACGGCCGTGCCCGTTGGACGTTTCGCCGCGCCCATTCAGAGGAACGCGCTGAAAATCTTCATTCTATCATCCGGATGAATTATTTTCGGAAACGATTTATCTGGCGCGCGCGGTATCTGGGGGCTTGGTTAATCAATTGGATAACTTACTGCCGGCATTGGGTACAAGTGTTGCTTGCGTGCGGAGATTAATTGCGGCGATATAGATTTGCTCTTCCTTATCAGATAAAGTTATAGTGAAGGTTTTATATGTCAGAAGGAAATATATTGCAAAACTGGAATGAAAAATAAATAAATATAATTTAGGATATGTAGTTTGTTTAAGGGGTTACGACTCAAAATTTCGATACAATTTTTACAAAAATAATCTTAGCTATTAAATAAGAAACAAATAATTTTTTTTTCCCTCGAAGAGGGAAGTTAAACGTAATCTGGCGGCACCACATCAATTAGCAATGCACACCCATATGGTAATAACCGTCAACATGCTCATGTCATCAGGATCACCGGGTAGTGCCCTCTAGAGAATAATATTCCAACAGAGTGCTTGAGATATCAGCACAAGGCCAATCGTATAAAACATATATAAGTGTGAACCCACCCCTTAGCAATCTATATATCTAGATTTCGATCTTATTAGATCTCGTCAGTGTAGCTCAGCTAGTGAGGATGAATTCAGACAATATCTCGAGTGGTTATATACAAAATTAGTACAACTTACCCTCGAAGAGTTTTATACGATTGGCCTTGTGCTCATATCTCAAGCACTTTGTTGGAATATTATTCTCTAGAGGGCACTACCCGGTGATCCTGATGACATGAGCATGTTGACGGTTATTACCATGTGGGTGTGCATTGCTAATTGATGTGGTGCCACCAGATGGCGTTTAACTTCCATCTTCGAGGGTAAGTTGTACTAATTTTGTATATAACCACTCGAGATATTGTGTGAATTCATCCTCACTAGCTGAGCTACACTGACGAGATCTAATAAGATCGAAATCTAGATATGTAGATTGATAAGATGTGGGTTCACACTTATATATGAAATATTTTTTTATTTTTCAAACGATGCTTGACAGAGAAACACCATCAGCAAGGATTTTCAAAAGAGTGTCCTACATGATGACTCATATCTCGTTTCGTCATTTTTTTACTTTTTGTATTCGTTTTATTTTAAATTATTCACAAAAGTACTTAAAATTATTTAATTTCATTTCAACATAATTTTTTATTTTTTTACTATTTTCTCGTGCACCAAGTTGGTGTTAACCTTAATGAAAAATAAATTAAGCTTAAGGTAAAGTGTTTTACCTTATAAAACCTATCTGTTTCGAAATTCCGAAGCAACAACAAATTTTAACTTTATAATGAATTAAGGAGCAAAAAAAGTAGACGGAGAATGTATACCACTAATGAACACAGAAATACTAGTACAAAATGAAGGAACAGACATAGTAAAAGAAATTAAAGCGCGAGAATACAATGGTTTGGACATGTACAGAGGAAAGACAGAAATGCAACAATAAGAAGAATGATCGAATGGAAGCCAACGGAAAACATAAGGAGAGGAAGACCAAGGACAAGGTGGACAGACAATGTAGAACAAGACCTAAAGAAACTAGGAGTACAGAACTGGAAAGAAAAAGTACATAACAGGAAAGAATGAAAAAAGGCTGAAACACACAAAGGTCTATGAAAGAAAGAACGAAGGTAAACAGAGGCTGATCCCCTCAAAACACGGATTAAGGGAATTTGGGAAACGAACGGCCGAAGCCCCCGGGGTTGTGGAGCCAACTGATGATGATGATGAATTAATTAAGGATAAAGACTATTACTGAAATATGTTTATATTTATATTTGTCTGTGGGACTTTTTGTTTGAGTGCGTTAGCGAAATTACAGGATATTATTAAATTTCATTATTATTCTTCGAACTAAAACGATTTAAGCGCACCTATTGTATACCACATTAATGATAATAAGAATATTAAAAATATGTGTGATACTACTCTTATACAATAATTTAAAATTAATTAAAATAACGTCTACATGTACTGTAATAGCGCTGCAGAAACAAGTTCCAGTATACTGAGGATTTTTTTATTTATTTATAAATTATTTTTAGTCTCAATCAAAGTAGTTTATCTCCTGAAATTAAATACTTTTGACCAGCTTACAGCTCAATTCCTTCAAATAAAATTATACATTGTATCCATCTCCGATGCACATTATTAACTTCAGCATTTTCATATGTCAACCCCCTCATAAAACCACTATAAATAAATTAATAATTAACATCTGAGCTTATCGTTCCATCTTCAACCGGCTGCGGACGTTAATATTTTTTTTTTCGGTAAGAACGATTTCAGGCCGCGGCCCTGGTAATTACGTGCAGTTTTCGTAAACGCAGTTAATAATAAAAATGTAATGTAACCGGCATATTTATGGTTACCGTAAAAACGTCGATGAAAAACGACCAGATTGGCCCTGTAGACACCTGACAACTTCATCACATTGCCCATCATGGCTCATTAATTTCTGCGCCTCAAATTTTTTATTTCGGGCGTTTTCCCATTATAATTATTGAGGGTATTATTAAAATGGCCATAAAATTACATTTTAAGTTGCGGACGAATTTAATGCGGTGAGGATTTATAACCGTAGACGAATGGGAGGGAGATGTACGGTTTTGAGTTTCTAGATAGCAGATGCGGATGGTTTATGGATGAATATGCAAGCCAGCATATTTCTTGATAACTGCACGAATGCTTGCATTTATTTATTAATTGAAATCTTGTAAATTTTAATCTTATATTTATCCTAACATATAGTAGTGTTGATTGAAGTATTGTAAACTTCAATTAACAATAGTAGTTACAAGATTATTGGTATAGGTTTGGGGTTTGCTTATCTTTACCTGGTATGTATACCGCAGAGAAGTAGGTATGAGTAGGTATAAGGCGGTTGGGCATGGGAAACAAATCATGACCGTAGGAAAATGTCTTATCAGTAAGGTGTCATCTTCATTATCTTGTGATGTCATATTCATTATCTTGTCATGTCATCTTCATTATCATGTCATGTCATATCCATTATCTTGTCATGTCACCTTTTAATCTTATAATGTCATCTTCATTATCTTGTCATGTCATCTTCTTAATCTTGTCATGTCATCTTCATTATCTTGTCATGTTATCTTTATTATCTTATCATTTCTCATTTGCTGCCCGATATAGCGTGAAAACGGTAAGAGCTAGAGAAAAGTGCCTAAGCCTCAATTTGTGGGGCCAGAAATACTATACATTTTGATATATAACTCGTATCTCTAGGACTCCGAATAAGAATGCTACCGAGTTTAAACCGAAAAAATACATGAAATTTCATCAATTTCTGATTTGCTACCCGATATAACGAGAAAACGGTAAGAGCTAGAGAAAAGTGCCTAAGCCTCAATTCGTGGGGCCAGAAATACTCTACATTTTGATATACAACTCGTATCTCTAGGACTTCGAATAAGAATGCTACCGAGTTTAAACCGAAAAAGTACATGAAATTTCATGAATTTCTGATTTGTTGCCCGATGTAGCGAGAAAACGGTAGGAGCTAGAGAAAAGTGCCTAAGCCTCAATTTGTGGGGCCAGAAATACGCTACATTTTGATATATAACTCATCTCTCTAGGACTTCAAATAAGAATGCTACCGAGTTTAAACCGAAATAGTATATGAAATTTCATCAATTTCTGATTTGCTGCCCGATATAACGAGAAAACGGTAAGAGCTAGAGAAAACTGCCTAAACCTCAATTTGTGGGGCTATAAATACTCTACATTTTGATATATAATTCATCTCTCTAGGACTTCAAATAAAAATGCTACCGAGTTTAAACCGAAAAAATACATGAAATTTCATCAATTTCTGATTTGCTGCCCGATTTAGCGAGAAAACGGTAAGAGCTAGAGAAAAGTGCATAAGCCTCAATTTGCGGGGCCCGAAATACTCTACATTTTGATATATAACTCATCTCTCTAGCACTTCAAATAAAAATGCTACCGAGTTTAAACCGAAAAAATATATGAAATTTCATCAATTTCTGATTTGCTGCCCGATGTAGCGAGAAAACGGTAAGAGCTAGAGAAAAGTGCCTAAGCCTCAATTTGTGGGGCCAGAAATACTCTACATTTTGATATATAACTCATCTCTGTAGGACTTCAAATAAGAATGCTACCGAGTTTAAACAGAAAAAGTACATGAAATTTCATCAATTTCTGATTTTCTGCCCGATATAGTCTGAAAACGGTAAGAGCTAGAGAAAAGTGCCTAAGCCTCAATATGTGGGGCCAGAAATACTCTACATTTTGATATATAACTCATCTCTCTAGGACTTCAAATAAGAATGCTACCGAGTTTAAACCGAAAAAGTACATGAAATTTCATCAATTTCTGATTTTCTGCCCGATATAGTGGGAAAACGGTAAGAGCTAGAGAAAAGTGCCTAAGCCTCAATTTGTGAGGCTATAAATGCTGTACATTTTGATATAGAACTCATCTCTCTAGCACATCAAATAAAAATGCTACCGAGTTTAAATCGAAAAAATACATGAAAATTCATCAATTTCTGATTTGCTGCCCGATATAGCGGGAATACGGTAAGAGCTAGAGAAAAGTACCTAAGCTTCAATTTGTGGGGCTATAAATACTCTACATATTGATATATAACTCATCTCTCTAGGACATCAAATAAGAATGCTACCGAGTTTAAACCGAAAAAGTACATGAAATTTCATCAATTTCTGATTTGCTGCCCGATATAGCGGGAATACGGTAAGAGCTAGAGAAAAGTGCCTAAGTGTCAATTTGTGGGGCTATAAATACTCTACATTTTGTTATATAACTCATCTCTCTAAGACTTCAAATAAAAATGCTACCGAGTTTAAACCGAAAAAATACATGAAATTTCATCAATTTCTGATTTGCTGCCCGACGTAGCGAGAAAACGGTAAGAGCTAGAGAAAACTGCCTAAACCTCAATTTGTGGGGCCAGAAATACTCTACATTTTGATATATAACTCATCTCTCTAGGACTTCAAATAAGAATGCTACCGAGTTTAAACCGAAAAAGTATATGAAATTTCATCAATTTCTGATTTGCTACCCGATATAGCGGGAAAACGGTAAGAGCTAGAGAAAAGTGCCTAAGTGTCAATTTGTGGGGCTATAAATACTCTACATTTTGTTATATAACTCATCTCTCTAAGACTTCAAATAAGAATGCTACCGAGTTTAAACCGAAAAAGTATATGAAATTTAATCAATTTCTGATTTGCTGCTCGATATAGCGGGAAAACTGTAAGAGCTAGAGAAAAGTGCCTAAGTCTCAATTTGTGGGGCTATAAATACTCTACATATTGATATATAACTCATCTCTCAAGGACATCAAATAAGAATGCTACCGAGTTTAAACCGAAAAAGTACATGAAATTTCATCAATTTCTGATTTGTTGCCCGATATATCGGGAAAACAGTAAGAGCTAGAGAAAAGTGCCTAAGCCTCAATTTGTGGGGCCAGAGATACTCTACATTTTGATATATAACTCATCTCCTAGTACTTCAAATAAAAATACTACCGAGTTTAAACCGAAAAAATACATCAGATTTCATCAATTTCTGATTCCCGATCTAGCGGGAAAACGGTAAGAGCTAGAGAAAAGTGCCTAAGCCTCAATTTGTGGGGCCAGAAATACTCTACTTTTTGATATATAATAGTCCAAATAAACTAGCTTAGTTCCAGGGAATTTCCAATCTACTAATGACATTATTGTGCGAATTCGTGCTTTTTTGTGCTTATTTAAAATTTTAATTTACAACACTCTTTAACAGTTTTAATTAAATAGCCCTTTAGTTCATTTAACTGGCATAAAAATGAACTGTATTTTGCAATGGCGAATTTACATTTATATAGGGGGCTTATTAACACGTAATCGCGCTTTATTTACGGCCTTAATATAAAAAGGACAGTAAAAGGCCAGGACGAGCGGCGATGGTGAGTTAAGAACGCGGTCCATCTCACCAATCTGACAGTGTCGATCGGCACGGGAGCGGCGATAAAAAATAAAATATTCGGTGGCCCCCCTTTAAGTGGCACTTAGGCGATGCTCGTTGGTTTCGTGCAGTTTTATTTTTCTCCGCCAATTTCAATTAGATATTGAAAAATACACACTGCCGCGCCGGGAAAGGCGATGCGCGCGGCAGGAAAACACTATAAATAAGAAATAACGATTGAAAAATTCCTGGAATTCCGCCATGTCGCCATTCAATCACTTACACAAGTGTCAGCAGCTGTTAGTGCAGCCACGGGGATAATAATGCAATGGCACTTTTAAATACAATACTCACATGCACCCACAAAAAATTCTATCGATCATGTATCATATTAAATTGAGATATGTACTCAGAATGCATATTATTCTAATATGGCATTTACTAGAATTATTTAAATTCTTGACTAACATAAATGTGTTGAGAATACAACATATATATGAATTTTGAGAATACAACAAATGTTTGAAACGATATTACAGAGAATTTTAAAGTGTAGGTCGCGAAAAATATTTGGGGGGTTGCAGAAAATTGATTATAGATCATGCAGGATGTTTTCTACACATTCTTCAGGGTGTTGTATTAAAATTATTAAGTGCATATAGGGGTCGCGGTCCAAAAAGTTTTGAAAACACTGCGATATTATTATTATTTAGTGAAATTGTAAAATTATATTAATATTCTATTTTATAATTTTTTTTTTGTTAAAAATATAGTAAATATGTAAATATATATATATATATATATATATATATACGTATTTACTATATTTTTAACAAAAAAAAAACATGAATGGACGTATGCAAATTGCAAAATGTATAAATATTAATATAATTTTACAACTTCACTAAATAATAATAATATAAAATAAATAAATATATATATATATATATATATATATATGCAGGTACTTTATATTTTATACGCCAAAACCCAGTAAACACTGTTGTGTTTTAACGACATTTTCAAAAAATGTGTATTTGATTCCTATTAGTTTCCATATAAACGATGCAAATTTTAGCAAGTTACCTTTCTTTTCATATGGCATAAGTTTCAATGTAAATTATATTTGTAAGCTTAATTAGTAAACACAATAAAATAATGCCTCATGTACGACATCGTGCAAATTTCTATCAGTTAATCGAGTTTGAACGTGGCTGAATAATCGGTCTACAAGAAACCGGATTATCAATTGCATATGTGCCTAATTTTTAAATCCTAACTACCATTTATTATGGTATCGTATTTTTTATTTTTATTTTTGTATATTTTTGTTGTGCTTTGTGAGGGCAGTGAGGGAAATGCCAATAAAGGTTATTTTTTTTACCATTTATTAATTATTTTGTATGTAAAGAAAATATATGTATATAGAAAATTAATCGTAACAATAAACAATAATAATAAAATTTCGAAAAAATAATGTTCTCACGCCAGAACTGTCGTTTATGTAGAAGAGTTATTAGCAGTAAAAAGTTTATTCTCTAACTGTATACCCTTCTGATTGAAATGAAATTATTTTAATCAGCACGGTATTCAGACTCTCCGAAACCCACCCAAAGTGATTTTGGCCACGTCGAGAGATAATTCCTTAATGGAATTGTCATGCTGCATTTAAATTCACGGCGTAATGGGCGCGTGCAATCGCCAGCGCTGAGATAATTGCTGATAGTAATAACTATATTGATTGTTTGAATTGCCCGCTGTACAATATAAAAAAACTCTGATGTGACCAGTGCATTTATTTTCTACATACACTTTATCACAGGTTTCATAATAATTACGGTATTTTTTAAAAGATGTAATACATTTCCTTCTTTTAGTTATCCTTTGTTTTTATATTTTTCACGAGATGCAAATCTGTATGCGTTCCTAATATTTTAATTCTGAATTATTAAAAGAAAATAAACGAATCAAGACGGATTTACGTGAGATAATAGCGTTGGTTGACAACTCTTTTTGGAAAAGCAGCCTAATAATTTCCTTCGTCATAGTACCTTAACGATTTATATGCATAAATAATAAATAATGCATATAAATCGTGAGGGTACTATCGAATAGAAACCAACATAACGATACAATCGATAGTCGAAAAATTATCGGACAATACATTAATAAATAATACAAATATTGGATTGTTAAGGCTACTAAGGTCTAAGGTCTACTTTGTGATAATTCATTTATTTTATTTCATTCATAAATAATACATATATATATGGTGCTGCCAGATGGCGTTTAACTTTCCTTCTAGGGGGTTGGTTGTATACTTTTTAATAAATAATAGTTTTCTCACATTTGCAGTTCAGGCTAAGCTCTTGATAATTGGTTGTAATATACAAATATCTATCCTGTTACATAAAAATAAACAAAAATATAAACTGGAGAATGCTAATTCTAGAAAAACTAACTATATATCACTACAATCCGGGCTAAGTTTAACGCATCAGCCCACCAGAAGAAAACATGGTTAATTAACCACAGAAGAATCGTTAGTGCATCAATAACTGTCATATAAATATGTTTTTATCGTGGGACGGTGTGATATTAGAAAATTAATAGCTAAAGTCATTAGATATTTTAATTAGAACACTCGATATTTGTTTAACATAAAATGGTGTAAAATGAGTTGGGGAGCAATCAATCCCCACGGGAGATCAAACTCCTCGCTTTTTAATGTTCAGGTACAAGGCGGTTCGTGCCTAATTTTAATGAAATATTGATTTACGTATAAAAAATATACATATAACGGCTGATTAAAATAATTAGCTCAAAATATATTAATCCAAATAGACCTACTGTTCCGTATAAGGAACACTTGTTAAAAAGTAATCTGTAGAAGATACTTAAATCTATATACTGACTGTTTAGCCCTACCGTTCCTTTAAAAGAACATCATGAAAATCCTTTTTATGAAAAAACTAGCGTAATTATTATGATTAATATAATTTAGAGCAATAATGTAAAACACATTTACTTCAAAATTTAAATAAAAAAAGTTTTAGGTTTATTTGGGTTAAGGCACTACAAATCGATAAAGAAAAGCAAACATATAATTGAAAGTTTTTATTAAAAACATGTGCAGTCGTTTTTAATAAAAACTTTCAATACCTATACAATTTGTATATTGTTATTTATTTATTTATTTCCAAGCACAAGCACAAGACGGGAAAATTTCTCATTAATAATACAAAGAAGAACTAAGAACAAAAACTAAAAAACAATACCATTAATACATACATTTATATCATATCATAAC
Source organism: Lordithon lunulatus (assembly GCA_963942505.1). Lineage (NCBI taxonomy): Eukaryota > Metazoa > Arthropoda > Insecta > Coleoptera > Staphylinidae > Lordithon > Lordithon lunulatus. The sequence goes on along the minus strand of OZ012668.1, from coordinate 52,397,518 downwards.
GAAAATTATACAACTAACCCCCCAGGAGGAAAGTTAAACGCCAGCTGGCGGCACCACATCAATTAGCAATGCACACCCATATGGAAATAACCGCCAACATATAACTTTCCTCCTAGGGAGTTGTATCATTTTTATATGACAATGTAAAATGGAAAGTCTCTATCCTAACGTATATTTCTTTTTTTTTAACTTTTAACTTATACGCTCATATCTCCATAATCCGATTTTAGTAGCAGAGTCGATAAAATAATAATGCAACATATTTTGTTCATTTTTTTTACTGATCTTAGCACAAAACATATCAGTGTATCAGATGGCCGAAGGAAAATGGAAAATTTTGATTCTAAGTATTTTTTTTAGTATGATATAAACCACAGTGGATTTGATATATAACAAATTATGAATAAATAAAAATTCGTATGGGCAATATAAATATATATTTTCATTCAACTAACCCCCTAGGAGGAAAGTTATTCCATAGAGGGTACTACCCGGTGATCCTGATGGCATGAGCATGTTGAAGGTTATTAATATATGGGTCTGCATTACTAATTGATGTGGTGCCGCCAGCTGGCGTTTAACTTTCCTCCTAGGGGGTTAGTTCATTTTTTTATATAACCACTCGAGATATTGTGTGAATTCATCCTTACTAGCTGAGCTACACTGATGAAATCTAATAAGATCGAAATCTATGCATGTAGATTTGATTTTTAAGAGGTGGATTCACACTTATATATGTTTCATATCATAACGTTTGCAAGCAGTTTTTGAGTCAATTCTTAAAGTTACTGAGCTTATTTGTAAAAATATCAATATCATACTGCACATAGCGTTTTTTTTAATTGCGATATGTATTTTATTTTATTTAATTATATGCCTTCTACCGCGAGGTGTAGGCGTATTATTGCTATATGTAATGTAATTATAAATATATAAATATATATATATATATATATATATATATATATATATATATATATATATATATAAATTAAAAATATTCTGTTATTACATTACAAAAAAATTATATAGTAATATTCTTAATTTTCTATTGTCAACAGGTGGATTAGTGAAATTCGTGATTATCCTTAATGATGAATGTAAAAAGAAATTTTTATACGCTTTTATGTACCAACTGCTTTTTAAACTACACATTAATAAACCTGAAGTAAATTTGTGAACTTTTGCAAGTGATGCAATTTGAGTGGAGAGAGTGCACTTTTAATTATGTAATTGACCTATCGAGGACATTTTGACCATGAAACCAATGTCACCCAGAGTTTTTGTATCATATGATCTATACATACGTAGATTTAAGTAATAATAATAATACTATTTATAGAATACAATACAAATCTGTGGCTATTTAGCAAAAGCTGATTTTAATTTTAATAACTTTTTTCAAATAATTTTCATCAATTAATTTATTAATAAATGAGATTAATTTTGAATTGTATTAAGTTAATTGCAAAAAAAAAACTTATCTGATGGCCGAAGGAAACTGGAAAATTTTGATTCTTAGTATTTTTATTTCGGCGACAAACTTGTATAATGTTATTATTATTTTTGAACATATTCCGCAAATGATATGGATTTAAAAAAATACTTAATGTTTATAACAATATGACAATTTAAAATGGAAAGTCTCTAACCCAACGTTTTCTTTTAATTTTTTTTTAATTTTTAACTTTTACGGTCATTACTCCATAATCCGATTTTAGAGGCTAGAGGCTGAGTCAATAAAAAAATAATTCAACATATTTTGTTTAATTTTTTTTAGAAATCTTTGCACAAAACATATCAGTGTACAGATGGCCGAAGGAAATTGGAAAATTTTGATTCTAAGTATTTTTATTTCCGCGACTAACGTGTATATCATTATTATTATTTTTGACCAAGTCGCGCAAATGATATGGATTTGAAAAAAATTGCTTAATGTTTATAATAATATGACAATGTAAAATGAACAATCTCTTTCCCAACGTATTTTTCTTTTTATTTTTTTTTTAAATTTTATCTTTTACGCTCATATCTTGATAATCAGATTTTAGAAGCTGAGTCGATAAAAAAATAATGCAACATATTTTGTTTACTTTTTTTACTGATCTTAGCACAAAACATATCAGTGTACCAGATGGCGGAAGGAAATTGGAAAATTTTGATTCTAAGTATTTTTATTTTCGCGACTAACTTGTATATCATTATTATTATTTTTGACCAAGTCGCGCAAATGATATGGATTTGAAAAAAATTGCTTAATGTTTATAACAATATGACAATGTAAAATGAACAATCTCTATCCCAACATATTTTTCTTTCTATTTTTTTTTAAATTTTTAACTTTTAAGCTCATATCTCGATAATCAGATTTTAGAAGCTGAGGCGATAAAAAAATAATGCAACATATTTTGTTTACTTTTTGTACTGATCTTAGCACAAAACATATCAGTGTATGAGATGGCCGAAGGAAATTTGAAAATTTTGATTCTAAGTATTTTTATTTCGGCGACTAACTTGTATATCATTATTATTATTTTTGACCAAGTCGCGCAAATGATATATATATATATATATATATATATATATATATATATATATATATTATCAATTGCCTTTTACCTTTCGGTGTAGGCTAACGCAAATGATATGGATTTTAAATAAATTGCTTAATTTTTATAACAATATGACAATGTAAAATGGTAAAAGTTTCTATTCAAACGTATTTTTCTCTCTATATTTTTTAAATTTTTAACTTTTACCCTTATTCAATGCTTTTACGCTCATATCTCCATCATTCGATTTTAGAGGTCATTAAAAAAATAATGCAACATATTTAGTTGAATTTTTTTTACTGATCTGAGCACAAAACATACCAGTGTATCAGATGGCCGAAGGACAATGAAAAATTTTGATTCTAAGTATTTTTTTTTTCGACGACTAACTTGTATTTCATTACTTTTATTTTTGACTCTGTGGCGACAATGATATGGATTTGAAAAAAATCACACAATGTTTATAACAATATGATAATGTAAAATGAAAAGTCTCTATCACAACGAGTTTTACTTTCATTTTTTATTTTTTATTTATGTCAATGAAATAGAAATTAGTCGCTGAGAAAAAAATACTTACAATCAAAATTTTCCAATTTCCCTTTAGCCATCTGATACACTGATATGTTTTGTTTTAAGATCAGTAAAAAAATTAAACAAAATAAGTTGCATAATGTTTTTATCAACTCAGCCTCTAAAACCGAATTATCGAGATCTGAGCTTAAAAGTTAAAAATTTAAAAAAAAATAGAAAGAAAAATACATAATATATGAATTTTCTATGTCTACACGTATACAACCGTTAAAAACTTTATTTTAGTATGAAATAAACCGAAGTGGATTTGATATATAACAAATTATGAACAAATATAAATTCGTATGGACAATATAAATATATATTTTCATTCAAACATCTCTCAAGGCGTTTTCAAACATACCACTTCGTTATTTAAAGCGAATTTACTACGTTTTCAATTTTTTTTTTAATCAATTCGCATCTCACCTCGCGGCGGCCACACGGCGCATTCCCCCATATGACTTATCGAATTGATTGCGTAATTAAATGAGATGCATATTCATACACACGCCGGCGTGCACTTGGCTGTATGAGTTATTAAAGTGATTCCTTTGTCTCTCCGGGGTTTCATCCGAGTTATATTGTTGCATGAGATATTACCGATACCGACAATTAATGCGCTAATGCAAAACTAACGCGGACTGCCCAGTTAATTCGATTATAATTCTTGGTTAATTAAGAAAACACCTGGCGTAATGAATATGCTATTGTGTTATTGTAAGAGTTGCAACGGGATATGATAAGAGAAAAAAATGTATGTATATGCGCGTGTATGCATTTGTGACTATATTTATAAGAAACTATATTACTATATATATGAGACAGTAGGACCAACAAGGAAAATCTTCAACATTTGACATTCTTTGGGACGATAAAAACAGAAATAGTGAGAAAATAAGTCCGAAAATTACATACAGCAGTGAATCATGGATAATAATTGAAAAATACAAATCCAAAATCAACACAATTGAAATTCCTAAGAAAAATTGAGAGTAAGATGAGAAGAGATAGAATAGGAATGAAACGTATAGACAGAATTTAGGAGCATAAGTAGTGAATAGCATTTTCTTGAGTCTCCAAATATAATCACCCAGCTTAGTGGTCGAGTAGTTAGAGGCATCGTCCATCTCATACTGAGCTTTGGGGAGCGTGAGTTAGAACCCCATCGGCGCAAATTTTTTTTGTCATAGTTTTTCAGAGGTTTAGGTAACTACCGGATGATTAAACCCCTCTGAGCTTCTCTCCTGACCAGCCGAAAAGTCTCATGACTGATAGCTCTATAAGGATAGAAGTTTTTTTTTTAATGCTAATCTACATATAAATATAGCCATGAATAATTATTTTGATTGAATTAAATAAAGTTCATGAATAATTATTTTGATTAACATCAAACAATAATATAAATACTGTAATCAAATATATAAGCTATAATGAATAATGCAAAATAGATTACCTGCACTTTTTTGTACTCAATACTAATCACCCCACAACATGCGTAATTTATAGCTATAAATAAATTACCCAACGTATTGATTTAATTGCAAAACGAAGAAATATTTAATAACTAAACTTATTATAATTCAAACCATGAGCACCGTGCGTTAATGAATCATTTCCTGCTAATGAACGCGTGGTCGCTGCGCTGGTTCAAAAATATGTAAAAATATTCCGGAACAATAATTTAAGATGGCATATTAAGTGTCATACCGGCAATAACTGTCTCGTTATCGGCATGATAAATACATTTCTTTTCGGGAGAATTTAAATGCACCCGTACGCCCGTTTTAATTAAAATTAATTCCGCGACAGAAGGCGCCTTAATTGCGTCCGTTTTCATTTTATTTAATCCTGCGAAGAATAAATCGGTCCGGTTTTGGGGCGACAATAAACGTCGCGCTGGACGCGGCCAGAGGAAAGTGATGTGGCGTGACAACGTCCCTCTGACAAACGCGCGAGGAAGTAAATGGGAATTGCGAGTGATTCCCAGAAATCGAATCCATGAGAACTTTTCCGCGCGATGGTGTAGAAAAAAAAACATTGAGCTGAATAAGGCTTTATCGGGTTCGGCTCGTTCGGATTGAGTAGGAGGGTAATAATCGTTGAATTACGGTTATTGAGAGTCTTGGTTGATTGAATTATTTGAATTATCTGGTGGTACTATTTTTTTTTCTTACTTACTTTCATTATATTCAATTTTAATTAGGGATATAATTGTATTTATGGTTTAGGTTTTTGGTCGGCAAACATGACATGCCAAGTGTCGTAACTTCCAAACTTAATTTTCGCTCCTTTAATCATTTTTTGCGTTTAGAACAATACAAATTATTATTTAAAAAACTATTGCAACTATTTACCATATATTATATATATATATATATATATATATATATATATATATATATATATTTCATATTTTAGCATTTAAACGCCACGCTTCGCTTGCTAGGCGGGTTTGGCGAGTGTCAGGGAGTATTGTGGGGGGTTAGTTTGAAATAGGTGTTCGGGGCCTGATTTCTTCGAGAGCGTGGAGGATAATCGGTAGCTAGGTAGGGCAGGGTCGACAAATCCTGTGACAGCTTGTCTTATACCAGGAACATAGAAGAGTACTGCCCGCCACCCTTATTTATCTTAACACCCAGAAAACCTCTGAAAACTGTGAAAACCTTCGATCTCCAATGCTCAGTACGAGACGAACTGCGCCTCTAACCACTAAGCCACCGAGCTGTGTTGATTAATACATGCCACACTTTTGAGCAGTTTATGTCGATATTAAGTTTATAAAGCCAATAAAGTTTAATTTATACACTCTAAGAATAGCTTTAGACGACTATTGTCGTAGTAAAACCAGTACTTATCTCCCTTTATTGCAAATTAATAATGTTATCGACGACGCCCAAATAGAGTAATACACTCAATAAGATCGCTTATCTAAGTAATTATGTTTCTAATTTACACACGGACAACGTTAAACCGCAGATTAAAATACCAACAACAAACCTGGTAATCGGCTATAACATTAAATCGCCCCGGAATATTTCCGTAAGCGCGGATATAATGTAACCAGATGAATGCGATCGCATTTTGAACCGGCGGCTTTAATTAAAACACTATACGCATTCCGCTACAACGCAAACTCTCGTAATTATAAGGTATTTTCAACAATAAATCTGTAAAATCATTTGCCGGGTGCTTCCAGCTAAATGTAATAAAGATCGTCTCTTCATTAAGGTGAATTTTATAATAATAGTACGACAGGATAATTTAGTAATAGATATCCTATGTAGAGCAATCAACAACATCTAACAATCTAATAATTATTGTCTGAATTATCAACAAAAAACTAATTATTTTTCTCGCATTCATGATTAGCATTAGTACCTTGTGTAATGCACTACTGACACTACTATTCTTAACAACGCACGTAAGTAATTTTTACGAGCTTTTTGTCCCTTACAATAACATTTCCCGTTGATGATGCGAGTTTTACGTGCGTGAGTGAGTGATAATTTCCCTCGACGCAACAGTAAATCCGACATGCAAATTTCACGCAAATCCATCCATAATAACATCAAATCATTCGCGCATTCATGCACGTGCCGCGCCTCTGCAATTCGATTCCCGCATTTCCAGTAAAACAATGCTCCATCATTTTACGTTGGTTCGTTTTACTGGTAAAAATCTACAGCAGTTTGAATTTATTTAATTAATCCCGGCTGCACGGCCGATGGGCTTCCTCTTGCGCGTCTCCCGGCATGAATAAATTCGATCTGCATAGATATGTTTTGCATAGATCTCGCATAAGACAGCATGGATAGGGCGATAATAACATGGCGTTTATTTGACAAATCACGTAACAATGGGGTCCGAAGCCTTTGCGTATCTGGCGGGAAATCGGGGGCGATACGTAACAAGGTGTGCAATTTGAATTTTCTAACGATGTTATCATTGAGTACATAAATTTCATACTGTTATGAATTTTAAATTTGCAGTGCATACTAATGGGGAAATAATCTATATGTTTAGTATCGATCGGTTATCCTATAGGGATAACTAAAGCTGTGTTTGTGAGTTGTGAAAATACTTCTATTTGGCATATCAAAAAAAGGGAAGCTTTTACAAAATTCCCCCCAATAAATAATATTTTCACAAAAAAAGAAAAAATACAAATTAACATAATGGGAGGTCTTAATATGAAAATAAAATAAAAAACGAAAAAAGACGGAAGGAATCGGTGTAATAATGATTATTTATTTAATATAGACATCTACAGTTTAACAGAAACCAATTACAGATGATATAATAACAACAATTTATTATCAAAATAATAAAAAAAACTTCTCACTTTATAGGGCTATCAGCCATGAGGCTTTTCCGCCGGTCAAGGGAGAAGCTCAGAGGAGTTTAATCACGTGGTATTTACCTTAACTTCACAGAAAACCTCTGAAAAACTGCGAAAATTCGCTCCCTGCTGGGGATCGAAATCAGGCTTCCCAATGCTCAGTAAATTAAAAATGTAGTTGTATTCTTTTGTAGTGAGACCCCGTTATGGAGAAGTCCCACATATGTATATTATTTATTAGTTGTGTTTCACACTACAAAACATTCCATTGACCGCGTCTTGTATATCACTTATTGTTAAACCTTGTCTTGCTACCAATAATTCTTTAATATATGGATAAAACTCATTGTGAAACTTTTTACTTTACCCACAAATAACAATGCATCTTGTAGGATATCCGCGCCGATGGAGTAAAGCCTTCAATGGGTATTTGTATCCGCAATAAATTGTACCTTTACGGCCTTAAGCTCGTAGCAGCCTTCAGTAAAACTCCTCTTCTGTTTATTTACATTACAGCATTTTCCATTGTAATAAATACAGCGGCGGCGTATAATAATTTCGTGCGCTATCTCCAAACGGGCCATTGCCAAGGGGAAACCTAATAAATTCAGTCGTGCGGAAAACGGTCATTTTCAACACGCCACACGAACGAATAATTTTTACTCCTCTTTTAGAGTTCTGAGAACTAAAAAATATCCATATCAATCTTCAACACGTCACACAAACGATAATTTTCAGTCCTCTTTTATAGGATTTCAGAAGGACTCGCCGAGTAAAAAAAAACGTCCTCACATTCCGTCATCGTCGGCGGCTAGGACCTTAAATTTCGCAGAGGCGGTTTATAAATACACCTCATTACACCATCCACATGTTGCAGTCACGTATATTGACAAAGTTAATTACGCAAATATTCACATTAATTAGCCGGGCATTTCGGCTTAATGAGAAGGATTCCAGTTCGGGCGAAATCAAATGAGCGCCCAAATTTGTACAGCGCGCTGTACCGTTACTGTCCGGGCAATTAGCGATAAAGAGTGATAAGTCGGTGGGGCATTTTTATGTTTCGTATTTTTTTTGCAATACCCCGAGTTGCACGCTTCTCACAGGAGATGGAATCAATTGTTTATAATCATCTGATTATATGCAGTTGCGTTTGGAACGTGAGCGTCATTATACGTCGCATACCTCGAGGCTCTAATGGCCGCAACAATGACGCTAACTACATCACTTATATAACTATTTAGCGGGAAGCTCGCATATTTCATCTTGATTTGATTTGTGATAGCCGTCGCGGTGGCTTTGCGGTTAATTGATTAGATTATCGCTTGAGATGTGCAATTCAAGTGTCTCTTTCGTTTTATATTGCAAAACACGTTTTATATACCGGGTGGTGGCTTGAAAAACGTACCATAAGGATTTCAATTTTTCAAAACTCGCAATCCAATCGAACCATGCACATTCATTATTTCAAATGACTGGATCTCTACTCTTCAACTGTTTTAACTATTAAATTTTAATTTGTTATTTATTTTGATTCATGAAAATCATGCAAAAACATTACAAAATGAATAAAACAATTACAAAAACAAAATTACCCTTCCCTTCCCTTCTTTTATTCCCATAGTCTTTAACTTAATACTAAATTGTAATTTGTCATTTGTTTTGATTCATAAACATCATGCAAAAACAAAACAAAATGATTAAAATAATTACAAAAACAAAATCACCCTGCCCTTCCCTTCTTTTATTCCCATAGGCTTTAAATTACTACTAAATTGTAATTTGTTATTTGTTGATTCATAAAAATCATGCGATAATAAAACAAAATGATTAAAATAATTTACAAATATAAAATTACCCCGCCCTTCCTTCTTTTATTCCCATAAAATAGCATGAAAATTAGCAACACATTAATTTTGGTTTTGTTTTGTGACTTTAATAGATAGATTAATATAATGAGATTGCATTGGGAAAGTTTTCCAAAATATCCATCAAGTGAAATATTTTAGGCTACTTATACTATATTTTATGAAATACTGATTTTGCCATTAAATAGCATGAAAACTAGCAACACCTTATATTTTATTTATGACTTTAATATATAGACTAACATATTGTTAATGCATTAGCAAAGTTTACAAAACATCCATCAAGGGATTTTTGAAATATTTACTAATTTTACGCTACATAATATATTTTATGAAATACTGACTTTGGCATTAAATAGCATGAAAACTAGCAACACCGTATTTTTTATTTATTACTTTAATTGATAGACTAATATATTGTTAATGTATTAGCAAAGTTTACAAAATTTCCATCGATGGATTTTTGAAATATCTACCAATTTTAGGATACACATAGTATATTTTATAAAATACTGACTTTGGCATTAAATAGCATGAAATTAGCAGCACCGTATTTTTTATTTATGACTTAAATAGATGGACTAATATATTCTTAATGTATTAGCAAAGTTTACAAAATTTCCATCGAGGGATTTTTGAAATATCTACCAATTTTAGGATACACATAGTATATTTTATAAAATACTGACTTTGGCATTAAATAGCATGAAAACTAGCAACACCGTATTTTTTATTTATTACTTTAATTGATAGACTAATAGATTCTTAATGTATTAGCAAAGTTTACAAAATTTCCATCGAGGGATTTTTGAAATATCTACCAATTTTAGGATACACATAGTATATTTTATAAAATACTGACTTTGGCATTAAATAGCATGAAATTAGCAGCACCGTATTTTTTATTTATGACTTAAATAGATGGACTAATATATTCTTAATGTATTAGCAAAGTTTACAAAATTTCCATCGAGGGATTTTTGAAATATTTACCAATTTTAGGATACAAATAGTATATTTTATAAAATACTGACTTTGGCATTAAATATCATGAAAACTAGTAACACCGTATTTTTTATTTATGACTTTTATAGATATACTAATATATTCTTAATGTATTAGCAAAGTTTACAAAATTTCCATCGAGGGATTTTTGAAATATCTACCAATTTTAGGATACACATAGTATATTTTATAAAATACTGACTTTGGCATTAAATAGCATGAAAACTAGCAACACCGTATTTTTAATTTATGACTTTAATAGATAGACTAATATATTCTTAATGTATTAGCAAAGTTTACAAAATTTCAATCGAGGGATTTTGGAAATATCTACCAATTTTAAGATACACATAGTATATTTTATAAAATTCTGGCTTTTGCATTAAATAGCATGAAAACTAGTAACACCGTATTTTTTATTTATGACTTTAGTAGATGGATTAACATATTCTTAATGTATTAGCAAAGGTTACAAAATTTCCATCGAGGGATTTTGGAAATATCTACCAATTTTAGGATACACATAGTATATTTTATAAAATTCTGACTTTGGCATTAAATAGCATGAAAACTACAGCACCATATTTTTTATTTATGACTCTAATAGATAGACTAATATATTCTTAATGTATTAGCAAAGTTTACAAAATTTTCATCGAGAGATTTTTGAAATATCTACCAATTTTAAGATACACATAGTATATTTTATAAAATACTGACTTTGGCATTAAATAGCATGAAAACTAGCAACACCATATTTTTTATTTATGACTCTAATAGATAGACTTATATATTCTTAATGTATTAGCAAAGTTTACAAAATTTCCATCAAGGGATTTTGGAAATATCTACCAATTTAAGGATACACATAGTATATTTTATAAAATTCTGACTTTGGCATTAAATAGCATGAAAACTAGTAACACTGTATTTTTTATTTATGACTTTAATAAATAGACTAATATATTCTTAATATATTAGCAAAGTTTACAAAATTTCTATCGAGGGATTTTGGAAATATCTACCAATTTTAGGATACACATAGTATATTTTATAAAATACTGACTTTGGCATTAAATAGCATGAAAACTAGCAACACCGTATTTTTAATTTATCACTTTAATAGATAGACTAATATATTCTTAATGTATTCACAAAGTTTACAAAATTTCCATCGAGGGATTTTTGAAATATCTACCAATTTTAGGATGCACATAGTATATTTTATAAAATACTGACTTTATCATTAAATAGCATGAAAACTAGCAACACCGTATTTTTTATTTAGGACTTAAATAGATAGACTAATATATTATTAATGTATTAGCAAAGTTTGCAAAATTTCAATCGAGGGATTTTGGAAATATCTACCAATTTTAGGATACACATAGTAAATTTTATGAAATACTGACTTTGGCATTAAATAGCATGAAAACTAGCAACCCCGTATTTTTAATTTATGACTTTAATAGATAGACTAATATATTCTTAATGTATTAGCAAAGTTTACAAAATTTCCATCGAGGGATTTTTGAAATATCTACCAATTTTAGGATACACATAGTATATTTTATAAAATACTGACTTTGGAATTAAATAGCATGAAAACTACAACACCATATTTTGTATTTATGACTCTAATAGATAGACTAATATATTCTTAATGTATTAGCAAAGTTTACAGAATTTCCATCAAGGGATTTTTGAAATATCTACCAATTTTAAGATACACATAGTATATTTTATAAAATTCTGACTTTGGCATTAAATAGCATGAAAACTAGTAACACCGTATTTTTTATTGATGACTTTAATAGATAGACTAATATATTCTTAATGTATTAGCAAAGTTTACAAAATTTCCATCGAGGGATTTTGGAAATATCTACCAATTTTAGGATACACTAGTATATTTTATAAAATACTGACTTTGGCATTAAATAGCATGAAAACTAGCAACACCGTATTTTTTATTTATTACTTTAATTGATAGACTAATATATTCTTAAAGTATTAGCAAAGTTTACAAAATTTCCATCGAGGGATTTTTGAAATATCTACCAATTTTGGGATACACTAGTATATTTTATAAAATTCTGACTTTGGCATTAAATAGCATGAAAACTAGCTACACCGTATTTTATATTTATTACTTTAATTGATAGACTAATATATTCTTAATGTATTAGCAAAGTTTACAAAATTTCCATCGAGGGATTTTTGAAATATCTACCAATTTTAGGATACACATAGTATATTTTATAAAATACTGACTTTGGCATTAAATAGCATGAAAACCAGCAACACCGTATTTTTTATTTATGAGTTTAATAGATAGACTAATTTATTCTTAATGTATTGGCAAAGTTTACAAAATTTCTATCGAGGGATTTTTGAAATATCTACCAATTTTAGGATACACATAGTAAATTTTATAAAATACTGACTTTGACATTAAATAGCATGAAAACTAGTAACACCGTATTTTTTATTTATGACTTTAATAGATAGACTAATATATTCTTAATGTATTAGCAAAGTTTACAAAATTTCAATCGAGGGATTTTGGAAATATCTACCAATTTTAGGATACACATAGTATATTTTATAAAATTCTGACTTTGGCATTAAATAGCATGAAAACTAGCAACACTGTATTTTTTATTTATGACTTTAATAGATAGACTAATATATTCTCGAATGTTAATAGTTGGTAGGCCCCCAAAGAGAGAAGATAAGTTCCAGCCGATTAAACTCGTCTGAGCTTCTCCCTTGACCGACGGAAAAGCCTTATGGCTAATAGCTCTATAGGGTTGAAGTTTTTTTTGTTTTAATAAGAAAGTATGATATAATCTGCTGTAATATTTATAGATTGAAACCCCAATCTAACTTAAATTACTCCTATATTCTCCAATTTTCCGATGCTACCTATAAATATTTATAGATTGAAACCCCAATCTAACATATATGACTTCTATATTTTCCAATTTGCCGATGATACCTTCATTATATCTTATAAAATACTCTGTGCAAAACCATTGAAATGTTACAATTTACAACTACAACTATTAGTAAGTAGATGGAAAAATAGGGAATCATCCCGAATCCAATAAAATCACAAATCATTAACTTTAACCACAAATTTCACCGTTATTGGCCATAATACATTAGATAATCATTCTATAAAACCTCAAGCAAATGCTAAATACCTAAATAATCCTTAATCAGCAAACAAACAACACATAAAATCGTTTTAATAACCCTATTAAATGCATTTCTTATCTGATCTTATATACTGAAGCTCATTTGCGTAAAATATAATCGCCATAAATTGTAATAAATCTTAATTGTTCATTTCAATCGAGAGAAAATAGCCCATCGCAGGTGGTTCTGCTCGGAGCTACGTTTATTATTCGCGCATCTCGGATACTACACCGAAAGTAGCGAATTTGCATTTCACAAAGGACGAGATTTACGGTCACCCCAATTGATTTTGATGAGCATTCATCAGTTTCTTATTATCCGAGCAATGCGGTGTTAAGTTAACAGCTGTTTATTTGCATACTGCTGAAATAATAAGATGGTAAATAAATCACAAGATGATTGCAGGAAATTTATTTATATAGACTCTTTTCATTTGTTTTTAAAAGACCCCACGCAGGTACTGTCGGTTTACATCATGGTTTATTTAAATATATATTGTATTAATTTAACTGTGTAAATTATATATTTATTTTGAATGTTTAGTTGTTATTAATTAATCATAAATTCACCCAATAATCAGGTCTTTTGATACTTTGTTAAGTATTTTTTTAATTCCCTTCGGTTCTATTATTCTACCATCAGTGCCTGAGCCATCTCTTTTCCGCAATAAATTAATTAATGACAATTACAATTATTATCATTAAACATGTAGTTGTCAGTTAATTGCAAAACACAATGTCTAAGCTACTGTATCAGTTGCGAGAAGAAAATGATTATATGAGCAATGTGCTATCGAGCAAATAACCGTTGTAGACTTTCGATCGATTATAATGGGAAAATCTGAATGCACACCGTGCGGAAACATGTCGGTTATAGTTTAATGTCTTGACCTGTCCCCTCGAGTGGCAACCCGCGGGATAGGAAATGCGGGCTCAATAAACTAAACTTATCGCCATCTCGCTCTATCGAAAATAATCAGCGAATTGTAGGCATTTACTTTATATTGCGCTCCGCGCGCAGATAATTTATTTCACCTGCTCCTTTTCACGATCACTTGCGCCGAGCGAGATTGCATCACATGTTTATCATTTTTCTATTATCCGCACGGTTTACCGCTAGGCCTAATGAATAAAACAAGTGATATGATTCATTGGTAATGATACCCATAGTAAGGAAATTAGTTACTTGTATGGAATGCAGCCGAGATATTTTGTTATATAATAATTGCACGTTTAGTTGATACAGATTTGTTTCAAAAAGAATAAAAATAAATTGAAATGATTTCCAAAATCATTATTGAAGGTTTTAGGTGTCAAAATTAAAAAACAACAACATTTACTAGTGAATTAAATATAATCACCTGTTAAAATAAATTATACTACAAGAAATAATAAATGTAAATATTTATAGCTACCAGCCCAAGGACTTTTCCGCTGGTAAAGGGAGAAGCTCAAAACGGTGTAATCACCCTGTATTTACTTTAATTCCACAGAAAACTTCTGATAATCTGTGAAAGATGATTCGCGAAATTTCACTCAAACCGAGGTTTGAACTCTCGCTTCCTCACTGAAATGAGTTTAAAAATGTAATAATCAATATTTTGTTCATTTCTTCTTGCAGAATTACGATATTGAATCTATATGTTTGAAGGAGATAGCTCGGTTACATATAAAATCTAAATCAAATAGTGACTATCACAAAGTAGACGCCTTAACAATCCAATATTAGTGACTAATTAGAATTAGATTTATGCTATGCATTTTCTTTTGACGTATCGTATTCGTAACTATGTAAACTTCAAAGAGACAAACAAATATTATTATATACGAAAGAACAAAAATATAGCAGGTTTGATACCAATGATTAATACTTTTGTTGCATAACTGTAAAACTATGAACTTTAAATTCTACCAAAATATTTTTACCATCATTTGGGCATTGTATCAGAATTAATAATAAACTTATTTATTATAAGTCTATTATACTACTCAATAGACATTATGGGGCCTGCAATTTTTTAACCGGTTCTGGATAATATTTGGGTCAAAAACCAAAATAGTAATCCAATTAGGTTTATCAAATCTATTTTTTTTGTGTTGGCCAATTAATAACATATAACTTATATAAATGATGATATGATTATGTTTAGCACTTAATTAGCTTCAACTTTAAGCATTATTTGTTTAATTTGGTCTATTTATAACGTCTCACTACGAGAAAATGCAAGACATCTAACTTCTCATTAAAAACTTTTTATTAAAAAAAGCGTAATAAATTTAATTTTAAAAATTATAACTAAATGATGATATTATTATGTTTGGCACTTAATTAGCTTCAAATTTAAGCATTATTTGTTTATTTTGGTTTATTTATAACGTCTCACTACGAGAAAATGCAAGACATATAACTTTTCATTAGTAACTTTAGATTAAAAAAAAACGTAATAAATTTAATTGTTGAAATTATAACTAAATGATGATATAATTATATTTAGCACTTAATTAGCTTCAAATTTAAGCATTATTTGTTTATTTTGGTCTATTTATAACGTCTCACTACGAGAAAATGCAAGACATATAACTTTTCATTAAAAACTTTTTATTAAAAAAAGCGTAATAAATTTAATTTTAAAAATTATAACTAAATGATGATATTATTATGTTTGGCACTTAATTAGCTTCAAATTTAAGCATTATTTGTTTATTTTGGATTATTAATAACATCTCACTACGAGAAAATGCAAGATATATAACTTTTCATTAAAAACTTTTGATTTAAAAAAAACGTAATAAATTTAATTGTTGAAATTTTAACTAAATGATAATATAATTATGTATGGCGCCTAATTAGCTTCAAATTTAAGCATAATTTGTTTATTTTGGTCTCTTTATAACGTCTCACTACGAGAAAATGCAAGACATATAACTTTTCATTAAAAACTTTTGATTTAAAAAAAACGTAATAAATTTAATTGTTGAAATTATAACTAAATGATAATATAATTATATTTAGCACTTAATTAGCTTCAAATTTAAGCATTATTTGTTTATTTTGGTCTATTTATAACGTCTCACTACGAGAAAATGCAAGACATATAACTTTTCATTAAAAACTTTTTATTAAAAAAAGCGTAATAAATTTAATTTTAAAAATTATAACTAAATGATGATATTATTATGTTTGGCACTTAATTAGCTTCAAATTTAAGCATTATTTGTTTATTTTGGATTATTAATAACATCTCACTACGAGAAAATGCAAGATATATAACTTTTCATTAAAAACTTTTGATTTAAAAAAAACGTAATAAATTTAATTGTTGAAATTTTAACTAAATGATAATATAATTATGTATGGCGCCTAATTAGCTTCAAATTTAAGCATAATTTGTTTATTTTGGTCTATTTATAACGTCTCACTACGAGAAAATGCAAGACATATAACTTTTCATTAAAAACTTTTGATTTAAAAAAAACGTAATAAATTTAATTGTTGAAATGGTAACTAAATGATAATATAATTATGTATGGCGCCTAATTAGCTTCAAATTTAAGTATTATTTGTTTATTTTGGTCTATTAATAACGTCTCACTACGGGAAAATACAAGACATATGACTTTTCTTTAAAAACTTTTTATTAAAAAAAGCGTAATAAATTTAATTTTTAAAATTGTAACTAACTGTTGATATTGTTGTGTTTAGCACTTAATTAGCTTCAAATTAAAGCATTATTTGTTTAATTTGGTTTATTTATAACGTCTCACTACGAGAAAATGCAAGACATATAACTTTTCATTAAAAACTTTTTATTAAAAAAAAAACGCAATAAATTTAATTGTTGAAATTATAACTAAATGATGATATGATTATGTTTGGCACTTAATTAGCTTCAAATTTAAGCATTATTTGTTTAATTTGGTCTATTTATAACGTCTCACTACGAGAAAATGCAAGATATATAACTTTTCATTAGAAACATTTGATTTAAAAAAAAACGTAATAAATTTAATTGTTGAAATTATAACTAAATGATGATATAATTGTATTTGGCACTTAATTAGCTTCAAATTTAAGCATTATTTGTTTATTTTGGTCTATTTATAACGTCTCACTACGAGAAAATGCAAGACATATAACTTTTCATTAGAAACTTTTGATTTAAAAAAAACGTAATAAATTTAATTGTTGAAATTATAACTAAATGATGATATGATTATGTTTGGCAATTAATTAGCTTCAAATTTAAGCATTATTTGTTTATTTTGGTCTATTTATAACGTCTCACTACGAGAAAATGCAAGACATATAACTTTTCATTAGAAACTTTTGATTTAAAAAAAACGTAATAAATTTAATTGTTGAAATTATAACTAAATGATGATATGATTATGTTTGGCAATTAATTAGCTTCAAATTTAAGCATTATTTGTTTATTTTGGTCTATTTATAACGTCTCACTACGAGAAAATGCAAGACATATAACTTTTCATTAGAAACTTTTGATTTAAAAAAACGTAATAAATTTAATTGTTGAAATTATAACTAAATGATGATATGATTATGTTTGGCACTTAATTAGCTTCAAATTTAAGCATTATTTGTTTAATTTGGTCTATTTATAACGTCTCACTACGAGAAAATGCAAGACATATAACTTTTCATTAAAAACTTTTTATTAAAAACTTTTGATTTAAAAAAAACGTAATAAATTTAATTGTTGAAATTTTAACTAAATGATAATATAATTATGTATGGCGCCTAATTAGCTTCAAATTTAAGCATTATTTGTTTATTTTGGTCTATTTATAACGTCTCACTATGAGAAAATGCAAGACATATAACTTTTCATTAGAAACTTTTGATTTAAAAAAAACGTAATAAATTTAATTGTTGAATTTATAACTAAATGATGATATGATTATGTTTGGCATTTAATTAGCTTGAAATTTAAGCATTATTTGTTTATTTTGGTCTATTTATAACGTCTCACTACGAGAAAATGCAAGACATAACTTTTCATTAAAAACTTTTTGTTAAAAAAGCGTAATAAATTTAATTTTTTAAATTATAACTAAATGATGATATAATTATATTTGGCACTTAATTAGCTTCAAATTTAAGCATTATTTGTTTATTTTGGTCTATTTATAACGTCTCACTACGAGAAAATGCAAGACATATAACTTTCCATTAGAAACTTTTGATTTAAAAAAAACATAATAAATTTAATTGTTGAAATTATAACTAAATGATAATATGATTATGTTTGGCACTTAATTAGCTTCAAATTTAAATATTATTTGTTTATTTTGGTCTATTTATAACGTCTCACTACGAGAAAATGTAAGACATATAACTTTTCATTAAAAACTTTTTGTTAAAAAAAGCGTCATAAATTTAATTGTTGAAATTATAACTAAATGATGATATGATTATATTTGGCACTTAATTAGCTTAAAATTTAAGCATTATTTGTTTATTTTGGTCTATTTATAACGGCTCACTACGAGAAAATGCAAGACATAACTTTTCATTAAAACGTTTTTATTAAAAAAAGTGTAATAAATGTATTTGTTAAAATTATAACTAAATAATGATATAAGTTCTTACTATTCCGACTCCAGCACAATTTGGTTGTGTTATTAATTCAGCCAAAATGCCAAAATTATGGTAAAACTATTGATAGCAGAATATAAAATTTGTAGTTGTAATAAATTCAAATAAAAACAAATCACAATTTTCCAACAATCTAAAGAAAACTCGCTAAATAAATATGTTGCATTTATTGTCACTCATTATTCCTTTTTCATTGCAGCCAGTTCTCGCGGCGAGGCTCGCGCGCGTTTGCAGAAAATAACTTTCCTATGCCGATTTCTACATTGGCTTAATGAGGGATGCTGGACAGCTGTAAAAAGGCATTTCAGGTTTAACTGGTAACGAAACGAAGCGCTGCTTTTAAAGGTAAATTATTTTATACTTTTTATAGCGCACACTTTTTAATAATAACGATATAAGAGGCGATCGGTATCTTTGCAAAATCCACGAACGGCCGCAGAAAATACGGCCGATGTTGATTTTATGCAATTAAAATTGTCACATTGTGGTTATTCCACCAAGAATTACAGGCTCATTTTTTGCCATAACCGTGAGAATGCTGCAATCATTATGGACTTTATGTTGGCGCAGTGTGTACACAATTTTGTGGTAATTGGAGTGGAATTATGTATCTGTCTTTATAGTCACTCAAATTATTCGTGTACTGGGTTATAACGGATGCTAAAACGATAATTATTTATAAATCAGGGGACTCATTACAACGGGGCGTCAACTTGAACATTTTATAGGAAACCATAAAAAAAAAACGTTGCCAGAAATTTACTTCAAGATAATAACTCATCTTGAAGTAAATTTTTGTAAACGTTTTCTATGATTTGCTATCATGATCATCATCAGTTGGCTCCATAGCCCCGGGGGGCTTCGGCCGTTCGTTTCCCGAACTCCCTTGATACGTGTTTTGAGGAGATTCAGTTTCTGTTTTCCTTCATTCTTTCTTTCATAGATCTTTGTGTGTTTTAGCCTTTTCTACTATCTTTTTCCATTATTTCCTGTTATGTACTTTTTCTTTCCAGTTTTGTACCCCTAGTTTATTTAGGTCTTGTTCTACATTGTCTGTCCACCTTGTTCTTGGTCTTCCTCTCCTTCTGTTTTCTTTTGGCTTCCATTCCATCATTCCTCTTATTCATGATTTCCTAGCTTATGTATTTTAAATTTTAGGAAAACAGAATTGGAACAAGCTCACTGATCACTAACGTTGAGTAATATATAAATATAAATAGTACAGGGTAGTTATTCGCCGAAAAAAACTAGTTCGGGAGAGAAATTTATATATTGGGAGTGACTATTGGGTGTGCGGCGATTAGGGCTGAAAGAAACCTCTTCTCTTCACGATATTTCGCTCTGACTCCGAAGAAGTGAAGAGAAGAGGTTTCTTTCAGCCCTAATCGCATTCCCAATAGTCCCTAACTAGTTTTTCATATATATATATATATATATATATATATATATATATATATATATATATATATATATATATATATATATATAAAAGAAACTCCTCTTTAATATCGATATTTCGCACTTAGATTCAGGGCCTCAAGGGGATTTACTACAACGTTGTGTCTGGGCGACAGACAGGTGGCGTGGTCCGAATAACACAATGCCGGCTGGCTGTATCTCATTGCCGTAGCTGTTCTTGAATATCTTGGTAAGTTGACGCATAGAGACTTTTGTAGAAGGATTCCTTCTATCACTACTTTTATTTATCTTTTATCACATACCATAGTACCCCTATGGTTTCTGATTTTGTTGATCGTTGTACATCCTTGAGTTTCTTTACTTCAACAGTGTTCATCACTAATATAAATACAGCCTATGATGCTTGCTATATTCTTGAATTGTTTAACTCACAGGAAATGATTGCAATCAACTGTTAAATATGACATTTTATATGTATATAATTATATTCCATGTTACCATCTTTCTTTAAAACTGTTAATAAAATAGATCACGCTGCATTCATAAAGCCCCGACTGTGAATTTATTGCAAATGTAAAATTCGTAACCGTTCTAATCCATTGCACACCCATCAGCCACATGCTGCTATCGCGGAATTAAAACTAATATAGATCTGTCGCTCCGATTTTTTTTGTCGTTCCGCCATTAAGTGCTCGTTACCGTACTCGGTGCATCATCGCAGGCAGATGTTGCAAAAATGCGATGACAAAAAAAAACTACATAAGTGGCGGTTGGCAATCGCGCGATTTTTATGCGAGAGCGCACCGTTTTCATTTTTTTTTCGTCTTGTTATTCCCCCGGCGCGCGCGCGGCGGCTCGGAAAAACGAACGCATTCCGGTGGTGCAGGCACTAAATCAAACCGCCCGAAGAGCGCGCGACCTAGAGCAGTATGTGGGAAATTGAGTGTGATGCTTATTAGAGGTTTGATTTAGGTTTAGTCAGGTATTAACCGTTAAAAGGTGTTTAATG
The DNA here is from genome assembly GCA_963942505.1 of Lordithon lunulatus. Taxonomy (NCBI): domain Eukaryota; kingdom Metazoa; phylum Arthropoda; class Insecta; order Coleoptera; family Staphylinidae; genus Lordithon; species Lordithon lunulatus. The sequence goes on along the minus strand of OZ012668.1, from coordinate 52,375,930 downwards.
TAGGGTTTAAAGCATACAAATAAGAATGGAGTATGCGAAATGTAAAAATGATATCTAGTGTCAAGCACGAGTTATATCATAACATTGTTTTGAATCAAGACTTTAAGACTGCATAATTAAATACTACAGAAAAATCATAAATATTTTATGAAATATAAATAAAAACCCAGCTCAGTGGCCGAGTGGTTAGACGCTTCTATCCACTCTCGTACTGCGCATTGGGGAACCTGAGTTCGATCCCAAGTGGGGAGTGAATTTTCGCAAATCAGCTTTCACAGTTTTTCAGAGGTTTTCTGTGAAGTTAAGGTAAATATTGGGTGATTAAACTCCTCTGAGCTTCTCCCTTGACCGGCGGAAAAGCCTCACGGCTGATAGCCTTATAAAGTTTTTTTTTAATAAATAAAAACCACTCGCAGATTTTTTTTCTTTATATATTTTTTTCTTTTATTATTTTAATTTTAGAATCCCTCATTATTTATATTATTGTTACTATTGCTGGAAAAGTTATTATATAAATTAAATATTACATATATATTATTTAACTATTTGGAGACTTTTGTGGTATTAAACTTGAAAATTATAAAATCAACCGTTGGTGGGGTTACAAAAAGTGCTAGAATTCTCATTATAATATTCAGACTTTCATAAATATGCCTTAAAACTTTTTTAATATGACTGGGGTCAATATCAACCCAAAATATCCTGAAGATATCCTGTATTATTGGATTATTTCAGTGGGCATTTGTGGTTTAAATGCCCACTGAAATAATCCATTCTCCCAAGTCAGTACCATTTAAAATAATTGAATGAACCTTGAAGATGCAATTAAAGTTTCAATAATTCGTCAATAAATAAATAAGATAACGCGAAATTAATCGTATATATTTTAATACGAATTACGCAATAAATATCGACCCGCTGCAACTCTGTCGTCTATAAACAACCTCCTTCCTTGTACGGCGATAAAATTGGCAACGCAAACCCATAAAACATTCGATCTGCTCAAGAGATATACATCACACCGATAGCAAAATTAAGGTGTAGATTATAATGAAATCATTATATCTGCATAATATTCGCGTTATTGATACTGGCCCGAAATTTACGACTAATCGAGAATCAATTTGCCGGGCCACTTTAGACGGGCAGCATATATATATTTTTTTGGGGCGCTCGGCACGCCGCACATCAAAAAATCATCACGTAATAACAGGACCGAGCGCATTCAGGGGGCTTATCTTATATTTTAACATATAATGAACGGGCTCTAAGCAAGGCTGGCATCATTAAGATAAAATTCGCATGATGTACGGCCTGCTAAAAACTGGTCCATTATCAACAGAAATCCATTCATATAATGAGCCTCAGGACCACAACAAAAAAAAACAATATATGTTTAAAATATATATATATATATATATATATTGTGTGGTATATAAATTATAAATTTAAGCAATGTTTTATTAAGTGCATTGTTGGGATGGGCCTTTAAAAAAATTATAAATCGATTATGCTCGCCACGCACGTCTCATTAAAAAGGGTGTCCAATTTAATGCAGCCCGCAAATGTGTTGGACGCCCGAAAATAGTCCCGAGCTAATTTAGATGTAAATATTGATTTATTAATTAGCAACGAGATTAAATGAATATTTTAGAAACTATTTGCGGTGTATGCTAATCGCGGGGAAATAAATTACGCTCGTTTAACATGCAGTCAGAGGTTTACAAATTAAATAATTATAGGGAATTTGAATAAAGTTTGTTATTAGTATGCAAATGTGACAGTGAAATGTGTGTTTTAATATTAATATGTGACAAAATATAAGGAAAAAAACTTGAAAACTGATTAATTATTAGATGGTTGTTGGGTTTTATCCTATTAAACATAGAATTTTAGATTATATGGTGCAACCACACACAAAAACAGGTTTTTTTAAGTTGTATCGTTTTTCTTCCGAACAAGCGATATGTTTAAATTATCTTGCATCTAGATAATTTAGAAAGTTCGGAAGAAAAACACACAAAAAATCGTTTTTTTGCGAAAAATATTGAATTATTGTGTGCCCTTGAAAAGTGTCATAAGTCTAGTTTAGGCGAATACCACCGGAGTGTTTGCTTTTTCTTTTGAAGATAGTTGTCTTCTCAAGAAGATCAATACAACTAAGGCTCCTGAAGAAACAGGTATTTTTAATTGTATCAATTTTTCTTCCCAACAAGCGATATATTCAATAACAATGTCGAGCTTAAGTGAATGAAAATTAGACCAACAAAGTCTGGAGAAAACTTCTTCGTTTATCGTTCGGGAGCTGTTGTAGGCGGCCTTAGCTGGCTTAGAACAGCCCGAAACAGCCCTCGAGCGATAAACGAAAGTGGCTCTGATAAAACAAGAATAAACATCAAATCTTCCATTGGGCAGTAGCGTGTGTATAGACATGAACAAAGAAAAGCTGCGTTTAATTTCGTGCCACGACAGTGGTGGGTATAAAATCTTTGGGACGGGCATTTCTTTGTATGGTCGTAGGGAGTTATGGAAGAGCAATGAATATCATTCTTTATGATCATGTAATGCCCCATGTTCAGTTTATTGGTCTTGATTTTGTATGTATGCAAGACGAATAACTTCTGTCTCTGCATAATAGACATCTGGTAATATTTAGACGTTGTCTCAAGTAAGACGTTGTGCGTAGTATAAGCAAAAAAAACTACTAGTTATAATTACTAATAAACTATACATATAATAAAATTAAATGGGTACACTGCACTTCTCAGTTGCATCCACAACACACCGCTCTCACTTTCATTCATTTACGCCACAATACGATAAACATCTCGCACTAAAACAAACGCCATCTGATAATTCTCTAACTATCTAATTAAGCCAGATATAAATGATCGTGTTTCAAAAGCGCCGCAAACTAATTGCGCACATTCCGTGGTGCCCTTCATTCCTGCAATATCGCGCATATAAATGCTAATGGAAATACACTATTGCGGAGGTTGCAGGTTTCAATTGTGTTTGTGCGGTTCTGTTTGTTTGTGGTCGTGTTTTATGAGTTGACTTACCGTGTATGTCATCCACGCATATCTGGAGATCTTCTCTGAACGCCGGTAGGTGCGAATGGCACTGACAAGAACACGAGCCGCTCGATTGTGGGGCGTCCCGCGCGGCTCCTGCCGTTCCGCTGCTCAGGCCGATGCAAGTGTCCGAGCTGCATGTTTTGTCTGCAATAAAAAAACACGAGAGAAATGGTTAATGAAGTCGTGTGGTATTGCAGCACTGGTTTAGTCAGAGACGTGATTGTTGTAATTGAGAATTAAAGCCGTAACTTGGTGCTGTTACTAATATAATCTGTACCTCTTTCAAGGAACAAACTTAATACAACCTGAATTATCAACAAATACACACAACTGAAATCAAATCAAAAACAATCACACAAAACAGAAACAGAATATATAATAATTATTTATTTATTTAATTTATTTCGTTATATAACAAACGATATGTAAATGCTGTATAGCATATTGACATCAATAAATATGATACAACTAACCTCCTAGGAGGAAAGTTAAACGCTATCTGGCGGCACCATATAAATTAGCAATGCACACCCATATGGTAATAACCGTCAATATGCCATCAGGATCACCGGGTAGTGCCCTCTATGGAATAACTTTCCTCCTAGGGGGTTAGTTGTATCATTTTTGAGAGAGATATTGTGTGAATTCACCCTCACTAGCTGAGCTACACTGATGAGATCTAATAATATCGAAATCTAGATATGTAGATAGCTAAGGGGTGGATTCACACTTATATATGATCAATAAATATATCTATCTCTCTCTCTCTCTCTCTCTCTCTCTATATATATATATATATATATATATATATATATATATATATATATATATATATATATCTAATGATATAAACCCAAAGCCAAGAAAACTGAGAAGATGCCTGAATTCACCGTAGCATGTCGCTGTAACTAGCTTTTTTATAGCCCTGGACAGGACCTCATCACTGGCCCCCCTATACTAAATATTTTGAATTAAATAAAAGTACTTATTTCCTCAAAAGAATAGTTTTTACCAGTAATAAAACCAGCAAAACAAATTCTGGAGGGAGCTACACAAACTGGGTATATTTCCACTGATTTCTTTGGACAATTTGTAAATTTATGGGTATTTTTCTTTTTTTAGACAGCCGAGGACGTGTGCCCACTCGTGCCCTATTATTATGGGCCACTGGTGTTAGCTCCTTCTGATTAACTATTTATTTGAAAAGGAATAAAAGATGAATAACACACGCATACAAAAAAGGTTGCACCGCAGAGCTCTGATCGACACATATTATTATTTATTATTGTAATTGTTTTTAATTGTATAATATAATAAATTAAATTGTTTTTAAACTTAAAATTTATCTAATTATACTCTTGAAAAGTTGTTGAAAAGCATTTTTTAATATAATACGAATCTTTCTTTGGCCATTCTGCAAGGGGGTTGCAGGATCAACTATCAAGACAACTACTTTCACAATGGGCCCATTTTGAGGCCTAAGTATCTGTAGCTATGCTATCCTCCAGCCAACTATCCAGAACTATCCAGAAGAAAACTACTTTGTGTAGCCTTTCGTTATAATTTGGCTAATTTTAGTTTCCACTGCAAACTGGCTGTTTGCTTAGTGTTATGCCGAAACAGTGTCTATTTTTATTATTTCAAATCGTCTTTTTAATAAATCAAATTTTAGGTGAGAGTGAATAAATATATTTAGCTCCTAGGCATAGAAAATGTTCATTATTTAATCAATATTTTATAAAATACATATATAATGATTATATTAAGCAAGGCGACTATGAAAATAATAACATGAACAAATCTTAATAGCTATTTTATGTTAATAGCCGCACTATTCAATATAGAAATTACATATTTATGTGCAGTTAATTCACAATTATGAATAATCGGTGTTAATGAAATCAACCATATTGCCTGATGATGTCCCAACTGTGCTGAACAAATTTTGTATGGAAGGAAACTATATGAATATTTATAAATTTGTAATTTATTTCAAGAAGCGTATGCTGCCGAGTGAACGGCAGATACATAATATTTTATTGCATTGCTTATTTACGGATGGTTGTTTTATAAGTAATATATATATATATATATATATATATATATATATATATATATATATATATATATATTCTAGTGCAGGGATGGTGAACCTATAGCACGCTTGCGAAAAGTGGCTCGCATGATATAAATTTTGGCACGTGATCAATAAGTTCGTTTTTTCACAAAGCTCAAGCAATTTGAAACAAAAATACCTACTCAATATTTTTCCAATAAAATGTTAAATAAAATGTTTTGTATATGGAAAAAAAACATGGCACGTTAAAATGTTAGCAATTTTCAAACTTTTAGTACTCAAGCCTGAAGAGGTTCGCCATTTCTAGTTTAGTGATTAGAAGTACCCGGTGACGTTTTCTTAAGCATTTAGAGTTGATAAGTTTTTTCTAAAACCAAATTGATTTTTTGACATACCTCTTTATATTCAACTTCCTCTCTCAGTCTTTTTTCTATTAGCCTTTCTAAAAGTTTTGCTAAATTATTTAATAGACAAATTGGTCTAAATTTCAAAGGATCGCCTAATTTTTGTACAGGTTTTGGAATGAAGACTAATACAGCTTCTTTCCAAATAATTGGAAAAATTCCATCATGAATAATTTTGTTAAAAACATTTAGGAAAATATCTGAAATTTCATCCACTAAAATGTTTATTATTTCATTTGGAATTTTATCATTTCCTGGAGCCTTCCTATTTTTCAACCCTCTACTAGCATTTTTTAATTTGACTAGGCCAAAATTTTCAAAATTTTGATTTTTTCCAAGATTTTCTGAATCTCAAATAGTTGTATTGTGATCAGGAAATAAATCTCTTGCAATTTTGTATTGTTCAGCATACTGAGCTTAGAATAATCGTGACGTTGGTTTTCAGGAAGTAACTCAAAAATATATGCTATTCATTTTTCTTATCTAAAAAAAAAAACTAATCTGGCTATTGAAAACTATATCACTAATATTCAAATAATAGTTTCCAATAAATGTAAACAAGTTTTATAGCTTACTGGACTTAGATATCATCATCTTGGGTTTCAGGCGATAGCATAAAATATAAACTACCAACTTATTAATTTTTCATTATTATCTCAAAATATATTAATCAGGCTGTCCAAAATTGTATCACACATAGTAGTTTCTTATAGAGAACCAGTTTTATGGCTTGCAGTAAAAAAAAGTGATAATTAGTTACCATCGAGAAACTTCATGGTCATTGTTTATAGTAGTTATTCTAAAAAAATCAATAATTATTTCATTATTTCTACAATTAGAGTAATGAGGCTATCCAAAAACTTATTAAATTAGCTACTATCTCTTATAAAATAGAGGTTTTATGGCTTGCAGAAAAAAGTGATAATTAGTTACCACCGAGAAACTTCCTGGTCATTGTTTATAGTAGTTATTCCAAAAAAAAAATTAATAATTACATGATAGCATGATTACTCTAATGGTGAAATAATGATATTTCTACCATGAGAGTAATCATGCTCTCCAAAAACTTAGTAGTTTCTTATAGGAAACCAGTTTTATGTCTTGCAGAAAAAAAGTGATAATTAGTTACCACCGAGAAACTTCATGGTCATTGTTTATAGTAGTTATTCTAAAAAAATCAATAATTATTTCATTATTTCTATAATTAGAGTAATCAGGCTATCCAAAAACTGATTAAATTAGCTTCTATCTCTGATGAAATAGGAGTTTTATGGCTTGCAGAACAAAAGTGATAATTAGTTACCACCAAGAAACTTCATGGTCATTGTTTATAGTAGTTATTCCACAAAAAAAAATCAATAATTACATGGTAGCATGATAACTTTAATGGTAGAAATAATGATATTTCTACCATGAGAGTAATCATGCTATCCAAAAACTTAGTAGTTTCTTACAGGGAACCAGTTTTATGTCTTGCAGAAAAAAAAGTGATAATTAGTTACCACCGAGAAACTTCATGGTCATTGTTTATAGTAGTTATTCTAAAAAATTCAATAATTATTTCATTATTTCTACAATTATAGTAATCAGGCTATCCAAAAACTGATTAAATTAGCTTCTATCTCTTATGAAATAGGAGTTTTATGGCTTGCAGAACAAAAGTGATAATTAGTTACCACCGAGAAACTTCATGGTCATTGTTTATAGTAGTTATTCCAAAAAAATCAATAATTACATGGTAGCATTATTACTCTAATGGTAGAAATAATGATATTTCTACCATGAGAATAATCATGCTATCCAAAAACTTAGTAGTTTCTTATAGGGAACCAGTTTTATGTCTTGCAGAAAAAAAGTGATAATTAGTTACCACCGAGAAACTTCATGGTCATTGTTTATAGTAGTTATTCTAAAAAAATCAATCATTATTTCATTATTTCTATAATTAGAGTAATCAGGCTATCCAAAAACTGATAAAATTAGCTTCTATCTCTTATGAAATAAGAGTTTTATGGCTTGCAGAAAAAAAGTGATAATTAGTTACCACCGAGAAACTTCATGGACATTGTTTATAGTAGTTATTCGAAAAAAATCAATAATTACATGGTAGCATGATTACTCTAATGGTAGAAATAATGATATTTCTACCATGAGAGTAATCATGCTATCCAAAAACTTAGTAGTTTCTTATAGGGAACCAGTTTTATGTCTTTCAGAAAAAAAGTGATAATTAGTTACCACCGAGAAACTTCATGCTCATTGTTTATAGTAGTTATTCTAAAAAAAACAATAATTATTTCATTAGTTCTACAATTAGAGTAATCAGGCTATCCAAAAACTAATTAAATTAGCTTTCATCTGTTATGAAATAGAAGTTTTATGGCTTGCAGAAAAAAAGTGATAATTAATTACCATCGAGAAACTTCATGGTTATTGTTTATAGTAGTTATTCAAAAAAAAATCAATATTTACATGGTAGCATGATTACTCTAATGGTAGAAATAATGATATTTCTACCATGATATTAATCATTTTATCCAAACACTTATTAAATTAGCTTCTATCTCTTATGAAATAGGAGTTACAGTATACTAAAAAATCCTGAAATCCTGATTTTAACCGAAATTGTTTTCTTTTTCAACTTTGTATTGTTTTATTTTGACTTACTATTACTATATTTTTCTTTGGTTTCATTAAAATAAACGTGTTAGTTGTTACTGTGTTTATTATGTTTGTATAAGCTTAAAAAGTTGCGTTTCAATCACGGATTGGAAATTATACAATCTAACCTAAGAAAGATAGGTTGTATAATTTCCAATCGGTGATTGAAAGGTGACTTTTAACAACTTTGACACATAATGCGACGTTGCCTTATAGAAACAGAGGTACAGGAGGCTTGCATTGATTGAATATTAACAATAATTTATGTAAATTTAACAATATAATCACGGGCTATAGTCAATATTATAAATGCTTGGGGTCGATGGGGTGGTAAAGGAAGCTGTAGTTTGTTGCCGATTGAATATTAACAACAATTTATGTTACATTTAACAATATATTCATGGGCTATAGTTAATATTATAAATGCTTGGTGTCGATGGGGTGGCAAAGAAAGCTGTAGTCTGTTGCCGAGGTCATCTCGTCGTAAGACAGGCACGGGGAGGGTTATAAACTGTCAAATCGCCTCATGGGAAGATATAATGTACTTGAAACGGTTCTCTAAGTCGTGGCGAGGGAAAATCGTCACAAGAGGGAAAGAGACACAATTATCAGCGTAAGCCGATAGCTGCATAGAAATAAATCGAGTCTTGGTGAGGAAGGATCTAGTAAATCGATTCTTCCTCACCAAGACTCGATTTATTTCCATGCAGCTATCGGCCTACACTAATAACGCCCGGTTTCTCCAACGAATCTTAAGGCTCGTCTTATATCAGATCATCTTATATATATATATATATATATATATATATATATATATATATATATATATATATATATATCCACGTCTTAAATTTTTATTCTGTTTCACCAAACATATGTAGATCTTACTTAGTCTTACAGTGTAAGACCGTCCTATCGTTTTAAGATCCGATTTTTGTTTGGTGCAACGCTTTAAGACCGTCTTATTATTCAGACTGTCTAAAACTAGTTAAGATTCGTTGGAGAAACCGGACGTAAAGGTAGAAAATAAACACAAGTATCGGAATAAAGGGATAGTGGGGTACAGTGAATTGTTCCTCTAAGTCTGGGCGAGGGAGAATCGATTGCCGTTTAGGGATTTTTCTATAGGGGGCGAAGAGGCTTACTACGCTTACTATCCCCTGAAGGGCCGCACGCATCCTGGTCTTCCTACCCTACTAAGCGCAGAGTAGGGGCAAACGACACGTTCGGCGAAATGGTAATATTAACTCGCATTTATACAACAGAGCCTTAATATTGGATTGTTAAGGCGTCTACTTTGTGATAATTCATTTTAAAGGATAAATAACCCGATTTTTTACTTTGTTTTTTATCACACTTCAGTTACACTTTGCAACTAGTTTCGGCTAAGCTCTAGCCGTTTTCGAGCTCCTCCGATGAAAATGGCTAGAACTTAGCCGAAACTAGTTGCAAAGTGTAACTGAAGTGTGATAAAAAACAAAGTAAAAAATCGTTTTATTTTTCCTTTATAGAGCCTTCATATTTTATAATGTAAAACATCAATTATGAAATCTTATAAAAATGCATTCAATTAAAAAAAAATATTGTATAATATTGAGATATATTACCTTCGACACTAAAAATGTCTCCGTTGTTCTGCCGAGTGATGGTAGCAATTTTTGCATCCTGCAACACCAAGGCCGCGCCAAAGTTCCATGAGGAAGCTAGGGCTAGCACAAGGACCAGAATCTGTGATGGTTTCTCTATTTCCATTTGCAGCTACACATCGTTCACGTTAACGTCTGTAACATAAGAAACGAAAAGAGTTAGGCCTAGCTGTTTTAAATCCTACTAGTTATCACGGAGTCAATTAGTTGATTTTCCAGAGTATGTATTTTTGTCAGCTTAGGATGGTCACTTGTTTTTCACTTCGTGAAAAATACGAACGCAAATATTTGTAGCGAGGTGAATAATTTTAATCTACAACCTCAAGAAGTGAACTGACTCTCCGCAGCGTACAATTTCAAATTGTTTAATACACTTTATGTCGTATATATATATATATATATATATATATATATATATATATATATATATATATATATATAAATAGTTATTTGGGTATGCGATCAAAAAAGCTTCGAGGATGTTATAAAATGCCCTTAATTCTATACAACGTTTCGAGCAAAATTCTGCTCTTCTTCAGGTTACTGAAAACATGGTTGGTAAAAAATAATGGAATAATTTTTAAATAATTTTTTTTAGTTTCTTCATTATTTCATACTTAATAAATACTTATCGGAGTAAAATTATGGAATATGATACATTGCGAAGAAGGAGTAAGGCATTTAAGAAATTTAATTATTAAGTTGGAATGCTATTGCTTTGATTAATGATATAATATACTAGTGTTTTGTATTTTTATTTGTATTTTTGTTGTGGTTGGTGATGTAGAAGGGCAGTGAGGGAAATGCCAATAAAGGTGTTTTTTTACTAGTGTTTTGTGAACTAGTCCCTTGTATGTTTTCCAGTAATATATTAAGAAATAATATAGAAAAACTGGAAACTATTGCACGTCCTTGTAAATCCTTTAGCCCCCCACAGACATAAGTGTGTATAAACGAATATGATTTCCCATAAAGAGTAACAACATATTGCAAAAACGTAATGAATTACGATGAAAAAATTTTAGATATTCAATTAAATATCTTTAAAATGATTTTTGTGATCTGTTGTAAGTGACGCCACTTTTAAGCGTCCGCTCTTCTAGGAAAGCAGAGCTCCTAATCTACAAATTAAAAAAAATATATTGTAATGTTAGTACTAATAATAAAAATGATAATAATAAAAAATACTAGATTTTTATAATTTGAGGGAATACGTTTGTTCTTAATGCCTCAAATAAGGTGGTAATAACTGAAAAAAATAGTTTCTTATCCAAAGTAGGACTAAAGACGCATAAACAATATTTAAAACCAAAAGAGAGTGGGGTGTATAAGGTGACATTTCATTCAGCAAAATGAGTTCATCTAATAACAGTCACATGTTGTGACAACTCCAGCAAGAAATAATTACTCGCGCCGCGCTCTTAATATTTCACTGCAATTATGCCATCAGCTCCATCACATACGGACATAAAAGATGAGTTAAATGAGATGAGACGGGCCGTGAAAAATAACGGGCCCCATCGTGAAATCTCTCGTCAGCCGGCTTGCGCGATGGAAATTGTATTTTATTGCATTTAATTGCGATCGCCGCAACACTGCAAGCCGCTACGCAGCCCCCCTTCGTCTGCCATTCAAATGGAACAACAACGCATTGATCTATTTGACTCGTTATTTACGAGCGTCCGTTTTTATCGCATATTAGTCACATGAGGATTGCTATTAGTGTTTATGGCGCACATAAATAAATTTAGAGCCGCTCCGGCCGGTATGTTTGTCGCATAAGAAACGGCGGCACGCGATTGTCGTATTATCAATAAAATATATTACGAAGAAAAAAGATTTAAGTATCTCTATTTATCGACTAGTAGAATAGTTGTTATGCGCAGTAAATCAAATAAAAAATATATATAATACTATGGGTCACTGATGTTATAGAAATCAACTCAACTTTTATTAGAATTAACATATATTTATTTATTTAACCCCTTCATGGTGCCTATAAGCAGTACAAAAACTGGTACCCAGGACCTACCCTTTACCGAAAATAATAATCAATTTATAAAGATTATATGTCATTTAACTAGACAAAAAACTATTCATACAAAAATTACCTCAAACAAATATATTAAAAACCATATTAAAAACCATATTAAAAACCATATTAAAAACCATATTAAAAAAGACCGGCAAACAGCACTAATCGTACCGATACACAAGAAAGGGGATATGACGAAATGCTCAAATGATAGAGGCATAATACATAATATAATACACTAATAGGTATAGGGATGAAAATATTAGAAAAGACAATAAACAAGAGAATAATAGCAAGAATAGAACAGACATTAGAAGAATCACAATGCGGTTTTAGGAAAGGAAGATCCACACAGGACAACATCTTGAAAGTAAAACAAATCACAGAAAAAATAACTACAAATAATAAAAACACATATTTAGGATTCATAGACCTAGAAAAAGCGTTCGACATGATCCCAAGAAATAAATTATGAAAATCCTGGAAGAGTGAGGTGTAGAAAGAAATACAAAACAGTAGCCCTCATTATTAGTCGTACAGACTTTTTTTTGGATTGAATTTTAACAAGTGATGGCTTATTTTAAACATACCTACATATGGAATTCAAATCGATAGTTATTTAAAACAAGTTGATATATAAAAGGATATTCTCACGTTCAGATAAATTCTTCTCAAAGTGTGACAAAATAAATTGACACAACAAATGGAGACCGAGCAAATCCGGCATTTAAATAATACACATTGTGGCTGCACGGCACAATGTCGACCCGATTCATGGCAATTTAAAATGTTTTATTAGAATAGGAGCTTATATTACTGTAATCTATAAATTCTTCACCCAGGACAGCGAACGTTTGTGCAGATTTATCGCATGATCGACTAATACCCGCTAATAACTAAATAACTGATTGTGCGATATATTTCATCTCTCGTCTGCATAACTGTGCACACGTTTTACCCGGGACGTGGTTCTTTACTGCTTTATAATAAGCTAATGCTATTGCATTAGCGACTGGTAATTGTAGGATGCGATTTTATTTCGTAATGTGTATTATTATTCGATGTTAAGTTGTTTAGGTATTGAATTATGTCGTGGCTGGAGGTAAACCATATATAACGACAGTGTTATCAGATTTTCATACGAACGATACAATTGGGGCCAAAATATGAATCATATTATTATCATAGTTTTAAGCCCGTATGACATCTAGTTTCCTATATCATTTTAAGGTCGTTTTAGACAAGACAATTTCTTAGCTCAAAAGTTGTTCAAGAAATGAATTCATATATCCTCCTCCCATACAATTTGTTCTTTACAAATAGAACGCGTTATATTTTTCTATTCGATCTACCATCCAATTCAATATTTCAAATAATTTGCTGTATGATACGAGACAATTTAAATTGTCTCGCATCTTGACTAAAGGTCGTTTTAGACAAGATAATTTCTTGACTCAAAAGTTAATCATACAGCAAATTATGTGTAATATTGAATTGGATGGTAGATCGAATGAAAAAATATAACGCGTTCTATTGGTCAAAGACAAATTGTATGGGAGGAGGATATATGAATTCATTTCTTGAACAACTTTTGAGCTAAGAAATTGTCTTGTCTAAAACGACCTTAACTTTTGAGTCAAGAAATTGTCTTGTCTAAAACGACCATAATACGAGGCATATCCAGAAAGTAAGAGTACTGAGGCTCTCACGGTCGGAGGGATTTTATTTTCATCATGTTGGCCACACGGCAGTGTAGCCTGACTCCTCCCCTTTGCACCGAGACCGGTTCGAGGTCAGTACGTTGAGAACTGTTGACACGACAACAAGTTTCGTGAATAATGTCAATCCAATCTCCCGCCAAGTGCGAAATACGCGGCGTCATCCGTTATCTCGTTTGGAAGGGAAAACCTCCATTTGAGATTTATAATGAGGTGAAAACTGCATATGGTGATAAAGCTATGAATCGTACGAATGTGTACAAGTGGTGTCGCGAGTTTAAAAACGGTCGTACGTCTGTGCATGATGATCAGAGGAGCGGAAGACCTTCAATTGTTACTGACGTAATAGTGGAAAAAATTGAAAATGCGCTCCGTGACGATCGCAGATTGACTGTGGATGAACTTTCTGCGATGTTTCCGCAAATCTCCAGATCTCTACTACACGAAACAATCACAGAAACCCTCGGATATCGGAAACTCTCCGCGAGGTGGGTCCCAAAATAACTGACAGACCAGCACAAGTTGAATCGAGTGGAGGCCGGGCAAGAGTTTTTGAGGTGCTGGAAACTCCATGGAGATGAATTTCTCCGCTCCATCGTAACTGGAGATGAAACTTGGGTAGCACACCACACGCCCGAAACAAAAGACAGTCTCAACAGTGGCGTCACACCTCTTCACCCTCCGGCAAAAAGTTCAAAATCACAATTTCAGCCAAGAAAGTCATGGCATCCGTGTTTTGGGACTGTCAAGGCATAATTTTAATCGAATATCTGCCTCAAGGGGAGACCATCAACTCTGCAAGATACTGTGAGACCTTAAAAAAATTGAGGAGGGCGATTCAGAACAAGAGGAGAGGCATGCTGACAAAAGGAGTCTGCCTGCTGCACGTCAATGCCAGACCACACACGGCCAACGCCACGAAGGAACTGCTCGCCTCGTTTAAATGGGATGTCCTGAACCATCCCGCGCATTCCCCTGATCTAGCACCTTCAGATTACTATCTCTTTACCTCCCTGAAGCTGCACATGGGTGGAAAAAGGTTTTTAACCGACGAGGGGGTAAAGGAGGAGTTGGAGAAGTGGACGAAGGAGTTGGCGGGAAACTACTTCGAGGACGGCATCAAAAAATTGATACCTCGCTACACCACCTGCATAGAGAGAAATGGCGACTATGTCGAAAAATAGCTTTTATTATGTACTAAAGTTTCACGTAATTTTTTTGTTTAAATAAAAAAATTTAACACCTACAAAAATTCAGTACTCTTACTTTCTGGATATGCCTCGTATATAAGAATTCATATATTAAATTGTATAACTATTTCTACAATGAGTATTACTCAGTTGTTATTGTTAAGTGAATTTATTATTATTCCACCGCTATATCATTTTCTACATTTGTGTATGACACTATGTAGTTTGTGTCTGCATCGAAAACGATATAAGAAACTAGATAATGTCATACGGACTTTAAAAATAAAATTACTTCACTGATTTTCACTAAAATCTCGAGCATGTCGTGATGAATGAATTATGCAGTTCTATTTCTTTTTTTTTGTAAATAAATTACCATTCTAAATAATACATATATGCATAATATTTTAACACATACTATAAAATAATTTATAACGCTTACATAATACGAAAATTAGATGAAAGTCAATTCACCTGATAATGATATTGATGTTTTAGCTATTAAAATCATACTTTATTACCACAACACCTGAGCAATAAATGTATAAATATAGCCTCCTATACTTTCCACTTACAAGTAATTTTAATATAAAAGTATCTAAATGTCTCTATATTATCGCGTATTAGCAATTAAAATAATTGCAAACACTCGAGCGCAGTTAAATGTACGCGCATTTTAGAACCGCATTCCCGTTGCAATCTAATTTTCATTTATAATTAGCGATGCATTAAATTCTTTTATCGGGTGCGCGCACGTGCTAGAAAAATTTGAAACCAGAAGCATATCTAAGATATCTCCGTCGGCCTTATAAGGAATTTAATAATTCGCTTGATATTAAATACAGATAAACCGCGCGGGCATGTTTATTGGAAGAAGCTATCAGTGCGCATAAATATATACACTACGCTACACGCTGCATTTTTTTAGGTGTTTCATGTTAGATTCTCTTTCATTTATACAACCGTAAATCAGCATCGAAATGATGATGATAATACTCAAGCGTGCAAGGTGCAACTGATGGTTAAATATGAAAGTTATGAGGAAACTGTTATGGGTGTCTATTTAAAACACTTTTTGGAATGTTTGGACTAAATGGTTTTGTTAAATTAAATAAATTAATATATATATATATATATATATATATATATATATATATCCGAATAATTCGTTGTTAAAATTTTTCAACAGTACTGTATGGGATGGAAGCATGGACATTAAGAAAAATAACATAAAAACTAGAGTCGTTTGAGATGTGGATGTATCATCGCATGCTCAAGATATCCTGGACGGACCTAGTAAACAACGAAGAAGTCATGCGAAGAATGCATAAAGAAAAGGAACTGATCCTTACGATCAAAACACGAAAGCTAGAGTACTTGGGATACATCATCCAGGGAGAGAGATACTCTATTCTCCAACTGATAATGCAAGAAAAAATACAAGGAAGAAGAAGCATGGGGCGTCGCAGAACCTCATTGTTAAAGAATCTTAGAGAATCAAACAATCGGTCGGACTATTTAGAGCTGCAGCGTTAAAGATTAGAATCGCTATGATGATTGCCAACTTCCGATAGGAGACGGCACCACAAGAAGAGAAGAAGCCCTGACTGGTCCACATGTGGCTTTTTTCTATGGGGGTACCTGAACATGTTTACAAGGACAAGCACCATACATTAATTGAGTTGAAAGTTGTTAGCAAATCACCTAAATCAATGGAGACTAATTTTCTTCAACGCTTTCAAGAATGTGTCAATAAAAATGGTCATCATATGACAGATTTAATTTTCGGAACATGAATAATAATGAAGTGGTTTTGGAATAATTATAAAGAAATAGATTTTGCTGTTAGAATTTATTGGTTAAAAAATAAGTACACAGAAACTTATTTTTTAACCAATAAATTTCTACAGCAAAATCTATTTGTTTTATAATTATTGCAAAACCACTATCCCTCACAAGTCAAATGCTATGAGCTAAAGAATGCAACACAACCTAGCGTACGAGAGAGAACCACTTGATTCCCGTGCCCCACCGTGTATAATTCTGAATATTTGTAATTCCTGAAATTTCTTAGATAACTACAATACTTTCGCAATAGTAAGTTCTGAACATGAATGTTATTAGGAACTGTCTTTAACTTATTAATTCCCCATTATTTCAAACCATAAAATACTATAATTACCTTCGCCGCTTTACTGTAAAATTCTACACACCTATATATCATCCATAAATTTAATTCATAATTCACACTTTCCAGCTACTAAAGAGAAATTAAATTTGCGAGTATATAAATGGGTAAATGAAGACTATTTCACAGTAAACTACCATTAGCAAATTCAATTACATTAAATTAATTAATATTATGCATAGGCTATTAATATTATCTGTTTTGCTGGTATGCAGCAAAGCGGAATGTCGGAAGAGTTGCAATTCAGGCACCCTCGTGCGGTGCAGGAACAAAGTTATGTTCGTGTAAATCTATCGATGGAGCAATAATCAACCAATTACTCGGGCTAAATTACACGCCGCGCTCCAGTAATTCGGATGTAATTAAATTACTCGTCGCGGTTATTATTATTATCATCATTATATGATGGGTGGTGCTCGCATAATTACGTTCGCTTTTATTAATCACTTGCATTTACAGCATGTATGAATTTTCATTTTCATTGTTGCTATTAATAGGGTTAGCAACATTATTTATATTTCGTCCTTTCAATCTTATATATATATATATATATGTATATATATATATATATATATATATATATATATATATATATATATATATATATATATATAACACCTAGTGCTTCAGCCGATATATTTGAAATTATATTGAAAGCATCTTCAATAATTTGTATAACAATACGGGGTTTCCATTCCTCAGTAGTGATTAAAATGCACTGCAATGTAATGTCACGATTAACATGCCCACAAAATAATAGTGCTCCCAGTTGTATTTAAGCAGAGTATTTCTCAAAGTGCTGTTAGCAAACTTTATTATGTCACCAATCGGAATTATTTGAAATCCGGAATATAGGTGTAAACTTAAACAGGCGGCGTGCCATGCTAGTTGGCGCTTTTCCTGACTTATAAATGATGGTTGCAGAACTATAAGTCGTAACACGTCAACCGATTCCTTAATTCGGAAACTTATGGATAATAAGTACGGTAAGAACAGTACAATCCTGAAATTTATTGGCCACATGTTCAAGTGGCAGTTTATATCTAATATGCCATATCCTATACGTATAGCAGCTAAAATTTCCCCAGAAATTGCGTGTGATTCAAAAATTGTTTTGATAACCATTATAACCCCATAAAGGTTGTAGGTGTTATTAAAACTGAAATTGAGTTGAAAATCTCTTAAGAAGCAGCGTTGTAGTTTTTCACATGTTTGCATATCACTGACATGTCTATAAATGTCAATTGCCATACAATAAACATCTGAAAGTATAGGCATGTGGCAGCTTATACTTTTCAATACATAAATACTATAGGTTGATGCATATTTTGCGACTTTCCATTTGCCTTCGAAAGAAAATAGTCTTGCACAATGCGCTAAGCATAGTCCTAAATCAAAACGTGCTAGTGTATTCTTGTAGTTGCGCATCATTAGTTGTTTAGAGTTGACCAAAAAGGATCTAGTTAATAACATGTTGAAATGTTTATAGGAGAAAGCTAGTGATGGAATGTTGTACTGTCTCAGTGCGATGGCAAAGTGATTTTTTGCTGTCATTAGTTGACGTAAAACGATGCTTTAGCTAGTGCCATACAAATTTGACCTAACAGCAGTTTTCTAAACATATCCGAAATGTGTGCGCTATCATTATCTATTAGACATAATTCTCGGCATCATTTAAAATCCTAATCGCCGATCCATGGTCACGCAAACAAATCAAAATCCGTCTATACTGTAGTATGAAGAATATACGTTTTCCTAAATGATCAGCGTTTTCACTATGATAAATTAGGTCTTTGTAAATTCTTACAAGTATTTCAAGACAATAACAACGTGTTGGATCTGGCTTGATGGGTATCAAACTATGCGAGGATCTGTTGCACTCACTTTTTTCCTTCTTTGTGATAGTATATAATTTCGGATGCCATCCCGCAACTCATCTACACTCACATGCTCGTATAATGGGGGTGGCATTGGTTCAGTGGGGTTATCACAGTATTCAATCACATCTTCGTACTTCAACCAACTTAAATACATATTTGCTGGGTTTTTAATGCAATTAGGGCAGTAATGCACTGTACTTTCTAATATATCGGTGCATAGTAGATGTAATTCTCTGCGTTGATTGCCCGGAAGACGATTATAAGTTACATCTCGAATACTTTTGTTTTTAAAATGGATAATCTTACATAATGCATACCGGGGGAGTTCTTCAGTGTCTTTGTCTTCAAAGTAGTCCTCATCGAAATAGCAGCGACAACATATTTTGTTGGTTATCTCAAATTCACCTCCACATATATAACGAGAGCCACAATCAAAAATTTCCTCATCGAATAAATGCTTGATTACTTTTGCTAGTGTTAATTCCGCGGGATATTTAAGTGCAACCAATAGTAGCATTCTGCTAAATAAATTACCCAAAACAGAAGCCGTTTTAATAACTAATTGGTAGTATGCAGGGAATGAATAAAAAACATCCAAAGAAATAGCAGCCAGTGTAATATCATCACTTTGTAGTCTGTGGTTATTAGAAAATTTAATTATAGTAATTAAATCAGGCATACTTTCGTTAATGAGTGGATAGATTAAACCAGTTAATGTATGCCCCATTCGGCTGATTAACCTCAATTCAATACTACCATTGTTTATTAAATGTAACAGACAATTCTGTATATGTCCAGGTCGACCTTCACATGCAAGCACTATTAAATTGTAGAGCTTCTTAGGAATACCATCCACTATTAAAAAGTAACAGGAAATCAAAGCAACAGATGCTTCCGAAAGTGGTGGAATAATTAATACCCTAATATGTTCATTTATAGATATTTTAAATCTCAAATCCCAACTGGGCTCGTTAAATGTTCCAGTAAACAAATACCGCACTTTACCACCATCCAAAATCATCTCCAAAATCTCCCAACTTTGTAAATCAATAAAGTCAAGATTATCAATACAAATAATCACAGGAGGTGAATACTTCCCAACTGCTATAACGTTACGGAAATAATTAAAAAGCCGATATTTCTGCAAACTTATATCTTCCTGGTACATTTCAGGATCAGCAGTAGGATCAAGCATATCTCGTGGAAGATTTATGAAATCAAGACTCATATTTTTATCGTACATGCCACGTTTATCATATACTTGTTCATATAGTTTGGTGATACAAAAGTACGGTATATTCGAATTCACCTCCAGCTCAATTGAAGCTATAATCTACTCGTCGCAGCTGATTTCATTGAGAGCACTACGCAAAATCGAAGTCTTACCCATTTTCTCTAAACCTATCGCACATACCCCACGATACGACTGTCTCCCCATCATAATATCATTAATGCATGATATAATATCAGGCCGCCCTATTAAAGGAAGTTCAATGTCATTATTATTGTGTAGAAAAGCATAGTCACGGTTTTCATCATATTCAAAAATATAGCCAGTATCGTTATATCCTTTTTTGGAGATCGGTAGGAACTTGAAATAAAATGATGCCAGTTTTGAAAACTTAAATGTCCTTTGATCACATGTGATTTTTCCAGTAGCAGTAAACATACATCTTCTAGCTTTATTCACAATGGAACCAATCACCATAAAGTCCCTACGCATAGGATGCCCCAGCACCGAACAATACACCATTCCAGTAGTCACCCCAATGGAAACACAATTCACCCGAGGCACCTGATTTAATTCTTTTTGTATTTTAAACGAACAACGCAAAACATTTTGACTCTCCATTTCATGCTTAATCCCTCTCAAACCATACATTACAATGAATTCTGTTTGTGCATCAATTGTACGTATTCGTTTAATAACACCTAGTGCTTCCGCCGATATATTTGAAATTATATTGAAAGCATCTTCAATAATTTGTATAACAATACGGTGTTTCCATTCCTCAGTAGTGATTAAAATGCACTGAAATGTAATGTCACGATTTTTCGTAAGATACTCAATTGGTTGGCATTCATGCACATGATCTTGTACTGGTTTTAAAATATACCCTGTCAATTCATCCTCTATCCATGTCTGCGGTACTTGCTTTAATGATTTTCTCATTGGCAACAATTGCACAAAGGCTTCATTAAGTTTTCCATAGCAAACATTACTATCAAATATATTGTTTAAATGAAACAAAGCTCGATTATTCATATGAATTTCCACCAAATTCAGCACTTGCTTGCACTTTGCTGAATCCAGTCGAACCGACAACCGGCGGCGAAGGAAAGTCTTGAAGTAGCGCTCAGGTACAGAAAGACGTAGTGTTGACCGACCTCCTGCAAGATGAATTGACGACATTGAACGCCAAACAGGAAGTGGCTGAATGAGAATAAGTAAAGATCGTATGCAATGGAGAGAATTAGGAGAGGCCTAGATCTAAAGAGACACAGGCTGAAGATGATTTGTATTTTAGCGACAAATTCGATATTTCTAAATCATTTTCCTAAAAAAATACAATACTTAATCGACGATTTATTGATTCTAATTGTTATAATATTGACACTGACTGCTGTCACCAACACCTTACAAACTTTTTACCCATAATCTACACCAAAATGCGTATACGATTCAACGCAATCCCCGACAACATAATGCGGGAGCAAATGGCGATGAAAAAGATCGAAATGATGCAGCTAAAAAAGCAACTGGAAAGCCTCGCCGCCTTTCTGCCAGACGAAGTTCTTAAGTACAACCACGTGGGCATGGTGCAATTCGTAACAGTCATTCTATGGATCGACATCAGCGGCAGCACTCGGCTCGCCGAAAAATACAACAAATTCGGCCAGGGAGGTATTTACCGTTTAACAGCCACGTTCAACGCATTTTTGGGCTCAATTATTGAAATAATATTCGCCTACGGCGGCGATGTTACAACAGTATCATACTCGCTCATTGTTGCAATTTGGAAAGTATCACCCGAGGTATCTCTTTACGAGATATTACATGAAGTAGTTATGTGCGCTCTGGTCATACAAAAAACATTAGATAATTTTAACACAGAAGTAAACAGCATTTTACAAGTACGCAGCTCGATTTCCTGCGGAAACGTAACGTTTAACACATTTGGAAATTACAAGAATAAACGATTCACCATTTTCGGGCAAGCTTTTAATGATGTGTTTAGATCTAATATGCGATCTGATGCTGATATTGTGGTGAGTGCAAGCGCTTGGTCTCATATGCAACAGGATAATTATGAAGCTAGGGTAGGAGATGAAGGAAACGTTAGGGTATTTATATAGTTGCAAATTATACCAATTTAATTTAATACAATATTTTATTTTAGATTTTAAGTATTTACTACAAACCGACTGATGCATTGAAAAAAGCTGCGTTTGATGCTAAACATATAGAAGTGCTGAATTTGGTGGAAATTCATATGAAGAATCGAGCTTTGTTTCATTTAAACAATAGATTCGATAGTAATGTTTGTTATGGAAAACTTAACGAAGCCTTTGAGCGATTGTTGCCAATGAGAAAATCATTAAAGCAAGTAGCCCAGACATGGATAGAAGATGAATTGACAGGGTATATTTTAAAACCAGTACAAGATCATGTGCATGAATGCCAACCAATTGAGTATCTTACGGAAAATCGTGACATTACATTGCAGTGCATTTTAATCACTACTGAGGAATGGAAACCCCGCATTGTTATACAAATTATTGAAGATGCTTTCAATATAATTTCAAATATATCGGCTGAAGCACTAGGTGTTATTAAACGAATACGTACAATTGATGCCCAAACAGAATTCATTGTAATGTATGGTTTGAGAGGGATTAAGCATGAAATGGAGAGTCAAAATGTTTTGCGTTGTTCGTTTAAAATACAAAAAGAATTAAATCAGGTGCCTCGGGTGAATTGTGTTTCCATTGGGGTGACTACTGGAATGGTGTATTGTTCGGTGCTGGGGCATCCTATGCGTAGGGACTTTATGGTGATTGGTTCCATTGTGAATAAAGCTAGAAGATGTATGTTTACTGCTACTGGAAAAATCACATGTGATCAAAGGACATTTAAGTTTTCAAAACTGGCATCATTTTATTTCAAGTTCCTACCGATTTCCAAAAAAGGATATAACGATACTGGATATATTTTTGAATACGATGAAAACCGTGACTATGCTTTTCTACACTATGATAATGACATTGAACTTCCTTTAATAGGGCGGTCTGATATTATATCATGCATTAATGATATTATGATGGGGAGACAGTCGTATCGTGGGGTATGTGCGATAGGTTTAGAGAAAATGGGTAAGACCTCGATTTTGCGTAGTGCTCTCAATGAAATCAGCTGCGATGAGTATATTATAGCTTCAATTGAGCTGGAGGTGAATTCGAATATACCGTACTTTTGTATCACCAAACTATATGAACAAATATATGATAAACGTGGCATGTGCGATAAAAATATGAGTCTTGATTTCATAAATCTTCCACGAGATATGCTTGATCCTACTGCTGATCCTGAAGTGTACCAGGAAGATATAAGTTTGCAGAAATATCGGCTTTTTAATTATTTCCGTAACGTTATAGCAGTTGGGAAGTATTCACCTCCTGTGATTATTTGTATTGATAATCTTGACTTTATTGATTTACAAAGTTGGGAGATTTTGGAGATGATTTTGGATGGTGGTAAAGTGCGTTATTTGTTTACTGGAACATTTAATGAGCCCAGTTGGGATTTGAGATTTAAAATATCTATAAATGAACATATTAGGGTATTAATAATTCCACCACTTTCGGAAGCATCTGTTGCTTTGATTTCCTGTTACTTTTTAAGAGTGGATGGTATTCCCAAGAAGCTCTACAATTTAATAGTGCTTGCATGTGAAGGTCGACCTGGGCATATACAGAATTGTCTGTTACGTTTAATGAACAATGGTAGTATTGAATTGAGGTTAATCAGCCGAATGGGAGATGCATTAACTGGTTTGATCTATCCACCTATTAACGAAAGTACGCCTGATTTAATTACTATAATTAAATTTTCTAATAAGTACAGACTACAAAGTGATGATATTACACTGGCTGCTATTTCTTTGGATGTTTTTGATTCATTTCCTGCATACTACCAATTAGTTATTAAAACGGCTTCTGTTTTGGGTAATTTATTTAGCAGAATGCTACTATTGGTTGCACTTAAATATCCCGCGGAATTAACACTAGCAAAAGTAATCAAGCATTTATTCGATGAGGAAATTTTTGATTGTGGCTCTCGTTATATATGCGGAGGTGAAATTGAGATAACCAACAAAATATGTTGTCGCTGCTATTTCGATGAGGACTACTTTGAAGACAAAGACACTGAAGAACTCCCCCGGTATGCATTCTGTAAGATTATCCATTTTAAAAACAAAAGTATTCGAGATGTAACTTATAATCTTCTTCCGGGCAATCAACGCAGAGAATTACATCTACTTTGCACCGATATATTGGAAAGTACAGTGCATTACTGCCCTAATTGCATTAAAAACCCAGCAAATATGTATTTAAGTTGGTTGAAGTACGAAGATGTGATTGAATACTGTGATAACCCCACTGCACCAATGCCACCCCCATTATACGAGAATGTGAGTGTAGATGAATTGCGGGATTGCATCCGAAATTATATACTATCACAAAGAAGGAAAAAAGTGAGTGGTTTATATAGCAACAGATCCTCGCATAGTTTGATACCCATCAAGCCAGATCCAACACGTTGTTATTGTCTTGAAATACTTGTAAGAATTTACAAAGACCTAATTTATCATAGTGAAAACGCTGATCATTTAGGAAAACGTATATTCTTCACACTACAGTATGGACGGATTTTGATTTGTTTGCGTGACCATGGATCAGCGATTAGGATTTTAAACGAGTGCCGAGAATTATGTCTAATAGATAATGATAGCGCACACATTTCAGATATTTTTAGAAAACTGCTGTTAGGTCAAATTTGTATGGCACTAGCTAAAGCATCGTTGGACTTACGTCAACTAATGACAGCAAAAAATCACTTAGCCATCGCACTGAGACAGTACAACATACCATCACTAGCTTTCTCCTACAAACATTTCAACATGTTATTAACTAGATCCTTTTTGGTCAACTCTAAACAACTAATGATGCGCAACTACAAGAATACACTAGCACGTTTTGATTTAGGACTATGCCTAGCGCATTGTGCAAGACTATTTTCTTTCGAAGGCAAATGGAAAGTCGCTAAATATGCATCAACCTATAGTATTTATGTATTGAAAAGTATAAGCTGCCACATGCCTATACTTTTAGATGTTTATTGTATGGCAATTGACATTTATAGACATGTCAGTGATATGCAAACATGTGAAAAACTACAACGCTGCTTCTTAAGAGATTTTCAACTCAATTTCAGTTTTAATAACACCTACAATCTTTATGGGGTTATAATGGTTATCAAAACAATTTTTGAATCACACGCAATTTCTGGGGAAATTTTAGCTGCTATACGTATAGGATATCGCATATTAGATATAAACTGCCACTTGAACATGTGGCCAATAAATTTCAGGATTGTACTGTTCTTATCGTACTTACTATCCATAAGTTTCCGAATTAAGGAATCGGTTGACGTGTTACGACTTATAGTTCTGCAACCATCATTTATAAGTCAGGAAAAGCGCCAACTAGCATGGCACGCCGCCTGTTTAAGTTTACACCTATATTCCGGATTTCAAATAATTCCGATTGGTGACATAATAAAGTTTGCTAACAGCACTTTGAGAAATACTCTGCTTAAATACAACTGGGAGCACTATTATTTTGTGGGCATGTTACAACTGCATTATGCGCGTTTGGGTAACCACGCAGATTATCGCGACTGGAATTTCCGAGTTTCTTTTTGCAGCGCTAATATCAAACGCGATATGGCGTTGTGGACTTTAATGTCATGCTTGGAGTGTCGTATTATAATGTTGCTGCACTATAAGAAGATGAAGAATCCAAATGTAACGCTTGAAGAGAAGGTTATTTTGAATTTGCTGCAGCTTTTTAAGGAGGTTACCAGTACTGATATGAAACTATATCTGCCGAATTATTTATGCTTTAAGGCTTGGTGGGCGCGGATAAATGGACACAAAAATAGGGCTAATCGTATTTTGAAGAGGGTTATTCCCATCTGCGATAAGCAGAATAATGTTATGCAACGGTGCTTAGCTATAAAGTTAAAAAGCTACTGGAGCGGGGGGCATAATGTAAACTATGGTACACGTATTGTGCCGCATTATGAAGAGGCGATTACGTACTCTGAGTTGGAATGGGCTCAGTGTTTGGAACCTTTTCCTTATATTTAGTGTGTATTGATATATTTATTTATTTTATTTACTAATATAAGTCGATATTTTTTATCATTATTTGTTTTATTTCAGGTTACATCTATTTACATCATTGTAAATCACTAATAATAATAATAATAATCAAACGTCCACACAGTAACCACAATTATAAAAAATTACAAAACGCCTCTTTGTATCTATTATCTTATACCAGGGTTTCTGAAACCCTAAAGGCGCTGCAGGGAGACGACGTTCTGAGACCATTTTTGTATTCGTATCAGTCAAATACGGCGAGACTATAGTCTTCCATAATCCTAAAAAGACTGAAAGTGGCCGAACTCAGGATGAGCCTGTGGACAGTATGGACGGTTTTCTATTTGTATGTATATCCCTACAGAGAAGGGATAAGTATGGAACTTCTCCATGTACACAGGTTCACATGCGGCCCTGGAGGCCTGTAATACTTCG
Source organism: Lordithon lunulatus (assembly GCA_963942505.1). Taxonomy (NCBI): domain Eukaryota; kingdom Metazoa; phylum Arthropoda; class Insecta; order Coleoptera; family Staphylinidae; genus Lordithon; species Lordithon lunulatus. The sequence continues at coordinate 52,349,171 of OZ012668.1, read as the reverse complement.
GCATGGGAAAACTAAAATTTCGGTCGAAGACCAGGGGACATACAGACGACGGAAAAGAGAGGAACCAGCCCCAATGGAGCCCACCCAGAACTGCATCCGCCGAGGAAGGCAATGCCCTCGATGGCTCCGACCTGCCTAGGAGGCCAATTGCTCAGGCGCAGGTTGACGCGTGCATAGAGATAGAGGAACCAATATGCCAAGGCCGCATCAGCTATCACATATCGGAAATTTGATCAAAAGGTTCGCCAAATGCACTTAGAGACCAGAATACTTAGTCGTGGATCAGCTAACGATGGATTGGCTAAAGTCCCAATACTCCAACCCCTTAAGGGGACAGTACTGAAAGCGCTGGAGGCAGAGGACGTCCCGAGATCATGTGCTTGTACCGTAGTCATACTAGTCGATTACTTCGAGAGGTTATAGTCTTTCAAAATTCTGAAAAGGCTACAAGTGGCCAATCTCGAACTCAAGATGAGTCTGTGGATAGTATGGACGGATTTTGATTTGTTTGCGTACCCTTACAAAGAAGTTACAAGTATGGACCTTCATAGATACAGGTTCACATGCGGCCCTGGGCAACAGTAATACTTCGGCATGGGAAAACTTAAATTCTAGTCGAAGGCCAGAGGATATAAAGAAGACGGCGAATTGGCTAAAGGATAAAATCCCAATACTCCAGCCCTTCAAGGGTATAGCGCTAAAAGAGCTGGAGGGAGAGGTCGTCCACAGACCATTTGCTTGTACCGTATTCATTCCAGTCGAATACGGCGAGAGGTTATAGTCATCCAAAATTCTGAAAAGTTTGCAAGTGGCCAATCTCGAACTCAGGATGAGCCTGTGGAGAGTATAGCCGGATTTTGATTTGTTTGCCTACCCCTACAAAGAAGTTACAAGTATGGACCTTCATGGACACAGGTACACATGCGGCCTTGGAGGACAGTAATATTTCGGCATGGTTAAACTAAAATTCTGGTCGAAGACCACAGGACATAAAGAAGATAGCGGATTGGCTAAAGGATAAAGTCCCAGTACTCTAGCCCTTCAAGGGTATAGCGCTAAGAGCGCTGGAGGGAGAGGTCGTCCCGAGACCATTTGCTTATATCGTATACGGCAAGAGGCTTCCAATATTCTGAAAAGGCTACAAGTGGCCAATCACGAACTCAGGATGAGCCTATGGAAAGTATAGACGGATTTTGATTTGTTTGCATACCCGTACAGAGAAGGGACAAATATGGATCTTCTCCATGGACACAGGTTTACAAGAGGCCCTGGAGGTCAGTAATACTTTCGCCGAGGAAGGCAATACCTCCGATGGCAGCCTAACCTGCCCAGGAGACCATTCGCCCAGGCGTAGGCCGACGCATGGATGCATGGAGACAGAAGAACTAGAGTACTAAGACCGCCTTGGCCATCACATATAGGGGAGTCGATCAAGAAAGGCTAGCCCTGGTCCTGACATACGAATCCTGGCTACACGGATGGACAGTTGAAGGCCTAATCCCTCAACAAGGCGTGGAACTATACAGTAGAGCAGATGGTTAACCACTGGCCTGCATACTATACAAAAATAGAATAAACTGCATACTAATACCGATACTATGCACCTCGAACTTGGTTACAGTTCTTCTAACCGCACCAACCGAAGAGATATTGAAGAAACTGATGGTATGCTCCACCTGCTTCCCAGATAAGGATAGATTTTCCGTACAGATACTGAGCGACATAGCATCGGACAACACCAACACCGTCAATATAGACGATGGAGCAAAGAGAAGCTGCTAAAGGCCCTATGAAATCTACCGAGCAGACGGACTGTTGGAGTGCCGAACGAGGCCGCTAAGGCGCATCACAACCTCTAATCAGCCCGGGGCTTCAAAAGCAATCACAAAGACATACATGGAAAAATGGATGCCAATTAAGACTCAGAATTGGTAGAAACAATTCATACAGGCCGAAGCCCCAAATTCACGAAGGACTTAATAACCCAAGATAGGAAAACCGTCAGAATGATAGTAGGCCTGGTAACTACCACTGCAGGCTTAAAAAAGTACATAGCAAGGTAGACCTGGCAGAAGAATCCCTCTGTAGGTTTTGTAAGAAGGAGGAAGAGACCGTAAACTATAGCTGGCCCTGACGGACTGCCGAACCAGGCTCCAAAGGTGCATCACAACCCTTAAAGAGCCCGGAGCCCTACTCCAGGGCTTCAAAATCAATCACAGAGCCATACATGGAAAAATGGATGGCAATTACGTCTCAGAATTGGTAGAAAAAAAATCATAACCTGCCGAAGCCCCAAATTCACGAAGGACTTAAGAACCCAAGACAGGAAAACCGTCAGAATGATCGCAGGCCTGGTAACTACCACTGCAGGCTTAACAACGTACAAGGCAAGGATAGACCTGGCAGAAGAATACCTATGTAGGTTTTTCAAGAAGGAGGAAGAGACCGTATACTATGGCTAGCCCTGACGGACTGCCGAACCAGGCTCCAAAGGCGCATCACAACCCTTAATCAGCCCGTAGCCCAACTCCACGGCTTCAAAAGCAATCACAAAGACATACATTGAAAAATGGATGGCAATTAAGTCTCAGAATTGGTGGAAAGAATTCATAACAGGCCGAAGACCCAAATTCACAAAGGACTTACTAAACCACCACGTTTTCGACCACTTTCACGCCACTCCTGGCATATGGGTCTCTTTCTCTGCCTATAGTTACCAGCACTACAGGTGGACCTACAGTTTGCGTGGATTCCCAACCACTGCAGTGCGTTTAGATGAGAATATCATCTACTCCGGACCAGAGAAAGGTGTTAGCCATGAAACCCCACGCTGGCCAAGCGGGTTGGAGAGTGGGGCGCGTGTGCAAGCTGAAAAGAATTTCGCTTTGTGAGATTTGAACTCACGATCTTCAGCGCAGCAGTCCGATGCCTTACACTGCCCCTCACTTACTAACCCAAAACAGGAAAACTGTCGCAATGATAGTGGGCCTGCTATCTACCAATACAGGCTTAACAAGTACATAGCAAGGATAGACCTGGCAGAAGACTCCCTCTGTAGGGTTTGCAAGGAGGAGGAAGAGACATAGTCTACGGTCTCTTCCTCCTCCTTGCAAACCCTACAGAGGGGCGAGGAGCTATGCACAGTGCGGTCCAACGAATTCGGCAACGGAAAACCACGATCATTGCTATATATTAAGGAACCGACATCGAGGATTTGTAGTATGCTAGCCAGGACCGAGCTCATAGAAGTCATTTAAGACACGCCAAGGGTCACAAAAGCTCTACAGCGGGCGTAGTGGTGTAAGTTCTGGAAAGCCACCCGTTAGTTATCTAATCTAGATCTAATAATACTTCAGTGAGAATAATTAGCAAATGTTAGCGACTGAATGCTGAACGTTTTGCATTTGAGACATTTAAGCCTCATTTCCTATAGCAAGCAAAACGTTTTTTTATTAATTTAATTAAGGATAATAATAAAAACAGTTTTGCATTTAATTAAGGATAATATAAGGAAGTATACTTCAGAGAGAAGATTTTTTCTAAATTACTCCTGTAGCAACTCAAAAAGTACGTCTGAATGCGCAAGTTTTACATTTGAGACATTCACGCCTCATTTCCTATAGCAAAACTGCTTCCAAATTGCAGTGTTAGTCATTTAACTAAGGATAATATAAGGAAGAATAATTCAGTGAGAAGAATTAATTATTGTTTCATAAATTATGCCTGTAGCAACTCAAAGAAGAGCAACTGAATGTACAAGTTTTATATTGTGAGACATTTAAGGCCCGATTCACACATAGGAGGCGAAGAGGCGAAGGCGCGGCGAGAGGCACGACGCTTTCACGCCACTTCTATATAAACATTTGGTGCAATGCTCATTTAGGTGACGAGGCGCGGGCATTTGCTTCGTGCCTCTCGCCGTGCCGACACCGCGTCTTAGCCTCTGCGCCTGAGACACGGAGGCTGCGAGGCGAGAGGTACAACTCTTCCACGCCGTCTCTATGTAAACATATGCTGGACATCACAATCGCCTGTACGACGTCGCGCCTGCACCTCGCCTACACCGCGCCTCCGCCCGACGCCGCTTATGTGTGAATTGGGCCTAAGTTCCATTTCCTATAGAAAACCTGCTTCTAAATTGGTGTTATATATTTAAGCAAGGATAATATGCTTAATAGACCACCAAGGTGGTTTAGCAGTGCCTGCAAGGCGGACAAGCCCTCTTAGGACAGAACCTGGGTTTTGGTGTAACCGGTAGGCGCCCCGAACAAGACGCGAGGCGAATCCGGCACTACCACATTTCGGCCCCCTAGTGGGAGTTCCGAGGCATGGGGTGTCTTTCTAAGATTCCACCACAGAGGGAAAAAAAGGATAATATGCTTTAGTGCGAAGAATTGGTAAATGTTTCATAAATTACGCTTGTAGAAACTCAACGAGTAGCGACTGATGGCACATGTTTTACATTCAAGATTTATTTCCTATAGCAAAACTACTTCTAAATTGGTGTGTTATATATTTAATTAAGGATAATATTAGGAAGAATATTTCAATGAGCAGAATTCGCAAATTTTTCCTAAATTCCGCCTGTAGCAACTCAAAAAGTGACGACTGAATACACAACTTATGTATTTGAAAGATTCCCTGAAATACTGAATATAAAGATAATTATACCGCCATTTACAATTATTTTTCAACGAATCACGTGCAACAGACAAGATTTAAATTGGCAACCCGTTTTCGTTTGTAAATACGAAATTGAGCGATTAAAACTTTTCGCACGCCCCAGGAGCCCCTATGGTTCCGCGTTGCCTCACGCTGCGCAAGTAACTACGGGCCCGCTACTTAAATACCATATGCATTTAAATACGATCAAGTGAATAATCCCTCTACTGCAATTAAAATTAAACACGAACATGGCGTGAACATGTAATTATTATTATTGATTGTGTTAATTTACCCTACTTCTGTTATGAATTGTTTGTTATTTATCATTAACATTCATCAATTTGTTGCAATGCATGTTATTAAATGCATGCTGTGTTACAAATTGTAACCATCAAATAAAATTTAAATTGTAATTATATCAAAATCTCAAATTAATAAAACTATACACGCCAATGCAGTACAGTGGTTAGTCCTTTACAAACCGGTGGCCCGGGTAAAAAAAAAGACCTTTATTGGCATTTCCCTCACTGCCCCTCCACATCACAAACCTCAACAAAAATATACAAAAATAAAAATAAAAATACAATATAAATAAAAGTACTACTCCGCCAATAATTACTAATTACCCCAATCTATCGCCGCTATCTTTGCCCTTGCCACTTTCCCTCTCCCACGTCAGCCTCCTGCAGATTTGCAACAGAGGCATGTACCCAGGGCTCAGACACAACGGGGGCCCTAGAGAGATCGAACAAATTCGTATTATATTAAAAAAAAACTGTAAGCCTTTGAATTTATTTTTGGGAAACTGTCTGAAAAAAGTAGTAATTTTTTTTAGCTCTCTTCAAAATGTTTTTCTGGTTATACTACTAGTTACACCTATAATTTTGTCAACACATTTGTGTCGAAAGAGCTATATTCATGTCTACACAGCCTGGAGGAGCTAGCTAAACATAACAAACTAGAACTCTGCTGGATCAAAGGACAGTGGCATCGAGGGGAACGAAATAGCAGATGAGCTTGCCAAGAAGGGATCCTCACATCCTCTAACAACCCAAGAGGATGAAATACTTTCTGCAGGTACTATGAAAAAAATAATAGAGCATAGGACACATGCTATTCACGAGGTAATATGGCGAGAAACGCCGGGCTGCAAGCAATCAAAGGCGGCAATTAGGCAACCTTCTAAAATTGCAGCCACGGCCCGCCGTAACTTATCTAGAACTAATCTGAAATTATTGACCGACATCCTAACTGGCCACTGCTGGCTAAACAAACACCTACACACGATGAGTCTAGTGGATAGCCCGTTATGTAGAGGGTGCAATGAAGAACTAGAAACAGCAGAGCATATAATATGCCTCCGCCCCAGCTCTAGTAAACACTAGGCATCTAGTACTAAGGGAGTGCTGGCCTAGTATAACCAACATTGGCAACTCCTCACCCGCCAGAGCTTTGTAGCTCGCACGCAAAATTGACTGGTGGGACGAGTGAGTAGCCTTAACTTAGGCCTCAGAATGGGCCCCTTTTGAGGCCTAAGTGTTTGTAGCTATGCTACCCCCCAACTATCCAGCTACACCTATATTTTTGGTGAAATAAGTACTTTTATTTAATTCACAAAATTGTGCTCAGTAATGTCTTGCCCAGGGCCCCAAAAAAGCTAGTTACGGGCCACCCTACAGTAGTTGCTTTTTAAATTAATTGATTAATAAGATAATTTACATCCTGCCTTGAAATAATTTTAATAATGGGAATAATAACATCTTCATAATAAAATCTTATAAATATAATAACTGCATGAAACATAAAAACTGTTAATTAACTTAACAATAAGGGAATGGATGCATACACTGCGCCCATTGCAATTCCGAATAAGTAATCGCTTCTTCATAGTAAGCCACTACACGCGTACCATAACCAACACTGTGGCCACCATTCCAGTAGCTTTTTAATTTAGTAGCATAACACCGGTGCATAACGTTGTTCTGCTTGACGCAAATCGGAATAACCCTATCCAAAATAGCATTGGCCCTCCTCTTGTGTCCATTGATGCGTTTCCACCAAGCTTTATAGCACATGTAAATTGGCAGATATAGTTTGTAGTGAGTTTTGGTAGCTTCCTTAAAAAGTTGCATCAAATTCAAAATAAGTTTCTCTTCGAGAGTCACATTCGGGTTGTTCAAGCGACGATAACTGAGAAGCATTATGATTTTACATTCTAAACACGCCATTAGAGTCCACAGCACGGATTCACGTTTAACATTCATGCTGATAAAGGAGACCCTAAAATTCCAATCGTTATAACGTAGTTGGTCCCCCAGTCGTGCGTAATGAACTTGCAGCATTCCAAAAAAATAGTAATGCTCCCAGTTATGTTTTATTTCATTGTATTTTAGATTGTCATATGCGTAGCGTGTGATTTCTTCTATTGGTACGACATAAAATCCGGTGTATAGATAAAAACTTAAACACGCTGTGTAATATGTTAGTTCTCGTTTTCGGACGCTTATAAATGATGGCCGTAGTAGTGTAAGTCTTAAAACATCAACTGCTTCTTTTAGTCGAAACGCGGTGTAGAGTAAGTGAGTTAACATAATTACAGCTCTTTGTCTGATAGGCTCAAAGTATAATTTAGCGTTGATATCTATTGTTCTATAACCGATGCGTATGGCTCCGTCTATATCACCTAAAACAGCTCGCACTTCAAAAACGGAGTTTACAAGATTTGAAAGGGCAAACATGTTGATGGTGCTATTAAAGCAGTAATTCAATTGAAAATCTCGTAGAAAAGAGCGTTGTAATTTCACGCATATATCCAAATCGCTCACATGTCTATAAATATCAATTGCGGTACAGTACGTATCAAAAAGTATAGGTGTGTGAGTGCTGATGCTCTTCAGAACGTAAATACTATACGTTGATGTCATTTTGGCTAATTTCCAGTGCCCTTCTAGAGTAAATAATCGCGCGCAATACGCTAAACACAGCCCTAAATCACAACGTGCTAATGTATTGGTGCAGTTGCGAATGATTATTTTTTTAGAGTTTTTCAAAAAAGATCTAGTTAGAAGCTTGTTGAAGTGTTTGTAAGATAAAGCTAGTGATGGAATGTTGTATTGTCTTAAAGCTATGGTTAGGTGATTGCGTGCTGTCATTAATTGTCTTAAAATTATAGCGGCCTGTGCTAGAGCTATAGATATCTTCCCCACCAGCAATTTCCGGAATGTGGTGGATATTTCTTCGTTGCTAGTTTCAACCACGCACAGTTCTCGGGCTTCAGTTAGCACTTTTATTGCGGTTTTCAAATCACGCATACATATTAAAATCAGTCCGTGCTGCAGGGTGAAGAAAATGCGTTTTCCTAAATGCCCAGCACTTTCACTGTGATAGATCAAATAGGTGTATGTCCGTAGCATTACCTCGAAACAATAGCACTTTGTAGGGTCAGGATTTGTGACTCTTACCACCGAAATAGATGCCACGCCTTTTTGACGTGGTAAGTCACACTTACTTTTCGATACAAGAAACTGCTTCACGCATTCTCTAATTTCGGAATTGTCGAACGAATCAAATGTTGGTTGTGGGATTGGTTCGTTTGGGTTGTCGCAATGCGCGAGGACGTCTTTGTATTTTAACCAGCATAGGAACATACTTGATGGATCACGCATGCAATTGGGACAGTAGTGGTCGATATTCTCTAAGATGTCCGTGCATAGTAGGTGTAGTTCTTTTCGTTGGTTACCCGGAAGGAGATTGTATGTTACATCCCGAATGTTTTTGTTTTTGAAATGTATGATTTTGCAGTATGCGTAGTGGGGTAGCTGTTTTCGTTCTTCGGTATCAAAAAAGCCTGCTTCAAAATAGCACTGGCAGCAGATTTTGTTGACTAAATCAATTTCTCCGCCTGATACATAGCGAGAACCGCAATCAAAAATTTCTTCTTCAAACAATTGTTGTATAACTTTCGCGAGTGTTAGTTCTGCTGGGTATTTAAGAGCTACAACCAAGAGCATTCTCGTGAATATATTTCCTAACACAGAGGCTGTTTTAATAATCAATTGACAATATGTTGGGAATGAATCAAACACATCTAACGAAATCGCAGCTAGAGTAATATCATCCCTTTCCAACTTGGACTTATGGTAGAATTGCACTATAGAAAATAAATCCCTCGACACAGATTCAACATTTGGGTAAATCATATCAGTTAAGTCTTCTCCTTTACGACTAATCAATTTCAGTTCTATACTACCACTGTTCATTAAACGTAGAAGACAGCTTTGTATATATCCCGGCCGTCCGTCACAGCAAAGTCTTAAAAGTTCAAATAGTTTTTGGGGTATGCCATCCACTTTAAGAAAGTGACATATCATTGGTGCAATATATTGCGGTTCCACTGGTTGTATCTCCAATGATTTCATATGCTCGTTTAAGGAAATTTTAAATCGCAAATCCCAATTGGGTTCATTGAAAGTTCCCGTGAATAAATAACGCACATTATTGCTATCCAAAACAATCTCTAAAATCTCCCAACTTTGCAAATCAATATAATCAATATTATCAATGACAATAAGTGTGGGCGGACAGATTTTGCTAACTGCCACTATATTCCGGAAATAATTTAAAATCCTATACTTTTGCAAGCTAATATCCTCAAACTGCGACTCAGGCTCAGCGGTGGGATCAAGCAAATCCCTTGGAAGATTAATAAAATCCCAATCCTGATCAATACAACCCCGCTTATAATAAATCTGTTGGTATAGCTTAGAAATACAAAAATATGGTATTTTCGAATTCATTTCGAGCTCTATTGAAGCTGTTAAATATTCCGAGGTATTAATCGATTGAAGCGCATTTCTTAAAATAGCAGATTTCCCCGATTTTTCTACACCAATCAAACATAACCCCCTGTACGGTTTTAGTTCGTCCATTAAAATATCATTAATCAAAGATAACAGTTGTGCACATCCTATTAAATCAATTGGAATATTGTTTTCCTCTAGGAAACCATAGTCCCGATTTTCATCATATTCAAAAACAGTTGATTCCTCATACCCTTTACTCTTTGGCATCGGTATAAACTTAAAATAAAACGATGCAAGTCTTGAGAATTTAAATGTACCGTAATCACACATAATCTTATTCCTGAATGTATTAATCAATCTTCTAACTTTACTATCAACATAACCTATAGTCAGATAGTCTCTTCGCATAGGATGACCCAAAACACCGCAATATACTTTACCAGTAGTAATTCCAATAGAAACACCTACAATCCCCGGAATTTTCCATAACTCCGCTTTAATTCTATATGCGGAACGTAACGCATTCTGACTCTCCATTTCATGCATAAGCCCCCTCAAACCATACATTACCATAATTTCCGTTTGTGTCTTCACCGTCGACATTTTCTTAACAATCCCCAATAATTCCCCTGAAATAATACTAATCAATTGCAACGTTTGCTCCAGAACCCATATCAACTCGTCATCATTATCAGTGTATGTCTCTACCAAAATACTTTGTAGAGTAATATTCCGTATTTCCGTAAGGTATTCAATTGGCTGACATTCATGCACATGATCTTGTACCGGTTTTAAAATATATGGTTGCAACTCTTCAAGATCCCATGAACGCGGAGCCAGTTTTGTAGCCATTCTAACAGGCAATTGCCGAATGAAGTTTTCGTTTAGTCGACTGTTGGGTACACTCGAGTTGTATCTATTATTAGATTGGTACAACCGACGGTTTTGCATATGTAGTTCCACTAGTCTAACTGCTTCCATATGTTTTGCATCGAATTCAGCTTTTTTTAGGGCGTCTGCTGCTTTGTAGTAAATACTTGATATCTATGGTGGATAGTATTTAGTTTAAATAAGTTAATTGTTGTTATAAATACCCTGACGATTCCTTTAGATCCGACATACGCTTGATAGCTTTCTTTCTTCATGTGTGACCAGGCTGATGGGCTTACAATAATATCCCTATCTGCTCTTTGGTTGGCCAAAATGACCTCATTGAAAGCTTCTCCGAACATAATACATTTTTTTGTAGGCACCTCCCCTACTGTGCAAAATGTAACGTTGCCACAAGAAATTGCGTTTCGTACATTTAGATACACGTTTAGTTCGGTTTTAAAGTTGCTGAGGGTTTTATTGACGACAATTGCGCACATTACAACTTCATGTAGCATTTCAAACAGGGACACATCGGGTGATACTCTCCAGATGGTTACCACCACTTGTTCTGTTAGTGTTATAACGTCTCCATGGTATGAAAATATAATTTCGATGATTGATCCTAGATAGGCGTTTAGCGTGGCCGTCAGGCGGTAAATTCCGCCTGTTCCGATTTTATTGTATTTTTCGGCGAGGGATGCGCAGCCAGTTATATCCGTCCATAGGACCACCGCTACAAACTGCGCCATTCCTGTGTGCTTGTAGAGCAACAGCTCGTCCGATACGAACGTGGAGAATACTTCGATTTTTTTCTTTAGTTGTATCATTTCGATCTTCTTCATGAGCAGTTGCTCCTCCATTATATTGCCCGCAACCGCATTGAATCTTATACGCATTTTGGATAATTATGTGGATGTACAATGTCAGTTAAATTATTGACACTTATTTGTTTTGATAATATTAGAAATAGAGAGAGAGTTAAATTGGTGGAGATTTTTACATCATGATGGCCACGCGTTCAAGTGACACGTGGTCTCAATTATTTTTTAAACTTAAATGGATTAAAAGATACCAATGTCAAAATCTTAAAAACCGTAGTGAAGGGAAGGGAGAAACTGTTATGGGCCATTCACAATAAGCACGGTACTGATAGTAAGGTGGCGGTAAGCAATATTTTGCATGGCTATAAAAATTCAGACGTTCAGAATTGGACAGTAATGCTATGCGATAATTATGGTAGAGATAATTACCCATGTTCTGTCATAGTTTTACTGCGCTGCAGTAAACGCCCGCATTTTTATAGATGTGTGCAATTTCGCTTACTGCTACGCTACCTCTACCGCGCTTATTGTGAATGGCCCATAATAGTTTCAATAGGGTGTAGAATGGAGCGGTGCAGGGTCCGGAGGATGAGAATGGAAGACACCTAGTTAACAGCTTTTAGGTGTCTTTCATCCTCATACGGAATGTAATATATTATTTAGTCTATATTTATATGACATAAAACGAGGCTATTTTAAATCTACAATATCAGCTGCAACAAGCGCTGAATGAAATACAATCGCTGAAGGGTCAATTGATGACATTGCAGCAACAAAACCGGACAGATGAAACAGTAGAGGTAAAAATAGTATCACATATCAATACAGAAAGGAAAACTAAATATAGTCCGGCCACTTCGGAAGAAGAGGAATTGCTGGTAGCGGCGGAAACCACATGGTCGCGTCCAAAAAAACTAAAAATAAGAAAAGAAAAGCCACCGAATCGTCAGAGAAAAATAACAGCCGAACTAAAAACCAGCCTAAAATAGCGAAAGAACCTAAACCACCCCCAGTCATCATAAGTAATTTAAAAAATTACTCGGAGATTAAACAAGCTTCAGTCAAAAATTATTAGTTTTAATGCAACCATGCTCAATAATAATGAAATAAAAATTAACGTTAATACGTCAACTGAGTATAGAGATCTCACTAAGTACTTGAATGATATTCAACAAGAATGGCACACTTTTTTTTTTATCAATTGCCTTTTACCTTTCGGTGTAGGCTATTACATTAATATTATTAACATTCTTATAGTTTACAATTACTGTTGTTTATATATTTGTAAATTTTTTCCACTCCTTTCTGTTCTTCGCCAGTTCTCTTGCTTGCTTGACTGTTTTTCCTTTCTTGATTATTATGTCCTCTATTATGTTGTCCCATTCTTTTCTTGGTCTACCTCTTCTTCTTTTATTTTCAGTTCTTGCTTCCCATACCTGTTTTGTTTGATTCTTTTTGTCCATCCTAATTAAATGACCCCACCCGTTTAGTTGTTTCTTTTCTATATACTTATCTACAGCTTCAATTCCCAGTTCTTCTCTGATGTCATAATTTCTTATTCTGTCTCTTCTCGTAACTTGTTTTACTCCTCTGAGATATTTCATTTCCATTGCCTGTATTCTACTTTTGTCCCTCTTCGTTAGCTTCCACGTCTCGCTTCCATATGTCAGTATAGGTCTATATATGCTTTTATATATATTTATTTTTGTCCTTCTGCTGATCTCTTTCTTGTTAATCAGTATATTGCTCAATGCGTGGTATGTTTTAGCTGTGTTGTTTATTCTGTTACTAAGTTCGCCTTCCATTTTTCCGTCTTCTGTCAGTGCTACTCCCAGGTATTTGAATTCTTCTACTTGTTCTATTGTGTGTTGTTCTATCTTTATATTTATTTGTTCTTTCCGGTTTCCTATTACCATCATTTTTGTTTTGTTATAGTTCATTTTCATGTTATACTTTTCTAGGTGTCTGTTCCATACACTAAGGTTGTGCTGCAGATTACCTTCATTTTCTGCTATCACTACTACATCATCAGCGAATGCTCCTTCCGATATTTTTACAAATTGCATGTTTTTTAACCTATGTTTGCTTTTTAGGTTCTCGTTTCATGCTCTTCATTATTTCATCCATGTATATGTTAAATAATGTAGGACTGAGCCCGCCTCCTTGTCTTAGTCCAGTGGTTGTCTGAAATGTTCTTGATGTTTGTTCCTTGTGTATTATTGCATTGGTGTTGTTGTTGTATATGTTTTGTATTAATTCGACTGTCTTTCTTTCTACACCTCTCTCTTCCAGGATTTTCCATAATTTATTTCTTGGTATCATGTCGAATGCTTTTTCCAGGTCGATGAATCCTAGGTATGTGTTTTTATTATTTGCAATTCTTTTTTCTGTGATTTGTTTTATCGTGAAAATTTTGTCCTGTGTGGATCTTCCTTTCCTAACTCCACATTGCGATTCTTCTAGCGTTTGCTCTATTTTTGCTAGTATTCTTTTGTTAATTGTTTTTTCTAAGATCTTCATACCTGTGCTTATGAGTGTTATACCCCTATAGTTTGAACATTTTGTCTTATCGCCTTTCTTGTGTATAGGAACGATTAACGATACTTGCCAATCTCTGGGTATTTTATTCGTCCTCCATATTTCGTTTATTAATTTTAGTAGTATTTCATTACCTGCAGGTCCCATATGTTTAATCATTTCCGTTGTGATCTGGTCTTGTCCTGGTGATTTCCCTATTTTCATTTCCCTTATTATCTCTAGTATTTCTTTTCCATTGATCATCTCTAGATCTGCTTCCGAGTCGTTCTGGTCTCTTGTCTTCTGTTCATTTCCACCATTTTGTGATAGTAAGTCTTCAAAATATTCTTTCCATCTGTCCAGTATTTTTTCGTTGTCCTTCAGCAATATTCCTTGATTGTCTTGTATATAATTTATTTCTTGTTCTTTTTCTTTTCTGTTTAGTTTTAGTGTATTATAGAATAATTTTTGGGTTTCCTTTGTATTTTTCTCCATTGTCTCTCCGAACTTTTCCCATTCCCTGCTCTTTGCTATTCTGACCTTATCTTTTACTATTTTCCTCTTTAAACTGTATTCTTCGTAGTTTTTACTATTTTTGTCATTTAGGTATCTTTGCCATGCTTTTTTCTTTTCCTTTATTTTCTCTCTTATGTCCTGCGACCACCATGCTGTGTGCTGCTTCTTGTTTGTGTTTTGCTTTGTCCCACATGTCACTTTGTGCTGTCTCCAGTATATTTTTCTTTAATTTATTCCACATTTCCTCTACTTCTTGTCTATAGATGCCCTTTACTAATTTCTTCTCTATTTTTTCTTTATAGATTTTTGCTATTTCTTTTTCCCTTAGTTTGTATGTTCTTATCTTGTTGTAGTTTATTGCTATATTTGGTCTCTGCTTTTTTTTATCGCTATCTTGGTAGTCTTCCTTTATTTTCGTCTCTACTAGATAGTGATCACTTCCAATTTCGTAACTTCTCTTTACTCTTGTGTCTATTATTTTGCTCCTTTTCCCTTGTTGTGCTAGTACATAGTCTATTATAGATTTTTCGTTCCTGCTTATCACTTCCCTGGTGTATTTGTGTATGTCCTTGTGTTTTAATAGTGTATTCGTTATTACTAGATTATTCATTCTACAATAATCTAGCATTTTCTTACCATTTTCGTTGAGTACGCCTTCTCCAGAATGGCACACTTACGAAAATAAACTGGACAGGACGATTAGAGTAGTGGTAAAAGGACTGCATCCCTCTTGCGAGACAAACGAAATAACAAAACTTGTCTAAAACGACCTTTAAGGTTTAAGGTAAGACAATTTCTTAGCTCAAAAGTTGTGCAAGAAATGAATTCATATATCCTCCTCCCATACAATGAGTCCTTGATAAATAGAACGCGTTATATTTTTCCATTCGATCTACCACCCAATTCAATATTTCAAATAATATGCTGTATGATACGAGACAATTTAGATTGTCTCGCATATTGACTAACTTTTGAGTCAAGAAATTGTCTTGTCTAAAACGACTTTAACTTTTGAGTCAAGAAATTGTCTAAAACAACCATTAAGTGGGTATGATGCGTGGGAAGAGAGAGCACATAATATCCTCTGTGACGAAGAGTTTTACACCGTAAGCGAGACGAGTAACATGTCTCTCTATGTATAATAAAGTGTTTTAATGTAAAACCAGTGTTTTCTTCACACAAATCCACTGTCCACAATTAGAGAAGCTGTAATACAGTACATTAATGTATGTAAATATGTATCTTATTCGATTATAATTTAGTTTTAGTGTAATGAAATGTTTAATAAAAATGTCTGTTTAATAACTTTAAGGTAGATTTTTCTGTATGTAAAGGAAGTACTAAACAGTTTATAAATAACTTTGGCAAAAACAAATGTGCGAAATTGACTCAACGATTTTCACTGTGATACTTTCCTCGTGATCGTTTACACCTTTCTGTCCACTGATGGTCTTAACGCGTTTTAAATGACATGTTTTCGTACGCCCGACCGTGTTCAATCCACATAGGTGCAATAAAACGCAGCTGCAGGGCAGAAGAAACTTATACACAAGAAAAAGTAAATAATGGTGTCAGCAGCAGGCTATATTTATCATTTTTCATGGGAATTAATTTTTAAATTAATATCAAAGGGCGTTTAGCTAGTTTTATAAATGATTTTTTGAATTAGTTTCTATTCGTATTTCTAACGATGAGTTTAAAATATATATATATATAATAAGAAACTTATAC
This sequence comes from Lordithon lunulatus, assembly GCA_963942505.1. NCBI lineage: Eukaryota > Metazoa > Arthropoda > Insecta > Coleoptera > Staphylinidae > Lordithon > Lordithon lunulatus. The sequence continues at coordinate 52,333,246 of OZ012668.1, read as the reverse complement.
ACAAGAAAAAGTAAATAATGGTGTCAGCAGCAGGCTGTATTTATCATTTTTCATGAGAATTAATTTTTAAATTAATATCAAAGGGCGTTTAGCTAGTTTTATAAATGAATTTTTTGAATTAATTTCTATTCGTATTTCTAACGATGAGTTTAAAATATATATATAATAATGTATAAAATTTTACAGCTATAAATAAGTCTTTCGAACAGTTCTTACATTCCCTATAAGACGTAATATATAAGAAATAAAGATATCCTGTAAATTGTTAATGCCCCATAATTACCCTTTGCATTTGGTTCATATCAGATCAGCTCGTCCGAATTTTAATGGCCGTCCCGAGGAAATATTTCCATTCCCAGCCCGTGTAGTATCAATACACAGGGTCCACCCCCTTTCATTATAACAGTACCCAAATCCGTTTACCTTTCGGTCACGAATTACGTGTGTGTGTGTGTGTGGGGACGACGTCCAGATATACCGCTCGCGCATAAATTTTTGCATGCGCGAATTGAGCAATTACCATACATTTCTTGGTTTTTTTTTTCGCGTTTGGCAGTGGTGCGCACCTCGGCCGGGGGGAGAGATAATTTCTTAATTATAGGCCCGGTCCGCGAACGAAATACGGGTGTGAAGTGCACCACCTTTTCGCATTGAGATGCCCATTCAGCTGTCATACATAAAGTTTACGTTTTTATTAAAGCTGCCAGGCGGCGGCGGGCTGCCGGCGTTATTTATTTAAATGGACGTGCACGTCGATATTAAGAATCCGTTGGGGGATTGTAATTAGTTCATTTTCGCGGCGCGGTCTCATTGATGGTCGGCGTATAAATTTAATTGGAGCATGAGAAATGGTACGCAGTTTACATTATGGACACGCAAAGTATATGCAGTATTTTAGAGGCGAGAGATAATATTGATGATGTTTATGGGATGCGCAAATATAATCAATGCAATTCATTTTGTATATTTAAAACTTAATTACATGGCTTTTCATTGTAATTTAGCTTGAACTGTTTCATTAGTTTATATCGATACTTTAAAGTACTGATATGTCTATTTTTCTTGTTATAAAATTTTTGAGAGAAATATAGTTAGATTTAATTTTTTATGTATTTTTTGTTTGTTCTTCATGAGCATTGTATATTCAAGGGTTTTTGTATTTTTTTGAGTTGTCATGCCAAATAAAGGTCTTTTTTTAGTTACATGGATGAAATAATGAAGAAAATTAAACCAGAAATCAAAAAAGCAAATATAGGTTACAAATTACATGCAAGTGGTAAAAATATCGGAAGGAGTTTTCGCTGATGATGTCGCAGTGATAGAAGAAAATGAAGCTAATCTGCAGCACAACCTGAGTTATGGAATAGGCATCTAGAAAAGTATAATATGAACATGAATTATAACAAAACAAAAGTGATGATAATAGGTAACCGGAAAGAACAAATAAATATAAAGATAGAACAACACAAAATAGAGCAAGTAGAACAATTCAAATACCTAGGAGTAGCACTGACAGAAGACGGAAAATGGAAGGTGAACTTAGTAACAGAATAAACAACACAGTTAAAACATACCACGCATTGAGCAATATACTGATTAACAGAAAAGAGATCAGCAGAAGGACAAAAATAAATATATACAAAAGCATATATAGACCGATACTGACATATGGAAGCGAGACGTGGAAACTAACGGAGAGGGACAAAAGTACAATACAGGCAATATAAATGAAATCTCTCAGAGGAGTAAAACAAGTTACGAGAAGAGATATAATAAGAAATGATGACATCAGAGAAGAACTGGGAATTGAAGCTATAGAAAAGTATATAGAAAAGAAACAACTAAACTAGTGGGGACATTTAATTGGGATGGACAAAAATAATCAAACAAAACAGGTATGGGAAGCAAGAACTGGAAATAAAAGAAGATGTAGACCGAGAAAAGAGTGGTACAACAGAATAGAGGAAATAATATTCAAGAAAGGAAAGACAAGTTAAACAAGCAAGAGAATTGGCGAAGAACAGGAAAGAGTGGAAAGAATTTACAAATGTATAAATAAATAATAATGTAATGTAACGAGAAGATACAGAATAAGAAATGATGACATCAGAGAAGAACTGGAAATTGAAGCTATAGAAAAGTATATAGAAAAGAAACAACTAAACTGGTGGGGACATATAATTAGGATGGACAAAAAGAATCAAACAAAACAGGTATGGGAAACAAGAACTAGAAATAAAAGAAGAAGAGGTAGACCAAGAAAAGAGTGGGACAACAAAATAGAGGAAATAATTATCAAGAAAGGAAAGACAAGTTAAACAAGCAAGAGAACTGGCGAAGAACAGAAAAGAGTGGAAAGAATTTACAAATGCATAAACAACAACAATAATTGTAAAGTATAATGTTAAGTAATGTAAATGAAATAGCCTACACCGAAAGGTAAAAGGCAAATAGATAATATATATATATTTATTAGTCTGAGTTTAACACCATGGTATGGTGGTGTATTGTGAGATATGTATTTATTTTTCCTTCTCTTCAATTATCACAGTGAACAAGGCACTATATACCCGCGGAATTCTTCTGAATAGAGCTAATTTGTAATGCAGATCAATGAAAGATTAAAAACATTTAAATCGTTTCGGTATAATTGCATCCAATTACACTTCGACATAAACTAAAGTAAGCGACAGCAATTACTTTAGTGGAAGTAAAGTTACATCGAGCACAACTCAATTTTATCTAGGTCTCAGATTATGTTATGCAATAGTAAGTAAGTAAATTAACAAATAAGTGAAATTTAAATATAGACATTGCAATAGTGGGCATAATTTCAATCTTGGTTGTCCGTTATTTGATTTACGCGATACATGAATATCTCTGTTAAATTAACGTAAGTCACCAAAGTATGCAACTTCTATTTTCCATAATAATTTTTAGTAAAAATAAACACATATATGAAGGTTCCATAACTTGGGTGCAAAAATTATATGTCTCATAGAGAAGGACATTCTCATTTATTCATTTTTATAACTATTCAAAATTGTTAACAAAAAATTGGCTATCGACCCTTCACATGTCTTTCCCCATGTATGTACATTTTGGTTTATAAGTGAACCAAATATTCTTCTAGAAGTTACAAAATTTAAATAAAGGTAAACTAGATACTTTTCATGGGAATTAATTTGGGGCGTTTAGCTAGTTTTATAATAGAATTTTTTGAATTAATTTCTATTCGTATTTCTACCGATGAGTTTATGTATAAAATTTTACAGCAATGAATACATTTTTCGAACAGTTCTTACATTCTCTATAAGACGTAATATATAAGAAATAAAGATATCCAATAAAATGCTAATGCCCCATAATTGTCATTTGCATTTGGTTCGTATCAGATCAGAGAAGGACATTCTGATTTATTCATTTTTATAACTATTCAAAATTTTTAACAAAAAATTGGCTATCTACCCTTCACATGTCTTTCCCCATGTATGTACATTTTGGTTTATAAGTGTAAAGTGAACCAAATATTCTCCTAAAAGTTACAAAATTTAAATAAAGGTAAACTAGATACTTTTCATGGGAATTAATTTAGGGCGTTTAGCTAGTTTTATAATAGAATTTTTTGAATTAATTTCTATTCGTATTTCTACCGATGACTTTATGTATAAAATTTTACAGCAATGAATACATTTTTTGAACAGTTCTTACATTCTCTATAAGACGTTATATATAAGAAATAAAGATATCCAATAAAATGTTAATGCCCCATAATTGTCATTTGCATTTGGTTCGTATCAGATCAGAGAAGGACATTCTGATTTATTCATTTTCAAAATTGTTAACAAAAAATGGGCTATTAAACCTTTGCAGGTCTTTCCTCATTTGTGTACATTTTTGATAGTGTAAAGTGAACCAAATATTCTCCTAAAAGTTACAAAATTTAAATAAAAGTAAAATAGACATTATAATAATTTATTTGAAATAACAAGTTTTGTTAGTTGTTTTGATGCATACCAAATGAGATTTCCACCCGCACATAGTGAGTATTATATAATATTGTTAGCAAATAAAAAAGTGAATAAATTAAGTGCAACAAATTATAAATAACACTGTTAGATACCCATAAATTGTTTGTTCTATCGAATAAAACATAACTGAGAATATAACAGTTTCTTTAAATTATGCAAATTCTTCGCTGATGCTGGAATGTCACAAATATCGTAAATAATACATTATACTTTGTAGCGAATTCATGCAGTAGCAATATTCGCACCATTATAGAGCCAAATGATTAAGATATGAACAAAAATTAAATAATTTCCGAATAATTGTTACAAGTTAGAAGTTTAATGGTTGGATATTGAGAGAAGTGCAGTGATAGACTCCGACTCCGAAAGTTCAGTTTGATTGTTCAGTAACTATTGTTAGCAATGTGTTGTATTACAACATTGCTAACAATAGTTACTGAACAATCAAACTGAACTTTCGGAGTCGGAGTCTATCACTTTATAGAGAGAATTAATTTCAGCTATCTGCCAAAGGCCTTTCTGCCATATTATAATTTCTATATATATATATATATATATATATATATATATATATATATATATATATATATATATATATATGAGGGTAAATGTTACATTATTTTACCTTCTATTCCATATGTTTAATTATATAATTTATTTTACAGTCAAATCTTTTAAGATTTTATACAAGTAGGTTATATATTGATATTATTATTGTTATATATTGTGTTTATGTTTATTTTGTAAAATAAATGTATTAAAAAAAACACAAAATACCTCTAATAACTGTGAAAGGTGATTTGCTAAATTTCGCCCACAAAGAGGTTTTGAATTCTCGCTCCCCAAAACTCTGTACGAAATGTACGACGACTCTAACCACTAAACCACAGAGCTGGTTCTATATTTACATTATGTAAATGTGGAGATAAATATCATATTATAACTAACTACATTATCATTTTACGAACTGAAAACAGTTTCTAAAGTAACATAAAGTTTGGAGAGCGTGCACCACACATAATAAAAGCTGGTGTAAATATGTATGCTTTCCACAAAATGTAAGAAATGAAGGCCAACCATACGCTTATGATATTGTATCTTAAAATTTTACTCAACGCGCAATATTTATTATTGCCATTATTGTATCGTGCTAAAAATTAGAATTAATATGAAATTTAGTTTTAAATATCAATAAAAAAAATTTAAGGATTTCTTTTTAAATATATTATGTATAATAATATCTGAGTAATAAGCAATGTGTAAAAATAAAATAAAATAAATAAATAATAAATAATAATATAATATTTCTTACACACCGACGTAGTGCAGCACTGAAATTCTTAATGAACGGGCAAGCGAGGGTGCGGTAATAGGGCCCATTTCATACGCGGATGTAATTTTGGCCCTTATTTTGGTTTCAACTATGTAGCGTCTATATGTTCAATTATTATAGAAATATAGCGTTACTATGGTGTTTATTTTATATACTTAGGGCCTTATTCTTACTGAGTTAAAAGTCAATCTACAATTGACATTTAACTCAGTAAGAATAAGGCTATTCGTGGAATAAATTTGAGATATTAATGCCAATATGTCAAACTTATTCCAGGTATAACTTTATTCTCCAGTTAAATGTCTGTTGTAGAACCGGCCCTTAGTCGAATTAGTATGATTTTATTGATAAAACTTTTTCAAGAATATTAATCACTTATTTTATTTTTATTAAACTTGTTATAATAACATTTTTGTATAGTACTTTGTACGTTACAAACTAATTTCACTTCACAACATAATCTCATTTAAAACTAATTAAATTTTTATTGTCTTCACAGCAGCTTGAATATTTTAACCTTAATATGAGCCAATTTAATTTTTTATAGCTTCTAGAAACTATTTTCCACTCTACTGTTACACATCAGTCCTCTATGTGTGGCACATTTCTGTCAGTATACGTTACGCGCGGTGCAAAACCGGCGCGCGGATATAAAACGAATAATAAAACGCGCGTGCACTTATCGTTACCGTATGCACAAACATGTTTTGTCAGTTGATACCATTAAACATTACACGTTATGATTATGAGTTAGAGCGGCCGTGTTCAGTAAAGAAACATCGCACACGAGCCGGCCAGCAACAGGCTGATTATAATACCCGTTGACGTTTATTTACAATATCATTAAGCTGCGTGTAACGCGCTCGGCCGCATCTAGCTAATTAGACGGGGAACTGCAGGCTTAATTGCAATTAATCGCGATAGCGGTCTATTCAAATCAGCACTTACCCGAAATTATCGACGGTAAATACGCGGCGAGTGTTGCAATTAAAGCACTGTAATTGTCCGGTGGTGGTCAAGATCGCACAGCACTGTAAAACCCATGCGGGCGAGAGCGCGTGCGGAATCGCGTTTTTAATCTCGACGCACGGTTACGCGAGGAACCCACCGCCAGCGAGCGCGAGCGCCCATCGAACCCGTCAAGTGATGCTGGCCAACTGCGGCACACGAGATTTTTCAAGTGTCCCCGTAGAAAGTAATCAGTTACTGTATGATCGGGAGTGGTGATGGGTATAGCCAGCCAGCTAATCGGCGACTCAGTCTCGTCTTTTCGAATTGATTTACTTTCCTTCCGAACTACAGAATGTATTAGAAAATATAAAATAACTAGTATGCCATTTTTTTAAATTAATTTATAGAAATGTAGATGATTTATTTCATTAAAATAACTTAGGCTCAATTAATTTTATAAAAATCATGATTACGATTTGAAGTCGTTTTTTGAATATAATTTATAAACAGGCTTTAAATAATATCTGATCTACTAGCTCGGTGACAAACTCTTACAGGTGAAAGATGATATGATTCTAAAAGGTACCTTACACGATCAATAATACTGTCAATATTTTAGAATAATGACAGTATTGCTGTACAATAACATGTTTAAAATGTTCATTATTCTAAAATATTGACAGTATTACTTATCGTGTAAGGTACTTGATTAACATATAAGAAGAATTCAAGCAAATACTGACAGTACTAGGACTGACAGTATTATTGACCGTGTAAGGTGCTTTTATGAAAAAAAAAACAATTATATTCGTTTTAGTTACCGAGTTATAGCATTTTTTGGATAAAATACGTTAAGATATATTTTTTTAGTATCACTTCAGCTTTCACCTGTCAGAGTTTGTCACCGAGGTAGTAGATCAGATATTGTTTAAAGGGTTATATACCTTTTTGTTCGGAAAAATTGAGGAAAGTTTGAATTTTTGTAAAGGTATGTAGCAATAATTTTTTTACATCAAAATTATAATTTATTAATAGTACGTTTATTAGTGAAAAAAATAAGTATTAGTTTATAAAAAAAAAATCATAATTGGGGGAGTTATTGCCATTTCCCCGAAACCCTATTTTTTTGATGAGGCTTGCGGTGATCATCATGAAAGTCAAGCAGGTCAATTGAAATCATAAAACCCAAAAAATGTCACTAGTATAGGGACCTTCCTAGTACTTGAACAATTATTTAAATAAATATTTTGTTTTTTCAGCATACGGGAACGTTTTTCCCAAAAACTCAATGTTTTGAGCTCTAAAAATTTTAATAAAAAATTCGTATTTGCAAAATAAAAATTTATACATAAAAAATGAATCGTTCAAGTACTGACAACATTAATTACAAACAATTCAAAAAAAAAATGAAGAAGATCGGTCAAATAGTTTTTCGGCAATCATGATCACGGCAAACGCACTTTTGGGAAACACCATTTCGAGATAATCGAGTTTAGCGTGTAATTTAGTTTCGGGAATCCATACTGATTTTGGGAAAAGACTGCAAAACAAACAGCAGAGAAAAAAAATCGATAATCGATGCTAACGCTTCGAAAGCTCGTATACAACTGATTATAAGGGATTTGTCTCAAAACATACGCGATTTGAATGGTCGAGAATGGAGTAGATGTTCCAAGAAACATCGCACCTCGCTTCGAAACGCTGTAACTTTCGATCTATTGCTCGGATCTCCATGAAAATTTCGTAAACTATTCTCAAAGAGTTTTACTTTCAGATAAAGCAATATAAAAAACGATTTTTTTGAAGTAAATAAAGGTATATAACCCCTTAAAGCCCGTTTATAAATTATATTCAAAAAACGACTGCTAGCACAATATTTTCCTTATTCTTATTTAATATATGTTTGTTATATTATTATTATTATTATTATTATTTATTTATTTATTTCTTTGTACAAATATTATTTATTTATTTCTTTGTACAATTATAATTCCTCAGATGTTTACTAATATGTTTAAAGAGGTAAAATGTGAAATTAATATCATCCCAACATTCTCAAATATTGATGAATACCAATTTGCTAAATCTTCATATAGTATGTTTAAATTTATTTATCCTTATATCCTTTAGTTTTATATTGTACGGGCATAGTTGGGTTGGTAGGGTACGCCCGCCCACCCCTCCTTTGTTCGCATAGTTTTTCCATAGGATAACACTCTTCTTGGAATAGTTTAAACAATATAAAACGTATGTATACATTGAAAAAACTATTCGAGCGAAGGTGGGTTGGGCGGGTGACCCGTACCAATCAAACTATACCCATCCACTTTTTCAAACGACTTGAACTATGCATTACATTATTTTTCACATATTTTTTTTTTAATTAGTCTTAAATTATATTAATTGAATGGATTATAAAGTCACAGATAATAGTTTAGTGGAGAGTTGTTCAAGTCATTAGAAAATAGTGGATAGGTATAGTTTGCTATTATTATTAACCTGTAACCCATTAAGCGGCATTGATACAATAAAGCTCGGTAAACGCTTTTGAAAAAATGATACACTCATTAAAGAGCCCGGTGAGCATTACAGGAGAAAGCATGTATAACTGAGCAATGGAATGAATGGACCACGAATGTATCAATTACAAGAATTTATGGAGGCAGGCGGTCCGGGAGTGGAAATGCGGGGAAGCATGTACGAGTGAAATTGAGAGTAAGTAGAAATCAGTTTGAAGACTCTTGCAGCAGGAATAAGAATGTTTGAAAAGCCTAAGAAGTTGCAATAATTAGAAACATTCAAAATAAGAACCAACTCTGAAGTATGCTGAAGAGTAAAAGGAAAGGAACAAAAAGCCCAGTGTGCAAAGTAAGCCTGATCAAATGTAAGGAATACAAGTGTTTCTTTGGACATTGATTAATCATGTGATGATTAATCAATGCTAGTGGAGGTCATGGATATGGGTCGCAGATGTAACTATTGAATAGAGTCACAATATGTGCGATATTTTCTTCTGCTACCCATATCCACGACTGGCCAGGGGAAGTTGAAGGGGTACTAATCTGGCTTAAAAGTAAAAATGTGGAATAGCGTCTGCATGAATAGTATAAAAAATTAGTGGTCAGCATTATTGAATAACAGTCTCAAGGAGGCGGTTATCGGATTCATAAACCGAAAATGGAGATGGAAAGATACAATCCCGACAAGCTGGAAGGAAGGTCTAATTGTACCGGTCCTGAAGAATGAAAATGGCAATAATCCAGAAAATCATTCAGGAATCACACTGATGGAGAATATAAAAAACGAGGCGTCGGCATTGTTGCATGACAGCGGCAATCCGATTCATCAACAAAATATGGAGATGGGAAGATACAATCCCGGCAAGTTGGAATGAAGATCCAATTATGCCGGTCTTCCAGCATGCAAATGGCAATAATCAAGAAAATTATAGAATCACACTTATGGAGAACATCAACAAAATTTATACAACGTTGATAGCGAGAAGGCTCGAGGGTGAGGTGGAAGTAGGCAGCTTATCCCCGAGATGATGTTTGCGGGAAAATGGGGTGAAGGAACAAATTAGGGAACATGTAGCTGATGTGTATGCAGAGAGACGTACTGTTGGGCGAGTTGGAGGTTGACAGGGCTATCCGTTGAGTCCATTATTCAGAACGGGGTGAGCGAGGCTGCGATAATAGGCAGGGAATAAGTCTGGTTCATGTTATACACGAACTATGTAATTTTAGCCCTTATTTTGGTTTCAACTATGTAGCGTATTTCAAATGTTAGAGAGATGGTTTATATATTCAAATGTAGTGCATTTCTAGCCCTACAGATTGAGGCTAAATGCTTTACTCTAGCTCTAACTATGTAATTTTAGCCCTTATTTTAGTTTCAACTATGTAGCGTCTCTATTTCAAATATTAGAGAGATGGTTTATATATTCAAATGTAGTGCATTTCTAGCCCTACAGATTGAGGCTAAATGCTTTACTCTAGCTGTTACTGTTTTCACGCTGTAGTAGTGAGAATATGTGAATATGAAATTTCATGTTTTTTCCGGTTTAAACTCTGTAGCGTAGTGTAAAATCCTCAATCTGTAGGACTAGAAATATTCTACATTTTGACTATAAACCATCTGTTTATATGTCAAAATGTAGAATATTTCTAGTCCTACAGATTGAGAATTGTACCTACCTCTTACAGGTTTCACGCTGTATCGGTGAGAAAATGTAAATATGATGAAATTTCATGTTTTTCCCTCGGCGTAAACCCTCGTCTCTATTTCAAATGCTAGAGGGACGAAATAGTACAACTAACCCCCTAGGAGGAAAGTTAAACGCCATCTGGCGACACCACATCAATTAGCAATGCACCTCACTAGCTGAGCTACACTGATGAGATCTAATAAGATCGAAATCTAGATATGTAGATTGCTAAGAGGTGGGTTCACACTTATATATGCTACAGAGATGGTTTATATGTGTAAATGTAGAGTATTCCTAGCCCTATAGACTCTTTCCATTTTCGGGCTGTATCGGTGAGAAAATGTTAATATTATGAAAAAAAAAGGACCTTTATTGGGATTTCCCTCACTGCCTCTCCACATCACAAACCTCAACAAAAATATACAAAAATAAAAATAAAAATACAATATAAATAAAAGTACTACTCCGCCAAAAATTACAAATTACCCCCATCTATCGCCGCTCCCTTTGCCCTTGCCACTTTCCTCTCCCACGTCAGCCTCCTGCAGATTTTCACGCCTTCCCCATCCTCGCATAACCATTCATTCAGTTTTCTGCAGTCTCCCACCCACTCTGCTTTCACACCCTCACATTCTTCGCTAAGGTGCCACCACGTGTCGCTTCCCTTACTACACAGCGCACACGCGGTGTACCCTAGACCCATCCACACTTTCCTCCCTCTCTCGTCTGACCCACACCTCGCTCTTGCCATGCATACCTTGTCCTCCCTGCTCCACTCACCCCTGGCTAAGTAACTCGGGAGTCTCCCACTCACTTGCCACTCTACGTAGCCAGGGTAGAGCTCTCATTCATTCTAGTCTGCCGTTCTTGCCACTCAATATCTCTCAATCTGTCTCTTACCTCAGTTCCTAGGCTTCCCATTTCTCTCAGCTTCTCCTCTACCCACACCTCAGACATACCCACTCTTTCATACATCCTTCCTCTATCCTTTCTCCAACCACTCTCCGTCCTACTCTTACACCTCATCCATACCTCCCGCATCAGTCTTTCCTCACCCATTTCCTGCAATCTTTCCTCAAACTTCACAACCCTTACACACGACTCCCACCACATACTCATACGATTCGTCTCCTGCAACAGCACTGCTCTCGGTGTCGACCTTTCGAGACCCAGCAGACTCTTCAGGAGCACACCTTGCTCTCTCTCTATCACATCCCACTCACGCAATCCCCACACTTCCACTCCATACAACAGAATAGGTTTTACACACGCATCCCAGATCTTGCACGCCATTACGAGGTTACCGCCCCATTTCCTTCTCGCTATTCCCCAAGCCATTCTCGCTTTCGCTTGCATACTTTCCACATGCACCCTAAATCCTCCTCCACTGTCAAACCAGAAACCCAACTATTTAAAGACATTCACTCTCTCAATCATCCTTCCCTTCCATTTCAGCTCTTCCACTCTACCCCTTCTACCCCTATTCCTAAACATCATCCATTTAGTCTTCTCCACATTCACAACTAGCCCTCTCCTATCCATGTACCTTCCCATTCTTTCCAACATCTCTTGCATCTCTTCCACTCTTTTGGCTACTAATACCATGTCATCCGCATATGCCAGCATCCACACCTTGGTTCTCCCCACCACGACCCCTCCAGCCTGTCCTTTCCTCAGCACCGCCTCCAACTCGCTTGTGTATAGATTGAACAGGAGGGGGCTTAGCGGGCACCCTTGCCTTACACCCACATTAACCCTAAACTTCTCAGACACTTCTCCATTCAATCTCGATTTTGCCCACGTCTCTTTATATATACTTCTCACCCACTCCACACTTTCATCTTCCATCCCCAATGTATCCACACACTCCACGAGCTTTCCTCTAGAAACTGAACCATACGCCGCTTTCAAATCCACAAACACCGCAATATTATGATATTTCATTTTGTTTTCCAGGTTTAAACTCTGTAGCGTAGTCCCTAGTGGGTTAAAATAAATGGTGAAGAGGCTACCGCGGTTCTTTTGGAGACTGGAAGTAAATGTTAAAAAAAAGCAAATGTAATCAGTTTCAGGAGAAGAGGTGGAAGAACGGCTGCTTGATGTGGGGAGATGAAAAAGAAGGTGCAGTGCTTCAAGTACCTGGGCATCATGTTCGCTCAAAACGAAAAATTTAAAGAGCACTTCCGGTATGTCACGCATAAAGCTAAAATGGCATGACACCTTCATTCGCCCGAAGGTGCTATGGAAAAAGGAGTTTGTTTTATTAGTTTTTGCTGTTCGGTGCTGAGGTATGTGGTATCTCGGAGGTACTAGAAGAGATTGAAGAGATTGACAGACCTGGAACCTCAAGCCCAAGAAATATAGTAATGCTGGAAACAAATAGGATGAGTATAGAATGAATGGCTGCAAGAGTGATAAGGTATAACAGGGTGATAGTATGTGTGGACACCCCGAGAGGAAAGGCCTGGGCCCCTTATGGAGCTGAAGTATGGCCCACGATCTACTTTGAGCAACAGTTGAGAAAGGTGAGTACCATCTGGTGCTCGCCAGAGAGCCCAATAAGACAGCAGCGAGGAAGAGGAGTTGGACGATCACGGAAGATGCGGGGACCGCCATCTGAGTGCGAGAAGGAGCTAAAATATCGGGGTTAGGTCAGAAATTAGTAGGCACGATCTTGAGATTACAACGACTTGTAATCTCAAGATTGTGCCTAGTAATCAATAATCCGGATAAACACCAGTATTCTTTTCATTATATTATTACTATACCTTACACGATAATAATATCAGTAATACTGTCATTATTTTAGAATAATGAGAATTTTAAACATGTTATCGTACAGTAATATTGTCATTATTCTAAAATATTGACAGTATTGCTGACTGTGTAAAGTGCCTTATAAGGCATGGTCCCCTTAATTGGCCTGCAAGGTACTCACAACCAAATCCTCTAGACTTTTATTAACAAATGGTGGTATTCTTGAAAACCTACCATAAAAATAATAAAGCATGTTTGCTTATAACTAAGTATTTCCTAAACGAAGCCCGATATGAAAAAAGTTATTGTTTCTTTGTTGTTTAGCATTTGATTTTACATATGGCAGTTAATTTTGTCAATCCAGTTACCAAAAAAATTAATACTTATTGTATACAGGGTAATAACTATTAATTTTTATTAAATTATGTTTAATTTACCAAACACCCTGTATACAATCAGTATTAATTTTTATTAAATTATGTTTAATTCTATAAACCAAAGTTCTTTTGCATAAATACCAGTGAACTTTTAAGAAAAATCAATTAGTTTTTATGTAAATTGCCATCAACAATAATTTTATTCGGCTGGTTAACCACATGCACACACTTTCTAATTATCATTTATTTTACACTTTTACTGAATTGATTATAGACATTCAACATGATACCTATCATTAATCAACCAAAAAAACATATAAATATACCTGATGGTAATTCAATTTATTTTCTCTAAAGAACTAAATACTAGATTTCAATTATTGAAAAAAATGCAGAATTATACTATATACTTTAGTAGTTTCTCTAACTGTTTAATGTTATTTTTTAATACTTATAATGACTAGTAGGCGAGTAGTCGGTGTGACAACAAAAAAGGATACTACACGCGCGTATGAAATGTACGAAGGCTTATCTAGAGCGGTTTTAGATTTAAAAAATAAAATACAATGATGGATTTAAAAGGTATTAGCAATGTTATATACCCGAAAGAAATAATAATAAAATGAGTTAGAATCATAACTAAACCGCGTAACAAAACCACAGTACAAGCCAAACACTTGCATTGCTCTACACATTTATTACTAAACTCACATGTTATATTTACGTTTACCGTTGAACGCTAAACCGCCATCGTTTCGGCTCCTTATTAAATATTTAACTTTTTACTCATATTGTTATAGAAATGCGCATTCAGCCGTTGCGTAATAAAATCTTACTCGGCCATCTCTAGTTTCAAATTAAATTAGTTTACTTTTTGTGGGTAATTGCGATCATTTCGAAACACTTAGTACATTATTACATTCTTACGGGCTCCGTATAACAATATGTGCATACCTACATAAATTCATTCGTTTTTATTTACACCACAACCAGAAATTTGTGTGGTAAGATGAAAAACGAAATTTAATAATTTAATAATTATATATATATATATATATATATATATATATATATATATATATATCGATTATTCGTACGAGCCGCTCTTGGACCGCACCATTTTACTTCGTCCCTTGCCGCCTTTACAGTAATAACTGCTAAGTGAAACATATTCCACCATTTATCATATCAATTTGTATATAATATTATTTTATGGTAATTGTACATGAGACAATTTTTGGAGAAAATTGTGTGCATGTGGTTAACCAGCCGAATAAAATTATTTTTGATGGTAATTTACATAAAAACTACGATACGATACAGCAGCTATAGTGTAATATATTGTATATATTTGTATACAACTAATAGTATTATTATATCTTCTAGTTATATTTGTTTGATAAGTTCCTTGTATAAATATATACAATATATTACACTATAACTACCAATAAAATTATTAAAATTTATACGTGCACCCTCAGCTCAGTTCATATTTGGCACTTTTAATTGCTGTAATGACTTAATCATTTTGACAAGGCACGTATTAATAAAACATTCGCCCCGGTGCTTCACACGGGTTCATTCCATACTTATTCATTAGCAAGTTCCCAATACAAACTGGCAGATACAGACGTGACGTTTAAAGTTTAAACGTGCGTTTGGTAATTTACGGACTCGAACTATTCGAGCCGCAAATGTAACTGCCTGGCAATTTAGGAGGACGGCTAATAACGTACATAATACAGTTATTTCGTGAAAATTGCGAAAGTTGGCCAAATAACATAATTTCAGCCAATTTCGCAATTACAAATATTTTTAAAATAATTGGGCATGTAAAATATCAGGGACCAATTTGGCGCATGTGTTACTACTACAAATGGACACCAATTTGGTTATTTGCATACGTGTTTTTGTATGGCGAACACACACCAAGCTACAGTTGCGATGAAAGGCACTCGGGGGCAATTTGGGTTAGGTGATGAAGTTATTTTGTTTTGTTGTGGGGCTTGATAGTGATCGAAACGGTTTCCATTTAACACTTCTTCGATGAACCGAAAAGCAATTTAAAATTTTCAGCACCGATGGTTAGGAGCTATGAATAAATATCACAATATACAATATAATGTTGAATGTAGCTACTTAGTATGGAACTTTTATCGTCCAGATGACACGGCTAGTATCTCTTATTATAAAAGGAGCGATAAGGCGTTTCTAAAGACTTGTGCCGCTGAATATATTTAATGCGGATTCCCCGCGGTATGGCGTATGGCGTCTCACACACATACACTTGCTATATACAAAGTGCTCGCAATATAATTCCATACCATATTGATAGATAATGTGTATGCAATATATCTTGCCGCATTAATTATATCTCGCGCCTCGTTTCCTCGTCGCGCGGACCATGTTTGAGGCTGCCCCTCTTTTTTTTGCGCGCAGAGTGTGATAAATCTATGCACATTTTAAACGGATTATTATTTCAACCGCATAATTTCGCAACTGGTGGGAAAGAATGCCCGATATTCGCTTTTTAAGCGGCGGAACCATGGGGTACGCAAGCTGGAAATTCGTAATTTCTCAAGCATGTTTATTATATAAATAAGAACCCATTAAAATGTAATAACCGGTGGTCGTTTGGAACCGCTAAAAGTTAAAATGCAGTTATTATCTGATATAATTTATTCCCCGTTTTACTCTCATTATATATACATATATTGTGACTCTTATTTAGATTAATAAAGAATACCTGAATTCTACTATAATTATGAAACAAAAAGAATTAAATAGTTAACAGTATAATTATGTGGATGGTAAACTAAGTAATTTCACTCGCTTACTTGAATCATGTTTATTATTTTAACCTGCATGTTAAATAATCCAAAATTTATCAATATTTATATGTTTGTACATAATTCAGGAATTAATGGTCATGCGATATTTCAACATTTACATCGAAAGGTGTATTTGGACGCCTTTCTGCCTGCAGAAAGTAATCAACCCACAAAATATCTTTGTTGCTCTTACCTTTTTTTATATGCTTTAGAGCTATATATAAGGGCGAATCCACCTCTTAGCAATCTACATATCTAGATTTCGATCTTATTAGATCTTATTCGTGTAGCTCTAGTGAGGATGAATTCACACAATATTTCGAACTATAAAGCTGGACTAGGTCCAAAATTAACCTTAGATGAATACATAATTTTTAATTTATATAAATCTTTATATAAATCTGTTTTCTCAACTTTAACACTAGATGAATTGGTTCCTTTCTGAGGAAAAGCGCCAATTTTTACATCATTGTAGTATGTATTGGAATCTTGAATATTTTCTTTTCAGCATATAGAGGCAATATAAATGAAATGCTATTAATTATAAGAACACTTCGGGAAAACAACTGTTCTTATGTGAAAAATGTTATTTGGTCTTTCGCTATAACTATTATGCATCTTATCTTGATTAGTCGTTTCCTTGTAAATATTTTTCCATTGCATAAGCGAATGATTGCACTGTCTTTAATATCCTGTGGTATAGTTGGTATAGTGTTTTACATCACTGCTGCTTTATAATTCATTGTCTTTAGCTCTTTATTATCTTGGTGGCAGGAGTTTAAAAGTTCTGATTGTTTCTTGTATGATATGAATGTTTGTTGGAATTTAATTCTAGTTTTATATTTTTGTGTGTCCATTGTTGATTTTATATCACTAAAACTATCATATCATTTAATGTTAATATATTCTGTGACTAGTATAGGAATTTATTGCAGAAAACTTTATGTTGATTTATACGTGAGATATCATTGCAACGAAAAGTTAATAATTAAAAGAAAGCAGCCCGAAGCCGATTCAGCAGCTACGTTCATTAAAACGTGCCCGGCGGTGATTAATTAATTACTAGAAACATATGTCATAATAAGACAACCTATTTTTTCAAGAGCGCGCTTCAAGTGAGATGTGTTGAGTGGTCGCATTGTTATAACTACAAGGTTTAAGTCATCAATCTAAAACTATGGGTTAAAGTGGAATGTTCTTACATGTGTAAACTCTTTGAACACGTTTGAATATTATCGGTGCTCTCAAAAATTACATCCATTATTTCCAGTGTGCGCGTCATTATATTTACATGAATGCAAAGATTATGATTGAATAAATTAGAAACAATTATAATTACCTTATCTTTATAAGACACATTACAGGATTAATACGATTTAAGACATTTAAATTTATTTTACATTCTATATTTAATTGGGCTCAAAATAAGCTATTTTTTTATCATTTTCACCCAAAAATACAATCTGCAGGAAGGTTTTTATTGCACGAACTGTTTTAAATAATGAACTCAATTATAAAAAATGATAAAAAATCAAAGATTTAACAAATTTAAGTTTATGACATTTTTCTACATTCTATATATAATTGTGCTCAAAATAAGCCTTTTTTAAATAATTTTCACTCAGAAAGTTCTCAGGAATGTTTTTACACAGCACAAGCTGTTTGAGATTATTCTACTGAATTATAAATTTAAAAAAAATCAAAGATTTAAGAAATTTAAATTTGTTATATTATCATACATTCTATATTTAATTGAGCTCAATATAAGCCTTTCATTTATAATTTTCACCCATAAATAAAGTTTGCAGCAAAGGTTTTTATTGCACGAGCTGTTTTAAATTAATGGACAGTTATAAAAAGTGATAAAAAAAAATCAAAGATTTAAGAAATTTAAATTTATTATACAATTTTACATTCTAAAATTTAATTAGACTAAAAATAAGCTATTTTTTGATCATTTTCATTCAAAACTAATGTCTGCAGGAATTGTACGAACTGTTTTAAATTAATCGACAGAGATATAAAAAATGATAAAAAAATCAAAGATTTAAGAAATTTAAATTTGTGATATTATCTTACATTCTATATTTAATTGAGCTCTATATAAACCTTTTATTGATAATTTTCACCCAAAAATATAGTCTGGAGCAAGGTTTTTATTGCACGAGCTGTTTTAAATTAATCGACTGACTTATAAAAATTGATAAAAAAAATCAAAGATTTAAGAAATTTAAATATATTATACTATTTTACATTTTATATTTAATTGGACTAAAAATAAGCTAATTTTTAATAATTTTCACTCAAAAATAATGTCTGCAGGAAGGTTGTTATTGTATGAGCTGTTTTAAATTAATCGACAGAGTTATAAAAAATGATAAAAAATCAAAGACTTAAGAAATTTAAATTTGTGATATTATCCTACATTTTATATTTAATTGAGCTCTATATTAGCCTTTTATTGATAATTTCCACCCAAAAATAAAGTCTGCAGCAAGGTTTTTATTGCACGAGCTGTTTTAAATTAATCGACTGAGATATAAAAAATGATGAAAAATCAAAGATTTAACAAATTTAAATGTATGATTTTATTTTACATTCTACGTTTATTTGGGCTCAATATAAGCTATTTTTGAACAGTTTCACCAAAAAGTAAAGTCTGGAGGAAGGTTTTTTTTATTGCACCAGCTATTTTAAATTAATCCACTGAGTTATAAAAATGATAAAAAATCAAAGATTTAAGAAATTTTAATTTATGATATTATTTTACAATATATATTTAATTGGGTTGAAAATAAACTATTTTTTGATCATTTTCACCCAAAAATAAAACCTACAGGAAGGTTTTTATTTTATAAGATATTTTAATTTAATCGACTTAGTTATAATAAATTATAAAAAATCAAAGATTTAAGAAATTAAAATTTATGATATTTTTTACATTCTATATTAAATTGTCCTTAAAACAAGCTTGTTTTTAAATAATTTTTACCCAAACTCAAATCTGCAGGAAGGTTTTTATTGCACGAGTTGTTTTGAATTAATCGACCGAGATATAAAAAATGATAAAAAATCAAAGATTTAACAAATTTAAATGTATGATTTTATTTTACATTCTACGTTTATTTGGGCTCAATATAAGCTATTTTTGAACATTTTCACCAAAAAATAAAGTCTGTAGCAAGGTTTTTTTTATTGCACCAGCTATTTTAAATTAATCGACTGAGTTATAAAAATCATAAAAAATCAAAGATTTAAGAAATTTTAATTTATGATATTATTTTACAATATATATTTAATTGGGTTGAAAATTAACAATTTTTTGATAATGTTCACCCAAAAATAAAGCCTACAGGAAGGTTTTTATTTTAAAGGATGTTTTAAATTAATCGACTTAGTTATAATAAATTATAAAAAAATCAAAGATTTAAGAAATTAAAATTTATGATATTTTTTTACATTCTATATTAAATTGTCCTTAAAACAAGCTTGTTTTTTAAATAATTTTTACCCAAACTCAAATCTGCAGGAAGGTTTTTATTGCACGAGCAGTTTTAAATTAATCGACCGAGTTATACAAATTTATAAAAAATGAAAGATTTAAATTTTTTAAATTTATTATAATATTTTACATTCTATATTTAATTGGGCTCAAAATAAGCTATATTTTGATAATTTTAACGTAAAAATAAAGTCTGCAGAAACGTTTTTATTGTATGAGCTATTTTAAATTAATCAACTGAGTTATAAAAATTGATTAAAAAAATCAAAGATTTAAAAAATTTAAATTGACGATACTATTTTATATTCTATATTTAATTGGGCTCAGAATAGGCTACTTTTTGATCATTTTCACCCAAAACTAAAGTCTGCAGCTAGGTTTTTATTGCACGAGCTGTTTTAGATTAATTGACTGAGTTATAAAAATGATAAAAAAATTAAAGATTTAAGCAATTTAAATTTTTGATATTATTTTACATTATATATTTAATTGGACTCAAAATAAGTCACTTTTTAATCATATTCACCCAAAAATTAATTTAGCAGGAAGGTTTCTATTGCGCGAGCTTTAAATTAATCGACTGAGTTATAAAAATGATAAAAAAATCAAAGATTTAAAAAAAAAAAATGTATGATACTATTTTATATTCTATATTTAATTAGGCTCAAAATAAGCCACTTTTTCATCATTTTCGCCAACAAATTAAGTCCGCAGCAAGGTTTTTGTTGCACGAGCTGTTTTAAATTAATCGATGGAGTTATAAAATATGATAAAAAATCAATGATTTAAAAATTTTATATTTATGATATTATTTTACATTCTATATTTAATTAGGCTCAAAATAAACCATTTTTGATCATTTTCATCCAAAAATAAAGTCTGCAGGAAGCTTTTATTGTACGAGCTGTTTTAAATTAATCAACTGAGTTATAAAAAAATATAAAAAATCAAAGAATTAAGAAATGTAAATTTGTAATATTTTTTTATATTCTATATTTAATTGTACTCAAAATAAGCATTTTTTTAATTATTTTTATCTAAACATAAAGCCCGCAGGAAGGCTTTTATTGTATGAGCTATTTTAAATTAATCAACTGAGTTATAAAAAATGATAAACAATATTTGCAAAGAGTTAAGAAATTTATATTTGTGATATTTGTTACATTCTATATTTAATTGTGCTTAAAATAAGCAATTTTTGAATAATTTTTACTGAAAAATAAAGTCTGCAGGAAGGATTTTATTGCACGAGCCGTTTTAAATTAATTGACTGAGATATAAAAAAAAGATAAAAATCAATGATTTAACTAATTTAAATTTATGATACTATATTACATTCTATGTTTATTTGGGCTCAATATAAGCCATTGTTTGATTATTTTCAATAAAGTCTGTAGGAAGGTTTATTATTGCACCAGCTGTTTTAAATTAATCGACTGAGTTATAAAAATGATAAAAAGTCAAAGATTTAAGAAAGTTAAATTTATGATATTATTTTACAATATATATATATATATATATATATATATATATATATATATATATATATATATATATATATTGGGCTGAAAATAAACGTTTTTTTATTGCACCAGCTGTTTTAAATTAATCGAGTGAGTTATAAAAAATTATTTAAAAAATTATTTTTATGATATTATTTTACGTTCTATATTTAATTGGGTTCAAAATAAATCATTTTTTGATCATTTTGACCCAAAAATAAAGTCTGCCGGAAGGTTTATATTGTACGAGCTGTTTTAAATTAATCAACTGAGTTATAAAAAATGATAAGAAATCAAAGAGTTAAGAAATTTATATTTGTGATATTTTTTTATATTCTATATTTAATTGTGTTCAAAATAAGCAGTTTTTTAATCATTTTCAACCAAAAATAGAGTCTGCAGGAAGGCTTTTATTGTATGAGGTATTTAAAACTAATCGACTGAGTTATAAAAAATTACAAAAAATCAATGATTTTAATTTATGAAATCATTTTATATTCTATATTTAATTGGGTTCAAAATGAGCTATTTTTTTATCATTTTCCCCCAAAAATAAAGTCCGCATGAAGGTTTTTACACAGCACAAGCTGTTTTAAATAATCTAGTGAGTAATAAAAAATTATAAAAGTCAAAAATATAAGAAATTTAAATTTGTGATATTATCTTACATTCTATATTTAATCGCGCTCAAAATAAGCCTTTTATTGATAAATTTCACCTAAAAATAAAGTCTGCAGGAAGGTTTTTATTGCACGATCTGTTGTAAATAATCGACTGAGTTATAAAAAATGATAAAAAATCAAATATTTAAGAAATTTAAATTTTTGATATTACCTTACATTCTATATTTAATTGAGCTCAATATAAGCCATTTGTTGATATTTTTCACATAAAAATAAGTGGGAAGGTTTTTATTTCACGAGCTGTTTTAAATTAATCGACTGAGTTATACAAACATGAGAATTAAAATTTTTGATATTATTTTACATTCTATATTTAAAATTTAAAAATAAAATCTATCTAAATGGTTTTTAAACGATGTTCTACGAAACACTGATTCTCTGTGAGCTTGTTGCCAGTGTTCCGAGAAATTTTGAAAGCCGAAATTGAATGTTGGCTGTATGTGATTGACTCTTTGATTTAGGTTCCCCGCAAGTTTTTCTTATGATCAAAAGTTCTCCCTGACTTAAAAACGTTTAAGAATCACTGCTTTATAGCAACCATTCAAAATAAACAAGGTTTACTTCCTAGTACATGATTATGAGTTAAATCATTTTTACAGCTATCTTATATTTTGAGTTTCAACTTTTGCCACGTTGGCTCCCACCTGCTCCTACTCAACTAGTGCATAAACAAAAGATTTCCAATCAAATCACGTATCATCCAGAAACGTTATTCTCATCAAGAAAGTTATAAATATCTAAAAATGGTTTGATCAAGTCACTCAATCACCTCCAAACGATTCCAAACCACGGAATCCACCTGCTTTGATCACACACACACACACACACACACCACATTAAAATAATAGCACAACTCAAAATGTTTTATTGTACATCATTATTATTCGCGCGGTGTGGCGCGCGTGTCAAGTTATGAGAAGGAAACCGATTTTTCAGCCTCCATACGCTTGAACCGAGGAAATGCATCATGCAGATACAAGCTAAAGCTTTCAATGCAAATCAAAATAGCGTGTAGCTGGCGACGATTGTATCGAGCATATTTACGATTTCGCCACGTCACCACGGCTATATAGAGGCAGGCGGCGACGTGCGTGGACATTTGTTATAAATAATTCAATAACGCCATCGATGGGGTGTATATCATTTCGTTGTAAAAACGTAAAAACCGGCAGGCTTATGCAAATTATTATGTCATCGCGGACATTATCATGAAATCAACAAATTAGGACGTATTTATTATAGCGTATTTTGATTGCCACACCTTCAGGATAATTTGTATCATTTTTAGATATTAAAGTAATTATGCAAATTTTATATTATGGTAATTAATAGAGTTGGTGATAAATTATTAAACTATTTAGGTATATAAAGTGGGGAACAAATATGTTTTATCTCGTGCACCGTTAGCTACCGGGATGGAGTTTAATTTACTGCTGAATGCAGGTTGTGGTTGAGGTGATAGTAGTGAATTATAGGGCTATATAGATTACATATTTTAATTAAATTTATTAATTAGATGATTAATTAATGTAGAGTTTTATTAAAAATGTACATATGAACATATACGCCTGGATAGATTATGCTGGCTATTGGGATTGATTTATGTTTGCAATTAACAGATCTTCTAGCCTCTTGTAATTAACATAGGATTTCTATTAAATGCAACAAAGAAGTGATTCCTAAAAAGTAATAATAATATTATGTTTGTAGTTGGCACTATTTCAGACAAAGAAGTCGAACCAATCATTGTGAAAAATTATGAACCTTCAGGCCATCAGAGGGCTAATAGAAAAAAAAACGAACAGATGTAAATGTCTATGTAAATACTTTTATTATTATGTATGATTCGTAATTATTTAATAAAAGTTATAATTATTATATTTTATATATTTGAACTTTTGATCCAGTTGAAGTAAAATTGTAGTAAATTTAATCCTCTGCAAGTTTTTCTTTGATATTTTTTCTGAGAAACAATCGTGGGAGGCACTAGAAGCAAATTTGTGTCATAAAGTGAGGTAAAATTGTATTTTATTTTCGAAAATTATCGATTTTCGTATATAATGTATATCTCGAAAACCGTTAGAAGTTCGACAAATATGCATAAAAACAATTGTTTGTGTTTCTATTAGATTATGTTTTAGCCGTTTCTAGTATACAAATAAATTCTTATGTGTAACTTCGTTTGTGTAGCAGTTTTATACGTGAATTCAACGATATTTGGTTGGATTTGTTTAAGGTGTGTTTAGATTATGTGATAATTTGGTGGTTCGCAGACCACCTCCGTGTATACCCTTATCAATATTGAAACCAAGAAAAAATATTTATTATAGCTACTGTCCGATGTGTAACCTTAAATTAAACTACTTAAAGTACAAGTAAAGCGGTACAAATTCATTTTAACAACGACAATATGTCGATCGCGACACATTTTTAAGATAAATGTCAATCATATATACACAAAAGTTGGCCATCCCTCTTATATAGTATATCCACTCTTCGAGCTTAACATATATAATATATAATAACAGTTTCAAGAAACACATACAAAAAGTTTAACTTTGGATATTTTCTTAATATGAAACTCCCAGCTGCTATGATTTCGATCCCTCATGATGGTGAATACGTTAAAGAAAACTAATATATGAACGATTTACCGTTAATAAAATTTATAACTAAAATTATAATTCAGCTTATTAAAAGTATGACAAAATGTAATATAATATTAAATACAGCTATAGCTAATTAATTATTCAAATTTCGGAAAGTGCTTATAATAACATAATAAATCCAGCTGCGGATTTAATTAAAATATTAAAATTATAGCCCCGGAAAATATTTTTAATGACGACTCCCTAACGCGTTTCGTTACGAGCGCCGCAAACAAATTTTTAATGGTATCAATTGAAAACGAAAACACGGCCATAAATTCAATGATTTCATTAATTCCACATAAACAAGGTTACCATTATAAAGAACACGCGGGCGAAATATTTTAATGGAATAAATCGGCCATTAAATCAGCGTATGCACCAGCAAACCCTGAAGATGCCAATCTCTCGCGGCGAGAAGTGTGTCTCGGCAGACACCATAAATTTTCAAAAGTGGCATCACCTGACAAATGCCCTGATTGGCTCAATGCTTTACGGTACACCTCTGTGTTTATTTTCAGCCCGTATCGTATTGCCGAAACGTAGCATGCCTTAATTGCGTCCATCGCTGCCCAAAAAAAGGGCACCACCGCGCGAACGGTTTAAAAGAACGGTATAGGCACCGTAAATTATGCCCGCACCGGGGCCCGATGGCGCGCAATTATCATGTAAGGAGATAATGAAAACAAATTCCGAGTTCGATTCCAATGGACGCACAATGGGACACAAAAAGTGTTATTAATTAAACGAATTTCGGGAACAAATTGTTTTGCATCCAGCTACCTTATTCGTCGCAGCTAGTTAATTAGTAACTTTAACTTTTACATTTTTTTTTACTTCATGTGAAAAATAGTTCTAGTTCTCATGATACTATTTGATCAATCTATAGGACACGTAATTTAGCTTCGTGAAGAGATATAAGACGCTTTCGTTTAGCATGGTATGTCATTGCTAGTCGCCCCGTGGCGTGCAGTATCGCGGTCGTGCGGCGCCGGTTGTAAGGGCCGAAGTAGAATTATGCGCATCGGAAACGGCAAATAGAACAAGGAACAATAAGCCCGTACCAGGGCCCGTACCAGCCTAGAGTGATAAACGAAAGGCCCAATAGATATCGGTGTTAGCGTACAATATTGTGGTATGGCAGAAATCAATTTGGGTGTGCACCAGTCACATTTTATATTTCAAGAGATTTGCTGTAATTGCCTCTACGAGTATTGAGTTGAGGACAGTACGATAATTATCGTACATGTACAATAATTTTGAATAAAAGTCACCGATGTACGATAAACGATAATAAATTATTATCGTACGCAAATATACGATATTTTAAAGACTTGTAGGATAGTTGTACCATATTTTCATTTAATAAAATACAATAACATATATGCGACATGTTATTGTCTTTGAATTTGACATAACTACAACCTAGTGGTACTTTCTCCCCTAACAAATGTAGGCGCTTTGTTTGTAGACAAATTTTTACAACGATTTGTTTGCAGGCCTATTCACGTAGGTCTAGATCAGGCTTAAGGGTGGGATCACGGGTCCACTTACCACATGGCAATAATTTTGAAATTGTATTAACCTTTTAGCAAAAACACACACACACACACATTAAAATTGATTGCGATTTGTTTATTAATAGTCCTTCTAATTTGGTACTAAATTTGAGTATCCTATTTGCACTATAACTATTTTTTTGAAGGGCTAGAATGATGATATATCTCAAATCAGCTAAGTTACTTCAGACAAACAGCTGTAATTTGGTTACTAATTTTCAAAAATGTTTGAAATTAATTGCAATTTGTTTATTAATAGTCCTTCTAATTTGTTACTAAATTTGAGTATCCTATTTGCACTATAACTATTTTTTTGAAGGGCTAGGATAATGATATCTCTCAAATCAGCTAAATTACTTCAGATAAACAGCTGTAGTTTGATTAATAATTTTCAAAAATGTATGAAATTGATTGCGATTTGTTTATTAATAGTCCTTCTAATATAGTACTAAATTTGAGTATCCTATTTGCACTATAACTATTTTTTTGAAGGACTAGGATGATGATATCTCTCAAATCAGCTAAGTTACTTCAGATAAACAGCTGTAGTTTGATTAATAATTTTCAAAAATGTATGAAATTGATTGCGATTTGTTTATTAATAGTCCTTATAATATGGTACTAAATTTGAGTATCCTATTTGCATTATAACTATTTTTTTGAAGGGCTAGAATGATGATATATCTCAAATCAGCTAAGTTACTTCAGACAAACAGCTGTAATTTGGTTAATAATTTTCAAAAATGTATGAAATTGATTGCGATTTGTTTATTAATAGTCCTTCTAATATAGTACTAAATTTGAGTATCCTATTTGCACTATAACTATTTTTTTGAAGGGCTAGAATGATGATATATCTCAAATCAGCTAAATTACTTCAGATCAACAGTTGTAATTTGGTTAATAATTTTCAAGAATGTTTGAAATTGATTGCGATTTGTTTATTAATAGTCCTTCTAATATGGTACTAAATTTGAGTATCCTATTTGCACTATAACTATTTTTTTGAAGGGCTAGAATGATGATATATCTCAAATCAGCTAAGTTACTTCAGACAAACAGCTGTAATTTGGTTAATAATTTTCAAAAATGTTTGAAATTGATTGCGATTTATTTAGTAATTGTCCTTCTAATATAGTACTAAATTTGAAAATTGATTTTGCTGTAGAATTATAATTCAAAATAGAAACCGATGTCCCTAGCTTATTAGGGTGGTGCAGCAATAAAACGCTATTTAAATCAAGTACACTTTACTTCCTTTTTTGCCAATATTTCGTAACTTAAACTTCAGGGCTCGGAGTATGTCAAATTAGCTGTAGAGATGTTACATGCAACCCACAATCGTAGTTGTAGGAATGTAATTCCTTAGAAAAATGGTTGACGATGACTAATTTAAACTCGATAAGCTAGTATGATAAGGATGGGATCATCCTTATCATCATCGTTAGTGCCTTCTTTGTCTTATGTAGAAGAAATTGAAGATAATTAAAAAAATATGTGATTTATAAGTAGAGTGATATATTTTTAGGTTTCGAGTTGTTGTTGAAAGTAGGATTAAATTCAATTTAGTACAATTCATATGAACATGCCAGCATAAATTTTAGGTCTAAACAGGATTGTATTAAGTTTTAATTCAATCCTACATGAATGAATATCGATTCTATATCGTTAATTATGATGTGTATTGTGTAAGATCAAACCAAATCCAAAAATACAACTATACACTGTAAACCGCTTATTACTGCCGTATGGTTACCATTTGTTTAACATGTGTTTACCCGTTCCAAAATGGATAACGTTTAAATAATGTTTATACGACAAAAATTTTAGCATAACCAAGTAACGTTTTGATGTGTTAATTTTTACGATCACAATCTGCTAGGTTGAATTTATTCCCCGCAATTCCTGGATAAATAAAAATATCGCGGATTTATCTGCTGCTGCTATGTTAATGGAAGCGTAGGGATTGCATAAATCATGGACGCAGCATGGGCAGCATGCCCGTGGTCTGGCAGTTGTGTTTAATTTATTCGCACCGCGAGAGGTGAAATTAATATTTTAGGCTTGCCTGTTAATCAAATAAGGTGCGAATTGGTTCTCACTTACCCGACGAGTAAGTGTAGTTAGTGTAACAAAACATAGAAAAGTGCCTGGAGCGAATTCCTCACGAAATCATAGAAAACTTAAATGTACATCTCATATTTCTTACAACGAATTATTCTATTTATTTCATTATTTTATTTATTTAGTTCTCCCACTGACATTCAGAAGTTTTCTGTGATTTTGGGAGAATTCGCTCCACGCTCCTTCCTCTGTTTTGTTACATTCACTACACTTACTCGTCGGGTAAGTAAGAATCAATTCTCACCATGTCGTACGAATAAACAAGAAAAACAAACTTACCCGACGACGAGGGAAGTGGTAATATCTGAAACAAATTAATAATATTAAAAATAAGACTTAACGAGGGTTTATATTGTCATAAAATAATAAATAATAAATAAATTAGTAAAATAGACAGAATGTATCAAATTTTAATTGTAACATTTTTGGTAAAAAAAATAAACAAAACATGAAGCATAATGTTTTTATCGGCCCAGCCTCTAAAATAGGTATATCGAGATAGGAGCGTATATGTTAAAAATAAAAAATAAATAGATGGAAAAATATGCCAAGATAGAGACTTTCCATTTTCTATTGTCATTTTGTTATGAACATTGTGTAATTTTTCAAATCAATTGTATGACGAATCCATGGTCAAAAACAATAATAATGAAATTTGTTCGACTTGGTCGCTGAAAAAAAAAATCCAATTTCCTTCGGGCATCTAGTGTAGTGTTCTACACTGCAAGATCAGTAAAAAATATTACCTCACATGCCCCTTGAGGTACAGATATTTCTTGGTTTGTCGGTTTTTGTCTGAAAGTTTATCATCAATCATTAGAGCAGCTATATTTTACCAGAAGAAATATTGATTAATATCATAGTAATTTCATAATTTTATTGATATTTTTTAAACAAAAGAAATAATACTTTAGACATTCTCAGTAGCCATAGCGGCTAGTTGAGTTTCTCTATATTTTATCGGCAAACAATTTTCATTCGATCTCGTCCATCTGCAATTCCAAATGGCATGTGGTATAGTCGAGCGATTCCCGGTATAGACAATATTGTGTAATTATTGGGTGTCATTATAGAAAATCAAATAATCAATTCATGATACGCTTATACGCTAGTAATGTGCCTTTACCTGGAATTCAAATTCCAGCTGTTCCAAACAGAACGGCCGCTCTCGTTTGTGCAATTGTATGTGGGACAATTAACGTACCGATGCATTTGTTTGAAACAATTGTTACTATTGATTCCCAGTATTCAAATAAAGCAAGTTCAGGAATTAAAAGTTAAAAAAACACAGTAGTAACAATTTACATAATAGTACCAGCATACTATTTATCATAGCCTCGCCGTGAAATTTTCATATTACGCAATTTATCCCCACAGGACGTGAAAAAGCTCGATAAATTGTAAGCTCGAAAGCGCCACACGGTGTTATTACGTTCAACAAGTGTAGTAGCTTTATTACTTCGAAAGTTACAAGTCCCGCTTATTAATACCATCGGCGTCTGCAAACGACTAGATTGCGAACAATGATCCCATTTACGACGTTTAAGTATACACCTAGAAGCGGCGTTTATTGGAATTTCGACATTGGCGTGCCTCAGTCCAATTAGAAGGATTCCGCTCAGTAAAGTAATACGGCGCGCGGTTACAACTTATATATATATATTAATGTTTGTGTATTTACGACCACGTTTTACAACTTCCTACTATACTACGAAACGGCTATTTGTTTAAATTCTGTTAAATTCTACACGAATTACGCCGCTAACATATGGCACACTAGAGCTCTCTCTCACTGAACAATTAAACGAATATTTCCGTCAGTTCTTTTTTTGTTCATTTCGGGGCCTGGAGCTTTATTTAATAGCGCACCGCTGATGACTTTGCGAAAAAACGCAAAAATTACGCCATTGTTTGCAAGCCCCTCTTGAAATCCAAACAATTTTAATTCGTTCACAATTAAAGTAGAATTAAAAGGGACGGCTTGCCTTTCGGACGCGGGGAATGTTAATTTATTAATGGCCCTGCTTCTGTCGGATTTGAGTTCATTACAAAATGTGTTAGTCCTATTTTTGTTTTGTTTTGTTTGGTGTGGAAACTGTATTTGAATGCATTGATGCGGACGCGGACGTATAAATGCCATCACACGGCCGTAATTAAATCGAAATGAATTTAATGTTTCGTATAGCACATGTGCTTCGGTTCTATTGTGTGCTGTCCAACGTGCGCGCATTGTGCTATTGAGGATTACGTGCAGGACAATATTGTGTTGGATACAATAAATTGTTACAGTCTTTCATCGCGCTGTTATATAGATGCAACAATGGATAGCACGTGTCCAATTTTTTTTTTGCTGGTTGTATGTTATGAATTAGCTAACATCGAATTTCTATTACTGGTTATTACTTTATACAGTCCCACGAAAAAATAAAAACTCACTGGTGGGTTTATACTAATATAAAATACGTACCAAGGCATCACATAGGAATGTCTTTGTATTTTCATGGAGTAGTTTCCGAAAATCACAATATTAATAACCTCTACATGGTTTTCATGACTGTAGGAAAGCATTCAACTCTCTAGAGATATGGGAAATTGTGAAATCATAAGAAAATGCTCGAATAGACTCCAGCTATCACTTGTTTATTGCTGTTTTGACAAATATTTTTGGTTAAGCGTTTAGCTTGATAATCGCTAGAGCTTAGCCGAAAATATTTAAAAAAGTATCAAAACGTTAAATTTAAATGTTAAAAATAAATAATACTTAAATGATACAACTAACCCCCTAGGAGGAACGTTAAACGCCTTCTAGCGGCACCACATCAGTTAGCAATGCACACCCATATGGTAATAACGGTCAACATTCTAATGCTATCACCGGGTAGTGCCCATATTACCATATGGGTGTGCATTGCTAATTGATGTGGTGCCGCCAGATGGCGTTTAACTTTCTTCCTAGGGGGTTAGTTGTATCATTTTTGTATATACCCACTCGAGATATTGTGTGAATTAATTCTCACTAGCTGAGCTACACTGATGACATCTAATAAGATCAAAATCTAGTGTAGATTGCTAAAAGGTGGATTCACACTTATATATGTCAAATAATACTTGTTTTTTTTTTATTATTATTTAGAGGCTGAAACAATCTAATATTTAAAATGTATATGGTTGTAACTAAGGAAACTGATAATAAAAAACAAACAAAACTTGTTTTATTTATTATACATACGTTTTAATTTATGTAGATTATATGTTTTTGGTAATGAACGTAAATTTCATTAGAAAATTAAATGAATATTTGCCTGGTTGACATAATTTGACGCTATCAATCACATATTTCATAAACTGGCAGTCCATTTATAAAAGTACATTTGTAAAATATATAATTACTTCACATCTTTATTTCATAGCTACAAGCTGGTGTATGTTGCATAACATATCAGCGGTTGTTTCATTTGATCCATCTGTTTTCATCTTGAACATCGCTTAAATATTTCAACAAAACGCCGTGTGGTCAAACAAACTCGTAACGTGTGTCCAAATGCGTTTCGGCTTGTCGTTTATAAGCGCATTAGAATTTATATAGTACACGTTATCCAGCACCTCGTGCCAGATGACTGAACGGTTTATTACAGGTATGCACACACGAGGAGACGAATCAAACATGCATGTACCACTAGATGTTTACAGACATAACACGCCGGTCGATTTGTATGTACATTCGCGTAGGTAGTGTCAGTATGTATTATCACTAATATCACTAATATATGGAATTGTAAAGGTTGTTTCAGTATATTCAGTATATTGTATTCATTTTTATTCGATTTACTAGAAAACAATATACTTTGAATAGTATCGAATAAAAAACTTAAAAAGCCATATTTTACACCATAGTAGTGTAAAATAAACTGCTGTTCAAAATGACTGCACCACACAGCCATTTAAACATAGAACAAATGTAAACTACTATTTCTTCACAACTAAATTTAAAAATTGTAAAACATTTTGCATCTTAATTTTATCCACTACGCTTTCGGATACCTGTTCATCGAATTTATTTTCAAATTTCAGTTGCAGCCTGAAACATATCAGTCATTTTTAAATGTTCTTACTTTTTTTCAATCATTTTATTGGTGATTTGCTATCAATTTCTTTGAATGTGCACTACTATGCCCACTACCATGCTTACTATTATGCCTACTACCATGCTCACAACCATGACAACTTTCTGAATATTTAGGATTACATTTTTAATAATATTCGAACAACTTTGTGTTATTTTTAACCGGAGTGAACTTAGCCTCTATGATCCCAGCCTCTATACCGCGCGGCGCCGTGGGGCCGCGCGCACGGCAGATTGTTTGCGGGTCTGTACTGACCAACTGGGGTGACCAATAAAATCCAAATTTTGAGGAATTCTTTATTAATGCCTTGCCGATCATAATATATATATAAAATTTTTTTTTAAATTTTTATAGGCGTTTTTTTACAATATATGTTGTAACGTAAATTATTATTTTTGACCATAACGCGCAATGTTCCTGGATTTGAAAAAAATTGCCTAATGTTTATAACAATATGATAAAGAAAATTGGAAAGTCTGTATGGGGCCCGATTTGTTTTTCTATTTTTTTATTAATTTTAAACTTTTACGCTCATATCTGGAAATCCGGTTTTAGAGGCTGAGTCCATAAAAAAATAATGCAACGTATTTTGTTTAATTTTTTTTGGATCTTGGTTTAGAACATATCAGTGCACCAGATGGCCGAAGGAAATTGGAAAATTTTAATTCTACGTTTTCTTTTTGGCGACTAACTTTTATATCATTATTATTATTTTTGACCATGACGCGCAATGTTCCTGGATTTGAAAAAAATTGCTTAATATTTATAACAATATGATAAAGAAAATTGGAAAGTCTGTATGGGGCCCGATTTGTTTTTCTATTTTTTTTTTTAATTTTAAACTTTTACGTATATAATTATTATTAATTTTGACCATGATGCATAATGTTCCTGGATTTGACAAAAATTGCCTAATGTTTATAACAATATGATAAAGAAAATTGGAAAGTCTGTATGGGGCCAAATTTGTTTTTCTATTTTTTTTTTAATTTTAAACTTTTACGCTCATATCTGGATAATTCGATTTTAGAGGCTGAGTCCATAAAAAAATAATGTAACATATTTTGTTTAATTAAGTATTTTTTTATCGGCGAATATGTTTCATTATTATTATTTTTAAAATTTACTGGCATACAATTGATTTGAAAAAATTACACAATATTTATAACAAAATGACAATTAGAAAACGGAAAGTCCCAACCCGAGCACGTTGTTCCTTCTATTTTTTTTTATTTTTAACTTTTCCGCTCCTATCTGGACGAAGGCAAAGTCAAAATTATTCAATTTTCCATCATAGCCCATGGAGTTTTTTTTTTTCAAATTTTCACTATTTGTTGCTAACTCAATAGTGGTTACAAAAAGTATTTTTTAGATTGAAACGGATCCACTTTTATATATTTTTATAGGCCTTTTACGTAGTTTGATCATTTATATGGCTGCGCGAAATTCCCATGTCCGATTGGGATTATTATTACTTATTAATAAACTCCCTACTTTAAGGATTACAATTCATTCAAAATACTTATTTTACCAATAGTATTATGAGTTACAATGTGTAAAATGGCTACTCCCTCGACGGTGATTCGAACCTTCGACTCTTGCCATTGTCGGCTATCTGAATGAAGAATCACCAGATGTATCAATGTTAATTAATAATTTCTCAAAAATTTCATTCTCCGGTGGGACTTGAACATCTCTGCTTCTATATGAAGATGACAGACTATTTCGTCATTCTTTTTTATTTATTGACACCCTTCCCATCTTTAATGTAGTTCCACACATTTGATGGTGTCCTTGGCTACTAGCAAAGCACCCCCACGTGTAGTGATGTTGCTTGCGAAATATGAGGTAATATTGAAATTCGGAATTAAACAATATTACTGTATTAAAAGAGCACGATTGACGAAACAAGGCAGAGGTGATAAACGTCATTTTCCATCAATCCTGCAACATCGAGCGGGTTTTTCTCGACAGGGATTTCAATTTAAAAATGTTGGAGTGGTCATCCCCTAAAATCTCCACGTTGCATGGAAGTTCTAAACTATGTAAGAATGTAGTTTTTAGGACTCTTTAGTGATCTCAAATTTTTAATTTTTTCACTCGTTCAAAACTTATAGCTCTGTCCCAGGACTTTTGGGAAGTCCTATATAGACACACACAAAGAGATATGTATTAAAAATAGTCTATTTCCACTATATTAGACATCAGACGTAAAGGAAATATGGATTCCAGTCGCCCATCTGCAGATAATATATCTCCTCATATGAGAATCAATTCTGCTCGGTCTTATAAATTTAATTGTTATGCCATATTTAGCGAAGTTTATAACCAATCAACGTCAACAGTTTGATGACTGTGTTATGAATACTTGAGCAAATTTACTCAAAATCGTGTAGAAATTATAACTTTAATATACACAAGTTATAATTTCTACACGATTTGTAAATTAATTGTGGTATATAACTCCGCCTGCGAGGAAAGTGGATGGATTGAGTAGCCCAGTAGACCCCCTAGCCGTTCCCAAGCCCGGATAAAAGAGAAAGAGGTTTCCAAGGGAGGACAGTATCCTACGTTCGGTTAAAAAAATCATCCACTGCTCAATCAAAAATTATCAGAACAAGATATGTGACTCAGTTAATTTTTCTGAAATGCAATATTTGAGGATATAAACAAAGTTAACATTAAAATTAGATTTCTAAAAGTTGAGGGTTAGTCCACTGCTCAATCACTCAATTTTGACTGATTGTAATAATTGTATGTAGACACCATCAAATCTAGCTTTAATACCATGAACGGCTCAATTGAAAATGAATTAAAAAAACTAAAAAAATAAAACGACAAGAAAAAGCATTTTGCTAGAAATTAAAATGCAAGTGCTTTAGATAGTGGTGAACGTCAATGTCAAATTGATGTTGCATTTAACAAAAACAAAAACATATTAACACCTGCTTCTTCCTCTTTAGAGTATCAATCATATGCCAATTACCACGTAGTAGACTATTCAATTTCTGGCTCAACCATTGATTCTTTTGCAGTATTAGCTGATTTACAAAATGTGGCTTCTTGTTATAATAAAGATTTCGCAGGTGCACATGGGCTTGCAAATTGCACAGGCACAATATTTAAAGTCGGGCAATAAAATGTATCGGAACGTTAAATACAATATAAAATGTCATCGGTGCGCCGCGATTGAGACTTTTAGTATCAATTGACGTTTCGCCTCACTCCGGAATTTTATTGGCAATCGCTTTTTATAGAGATATAGGTACCTCGCCAATGCCCTCGCCATCTCGTATCGTTCGCTTTTTACGCGCGGCGATTATCCAGGAATTATAGTTTCTGCAAAACGCGCGGTTATAATGCCGTGGCTGTTTAAAACGAACGTGCGCGCGAGCGGAATTTTCCGCCACGGCCACGTTTCCGCAATTAAAACATACGGGCACAATAGGATAGAGAAGTATTAGATGATCAATAAAAGTTTATTTGTAGGGTTTTATTGGCGATGATGTCAGTGGAAATATATATATATATATATATATATATATATATATATATATATATATATATATATATATATATATCCACTGACCTCATAGCCAATAATACCCTACAAATACATTTTTATTGCTCATCTAATACTTCTCTATACTATTGTGCCTATGTTTACAAATATATATATATATATATATATATAATCTCTTTATACCCTTTCAAGTGTCAAATCTATTGTATTTTCTGTAGAAATTCCTTCCAGTCCTTCCTATTGCTCGCCATTCTCCTTGCATCCTGCCATCCAATGCCATTCCTCGTTAGTATTTCATGTATGTTGTCTTCCCATATTTTGTGTGGTCTACCTCCTCTTTTCTTTCCTTGTATTCTTGTGTTCCATACACTTTTTGTCTGTCTCCCTTCTGGCATGCGAATTATGTGTCCATACCATCCGAGTTGTTTCCTTCCTATAGTTTCTGTATACTTAGAGTTGTTTGAATGTCCTAATTTCGTATTCTGACAATTCTTGTGATACCTTCTATCCTCCTTAAGTACTTCATATCTGCTGCTTATATTTTGCTTTTAAGTCTCTTCTGCAATACATGTTTCGCTTCCGTATATCAGTGTTGGTCTATATATTGTTTTGTACATTATGAGTTTTGTTTTCTTCGATTCCTGCTTATTATTAAGTATTATTTTGTTTAGTATATGGTAGATTTTGTTTGCTGCCCTCATTCTGTTGTTTATTTCTGATTCCCTTCCC
Source organism: Lordithon lunulatus (assembly GCA_963942505.1). Lineage (NCBI taxonomy): Eukaryota > Metazoa > Arthropoda > Insecta > Coleoptera > Staphylinidae > Lordithon > Lordithon lunulatus. The sequence goes on along the minus strand of OZ012668.1, from coordinate 52,296,365 downwards.
TTGTTATTTGTATTTATACCCAAGTATTTAAAATTTTTCACCTGCTCGATACTTTTTCCCGCTATTTTGATATTTGTTTCCACTTACTGTTTGGCGATCACCATAATTTTTGTTTTATCTGTCCTTATTGTCATGTTGTGTTTATTTTTATTAAATAAATTATTAAAATAATATTTAATAAATTATTATAACTCTAATTTTGGTAAAGTGTAGGTTTAGGGCACCAATATTTGTACTGCTTACATCCACCATGAAGAGGGTTAAATAAATAAATAAGCTTTTGACGTAAAGTTATAAAGTGAATAAAAATTCGCGCATTTCCTTTCCAGGGGTGCGATTCCCGAGACACCACTCGTTCATAACGTTTAATTGAATCCTGTTTTGAACGTCAACCTCACAAATTAATAAAACATACAATCATGATTTATCATGTGTGTTATTACGGTAAACATTTGTTATAATCCTCGCCGGCCAAGTGTGTTTACAAACAGGCGTCGCATGGAGCAGGCACAAGCCAAGTCGTAACTGATAGTACATTGCGTAAACATGGTATGTTTGTAACGCCTATAAATAATAATTGTGTTCCCATCGCCATCGTGGTCGTGGTGGTGTGTGCCAAGCCAAAACAGACAACCTTATGGGCAGTTGAATCCAAATTGAACGGTTTAGCAGACCATAGTTAGAACAAAAAAAAATGCAACAACGATAATGAAATTAAATTTTATTGCTGTGGCGGCGCGCGCGGAACAGATGGTTTTATGATGCACTTTATTCTACCTCGATTTGTGAATTTGCCTAACGAAGAGTTCTTGCAAATTAAAACTGCATGTAATAGTAAAATAATTAATATAAGTGCATTTTATTGTTTTCACCATCATCATCATCAATCAAGGACTCTTAATCATTTCCTTATAGTCGTATTTAATCTCGCGTTAGAGTAGCTAATTGAAGATGTTGAATTATTTACAAAAAAAATAATAAACATCTCTATAATATAAAAACAAGAGACAATATTTTGAAACAGACTTTGTGCTGCCACTACATGTCGTGACAAATATTTTTTTAGTTTTATTCGTCAAATGGGGACATAAACAACGCGATAGTAGAATAATTGCGTCTATTATTATGTGAGAAGTTAGTAACTGCATAGTTAGATAAAGAAGAATCAGGGCGCGCAATATACGGAAGCGAAACAAACTAATGCATCGTGGGGTGCAAACGTCTGGTTTCGTTGTGGTAAATCCTGATGAAGCTCTGATTCAACTATCGTCTTTACGCCGCCTTCCCAATAGTTTCTCCTTAACTAGATTTTCGCTGACATACTATCATCTAATTATATATAAAGTATATATACTATATATATCTATATATATATATATATATATATATATCTATATATATATATATATATATATATATATATATATATATATATATATATATATATATATATATTGCCTTTTACCTTTCGGTGTAGGCTATATAAAGTAAAATAAATTAAAATTAATATAACGCTTGATAATATTTTAACTCTTAATTATGCAATTTAGGGTATTGGCTACTTCGATCTTCATTTAATATTACTAATAAAACCACTTATTTTTACACTATTAAAGTATGAAATACATCCATATGATGTTTAAATAAATTTAATCCGTTCAGCCTAAAAAGACTAATAAGTAACCCATGAACACATTAACCCTGGCATAATTTTCACATAATTAACTCACTCAACCAGTATATAATTTGGTCACAAAAACATTTAATGTATTATTTTAATGCCTTCATCAAGAAAGCAAGAATGTTACTAATTACACATTGGACAAACTCTAAATCGCAGTTAAGATGACACGATACGTTACGCATATCGCGGCAGATTAGTTCTAATGGAATCCAAGCATGTAATTCAGAATTCGATAGGGAATTTGAATAATGAATAATGTTTTAGTTAACAGAGGAAATTATCGCCAGGCCGAATCTAAAACTGGACAAATTATCACCCGATTGAGGTAGCGAGCAGTCTAAAATAGTGTTTTAATGGTATGCAGATGTATTTAAAACAGCAACACTTTATTCAAATTTAATTCAATCCACAATGAATTGGAATTTGCGTCATTCGCCTCGCATTTGTTGACATGGTGTAATTTACAGCTCGAGTTTTATGCATAGAAGTGATGATAATAAAAAGTTTTACTGAGCTATTAATATTCACGCAGTAAATATTGTGAATTTAAATTAGTTTATCTATAAATAATAATAAGTATACATTTTTGTTGCATAAATGAAATCGCTAGTCCGCACGATAGCCCTGAAATTTTAAAATAATATTCTAATGGCGTCAAGCTGAAGAATAAATTGGATAGTGGATACTTCAAAAATCTCAAATAGGTTATACATATATATGAAAACCATGCTTCAATTATCTTTACAGAAGACACATTTCTTATATGAATAAATGTGACTTCTCCAAAATTCAAATTGTTTACAGTAACGTGTTATATTCCCTTTTAATGTAAAATTTTAGACTGTACTGTAATACCAGTCATAAAAACGTCTAAAATTTTTTCGAGATAACTAACCCTTCAATTATTAATTTCTCTCTGCTGTCACCACTCACAAACAAAAAGTACTTAAGTATGTACTAACTTCGATTGTAATAGTTATAGCACAAGTACATATTAGGTTACACCGCTCACGAACGCAACCACATCCAAAGCAACATTGAAACTGATGTAAAAAGTAATATTTTAGAAGAAATGATCAACAGCAATAAATTTTTGGTAGGTTATACCGCAACCTTTTAAAGAAGAGATCAAGAATAAATTTGATCAATTGAATATCACATTATTTGATGAAAATTGAACAAACATAATTAAAAATTGGAACGTTGAGGATATAGAAATCATTAGTGATATAGTGATATGATATGTTAAAGGAAAAAATTAATTAAATATCTGTGATTATTATGCAGGAAGGCTATTTGTCTAATTTTCAAAAATTTGATTTTTTACAATTTTTTGTATCGCGAATAGTGACTTTATATACACTTTTATTCGCAACGACGTTAATAATGAAGGCAAATTATTGAATCTAGCTTCCATCTAAAGATAAATACATGGGCAACACGCTGATATGAGTATAATTTTCAAAATTCAAAATTTTGATTTTTTACAATTTTTTATATTGTGAATAGTGACTTTATATACACTTTTATTTGCTACGGCGTTAATTATGAAGGTAAATTATTGAATCTAGCTTCAATCTGAAGCTAAATAAATGGACAACACGGTGATATGAGAATAATTTTTAAAATTCAAAATTTTGATTTTTTACAATATTTTATATTGCGAATAGTGATTTTATATACACTTTATTCGCTACGACGTCAATAATGAAGGCAAATTATTGAATCTAGCTTCCATCTAAAGATAAATACATGGGCAACACGCTGATATGAGTATAATTTTCAAAATTCAAAATTTTGATTTTTTACAATTTTTTATATTGTGAATAGTGACTTTATATACACTTTTATTTGCTACGACGTTAATTATGAAGGTAAATTATTGAATCTAGCTTCAATCTGAAGCTAAATAAATGGACAACACGGTGATATGAGTATAATTTTAAAAATTCAAAATTTTGATTTTTTACAATTTTTTATATTGCGAATAGTGATTTTATATACACTTTATTCGCTACGACGTTAATAATGAAGGCAAATTATTGAATCTAGCTTTCATCTAAAGCTAAATAATAGGGCAACACGATGCTATGTATGCTATTTCCAATATTCCAAATTCTGATTTTTTAGAATTTTTTGTATTGTATAGTGACTTTATATACACTTTTATTCACTACGACGTTAATAATGAAGGCAAATTATTGAATCTAGTTTCCATCTAAAGCTAAATAAATGGGCAATACGATGATATGAATATAATTTTCAAAATTCAAAATTTTGATTTTGTACAATTTTTTTTATTGCGAATAGTGACTTTCTGTAAACTTTTATTCGCTACGACGTTAATAATGAAGGCAAATTATTGAATCTAGTTTCCATCTAAAGCTAAATAAATGGGCAACACGGTGATACGAGTATAATTTTCAAAATTCAAAATTTCGATTTTTTACAATTTTTTGTATTGCGAATAGTGACTTTATATACACTTTTATTCACTACGACGTTAATAATGAAGGCAAATTATTGAATCTAGTTTCCATCTAAAGCTAAATAAATGGGCAACACGGTGATATGAGTATAATATTCAAAATTCAAAATTTTAATTTTTAACAATTTTTTATATTGCGAATAGTGATTTTATTTATATACACTTTTATTCGCTACGACGTTACTAATGAAGGCAAATTATTGAATCTAGCTTCCATCTAAAGCTAAATAATACACACGATGATATGAGTATAATTTTCAAAATTCAAAATTTTGATTTTTTACAATTTTTTATATTGCTAATAGTGATTTTATATACACTATTATTCGCTACGACGTTAATAATGAAGGCAAATTATTGAATCTAGCTTCCATCTAAAGCTAAATAAATGGGCAACACGATGCTATGAGTATAATTTTCAATATTCAAAATTTTGATTTTTTAGAATTTTTTGTATTGCGAATAGTGACTTTATATACACTTTTATTCACTACGACGTTAATAATGATGGCAAATTATTGAATCTAGTTTCCATCTAAAGCTAAATAAATGGGCAATACGGTGATATGAATATAATTTTCAAAATTCAAAATTTTGATTTTTTACAATTTTTTGTATTGCGAATAGTGACTTTCTGTAAACTTTTATTCGCTACGACGTTAATAATGAAGGCAAATTATTGAATCTAGCTTCCACCTAAAGCTAAATAAATGGGCAACACGATGATATGAGTATAATTTTCAAAATTCAAAATTTTGATTTTTTACAATTTTTTGTATCGCGAATAGTGACTTTATATACACTTTTATTCACTACGACGTTAATAATGAAGGCAAATTATTGAATCTAGTTTCCATCTAAAGCTAAATAAATGGGCAACACGGTGATATGAGTATAATTTTCAAAATTCAAAATTATGTTTTTTAACAATTTTTTATATTGCGAATAGTGATTTTATATACACTTTTATTCGCTACGACGTTAATAATGAAGGCAAATTATTGAATCTAGCTTCCACCTAAAGCTAAATAAATGGGCAACACGATGATATGAGTATAATTTTCAAAATTCAAAATTTTGTTTTTTATAATTTTTTGTATTGCGAATAGTGACTTTATATACACTTTTATTCACTACGACGTTAATAATGAAGGCAAATTATTGAATCTAGTTTCCATCTAAAGCTAAATAAATGGGCAACACGGTGATATGAGTATAATTTTCAAAATTCAAAATTTTGATTTTTTACAATTTTTTGTATTGCGAATAGTGACTTTATATACACTTTTATTCACTACGACGTTAATAATGAAGGCAAATTATTGAATCTAGTTTCCATCTAAAGCTAAATAAATGGGCAACACGGTGATATGAGTATAATTTTCAAAATTCAAAATTTTGATTTTTTACAATTTTTTGTATTGCGAATAGTGACTTTATATACACTTTTATTCACTACGACGTTAATAATGAAGGCAAATTATTGAATCTAGTTTCCATCTAAAGCTAAATAAATGGGCAACACGGTGATATAAGTATAATTTTCAAACTTCAAAATTTTGATTTTTAACAATTTTTTATATTGCGAATAGTGATTTTATATACACTTTTATTCGCTACGACGTTAATAATGAACGCAAATTATTGAATCTAGCTTCAATCTGAAGCTAAATAAATGGGAAACACGGTGATATAAGTATAATTTCCAAAATTAAAAATTTTGATTTTTAACAATTTTTTATATTGCGAATAGTGATTTTATATACACTTTTATTCGCTACGACGTTAATAATGAAGGCATATTAAATCTAGCTTCCATATTATAAATATATATATATATATATATATATATATATATATATATATATATATATGATTTAGATAATCTATAATAATAGCCCCGATAGGGCGTAAACTGCATTAAATTCTAGAAATCCTAAGAATTTTTGTAGTAAAATGTATAACAAGCTACCGTAGGAAATAAAGAACTGCAGTGGAATTTCTTCTATTCAATTCCTTCTACTCGGGTAAGGAATATCTAAATCATATTCAATATATTCATTTATTTAATCCTAGTTTCTATTTAATTATATGTATATTGCTTTCACGTTATTTCTTTTTGTATAGCATTAGTTATGTGATGATGTACTCTTATTATGAAATACATAAATTTTGAATTTGAATTTGAATTTCAATTATGAGGGTGATAGTAGTGAATGTGAAAAAAAAACGAATATTTAAAAATGCGTTAAGGGTAGAGCAGAACAGTTGAAATGGAAAAAAATTATATTGTTCAAGCTATGTATGTTTTTATATTAAATTATATGTTTCTATATATAGGGGTTTGACTTATTGCCACTGGTATATTTTCATGATTTTTGACGTTGCATGTCTAGTTGCATTAGTTTCGAGCACACTGGTAAATGCCTCAAAATAGGCTAATTAGACAAACAATAAGCTAGCAAAAGAGGAGTGTTAACTGTTATGACCCTATATACTAATTACTCGCTACTTCCATAGAAAAGCCCCAGTAGCTAGTATCTTAACATCAATGTCACAACACATTTAGCTACCCATTCTTCGCTTTCCTTAAATATATGCACATGAAATGCAAATCGAGCTTCGTGCATGCGCGAAAACATAAGACTGCTGTTTACAAACAGTCAATAGCGGATACGCGTGGGCCGCCATAAATAATACCGGGCCAGCCAGAAAAGGCACTTTGAGGCAGGTCGTCACAAACAAGCAAATGACAATTGCGCTTAACTGGTGACAAGTGTCGCGAGCGCAGAAAATAAATCGTGCGACTGCGACACAACGTGTTAAGATTGAAAGTGATTCCTGGTAGCAGGAGGCAGCGGCAGCAGCAGGACGGCCTAAGCTAACTGTGCGTGCACTCCAGGCTTACCATATGTCGCCGCGGCGTACCATCATAGGTCACTACTCCGCTAATAGTTCTGCTCATTGGTAAATTACTAGTGAGTTATTGATTAGTTCGTTGATTTATGATGCATGTCACTTGCTGTTTGTTCTCTTACACAATTTATTACAATTAGCCCAGGGACTGAATGTGTGGGACGTATGCATCATATTTTTATTGAAGACTAAAAGTACTAATCAAGACGCAATCAGCAGGTATTAATAGTGCTATTGTTGAAGTAGATTATGAATTGATATGTTAAGACATTACTAGGATGTTTATAAAGTTTTGAAGCTATGGATTAACTCTATTAATTATTTGAGATTACGACAAAACAAGTATAAATTTGATTTATTGTTATATGTATGATGGAAAGCATTATTTAGTAGAATACGAATGTATTGATTTGCAGGTAAGAAGAGAAATAATATAAAATATATACATAATCATCATCAAAATCATTTATTGCCATATCTATTTTTTAACTCCTCCTTAGGATTAGTTGAAACTAATTGCAAAGTGCATCTATATATATTATCTATTTGCCTTTTACCTTTCCGGTTTCCTATTATCATCACTTTTGTTTTGTTATAATTCATTTTCATACTATACTTTTCTAGATGCCTGTTCCAGCGTGAGTTCAAACCCCATCAGGACTTAACACGTTTTACTGTTTCAGAGGTTTTCTGTGAAATTAAGTTAAATACCGGGCGATTGCACTTTTGAGAGTTTCTCCCTTTAGTTTTAGTTGGCCAATTGAGATATTTGAGCATGTTTATGTCAATGGGGAAGATAAATTTAATAGTTAATAATATCCGGTTCTTCTTTTACATATATGAACCAAAAATTGACTAAGTGCCTTTCGTTTATCACTCTAAGCTGGTACGGGCTTATTGTTTCTTGTTCTATTTGCCGCTTCCAATGCGCATAATTCTACCTCGGCCCTTATAACCGGCGGCGCATTACCGTAAGACCTGAGTGATACTGCACACCACGGGGGCGACTAGCAATGATAAACCATGCTAAACGAAAGCGCCTCTAATAATACCTGATCACACACTCCAGCGCGATTATTACACATGCGTTGCGTGTGCGCAATTAGCACGGCTGGCGTAATTGCGAAGGAACTATTGCCAGGACGATTTTCATCGCGCTTTCCGGCGAGCCGCCGCCGCGGCCGATTCAGCGCATCAAATTCTTCCCGGCACAGGGACATAAGGAAGTACTAACATGGAGACGGAGCAATCCAAATAAGAACATTAATCGAGATGAGCGTTTACTGGCCTGTCTGATGAGTGCCCGGTTTTGTTAGAGAATCGAGAGAAAAAACGCATTGCTGTGTGGTGTTACAAACTATTAATTATTTACCATGCCATTACCAACTATTTAGAGTAATCACAATAGGTAAGTCAAGATTGAGCTAATTCTAAAAAAAAATAATTAAAAGGTAATTTAATTACCAGCAAATTCTTAAAAAGATTATATTATTAATTATGAATTCGTAGCTATAAATATAGACATGTTTCGTGATCAATTGTTAATTTAAAAATGTATAAAATAATACATTATATATAAATATCCCTATAATATAAATACGAAGACAATGTTTTGAAGCTGACCGACCATGTTATTTGTGATTTTTGTGCTGTCAGTGTATGTAACAAATATTTTTATTACTGATCGTAATTGTGTAAAATACAAAATTTAAGATTAAATTATCTTTATAAATAACTAAAAGGTTTAAAGGTAATTTAATAACCAGTAAATTCTTAAGCAAAGAATATTATGTGAAAAAGCGAAGACAAAATAAACTGCAATCAGCTGATCAAATAATGACAAGAACGATTAGCCATTGACCCACTAGTTTGATAAAAAAACGATTTGAATCACGAATGGCTTCTCAAACATGTTTGATACTTGGGGGCCACATTTTTCTTGTAATGGTTACTTCTCATGCAAAATTCAAATAGACTACCATTCAAGTGCGACCACGCAATTGCATCTTGGTACTATTGATTCATCAAACACAGCGCAAGTTCAAGTAAATGAGTGTTCTTCCTTGGATGTCCGTTTTGCGCCAAGTTGGAAGCTGCGACTTTGCGCTGAAAGCACGCTCGATAACGCAAATATTCCCAGTGATTTATGGCGCGCATGTTGTTTGCTAAAACGTATAATTACACACGTTTTACGTGAACCTTTTCAATTGGCCTAATTGCACGCGGCGAATGCGTAGATGTATTAATCATACTTTTAATAACTAATTTGCAAAACGTGAAGAGAACGCTAATAATTTTATCGGAGAGGCTCATAAATTAATGATAAATTAAGTCTTTATATACAGTGATTTATTTTTCATGCGGTTTCATACGAGTATTTATCGTTAGCTTACATGTAGTTCTAAAGATTTTACAGTAGATCTCATTTGATTCAACCGACTATTTGCACGAAAGTTTTTTTGTCTTTGCATTTTATAAAATAGTATATTAGTAGCTTCATTAATGAAAACGGTACCAGGTTTCAAAATTTACAACCCATTAGGAAAAGTGGCGTACCAATGTGTATACCGGGGTTTTATAGCTGCATTATACAGAAATACACTATCTTATGGACATGGCGCAGTGTTCTAAGATGATGGTCTGAAGCCATTGCCCAAATCTCCACAAATGAATGACAGTGTGAAAAAGTCCAGAGAAAATTCAGTATGAATGTTTGATGGACGAAAGGATCGCATGCCTGAGAGTGAATGAAGGAGGAGCGCTAGGTTTAGCTACGCGCGCGGTACATAGGAGCCCCCCACGTTTGGAGCGAGTACTTTTATTAAAGCCATTTTTTTCTCAAAAAAGATAGATGTGCGGTACTAATTTATTCATACCGATAAACCCAATTTTGCGAATTAGCCAATGGTCCCAAATTGGCCATTGGCACGTAGTCTTTGCATTAACTTTCATATGTTTTGCCGTTACATGTCCTGAGAGAGCAAAGCATATCGAAGGAATATAACACTTGTCAAATCCTCTAAACATTGACATTGCAGAATTCTATTGTGATGGTTCGAATCCACCGCTAGCGGGGAAATATATATATATATATATATATATATATATATATATATATATGTATGCCAACATAAAATAAATTAACGTTTTTTTAGGAAAGAAGAAATATTTTGATTGTGTAAAAATAAAACACAATAAAACCTATTTTATGCTTTTGCGATCAATATAATTGATATTTTTAAAAATTACATTTAAATCCCTATGGGTGGTTTTCCATCCTATATGTTTTGCAAAGAAAACAGTTAATATATACTATATTATATAATAATATAATAGTATATAATAATAGATATTAAAATAATAAAATTAGTCACATTAGAATATTCTGGTTCTAAAATACATTAAGTTCTTAATGAATAAACGAAACAGTTATTTAATAGCCGCAAGAAAAATATCTTAATTGCATTACCATAATATAGATTCGTTATGATAATAATATCAGCTATTGAAACACTCTACTAATTTACATGTGTCATCATACTTTTTATGAGCATGCCACAATTAATAGCCATTCCTAGAAGTAGCGAATTTTACTTGCTAAACAGATTGTAAACCGCAACAATTTAGCTTTATCCAAGCGGGAACACTGTCGATAATATTTAATGGCACCGCGGCCGAAATCGAGGCGATTATCTCGCCAAATCGTGTTCATAAAGTGTTTAATTTCGTGCGGGTCCCATGTCGGATTATGCCTAACGAGCGTACACACACAAACATCGGCCGACACATCGCCGATTACATGTGACACGGGGCAATTACAGCGGAATTTTAATTATCGAGACCAGAGAGGCGACCGGGCAGCATTTGGGGATATTGGAAATCGATTTTTTCGTCTTATTGCGGCCCGCAAGAACCTGATCCAAGATGAAACTCGGCAAACATTAAAAAGCGATAAAATGTGTGTGCATTATACAATATAACAGTAGCGAATTTATGAATATTTAACGGTGTTAATTGTTTGTGAGTTGAAGTTCACAGGTTAAATGAGCATATGTAAGTAAAAATATGCGATTTCTACTTTCTTTACAAATATGCTACATTACATTCATTTTCTAATATGATATACCATTAGTGTCGTAACTAAGTGTAGAGGATCGACAAGGGGGATACAAAGTTTAAACTTTTTGAATAAGGATATTACAGTATTTATATGTATAGCTGTTATATACCGGGAGAGTTTTCTAACATGAAATTTTCAAATATCTCGAATCAATCAGTAATCAAAATTGAATTATTACGAGTGGGATATACATTAGCTTTAAAATTAGTTCCCCACTCCCAGGGGCTGGGGGAGGGGAGGAGGTAACTATTTTTAAAGCTAATGTATATCCCACTCGTAATAATTCAATTTTGATTACTGACATTTTTTTCGAGCACGTAACACGCATGCAGGACGATAGAATCGCCAAGATAGTCCGAGACGGTAAAACATACACCAAACGCCCTCTCGGCAGGCCACCGAAGAGGTGGAAGGACAGCTGGTCGTCGATATCACAGGAGCTGGACCCGGGATAAGAGTTTGGTCAAAACAAGCCACATGGCTTCCGAAAAGAAGAAGAAGAAGAAGAAGACATTTTTTTCGTAGTAGTGCCTATTTTTCGAGATATTTGTTTCTTAAATGAGAACCTTCTGTTTTTATTGCGGATTCGGATTGTATGGCTAAAAGTACGAAGGATTTGTCTGAAACACGTTTTTCGATTCATGATATATGGCGCTGTAATCAACAAAACTCAATTCTTTTTTATTTATTTTAACCGACATAAATACAAAAACGACAGTTCGAATCAGTGGAAATAAGGATTAAAATGGTTGAATTATGCTCACAATATAAGAATATTCATATACCATTTAGCTCTTTTGTAGCTATTTTGTCACAATAAGGAATATTTTGCGAAATAGCTCACCGTTATTGACTCCGTATTTATTATTTTATGTCAGCATAAACCCACCTTTACTTGGTGCAAACAAATAACTTCATAATAAACCCGAAAAAAGTAGTACCCACCACATAAAATGCACAATTTATGCGATTTCCATACACAACAGTGCGATGCTTTTCATGTCCGGCAATCGCCATGAATAAGCCTGTCGTTTTATTGAAACAAAGGCATGGCACCCATAAACATGTCCGAAAAATATTTAAACAGCATTCACGGCGCGGAGTGCGCATTATGTGTTATAATAATCCATTAGCATAACAATTCGGGCCGTCGTTTATGAAATTATGTTTGAATTATGATTTCGTTTTCGGATCGCGCCGTGGGGCCTCCAGGCTGCCATGTGATACATGGAGCAAATTCGTGAACTAGTTCCACTGCTTGGCATGAATTATGGTTAATCAACTCAGTTCTTGATCGTGCCTACTGTTTATTTTGATTTATTTGTTATGTGGGTAGAGAGAATGGCTTCCGAATTAATAAGTTATGAGATCGATTTCGATTAAGTGGATTATTAATGTAATTTTTGTTATTCATTAGGTGGGTATCATAATGATTTCTAAGATTCACGTAGAAGATTATAATTTATATATTATACAGGTTACCCCAAATTAAAATGAATAATTAATTTTAGCACTAAATTAAGATAGAAGGTTGTTATCAAATATTTGGTGACGACAGATGGCGTTAAACTTTCTCTCTTGAGAAAAAGTTGCATTACTAAATCTTTTTTTTATACAAAATGAGCTATAAAGACAGTATCACAAGTAGTGAATGTCCATAAATATAAAAGTAGTGTTAATTATATATATATATATATATATATATATATATATATATATATATATATATATATATATAATTAACTTTTACTGAAAAAATTATATCAAGAATAAGCAATTATTTTTGTATATCATTAATTATCAAAAGTATATTTAGGTAGGCACATTGTATAGTAAACACTGTGTCTACCTAAATATGCAACAATATTTCAAATAAATGTATTCTTCAAATAAGTGTGTGTTTCTTATAAAATCAATAAAAAGCATAAACACCCATTGTAATTTACAAATATAATAAATTAAATTCACCAGCATCACAAAGAAGATTAGAAGAAACAGAAAAAAATTGCAACGGTGAAACGAACATTGACAAAGATAAAATGGAAGAACTAAAACAAAAGATTATAGAACTAATGAGGAAGATGGAAGAAAACATGTCACAAATAAAACAGGAAATAAAAGAGATGAAGACCGAAATGAACAATAAGGAAGAAACATGGAAAGAAGAAAAGAGAACATTGGAAGTCAGAATAGAAAAACTAGAAAATAAAGCAGAAATTGAAGAGAAGAGAAGAAGAAAAAATAACATAGCAATAAGAGGTCTAGACAAGATAGATAACATAGAAGAGGTAAGATCACTCATCAAAGAGAAACTGGAAGTGGAGACAGGGGTTAACAAAATACAAAAAATAAACACAGGCCCAGAACGAAATATAATAATAGTGGAAATCCCAAGCTGGGAAGAAAAACAAAAAATAATGAAAGCAAAATATAAACTGAGAAATACAACGATATATATAGACGATGATCTAACGGAAGAGGAGAGAAAAATACAAAGAGAGATAAGAAACATAGCAAAATTAGAAAAAGAAAAAGGAAAACACGTAAAAATAGGATATAGAAAGATAATAGTAGACAATGAAATATATATATATATGGGATAAAAAGGAGAAAGGAGTCGTAGCCAAAGATAATGGGGTGAAAGTAACCAATCCAAAAAACTACTAGCAAAAGAGAAAACGGACGGAAGCAAAAATACAAAGAATACAGCGAAGAAAGGGACAACGAACAAAGGAAAGAAGAACAAACACATAATAAATGGAAACAAAGAAAAGAGGAAAATTGGGACTTTGAATATCAGGAGTATAAATGGAAAGCAAAAAGAGCTGGAAGAAGAATTTGAGAAAGCTGAACTAGACTTCTTAGTGGTAACAGAAACAAGAAAGAAGGGGAAGGGAGAGTACAAAATGGACAAGGAACATATATTCATATATAGCGGTATAGATAACAATCGGAGAGCCGCAGCAGGGGTAGGATGTATAGTGCATAAAAAACTGAAATCGAATATATATAAATGGGATGCAATTACGGAGAGGATTTTGTCTATCGAAGTTAGAGATCAAAGAAACGGCTACCATAAAACTATCATAGCAGTGTATGGACCAAACGAAGATGATACTGCGTGCAACAAAGAAACATTCTGGGAGCAGCTCAACGAAACAACAGAAAAAGCCAAAGGAGAAGTGTACGTGGCGGGAGACTTTAACAGCAGAATTGGCAACGAAGTAAAAGATAATGACGCGATGAGAGGAAGATATGGAGAAGGCGTACTCAACGAAAATGGTAAGAAAATGCTAGATTATTGTAGAATGAATAATCTAGTAATAACGAATACACTATTCAAACACAAGGACATACACAAATATACCAGGGAAGTGATAAGCAGGAACGAAAAATCTATAATAGACTATGTACTAGCAGAACAAGGGAAAAGGAGCAAAATAATAGACACAAGAGTAAAAAGAAGTTACGAAATTGGAAGTGATCACTATCTTGTAGAGACGAAAATAAAGGAAGACTACCAAGATAGCGATAAAAAAAAGCAGAGACCAAATATAGCAATAAACTACAACAAGATAAGAACATACAAACTAAGGGAAAAAGAAATAGCAAAAATCTATAAAGAGAAAATAGAGGAGAAATTAGTAAAGGACAACTATAGACAAGAAGTAGAGGAAATGTGGAATAAACTAAAGAAATATATACTGGAGACAGCACAAGAGATATGTGCGACAAAGCAAAACACAAACAAGAAGCAGCAGACAGCATGGTGGTTGCAGGACATAAGAGAGAATATAAAGGAAAAGAAAAAAGCACGGCAAAGATACCTAAATGACAAAAATAGTAAAAACTACGAAGAATACAGTTTAAAGAGGAAAATAGTAAAAGATAAGGTCAGAATAGCAAAGAGCAGGGAATCGGAAAGTTCGGAGAGACAATGGAGAAAAATGCAAAGGAAAACCAAAAATTATTCTATAAAACACTAAAACTAAACAGAAAAGAAAAAGGACAAGAAGTAACTTATATACAAGACAATCAAGGAATATTGCTGAAGGACAACGAAAAAATACTGGAAAGATGGAAAGAATATTTTGAAGACTTACTATCACAAAATGGTGGAAAGGAACAGAAGACAAGAGACCAGAACGACTCGGAAGCAGATATAGAGATGATCAATGGAAAAGAAATACTAGAGATAATAAGGGAAATGAAAATAGGGAAATCACCAGGACAAGACCAGATCACAACGGAAATGATTAAACATATGGGACCTGCAGGTAACGAAATACTACTAAAATTAATAAACGAAATATGGAGGACGAATAAAATACCCAAAGATTGGCAAGTATCGTTAATCCTACCGATACACAAGAAAGGCGATAAGACAAAATGTTCAAACTATAGGGGTATAACACTCATAAGCATAGGTATGAAGATCTTAGAAAAAACAATTAACAAAAGAATACTAGCAAAAATAGAGCAGACGCTACAAGAATCGCAATGTGGATTTAGGAAAGGAAGATCCACACAGGACAACATTTTCACGATAAAACAAATCACAGAAAAAAGAATTGCAAATAATAAAAACACATACCTAGAATTCATCGACCTGGAAAAAGCATTCGACATGATACCAAGAAATAAATAATGGAAAATCCTGGAAGAGAGAGGTGTAGTATGAAAGACAGCCGAATTAATACAAAACATATACAACAACACCAATGCAATAATACACAAGGGACAAACATCAAGAACATTTCAGACAACCACTGGACTAAGACAAGGAGGCGGGCTCAGTCCTACATTATTTAACATATACATGGATGAAATAATGAAGAGCATGAAACCAGAAACCAAAAAAGCAAACATAGGGTACAAAAACATGCAAGTTGTAAAAATATCGGAAGGAGCACTCGCTGATGATGTCGTAGTGATAGCAGAAAATGAAGGTAATCTGCAGCACAACCTTAGCGTATGGAACAGACACCTAGAAAAGTATAACATGAAAATGAACTATAACAAAACAAAAGTGATGGTAATAGGAAACCGGAAAGAACAAATAAATATAAGGATAGAACAACACACAATAGAACAAGTAGAAGAATTCAAATACCTGGGAGTAGCACTGACAGAAGACGGAAAAATGGAAGGCGAACTTAGTAACAGAATAAACAACACAGCTAAAACATACCACGCATTGAGCAATATACTGATTAACAAGAAAGAGATCAGCAGAAGGACAAAAATAAATATATATAAAAGCATATATAGACCTATACTGACATATGGAAGCGAGACGTGGAAGCTAACGAAGAGGGACAAAAGTAGAATACAGGCAATGAAAATGAAATATCTCAGAGGAGTAAAACAAGTTACGAGAAGTGACTGAATAAGAAATTATGACATCAGAGAAGAACTGGGAATCGAAGCTGTAGATAAGTATATAGAAAAGAAACAACTAAACTGGTGGGGTAATTTAATTAGGATGGTCAAAAAGAATCAAACAAAACAGGTATGGGAAGCAAGAACTGAAAATAAAAGAAGAGGTAGACCAAGAAAAGAGTGGGACAACATAATAGAGGACATAATAATCAAGAAAGGAAAAACAGTCAAGCAAGCAAGAGAACTGGCGAAGGACAGAAAGGAGTGGAAAGAATTTACAAATGTATAAACAACAGTAATTGTAAACTATAATAGTATCCGAGAAATGTTTGGAAAAATCATAAATATAGATTTTATTGAATTAATTCGCTACATTTCCATCCTGTGTATTTATATAAGACAAATTTGACTTTTTAATGTGAAAATAAAAAGACAGTGTAATAAGTGTAATAAGTATTATCTGAAATTAACGCCCATGTATATGTAATTTCTTAGTAGTACTAGTAATTAGTAAACTAGTTAAGATTCGTTGGAGAATTCGTTATATTTATTTTGTACAAAACTTGTAATAGGTAATAAACTTATGATTTGCTATAAGAAATTTTGCATTCTTGTGGACACGAGATATACACTTGAGGTGAAAAATTTACTGTACTGTAATTTTACATTGTCCCATTTACGATTATATATTCTTGATAAGAACCGCGAGACTCCCCGAAATAAATCACTCGGACAACCAAAACATTTTCAGCCCTAAACCGCCGTATAATCTGCCCGACTTGATAAATCGCAATTTTTATCTCACCATTCGCAATTTTGCACACATTGTTACCTGTCACGCAACGGGCGCGCTCGCGCGGCCCCCTCGTTCGCCGCCTCCAGCGAAATTTGCATTTATAATTCCGTGTACATTTGATCCGTACCACAGGCCGCCGCGGGCGCCGGTGTTCACTCCGAATTTAAACGTGCGTCCGTCCCGACCCGGGAAAGAGTTTAATCAAGATTTTTTTTTCTGCGCCGGCTCTCCTGCGAAATGTTCATTATCCACTCACGCCCAATATTCGCCCGGTTAATTCGTACGTATTAAGACGTCGCACCGGCGCGGCGGCGGCGGCGGTCAATTAAAACCCGAATTTTTCACCTGATAAAAAACATTATTACTGCTTCGGTGCGACGACACGGCATGTAATAAAGTTATTATGTTTACTCATGAGGGGCTAAATTGGATTATGAACCGTCCAGGATAAAATCATTTTGCAAACTTGCGTTGTCATAAATTAAATTAAACTGGCGTCAAAATAAAAATAAAAGCAGGTTTTAATTATTTTGTTGATAAATCAATAACCGGCATGGAAATAAATATTACACGTTTGTGAAATTGCTTGGAAAATTTACTTTATTTTCGAATAACTCCTCCGGTTTTCAAAAACTATCTTTTTGACCAATCCATGTTTTCTGATCTTTCATTCCATCTATCCAAATGAATATATATATATATATATATATATATATATTCATATATATATATATATATATATATATATATATATATATATATATATATATATATATATAAATTTCTTTCGCAGTGTAGTATTCATTTCGTGACCGTAAAATCTGCCCGATGCCACAGATTATAAGCATATTGTACATGCCTATATATCAACAATATGTACTAAAAAAAAGTCGTCAGGAAAGTATGCCACCACTTGCAAAACACCACCAAAATAATGTCGATGGTGAATACCTCATGCTTCAAACTGACATCATAAATCATCAAAATAATAACAGGAAATGTGTGCAATGACAACCATCCGTACTAAGTATCAAGAGTCCTTTGAATGTCCCCCCAGAAATTTCACCGGCCGGCCGAAGAATGCTCATTACGGTTTTTACATCGCGACATTTTTTCCCGGCTCCGAAAATTTATTTAGCCTTCAAAACCAGCGGCGCTCATACGGGCATCCTCCACATGCCGATGTTTGACAATATAAATCCTCCACGGCTTTAATGTCTAGGCATCTAACGTTTAAATATTATAATAACCGTTTTTATGCTTGTTTACGAGAGACACTGTACCGCCGTCATTAACTCCCCGGAGAAGACTAAAGTGCCATTGTTTATGCATTCGCGACAATGATGTACTCGTGACAAATGGCCCGTTTAAATTCCGCGCCTCAATTACGAAGCCCGAGATGGCCGTTTGCGATTATTAATTATTTACTTAACGCGGCCGTTTAGAGGCGGCCGTATAGAAATTAAATTAGTTTCGGAATTACTTTTCTGTGGCCGCGGCGGCGGCGGCGCAGTCGGAGATTAACATCTGTAATTGAGTAATAACAGGTGTTGCTTGATTTATAACGCCGGTTTACTAACAGTGTGCTTTGATTATTTTCCTTCATTTGTTTTTGATTGTTATGTCAGCAGGTTTTTAAAATATATGCTAAAGGTCGTTTTAGATAAGACAATTTCTTGACTCAAAAGTTAGTCAAGATGCGAGACAATCTAAATTGTCTTGTATCATACAGCATATTATTTGAAATATTGAATTGGATGGTAGATTGAATGAAAAATATAACACGTTCTATTTGGCAAGGACACATTTTATGGGAGTAGGATATATGAATTCATTTCTTGAACAACTTTTGAGCTAAGAAATTGTCTTGTCTAAAACGACCCTTAGTCAAGATGCGAGACAATCTAAATTGTCTCGTATCAAACAGCAAATTATTTTAAATATTGAATTGGATGTTAGATCGAATGGAAAAATATAACGAGTTCTATTTATCAAGGGCTAATTGTATGGGAGTAGGATATATGAATTCATTTCTTGAACAACTTTTGAGCTAATAAATTGTCTTGTTTAAAACGACCTTTAGGGGTTACTATGCTGGGGTAGGCGATTTAAAATTAAACAATGCAATAGATTGCAGAATATACAGTCATCAAGACTTTGATAGTTTTTATTTTTATTTGAAAATTCGTTTATTATTAATTACAAACATTTAATAATCTAATAAATTCTGTCATATGTATTTGTCAAATGTCTATTTCAATAATTCTACTTTTTCTGTTGCATCTCTATAATATAAAAACGAAGACAATGTTTTGAAAACGACCGACCTGTCAGTTATGATGACAGTGTATTACTTGGGGTTACAGATCCGAATCCCATAGAGGGTACTACTTTATATGTTTTTTAATACAATATTTAATTCACTGGGTGAACAAAGTAGCTCAGTGACGATGTTGCCGGTCCCAAGTCCGAATAAAGGAGGAGGGTTTGCAGGTGAGGTCAGCAGCCTGCCTGCAGTAAAACAACTCACAAGCTCATAGAACCAGCAACAAGCCTCGGATACGGACTGATACAACGATGACGACCTCAACTATAGACACGGATATGTGAAGAAGACAAAAAAGAGCTGTGGAGGAAAAATATATTAAGATGCGCTTGTTGGAATATAAGATCTTGGAACGGGAGAGAACAGCAAGTTCTACTAGATATGGAAACATAGAAAATAGATATATGTGCATTATCAGAAACCAGACGCAGAGGAAAAGGTGATCTTACATATAAAGGAGACATACTCAAGTACTGTGGGACTGAAAAACACAAACGAGCCACAGCCGGAGTAGGTCTGCTAATCAGTGATAAATTCACACAGAATATAGAAGATTCATTCTACGCCAATGAAAGAATCCTCAGAGTAGTCCTTGACACCGGCAGGGACAAAATATATATGATCAGCGTTTACGCCCCCGACACTAGCAAAAGCAAAGATGAAATTGAGACCTTCTACGAGCATCTGCAGACAGAAGTCGACAAAATACGTACCGAACAGAAGATCCTAATTATGAGCGATCTGAATGCCAGAATTGGTAATGTAATTGTAGATGGCGTAAAACAACGTTTCAATGAAGCACACGTCAACAACAGCGGAGAAACTCTCACCACATTCTGTGCACAAAACGAGATGAGAATAAACAATACGTATTTAAATCACAAGTCACAACACAAGATAACCTGGCCCAACACGCAAGGACATTCATCCACGATCGATTATATAATCTCAAATAGAGCAGTACACCCGAGTCAGATAATCGACATACGTTCGCTAACGACAGCGAACATTAGATCAGATCACCAACTAGTCATGACAAAACTTCGACTCACAACACAATTGAAAAAGAAGCTACCGCCTATCTACGTAGACAAACTGAACATCGAATCCATTAGTGACCCCACCGTGAAGGACTTGTACGAAAAAAGATTAACCCAAAAGATCAGAGAACAGTCAATTCCAGACGAGGACGACGTGGAAACCAGTTGGAAAAAAGTAAAATCACAAATCGAGAAAGCCGCCAATGAAGCACTAGGCAGAAGGAGGATAAACAAAAACGCAAAGAAACACAACACACCATGGTTCACGGCAGAAGTAAATCTAATGGCAAGAGAAAAACGGGAAACCTACCTGAGGTACCTAAATTACAGAACGTTGGAAGAGTGACTACGTTACAGGGATACAAGGAATAAAGTACAAGCAGAAATACGAAGAATAAATACCGAATACTGGAAAACCTTCACTGCGGTCATGGAACATTTGTACGGCAGCCAAAAGAAGATATGGGGAATGATCCGTCAAAGAAAACGCGAAGTCAACGAATACGTAACAACAAAAACTATTCCGAAAGAGGTATGGATAAACCACTTTAAACAAATGTTCGAAGATGATAAGATACAACATCAGGAAGCGCCACCAACAGCAGAAACAACTACCCGCATCAACCAGGAACTGGTAGAAAAATACATCAAGGAGCAAAAAAACAGGAAATCTCCAGGTATCGACGAACTGAATAACGAACTGATAAAATATTGAGGTAAACCACTAAGTGAACCACTCGCTAGCCTTTACCAGAAGATCCTAAATGAAACAACCATACCAATTGACTGGAAGAAAAGCGTCACTATCCCTATCTTCAAAAAAGGCGACAAAAAGTAACCTGCAAATTACAGAGTATTCCTCTGTAATTTGCTCGTTACTTTTTGTCGCCATTTTTGAAGATATGGTCTCCTAAGTGCCATTATGAAACTATTCACGAAAATTATCTGCAACATCATCTCAGAATGCATACCCGTGCGAGAAGAACAACACGGCTTCCGAAAAAATCGGTCCACAACAGACGCCATATTCGTCATCCGAAAAAATGGAAAAGATATCAATAGAATACGAGAAACCGGAGTATATGTGCTTCATAGATTTAACCAAAGCGTTCGACTGAGTGAGGCTAATTGACATTACAGCCATATTGAGACTGGGCAATACCCCGGAAGAAATCGTTAGAACCGTTGAAAACATGAACATGTAACTTGGTTAATAATTTTCAAAAATGTATGAAATTGATTGCGATTTGTTTACTAATAGTCCGTCCAATATGGTACTAAATTTAAGAATTCTAATGCACTATTACTGACGTTTTGAAGGGTTAAAATGATGTAATATACCAAATCAGCTAGATTATTTCAGAAAAATAGCTGTATCTTGGTTAATAATTTTAAAAAAAGTATGAAATTGATTACGATTTGTTTAATAGTAGTCCTTCTAATAAGGTACTAAATTTGAGAATCCTAGTTGCACTTATACTAACTCTTTAAGGAGTTAGAATGATGTAACATCCCAAGTCAGCTTAGTTACTTCAGAAAAATAGCTGTAACTTGGTTAATAATTTTCAGAAATGTATGAAATTGCTTGCTATTTGTTTATTAATAGTCCTTCTTATATGGTGCTAAATTTGAGAATTCTAATACACTATTACTGACGTTTTGAAGGGTTAAAATGATGTAATATACCAAATCAGCTAGATTATTTCAGAAAAATAGCTGTATCTTGGTTAATAATTTTAAAAAAAATATGAAATTGATTACGATTTGTTTAATAGTAGTCCTTCTAATAAGGTACTAAATTTGAGAATCCTAGTTGCACTTATACTAACTCTTTAAGGAGTTAGAATGATGTAACATCCCAAGTCAGCTTAGTTACTTCAGAAAAATAGCTGTAACTTGGTTAATAATTTTCAAAAATGTATGAAATTGCTTGCTATTTGTTTATTAATAGTCCTTCTTATATGGTGCTAAATTTGAGAATTCTAGTTGCACTATTACTGACGTTTTGAAGGGTTAAAATGATGTAATATACCAAATCAGCTAGATTACTTCAGAAAAATAGCTGTATCTTGGTAAATAATTTTAAACAAATTATGAAATTGATTGCGATTTATTTAATAGTAGACCTTCTAATACGGTACTAAATTTGAGAATCCTAGTTGCACTTATACTAACTCCTTGAGGAGTTAGAATGATGTAACATCCCAAATCAGCTTAGTTACTTCAGAAAAATAGCTGTGACTTGGTTAATAATTTTTAAAAATATATGAAATTGCTTGCTATTTATTTATTAATAGTCCTTCTTATATGGTGCTAAATTTGAGAATTCTAGTTGCACTATTACTGACGTTTTGAAGGGTTAAAATGATGTAATATACCAAATCAGCTAGATTACTTCAGAAAAATAGCTGTATCTTAGTAAATAATTTTGAACAAATTATGAAATTGATTGCGATTTATTTAATAGTAGACCTTCTAATACGGTACTAAATTTGAGAATCCTAGTTGCACTTATACTAACTCCTTGAGGAGTTAGAATGATGTAACATCCCAAATCAGCTTAGTTACTTCAGAAAAATAGCTGTAACTTGGTTAATAATTTTCAAAAATGTATGAAATTGCTTGCTATTTGGTTATTAATAGTCCTTCTTATATGGTGCTAAATTTGAAAATTCTAGTTGCAGTATTACTGACGTTTTGAAGGGTTAAAATGATGTAATATACCAAATCAGCTAGATTACTTCAGAAAAATAGCTGTATCTTGGTAAATAATTTTAAACAAATTATTAATTGATTGCGATTTATTTAATAGTAGACCTTCTAATACGGTACTAAATTTGAGAATCCTAGTTGCACTTATACTAACTCCTTGAGGAGTTAGAATGATGTAACATCCCAAATCAGCTTAGTTACGTCAGAAAAATAGCTGTAACTTGGTTAATAATATTAAAAAAAATATTAAATTGATTACTATTTGTTTATAAATGGTCGTTCTAATATGGTGCCATTTGAGAATCATAGTTGCACTATTACTGGCTTTTTGAAGAGTTAAAATGATGAAATATCCCAAATCAGCTAGGTTACTTCAGAAAAATAGCTGTAACTTGTTTATTAATTTTTTTAAATGTATGGAATTAACTGAGATTTGTTTACTAATAGTTCCTCTAACATAGTAGTACTAAATTTGATAATCCTAGTTGCACTTTAACTGATGGTTTGAGGGGTTAAAATTATGTAATATCTCAAATCAGCTAAGTTACTTCAGAAAAACAGCTGCAATTAGGTTAGTAATTTTCAAAAATATATTCAATTGATTGCGATTTGTTTATTAATAGTCCTTCTAATATGGTGTTAAATTAGATAATCCTAGTTGCACTTATACTAACTCTTTGGGGAGTTAGAATGATGTAACATCCTAAATCAGCTTAGTTACTTCAGAAAAACAGCTGTAACTTGATTAATGATTTTCAAAAATGTATGAAAATGGGACGAAACGAAAATGTTTCTCTTATTTTTTAAATTTATATTTGAGGTATTAAGCAAAGCAAATAATACAATTATAATACTCGACAAATTATAAATTTTATTCTGCAATTATTTAGGACTGATTCAAGGCTTAAGTATTAATTACATCGTACTAAATTCACCAACCAAACTACGCCCGTCCACTATTTCAAACGACTTGAACTATACACTACACTATTATCCGTTATTTTCTATGATTAAATTAATGTCATTTATTAATTTAAGACTAATTAAAAAGATATACGTGAATAATAATGTAATGCATAGTTCAAGTCGTTTGAAATAGTGGACGGGCATAGTTCGGTTGGTAGGGGCCGCCCGCCCACCCCACCTTTGTTCGTATAGTTTTCTCATAGGATAACACTCTTCTTAGAATAGTTTTAACAATATAAAACATCTATATCCAATGAAAAAACTATGCGAACGAATGTAATTAATACTTAATACTTTAATACGTTTCTAGCTTCAATTACTCTTGTGGTAATTCAGCTCGTGCTATGACCAATCATGTTTTGAATAAATGAAATGCACAATACGTGATTTGACATAGTACGAGCTGAAAATAACACATGAATTCTTCACGCTTTATCTTTTGGAATTATAAACATGTCTATGCAGACTTTTGGAATCATAAACACATGTATGCAGACTTTTGGAATCATAAACATATCTATGCAGAATTTTGGCTTGCTAAACTCTAGTACTCATCCATTACAAGTCACACTGTCCATTAAAAACAAATTTATATTTTTGTATATATGTTTATTAATCATATAAATGAAAACTGTAAAAGTAAATTAAAAACATATCTCTAATCTCATATTTATATTTGTCTGCATCAAAAATAATTTACTGCTACTTACTTTTATTCTCAGTTTAATAATTGTGCGGCGCGGAGGGGTACAGGGAACCCACATTAAAACCAATCTCTTTTAATTAGGGTCCCTCGATCGCGTATAGACGGCATAAACGTGAATTTATAACATACATTCGTCCCCGCAGCAGCGGCCAATCTGCAGGGATCAGATTTTTATTGCAATCATAAAACGGCCGCCCGTTAATAAATTGCACAACCAAAAAAAAAATAATACTTTCCGCCAGTTTTTATAAGCTTTTGTGGACCGTTAACGATGCAAATAATGGATAATAATTGCTGAATAAATTAGGACAACACGCTGCTGCCGGGAACGAGTTCGAGATGCACTTAAAGATATATATGCGGAGCGCCTTGGTTTTGGGGGTTGCGGTGTAATTACTGTTTGCGGGATTATGCCCGGGCCTCACGGTTTATGTCAATCAATTCTTGTTCTTATCATAATTACACGGTCGTTGCCATTACGCGGCCGTCGCTGTAAATTCGGACGACTGTAAGATGCTTTTATTTCGGGCGGGTTTTATTGCTGTAGATTAATTTTAGGCCGTGTTATAAAATACTGACAAGCACCGCGACTCGTAATTATATATTGCGGTTTAACAGTCAACTCGAGGAATACATTTTGAAATGTTCTTAATGAGGGACAACTTTATTTAAAATACAGTATAATCATGAACCAGTCATTTTATAATCGGTATTTTGTGATATCAAAATGATATTTTAAACTTATTTTACATTCAAGAATTGTCTTTAATATTAATTTACTACAAAAATAAGATTAGAAGACCTTATCGATCTATAAAACGTAACCGTAATAACAATTTAAACATTTACAAAATAATTTGGCTTATAAAGGCACCTTAGACGATCAATAATACTGTCAATATCTTAGAATAATGACAGTGTTACTGTACAATAATATGTTTAAAATGGTCATTATTCTAAAATATTGACATTATTATTTATAGTGTAAGGTATACTAATGATGGAATGAAGAGAATACTGATGTATATTCGGATAATAGATTACTTGATAAATATAAAAGGAGGATTGAATCAAATACTGACAGTAACTAGTATTGACAGTATTATTGACCGTGTAAGGTGCCTGAAGATCAAGACAATTTCTTGACTCAAAAGTTAGTCAAGATGCGAGACAATTTAAATTATCTCGTATCAGACAGCAAATTATATGAAATATTGAATTGGATTGTAATTGAATGGAAAAATATAACGCGTTCTATTTGTCAAGGACAAATTGTATGGGAGGAGGATATATGAATTCATTTCTTGAACAACTTTTGAGCCAAGAAATTGTCTTGTCTAAAACGACCTTTATAGATAAACATTTTACCGATTTGAATCACTAAAATCAAACTTCATTTAGCAATAAACTAATTAACTAAAAAAAACACGTAAAAAAATCAATAACCAAGAACATTTCTTAACATATAGTTTATATTATAAACAGAACCATAAAAAACAACCATCCTCCCTATTTAATTATTCAGCGTCAATCGCCTAGATAAGCCACAGCTTGTGTTAATTAACGTATTCAACCAACACGCATTTATAATCCATCCATTCCAAGATAATCTCTGGATGGATTTCATGATATTTCAGCCATTAAAAACCTATTTTGTTATATACGATGTATTAACGCATTAAGCATTATTTCTATGCGAATAGGTGTCACCGACAAGAACGACGACCGTAAATAGCCAATGGCCACAGTTCGAGAAAAAAATATACACATAAATTTGTCAACGAAAATAAAATGGTGTTAGGTAACTGGAAATTTATTTCGGTTACACACGAAACACCCATGGAATTTATTATTCTTATCGAATTACACCTGCTTCTGTTGCTTCACGAATGCTTATGGATGTTTGAATATGTGCCATTACTAGTATGCATGTCATTACGTGAATAGATCGATGACACAGGTTCGGATTTAAATTTGATACGAAATTCTACATTTCTTAATGCTGCAGTTATAATTTCATTCCTGTATTGATTATTATGAAATTACTAGGTGAAATTCTAGTCGTTCAATGGGGTATGATCAATCATCTGACTAAGGATGAAATGCTTATTTTATAGGATAAAAAATATTTAACTTTATATAAGACCATATTTCATGTCCTAGTCTGATGGTTGTGTTTAGCTTCGTTTTATGTTTGAAGAGAAATATTTAAACTCTCGTATATGTAAATATATAAACTCATGGTTAAAGAACCTTAGAGAATGGTACGGACAAACATCGGTCGGACTATTTAGAGCTGCAGCGTCAAAGATTAGAATCGTCATGATGATTGCCAACCTCCGATAGGAGACGGCACCACAAGAAGAAGAGGTAATCGTGAGGATCATTTTCATAATGTATCTTTATTAAAAATCCTCCTAATATCATGATGATTTCTGAAAAATGTCTGTCCGTTCGTCGTCCGTTCGTAATAAATGATTCCTACACGTTTCCCAAAAAAAAAATCAATTACATATTTTCATTCGAAACTTTGAATACAGCTAAATTTGTTTTTAGTAGAAATTCATTACGGATAAGTGTCTGTATTTAGTTTCCATTATTTTTTATGTTTGAACAACTTTTAGACATGTATTAATGTAACAAATTAAAATATTTTAATTATTAAACATAATTTAGTAAATTTTATCAATTTATTTGCGAGCTGTTAATTTGAAATATATGTACCTTATAATATAATCAAAATGAAAACAATTACGAAAGCCATTCTGAACGAAAAGAGGAAACAAACATAATAAAATTATCCAACCACTATTTCATGCTAAATTAATTTAATAAATCCGTATGTAAATGTAGCTTCATTATATGTATTACTCTTTAGAATTGCAGGTATGGTTTCATGGAATGTTAATCTTCTATACATCCTCCGTAGGAATTCATAGATTCAGACATTAAGTTCGAGGAATTACATCCTTTCACTGTGTAAGCTCTTACAAATTATTTCTATGTGTTGATAAGTTTCTCTTGAACAATTATAATAAGATCACAACCGGATTGCATTAAATGGATTGGAAAAGACTCGTGCAATTAATTTAGATGGAATCAGTATAATTTACCTAATAGAGATGGCGACTACCGCTAATGGAACGCACACAGTGCTTATTGAGTTTGTAATAATATTTATGAAAAGCTTTAAAGGCTGAGGAATTATATTTTAATAATAATAATAATAAATTTATTTCCTCATTTGTTTACAAACAAACATATAGATACAAATAATTTATATTGAGTTAAATCGGCATCTAGTTTGTGATAATTCATTATAATAAATAAAACGAATTTTTCTTTGTTTTTTTATCACTGATTTATTGCTATTTGCGAATATTTTCGGCTAATAATCAAGCAAGTCATCGGATTAGCATGATAATGGCTAGAGCGTAGCCGAAAATATTCGCAAACAGCAATAAACAAATATATATTTGTACAAAGCAACTTGAAAACTTTTAAATTGTGAAAGGTGATTCGTGAAAATCCGCCCACCCAATCGGGGCGAAAGAATAACAAATAACATAGAAAAAGCATAATGCATTAGAATTTTATTTTCAATTAATTTTGTAATTATTGTTGTTACTTACATATTTAATTTAAGAAAACAAACTTCTATCTTTATAGGGCTAACAGCCGTGAGGCTTTTCCGCCGGTCAAGGGAGAAGCTCAGAGTAGTTTAATCACCCGGTATTTAACTTCTGAAAAACTATGTAAGGTAATTCGCGAAAATTCGCCCCAATGAGTATCGAACTCCCCAATGCTCGTACGAGACCTCTAGCGCTCTAGCCACTCGGCCAGTGAGCTAGGTTTTACTTGAAGAAATTTATGAAAGAAACTTCTATTATTGAATTGTTAAAGCGTATACTTTGTAATAATTCATATTAAAGGATAAATAAAACGAATTTTTTTAATGGCTAGAGCTTAGTCGAAACTAGTTGCAAAGTGTAACTGAAGTGTGATAAAAAACAAAGTAAAGAAACTTCTATGTTTATAGCTATCAGCCCGAGAGATTTTCCGCTGGTAAAGCGTGAAGCTCAGAGGAGTCTAATCACCCTTATGTTCACAGAAAACTGTGAAAGGTGATTTCTGAAAACTCGCCCATAACGGGATTTGAACACATGCTCAGTACGAGGACATCGCGACAACGTGTATGTATATAATCATAATCATAATCGTTTATTGGTGTTATCACTGTTACAGTTTACACAAGTCAATACAATATATATATATATATATATATATATATATATATATATATATATATATATATATGTGTATAATATATAGATGTATAGAACGCATAAACTAAAATCATTACATGTATATAACCCAACAAATATATTTTAATATAAGCGCACGCAGTTTTAGTTTTTCTGTAATCGAACCATTAAAACACATAATATCCATTTATAATACACCATAATTTCCTTTGATATACAAAGATGCGTGATATAGTTATTATAGCTCTTTAGCACGAAATCAATTATAGAAATCGCCTAATGATCGACACACAGATGCATTAATTAATCCGCCACTATCATGCTTGACGTAATTCAGTTTTATTATGTAACATTAAAAGACGCTGCTCATGAAGCCATTGAATAATTTATTGGATCCGCGCGCGGAATGTCTTGGACATTTAATGGACGGGCGTTGTAAAATAATTTCCAGACCCACTGGCGAAAAATGCGGTGAATTAAATATTAATGCAATAGACGCGATTCTGAGCTATTGTAAAAATTAACGCCCGGCACCGAGGTCTCCAGCTGCGTTAATAAACGATACACCTTCTAATGTATAGTAGCAATTATGGGATAAACATGTTTATTGCTCGTGGAAGCAAATTGCTAATATATATGCATAAAGCATGGGATGATCTATAAACGTTGGTGCTACCGCGGCTGGCGTGAGCCGGAAAAAGTTGAGCAGGTTTCATGTTATTAATAACACGTTTCCTGGAAGGTCGGAATAAATCCATTACTTTATTTTGTCACCATTCCCAATAGACGCGTGTGCTGACAGATAAAAAGCGCGAGTTTAATAAATGACCAGCAACAAAAACTGTGACAGACAGAAAAAGAGAGTTTATATTATAAAGTTGAAGGATAAGTAATTGATATCCTATCCTATACATATCATGTTTTGTGGTAGTAAACAAAAATATATTTAATTTTTATATCACTCTACGTAGCCAGGGTTGTATGAGCTCAATCTCTCCCTTATCTCAGTTACTAGGCTACCCCTTTCTCTCAGCTTCTTCTCTACCCACACCTCAGACATACCCACTCTTTCATACATCCTTTCTCTATCCTTCCTGCATCTACTCTCTGTTCTACTCATACACCTCATCCATACCTCCCGTACCAGTCTTTCCCCGCCCAAATTCTGCAATCTTTCCTCAAATTTCACAACCCTCATACAACTTTATGTATATATATATATATATATATATATATATATATATATATATATACGTGCCAACCTATTGGCAATATTAAAAAACACAATTAATAACGTAAAAACACTGTAACAACATATTTTCACGTGCCATAGGTTAAATTAGTTTATATTTACCAGGACATATCTCCCAATTATAATTGCATATCATTGTAAAGTTGTTATGTTTTATTATTATCGAATATTCATTTATTATTTGAAGAATAAATTGAAAATTACACCTTTAGTTCTATTTCATATTGGCTGTACTAGTAGTAGCCACATTAGCCATACTTATCCCCATATATGTATGCTGTTTGTAATATTCAAGAATCTGTATTTACTTTCATAATAGAATCTTAAAAATGATGAATTATCAAATCCCGTATCTTTCACATGGTCATCGTGTGCCCATTACCATTAAATCTGATGTCTCGGAATGATTGTATATTAGTATTGCAGTAGAGTGTCGCAATAAAATCATTGCAATCAAACGCCAATTAAATATTTTCGCAGTGTTTCACACACCAGCCCGCATGTAGTGTGGAAATACTAGATTTTCAAGCTGCCCATTCGGGAGGCAATTAATTGTCGTCGACAATTTTAGCTCGCGTATTTCATAACTAGCCGGGTTGCACGTCGAAGAAAAACACAACACACGCCATACTTATTAAGTTACACGCTATTCTTGGTTTAGATGTGCTTTATCGGAAACCTACATAACCACACATGTTTTTTTTTCAGTGAAAACCGCACGCTGTGCGTAGTTTTTCTGCATCACCATATACTGATGCTGGCTAATATAGCTTTACCTGTGTATTTGTTTGCGGCAATCCATAAATAGACAAGGTAAACAATTTTTTAGTACTTCCAGGATCCTGTCATGATTTCTACTATATAGAATTTAATTATAACAAGTAATTTTCAAGTCCTACGAACAATAGTATTAAGATTAATATATATATATATATATATATATATATATATATATATATATATATATATATATTATCAATTGCCTTTTACCTTTCGGTGTAGGCTATTACATTAACATTATTAACATTATTATAGTTTACAATTACTGTTGTTTATACATTTGTAAATTCTTTCCACTCCTTTCTGTTCTTCGCCAGTTCTCTTGCTTGCTTGACTGTTTTTCCTTTCTTGATTATTATATCCTCTATTATGTTGTCCCACTCTTTTCTTGGTCTACCTCTTCTTCTTTTATTTTCAGTTCTTGCTTCATACCTGTTTTGTTTGATTCTTTTTGTCCATCCTAATTAAATGACCCCACCAGTTTAGTTGTTTCTTTTCTATATACTTATCTACAGCTTCAATTCCCAGTTCTTCTCTGATGTCATAATTTCTTATTCTGTCTCTTCTCGTAACTTGTTTTACTCCTCTGAGATATTTAATTTCCATTGCCTGTATTCTACTTTTGTCCCTCTTCGTTAGCTTCCACGTCTCGCTTCCATATGTCAGTATAAGTCTATATATGCTTTTATATATATTTATTTTTGTCCTTCTGCTGATCTCTTTCTTGTTAATCAGTATATTGCTCAATGCGTGGTATGTTTTAGCTGTGTTGTTTGTTCTGTTACTAAGTTCGCCTTCCATTTTTCCGTCTTCTGTCAGTGCTACTCCCAGGTATTTGAATTCTTCTACTTGTTCTATTGTGTATTGTTCTATCTTTATATTTATTTGTTCTTTCCGGTTTCCTATTACCATCACTTTTTCTTTGTTATAGTTCATTTTCATGTTATACTTTTCTAGGTGTCTGTTCCATACACTAAGGTTGTGCTGCAGATTACCTTTATTTTCTGCTATCACTACGACATCATCAGCGAATGCTCCTTCCGATATTTTTACAACTTGCATGTTTTTGTACCATATGTTTGCTTTTTTGGTTTCTGGTTTCATGCTCTTCATTATTTCATCCATGTATATGTTAAATAATGTAGGACTGAGCCCGCCTCCTTGTCTTAATCCAGTGGTTGTCTGAAATGTTCTTGATGTTTGTCCCTTGTGTATTATTGCATTGGTGTTGTTGTTGTATATGTTTTGTATTAATTCGACTGTCTTTCTTTCTACACCTCTCTCTTCCAGGATTTTCCATAATTTATTTCTTGGTATCATGTCGAATGCCTTTTCCAATCCTAGGTATGTGTTTTTATTATTTGCAATTCTTTTTTCTGTGATTTGTTTTATCGTGAAAATGTTGTCCTGTGTGGATCTTCCTTTCCTAAATCCACATTGCGATTCTTCTAGCGTCTGCTCTATTTTTGCTAGTATTCTTTTGTTAATTGTTTTTTCTAAGATCTCCATACCTATGCTTATGAGTGTTATACCCCTATAGTTTGAACATTTTGTCTTATCGCCTTTCTTGTGTATCGGTACGATTAACGATACTTGCCAATCTTTGGGTATTTTATTCGTCCTCCATATTTCGTTTATTAATTTTAGTAGTATTTCATTACCTGCAGGTCCCATATGTTTAATCATTTCCGTTGTGATCTGGTCTTGTCCTGGTGATTTCCCTATTTTCATTTCCCTTATTATCTCTAGTATTTCTTTTCCATTGATCATCTCTATATCTGCTTCCGAGTCGTTCTGGTCTCTTGTCTTCTGTTCATTTCTACCATTTTGTGATAGTACGTCTTCAAAATATTCTTTCCATCTTTCCAGTATTCTTTCGTTGTCCTTCAGCAATATTCCTTGATTGTCTTGTATATAATTTACTTCTTGTCCTTTTTCTTTTCTTTTTAGTTTTAGTGTTTTATAGAATAATTTTTGGTTTTCCTTTGCATTTTTCTCCATTGTCTCTCCGAACTTTTCCCATTCCCTGCTCTTTGCTATTCTGACCTTATCTTTTACTATTTTCCTCTTTAAACTGTATTCTTCGTAGTTGTTACTATTTTTGTCATTTAGGTATCTTTGCCATGCTTTTTTCTTTTCCTTTATTTTCTCTCTTATGTCCTGCGACCACCATGCTGTCTGCTGCTTCTTGTTTGTGTTTTGCTTTGTCCCACATGTCTCTTGTGCTGTCTCCAGTATATTTTTCTTTAATTTATTCCACATTTCCTCTACTTCTTGTCTATAGTTGCCCTTTACTAATTTCTCCTCTAGTTTCTCTTTATAGATTTTTGCTATTTCTTTTTCCCTTAGTTTGTATGTTCTTATCTTGTTGTAGTTTATTGCTATATTTGGTCTTTTTTTTATCGCTATCTTGGTAGACTTCCTTTATTTTCGTCTCTACTAGATAGTGATCACTTCCAATTTCGTAACTTCTCTTTACTCTTGTGTCTATTATTTTGCTCCTTATCCCTTGTTGTGCTAGTACATAGTCTATTATAGATTTTTCGTTCCTGCTTATCACTTCCCTGGTGTATTTGTGTATGTCCTTGTGTGTGAATAGTGTATTCGTTATTACTAGATTATTGAGATTAATACACAATTATTTTCCTAATTCAATTGGCAAAGAAAATAGCCTACACCGAAAGGCAAAAGGTAAAAGGCAAATAGATAATATATATATATATATATATATATATATATATATATATATATATATATATATATATATAAAAGTGTACTCAATACAAAAAATATCGTTTAATTGCTGCACCACCCCAACCGAGTAGAAAACGTTGGTTTCTAAATTGTTCCATTTTACATACACAGCAAAATAATCTAAATTATATATATATATATATATATATATATATATATATATATATATATATATATATTGAAAAAAAATTGTATGTTGAAAAACGTATTTTATAAGCAATCCTTGTAATTACTAGTGGGGTAGTGAGATTTTAAAACGATAAGACGATCTTACATTGTAAGACTATGTAAAATTCTACATATGTTTGGTACAACAGAATACAAATTTAAGACGTGGTTATATATAAGACGAGTTTATATAAGACGAGTTTATATAAGACGAGCTTATATAAAACGAACTTTAAGATTCGTTGGAGACACCGGGCGTTAGCTTATTTATTTGTACGTCCTACAGTACAGTTTCGTATATTTTGATCGACTATGTTGCTATAAATTATACAGTAAAAAAAAAAATATTTTAATTAATTAATTATTTAGAAGTGTATAATCCTCTTGACCACTAACTTTATTATTTATCACTTGACCTATCGCGCATCCAGCAAAGTTCACTCAAATCATCAAACATATCACAACCCGTTAAGAAGAACAAGAGATATAATTAATAAATTACGAATCTGCATAGAATAATGCCTCGCTCTATTCCCGTTTTAACTGTTTTTTTTTTATCGAGTGGACAGCGTCTGTCCCCGCATACACATTTTGCGTGCATAAAACAGATGCTGTGATATATGCTAGAATGAAACATAATTTCCGCTAACGGGAGATATTAATTTATGCGTAAATTTATAGAAAGCCACATAAATAATATTAAATGTAGTGTGGTAAGTAATATAAGTATAGGTGTTTAGCATTTACATGACACCCACAGCGGAATGTCTCCTGCTAATTTCTTAATTTGTTTAAATAAATTACCATTGGTGTCTAATATTTTCTGAAATCCAAGAGATAAGATGTTATATGATACTCAGAGAACTACTTGGTAAGTGGTAAGATTGCATGTCTGTATCGAGATTCGAGTGAATATATATGGTGTTTGATAATATCATATTGAATGAGGATATGAGCCGCATACTTATTCGTTTAAAAATATCCTTTAATTGCATAGAAATATAATAATTATCGCTCCGAAACATAAAAAACTGGACTGGCATAAGAAATTTTTGCAGAACTATTTCAATTGCTGCTTGACATTAATAAAAACAGCTATCATAGCTCTGGAACATAAAAAACTGGTAATAAGAAATTTTGGAGAACTATTTCAATTGTTGCTCGAAATATATAAATATAAATATAAATATTTCTGCAAAAAAACGTGAAAAGGCTAAAAATCAATACAAAAATCATATTTTTTCTGTATTTAATAATGTATTTAGTACTGTCAATAACATTAATTTCTGTAATAAACTAAAAGTCTATTAAAAATATTTAAAAGTGTCTTTTGATGCCTTTATATTTGCAAACATGTATATTTATAATGGATATGATTAAAAATGCAATTTCTATATAAAAAATATTATACATACACGAGACTTGAATTTATGTGTGTGTAAACATTGTAATCAAAGCGGAGAATAGGCACGCGATACCGGCCATGTTTACACCTATCTGCAAACAAAATTAGTATTCAACATGCGACAGTCACACTTGTGCGTATAAATAATAACCATTTTTATGATCGACAGCGTATGTACGGACGTAACATGTAAACCTTGATCACATTCCGGAAATACATGCTACAAAAGATATTGCACCATACGAGATTTTGTTATATGAGTAAGTGAAATGACTTCAAACTAAATAAATACTAGACCTGCTGTCGGTAATCTATGGCACGAGTTGTTTCTAGGTAACACGTCAAATATGTCATGATATCACGAGAAATGTACGTCTAATGTAAAGTTTTTGAAAATCTGATATTTTCACAATTCGCATCATCCTCTATCCGCATTGCGAATTTCATTAATTTCTATTGAATTTTAATTCTTATCCAGCCACTGCACATGATTTTTTTTGAAAAGTATTTCTTTAATTCTTGTTATGTAACGCATTAATTTAATAGTTAATATTTAAAAGAAATACTAACAGAAATATTATTATACATACAATTTTTTGCATCCTCTAAAATGATGAGAAGCAATTACAGTATTAAATCATTAATCAGCACACATGAAACCCTACAGTTGTCCTAACATTCTGATATGTGCATGTCATGTAAAGTCTATCATTTAATTCCAATTTTTTATTCAGCATGCCCCGATTTTTCCCTAAAGCAAACAGCAAACTTTCCAGTGTAGACAACTTAAGTGCATAAATCATCCACTCGACCACCGACCCTCCTGTCATCAATTACATTTCCAGACAAATTAATAATTAGCCCGTTGACGGACCGCAGTCGAATTTTCATGATAAATAACTTGGGTGGACCACCGTACTCTTTTGCATTTTGGCAATCAGCACCGAGCTAAACGCGCTTTGATTGAGACGGACCACACACCGGTCGCTAATAATACGGCAAGTTATGGATCCGGTAAACATCGCGAAATTGGTCGTGCATTAACATCAAAAATAATTCAGATGTGATTAATCGAGATGGATCGGATTGTTATTTGAGTCATTACCGGCATGCAATCTGTGTTTATTAATGATGGAGGGTTCTAATTACATACTTAATTACGTATGTATATGGAAGTATATACAAAGAAATTTTATTGAGTGTAGAGACATTTGTTAATTACAAGGATGATTCATATACATTATGTGTTGGTTATAATTTTGTTAGAGATTATTACTGTTGCTGTTAATCTATTGATAGAATATCTGATGTGGTCAACACACTACTTTTGCAACATTTTATTAAATTAATTTAAATATAATTTCAACTTTTTGTACATGTACTGTATTGTATTATACATTTTTTTGTTTCTTTTATTTTATGCGTGTAGAGATTTCCACTAGATTTTAGTTCATTTTCTGCCACCAGATAGAGTACTGACTAGCTTGAATTGCCCATATATGTATATATATATATATATATATATATATATATATATATATATTTATTCATAGAAAGTAATGGATAACAGTGTAGTGCAGAGTTCAAGACATTTGAAATAATGAACGGGCATAGTTTGGTTGGTGGGGACCACCCGCCCACCACACCTATGCTCGCATAGTTTTTCAATACACACAGACGTTTTATATTGTTTAAACTATTCCAAAAATAGTGTTATCCTATGGAAATACCATGCGAACAATGGTGGGGTAGGCGGGTGTCCCCCACCAACCAAACTATGCCCGTCCACTATTTCAAACGACTTGAACTATGCATTACATTATTTTTCACATATATTTTTTTAATTAGTCTTAAATTAATAAATGATATTAATTTATTCATAGAAGATAACGGATAATAATGAAGTGCATAGTTCAAGTCATTTGAAATAATGGACGGGCATAGTTTGGTTGGTGGGGACCACCCGCCCACCCCACCTATGCTCGCATAGTTTTTCAATACACACAGACGTTTTAAATTGTTTAAACTATTCCAAAAATAGTGTTATCCTATGGAAATACTATGCGAACAAAGGTGGGGTGGGCGGGTGTCCCCCACCAACCAAACTATGCCCGTCCACTATTTCAAACGACTTAAACTATGTATTACATTATTTTTCACATATATTTTTTTAATTAGTCTTAAATTAATAAATGACATTAATTTAATCATAGAAGATAACGGATAATAGTGTAGTGCATAGTTCAAGTATGAGCATTGTGTATTGGAGGAGGTGTGTATTTTTTGAGCGGAATTCCAAATAAAGGTCTTTTTTTGATTGTATTATAAATTATAATTATTAGAGTATATGCAGATCCGGAGGATTACATATACAAATAAGAGTAATAATCAAGGTCCAGATTTTTGAGGGACTGATCGTCTAATTTAAAAAATAAAAATTTAACAAAATAAAAACATATCCCTATGCTGTCATACAAAATATTATTATGTTTAAAAAATTTCGTAATGTAAAGTAAAAATAATTTTTGTTTTCCTTTACAAAATCTTGTAAATATAATAATATTTTTTATTATTATTCAATATTATTATGTTTACAAAATTTCGTAATATAAAGTAAAAATTATTTATTTTACTTTACACTACAAGATCTTGTAAACATTATAATATTTTTTATCTAATAAAATAATCAAAATATGGTGTATTTGATTAGTAATGAAAAAAGTACACTAATGTATTATTTTTTTTCTTCAATAATATACATTCAATTTCAGGTGTATTTTATTTTGTGAAAATATTTACAAATGTGAATAGAGCTTAACAAAAAATAAGACAAACATTGTTTCAAAATGTCTATTCCAAACCATATGCACTCTTGAAGATGCCAGTGGTTAGTTTAACAGGACTCAGGAAGCCGAATGCACTTAATAAACAACAATTTGCAATAAAACCCCTGCGCCTTGTAATTACAAGACGAGCGAAATTAAATAATTTCGCGGCTAATTGAATTTGTAGCATCATCATAATTAATTTTCCACATACTAATTAAACCTGCTACTTTGTTGTATGCAGCTTCGCATGCCTCGCATACGTTATCTGCTTTACAGCCGCCATAAAATCGACCGCTGGTGTTCTAAACACACATACAACCAGCGAATGAATAAACCTACGCCCGAACACGGTTCTGCAAAAGATTTGTGTCGAATGTCGTGCGGTACAAGTTCAATTTTGATAACATCTTGAATGGGTATAATGTACAAAAGTGGGCTGGTTTGCAAGAGCACAGTGTGTATACAAGATGCCCAAAAATAGTTTTGATAAAGTGAATATACATGTTGTTCTTTAGACGTGTATGGAGATAAGGTGCTGTTACTACCACTGCCTGCGGTTTAATTTTATTGTCACCTGACAATAATTTAGTTATTTTATTTTTAACAAGAAAATAGGAAGTAAGATCGGCCTACATTATTTTAGTAATTTATAGCGCTAGTATATAAGGAAATCGGGCATAAGTCACTCAAACATAAAGACTGTTAGATAAAGTAAAATGAAGTTTTTCATTAATTGTAATGTTCTCACAATAACTAATGAGAATTCGCATCATAAAGTAAAAATTATACAACCAACCCCCTAGAAGGAAAGTGAAACTCCATCTGGCGGCACCACATCAATTAGCAATGCACCCATATGGTAATAACCATCAACGTGTTCATGCCATCAGGATCACCGGCTAGTGCCTTCTAGCGAATAATATTCCAACATAGTGCTTGAGATATCAGCACAAGGCCAATCTTATAAACATGTATAAGTGTGAATCCACCTATCTATATTTCGATCTTATTAGATCTCAGCTACAATGATGAGATCTAATAAGATCTAGATATATAGATTGCTAAGACGTGGATTCACACTTTTTAATAGTAAAAATTATGATAGATATTAAGAAAATCTATAGTGTGAATCCACCTATCTAGATTGCTAAGCCGTGGATTCACACTTATATATGTTTTAAAAGTAAAAATTATTATAGATATTAGGAAAATCTATAGACATCATAAAATACTTTGTAGGTCTATTTTTCTATGGCTTTCTTCGTAATATAAGATGTTTTCATTTATCACTGTATGTTGCTCCGGGCTTATTGTCTCTTGTTTTATTTTTCGTGCAAGCCGCTTTCGATGCGCACAATTCTTAGCGCACGACCCCAAATCTTTGAGCGATACAGCACACCACGGGGCGACTACAAATTTTAAACGAAAACACCTATAATAACAATAGGATTTCTTTCCAATTAAATTATATTAATATTAATTAATTGATTAATTAATATTCACATCTGTAAATAAAGTTCAAAATATAGTTTTCAACATGCAAAGGAAGATATCAATAAAAAAATGACAATATAATATCCAAGACATATACTATTTTATAACCATATCGATTTTAATATCATTATTTCAACTAATTTAAAAAACAAATTATGTTTTTAGAATTATCAATTTATTTATTAGATAATAAAAGATTAATTATTATATATATTATCAATTGCCTTTTACCTTTCGGTGTAGGCTATTACATTAACATTATTAACATTATTATAGTTTACAATTACTGTTGTTTATACATTTGTAAATTCTTTCCACTCCTTTCTGTTCTTCGCCAGTTCTCTTGCTTGCTTGACTGTTTTTCCTTTCTTGATTAGTATGTCCTCTATTATGTTATCGCACTCTTTTCTTGGTCTACCTCTTCTTCTTTTATTTTCAGTTCTTGCTTCCCATACCTGTTTTGTTTGATTCTTTTTGTCCATCCTAATTAAATGACCCCACCAGTTTAGTTGTTTCTTTTCTATATACTTATCTACAGCTTCAATTCCCAGTTCTTCTCTGATGTCATCATTTTTTATTCTGTCTCTTCTCGTAACTTGTTTTACTCCTCTGAGATATTTCATTTCCATTGCCTGTATTCTACTTTTGTCCCTCTTCGTTAGCTTCCACGTCTCGCTTCCATATGTCAGTATAGGTCTATATATGCTTTTATATATATTTATTTTTGTCCTTCTGCTGATCTCTTTCTTGTTAATCAGTATATTGCTCAATGCGTGGTATGTTTTAGCTGTGTTGTTTATTCTGTTACTAAGTTCGCCTTCCATTTTTCCGTCTTCTGTCAGTACTACTCCCAGGTATTTGAATTCTTCTACTTGTTCTATTGTGTGTTGTTCTATCTTTATATTTATTTGTTCTTTCCGGTTTCCTATTACCATCACTTTTGTTTTGTTATAGTTCATTTTCATGTTATACTTTTCTAGGTGTCTGTTCCATACACTAAGGTTGTGCTGCAGATTACCTTCATTTTCTGCTATCACTACTACATCATCAGCGAATGCTCCTTCCGATATTTTTACAACTTGCATGTTTTTGTACCCTATGTTTGCTTTTTTGGTTTCTGGTTTCATGCTCTTCATTATTTCATCCATGTATATGTTAAATAATGTAGGACTGAGTCCGCCTCCTTGTCTTAGTCCAGTGGTTGTCTGAAATGTTCTTGATGTTTGTCCCTTGTGTATTATTGCATTGGTCTTGTTGTTGTATATGTTTTGTATTAATTCGACTGTCTTTCTTTCTACACCTCTCTCTTCCAGGATTTTCCATAATTTATTTCTTGGTATCATGTCGAATGCTTTTTCCAGGTCGATGAATCCTAGGTATGTGTTTTTATTATTTGCAATTCTTTTTTCTGTGATTTGTTTTATCGTGAAAATGTTGTCCTGTGTGGATCTTCCTTTCCTAAATCCCCATTGCGATTCTTCTAGCG
Organism: Lordithon lunulatus; assembly: GCA_963942505.1. Lineage (NCBI taxonomy): Eukaryota > Metazoa > Arthropoda > Insecta > Coleoptera > Staphylinidae > Lordithon > Lordithon lunulatus. Next base: position 52,254,797 of record OZ012668.1, on the reverse strand, counting down.
TCTGCTCTATTTTTGCTAGTATTCTTTTGTTAATTGTTTTTTCTAAGATCTTCATACTATTATGAGTGTTATACCCCTATAGTTTGAACATTTTCTTGTGTATCGGTACGATTAACGATACTTGCCAATCTCTGGGTATTTTATTCGTCCTCCATATTTCGTTTATTAGTTTTAGTAGTATTTCATTACCTGCAGGTCCCATATGTTTAATCATTTCCGTTGTGATCTGGTCTTGTCCTGGTGATTTCCCTATTTTCATTTCCCTTATTATCTCTAGTATTTCTTTTCCATTGATCATCTCTATATCTGCTTCCGAGTCGTTCTGGTCTCTTGTCTTCTGTTCATTTCCACCATTTTGTGATAGTAAGTCTTCAAAATATTCTTTCCATCTTTCCAGTATTTTTTCGTTGTTCTTCAGCAATATTCCTTGATTGTCTTGTATATAATTTACTTCTTGTCCTTTTTCTTTTCTGTTTAGTTTTAGTGTTTTATAGAATAATTTTTGGTTTTCCTTTGCATTTTTCTCCATTGTCTCTCCGAACTTTTCCCATTCCCTGCTCTTTGCTATTCTGACCTTATCTTTTACTATTTTCCTCTTTAAACTGTATTCTTCGTAGTTTTTACTATTTTTGTCATTTAGGTATCTTTGCCATGCTTTTTTCTTTTCCTTTATTTTCTCTCTTATGTCCTGCGACCACCATGCTGTCTGCTGCTTCTTGTTTGTGTTTTGCTTTGTCCCACATGTCTCTTGTGCTGTCTCCAGTATATTTTTCTTTAATTTATTCCACATTTCCTCTACTTCTTGTCTATAGTTGCCCTTTACTAATTTCTCCTCTATTTTCTCTTTATAGATTTTTGCTATTTCTTTTTCCCTTAGTTTGTATGTTCTTATCTTGTTGTAGTTTATTGCTATATTTGGTCTCTGCTCTTTTTTATCGCTATCTTGGTAGTCTTCCTTTATTTTCGTCTCTACTAGATAGTGATACTTCCAATTTCGTAACTTCTCTTTACTCGTGTGTCTATTATTTTGCTCCTTTTCCCTTGTTTTGCTAGTACATAGTCTATTATAGATTTTTCGTTCCTGCTTATCACTTCCCTGGTGTATTTGTGTATGTCCTTGTGTTTGAATAGTGTATTCGTTATTACTAGATTATTCATTCTGCAATAATCTAGCATTTTCTTACCATTTTCGTTGAGTACGCCTTCTCCATATCTTCCTCTCATCGCGTCATTATCTTTTACTTCGTTGCCAATTCTGCTGTTGAAGTCTCCCGCCACGTACACTTCTCCTTTGGTTTTTTCTGTTGTTTCATTGAGTTGCTCCCAGAATGTTTCTTTGTTGCACGCAGTATCATCTTCGTTTGGTCCATACACTGCTATGATAGTTTTATGGTAGCCGTTTCTTTGATCTCTAACTTCGATAGACAAAATCCTCTCCGTAATTGCATCCCATTTATATATATTCGATTTAAGTTTTTTATGCACTATACATACTACCTCTGCTGCGGCTCTCCGATTGTTACCTACACCGCTATATATGAATATATGTTCCTTGTCCATTTTGTACTCTCCCTTCCCCTTCTTTTTTGTTTCTGTTACCACTAAGAAGTCTAGTTCAGCTTTCTCAAATTCTTCTTCCAGCTGTTTTTCATTTCCATTTATACTCCTGATATTCCAAGTCCCAATTTTCCATATTTTTCTTTTTTTTACTGTACACTTTTCTTTGTTTCCATTTATTATGTGTTTGTACTTCTTTCCATTGTTCGTTGTCACTTTCCGCGCCTTATTCTTTGTATTTTTGCTTCCGTCCGTTTTCTCTTTTGCTAGTAGTTTTTTGGATTGGTTACTTTCACCCCATTATCTTTGGCTACGACTCCTTTCTCCTTTTTATCCCATATGTATATTTCATTGTCTAGTATTATCTTTCTATATCCTATTTTTACGTGTTTTCCTTTTTCTTTTTCCAATTTTGCTATGTTTCTTATCTCTCTTTGAATTTTTCTCTCCTCTTCCGTTAGATCATCGTCTATATATATCGTTGTATTTCTCAGTTTATATTTTGCTTTCATTATTTTTTGTTTTTCTTCCCAGCGTGGGATTTCCACTATTATTATATTTCGTTCTCGAAGATTAATTAATTACCTTATTTATTCGAATTTATGACAAGTAGTGAAAATTACAAAACTTACATAGTAACCTACCCTACGATACGGTTTCCATGTTTCAAACCTATCTTATTTTGTTTATTAATGTTTGATTTTTGTGAAAAATTGCTTTAGCATCAATAAAAACCAATGCACTCACTAAACAGTTAGATAAGTGAGTAGAACACTCAGATTACAAATTTCAATCTCGTTCAGTTGATAACCCGCAGACCACAACTACTTCACCATTCGCATGCTGCCATAAACAATTTGATCCAATTGATTTTATAAACCCGCAATAAACGATTAGAATCACTTTAAATTTCCAATGCGCACAGCGCACGGCCCTTATATCGCAAACCGAAATCGAATATGGTCGTTATAAAAAGGCAGGCCGCCTCACAATAACAGCCGCGCGTTTACGGTTTTCCACCGACATATTTACGGGAGAAATTTCGAATTCAACTGTTTGAACGACGGGCATTAAATCTCCGGACCGGTTCGATATTTATAAATTATAAATTAGAAGAGGACGAACGAAAAAAAAAAAACTAACTACATTAGAACGTTACCGGCTGGCGCGGGTCATTAAATTACCATGTATAAATCATACGGTTTATCAATGCGGCAATTAGACAAATTATTTTAGTTTGCGTGTGTTGTTATTAATGGATTATTTTTGATTCCCACGTCCACCGTGATCCAACAAAATGTTGTACGGTTTTTTTTTATATAAAATCCTCCATAATCACGCATTCGTAATTAAATTGAATTTACGATTTTACGTTTAACGAGTCATTTAAATTCCGGTCAAGAATCGGCACGCTTCATTAGTTTAATTCGTGGATTTTTAATTGCGTTCATAAGTGCTCAATTTATGGCCTGCTTTAAGTATCAGCACAGCGATAGATTTTACGGCTATTGGTTCTAACAATCGCGCCGAGAGAGAGAAACGAATCGTGACTTACATGTAAGATCTTATTTGTAAGTCTCTCCGTTGTCACAGCTTTTGTCGTAGGACATATGTTGTCTCACGTTCAATGGACTTGCGATTAAACAATTACACAATGGTTGCGCGTGGTCATTAAACAGTAAGTCGGGGACGCAAAAAAAAAACGCTGAGCAGACATGATTTATTGGCTATTACTTTTTGTTTAATGATGTTTGTATACGCGGAGGAGGTGTAAATCATACGGAAATTAAGTAGTGGCGTATGTGGCTGACTCGTTGGAATGATGGCACTTAAAGCTGTTTTCGTTTATCGCTCTGTGCTGCTACGGGTTTATTGTCCCTTGTTGTATTTGCCGCTCCCGATACGCACAATTCTGATACGGTCCATACAACCGGCGGCGCACGACCGCGATACAGCTCGCAATGGGTATGTTAAAAAAGCGCCTTAAGTAGTATTAAATTGTACAGTAAAAAAGAGGTGAACATTTTGAAAACGGCCTCATATTTTTGAAATTTTATTCGCCAGACAACAAGGTGAAAAAAATTGCCTAGATGCCCTCTTTCCAATGGTAAAGTACCATTATTGTACCTCTTCAAAATGCACAAAACGTGAAAAAACTGTAGCGGCCTTAGCTACAGTTTTTCACGTTTTGTGCCTTATATTTTTGAATTTTTTTCGCCAGGCTTGTTGGCCTATATGCCCTCTATCCATTGGTATAAGTTTGAATTTTTATGAAATTATGCTCCCTTTCATCCACGATTTGTCCACGTATTAGTAAAATTAGTAAAAAAGGGGGTTAAACTGGACAAATTTCCGAAGTGAATGAAACTTTGGGATATTGTTCAGGTTTGGTGTCGCAAAATTAAAACTAAGAAGCATAAACATGCATTTTGCTCGTATTTTTCAAAAGTTGAGAAATTTGCCCCATCTTTGAACTGTTGTATATCGGTAAGTATTAGATAAAAAATAAATCTGAATAATTAAAATTGAAGAAAATTTAATGCTCTACAACTTTGTATATAGACAATTTCCTCGAAACCCCCATGGTTTAGAAGATATAAACAAAAAAAACTGGAAAAAATCCGAAAAATTCGAGGTTTTTGAAGCAAAATCACGTATACCCTGATATGAAAATCCATGCCCACCCATTTATGAGTCTTCTGGGCTACAATGAAGTTACAAAGCTTACGAATGCAAAGAAGTAGAGAAACACAATAGGCCGTGGCTACAGCGCAGTGGGATTCACTGAAATAATAGATCCCAGTATGGAATGAAAAGGATTATACCAGGGCTTGTACATGTAGCAATAGGAAGTGAAGAAGTACAGCTTATGTTAAATTTTAAATCGTAGATAGAAGTCTACTACTAGATTTTGCAATCGAGTCCCTAACAGGCTCCAAAGCCGAGTTAGATTCTACGGTGCCGATGTCTGTGCCTTCGTTTACAATAAAATATTGGTTGCCAGAGTTTGAACGTGGCCGTACGAGCTGCAAAGTCGAGCAAGTGAGGTGACCTCGACAGACATGTTAAAGAAAATCCACAAAATAGTATTGAAATGGCCATCCACTGAAAGTACACGAGTTAGCAGACATGGCGACTGATTAAAATCTGTGGTGTAGATCGCATATTGACTGAAACTGGACATGAGAAAGTTGAGTACCGCGTTTGCTCGGATTGGAACAAAACATTGCGACGAGGATGCTTCAATTCAGTGTTTGGCGATGGTTATGTTGGAATATTATTCCATAGAGGGCACTACCCGGTGATCCTGATGGCATGAGCATGTTGACGGTTATTACCATATGGGTGTGCATTGCTAATTGATGTGGTGCCGCCAGATGGCGTTTAACTTTTCTCCTAGGGGGTTAGTTGTATCATTTTTGTATATAACCACTGGAGATATTGTGTGAATTCATCTTCACTAGCTGAGCTACACTGATGAGATCTAATAAGATCGAAATCTAGATATGTAGATTGCTAAGGGGTGGATTCATACTTATATATGTTTAATAAGATTGGCCTTGTGCTGATATCTCAAGCACTCTGGTGGAATATTACTCCATAGAGGGCACTACCCGGTGATTCTGATGGCATGAGCATGTTGACCGTTATTACCATATAGCTGTGCATTGCTAATTGATGTGATGCCGCTAGATGGCGTTTAACTTTCCTCCTAGGAAGTTAGTTGTATCATTTTTGTATATAACCACTCGGGATATTGTGTGAATTCATCTTCACTAGCTGAGCTACACTGATGAGATCTAATAAGATCGAAATCTAGATATGTGGATTGCTAAGAGGTGGATTTACACTTATATAGGTTTTACAGCAATAAAACTGAGTCGATTCATAGACATTGCTGAAACATGAGTCCATCAATTCAGACCTGAGGCAAAGGTACAGTTAAAAAAGTGGACTGAAAGGAGATAATCTGCTAAAAAAAAATAGCGAAGACAGTTCTAGGGCACGGTCTTGGCGTCAATTTTATGGGATGCGCGTGGGGTAATTTTCATCGATTATATTCAAAAAGGAAAAACAATGAATGTCAAACTTATTGCGTCGTCTGAGTTATGAAATCAAAAAAAGACGGCCGTATTTGGCGAAAAAAGAGTTGTTGTTTCATCAAGGCAATGCACCAGTTCACACAGTCGTTATCATGTTGACCAAAATCAATAAATAAAAGTTCGAATTGCTTCCTCATGCACACTATTTACCAGAGATTGCCTCCTCGGATTATTTACGTTTTTTAAACTTAAAAAATGGCTCGGTGGTAAAATATTTGCCAACATGGAAGAGGTGAACTCTACGGATAATGGCTATTTTGAGCCGCTCGATGGTTCTCCCTATAAACAGGATATCAAAGCTATTGATCATCGATGTGATGTGAAATGATAGAAGGACCACCGCTGTCACCAAAATGATGTGTAACGATGGAAAGTCCTTGTCGATGACGCCAATACTGAGGTCCAGTTGCCGAGTCGATGCCGCCAATGTTGAGGGGAACCACCGCTGGATACCAACTGTTGACTGTTAACTTTTGGAACGTCATTGGAAGGAACTGGAAGCGTCGCTGCCACGACCTCAGTCAGAAACATTCAACGGTCAATATTACTGTCAATATTTTAGAATAATGACATTATTACTGTACGTATATGTTAAAAAAATACATTATTCTAAAATATTGACAGTATTATTGATCGTGTAAGGTATAGTAATGCTGGAATGAATAGAATACTGCTGTTTATCCGGATAATTGATAAATATTGAAGGAGGATCGAAGCACATACTGAGAGTACTATGATTTACAGTATTATTTACCGTGTAAGGTGCCTTATAGACTGAGGACTAAAACTATTGCTGTGTTGTTGAAAGTTGTAGATCTTGTTTGGGTGAAGAGTATGATGTGTGTTGCATCTTGGTCGCTCCGCGACTGTCTCGTCTGGGGGTACTCTTGTCACTGTTCGTTCTCTTATGTGTTGTCCTAATGACGCGTTCTAATGGGTACGTAATGACCAGCCGATAATGGGTTGGTGGGTCATTAGGGGTTCGTTTTGACGTAACAACCGATTCGCTTATTTGCGCAGACAATCTGTCGTTAAGTCACAACGAAACCCTAATGACCTACTAACCCATTAGAAGACGTGATTAGGACGACACAGAAGAGGACGAGTTGTGGCAAGAGTACCCTTAAACGAGACAGTCGTGACCAAGAGACACACACATCATAGTCTTCACCCAAACAAGATCCACAACTTTCAAACACACAGCAATAGTTTTAGTCCTCAGTCATTGAGGTGGTGGCAGCGACGCTTCCAGTTCCTTCCGACGACGTTACAAGAGTTAAACAGTTGGTATCCAGCGATGGTTCGCCTCAGCATTGGTGGCATCGACTCGGCAACTGGACTTCGATAATGGCGTCATCGGCAGGATCTTTACATCGTTACACATCATTTCGGTGACAGTGTAACCCCGGTATAATTCACATCAAACACAACAGATGAGAAAAGTGTATCGACCTAAAAAATTGAGATATAAGATTTTTTTTTTCAATTTGTGTGTGTTTTGTTTGTTGTGTCGGATATTTCTAGGATTACCCTCGCATATAAAATGAAAAATTGAAATTGATCTATTTACAAACAAGGAAAATTTAAATATATATATATATCTAGATATTTGGACCAAAAAGCTACCAGTGTACTACAATAGTAAATAATGGGCTCTGATAGTTATCAGAGTTGTCGAAGATGAAAGACTGAAGTTTGGATATAGTAATTTGAGGCGTTACTAAATGTACCTCACGAACAAGCTGATTACATAAATTTAAGAATAGATACAAAACGTGAGGACAACGATAAAGAACCTTCTCCAAAAGATAATCAGAAAATCAGAAACATAAAATCTATTTACAACCAAGGAAAATTTAAATATATATCTAGATATTTGGACAAAACAGCTACCAGTGTAGTACAAGAGTAAATAATGGGCTCTGATAGTTATCAGAGTTGTCGAAGATGAAAGACTGAAGTTTGGATATAGTAATTTGAGGCGTTACTAAATGTACCTCACGAACAAGCTGATTCCATAAATTTAAGAATAGATACAAAACGTGAGGACAACGATAAAGAACCTTCTCCAAAAGATAATCAGAAAATCAGAAACATAAAATGAAACACAAGCCAGATTATTATCAGATGCGTTTATGCTCCAACATCTTAAAAAATAATTCACCAACAAGGAAACGAAAGCTGCAGTTATATAAAATAATAACAAAAGCTGTACTTATATTTAGTCTGCATCTTAAGTAAATCCGAAAATGGCATATTGGTATGGCAGAGGAACATATTAAGTAAAATATGTGGGTGAAACAATATAATATAGCGAAGGAAGAACGAATAACATAGAAAAGGCACAGTGCATTAAATTATATTTTCATTTAATTTTATAATTTATTTTACTTGTTAAATTGTTAAAAATATATTTGTGAAAGGTGGACGAATATAAGGAATACTCATTGATGTTACTGATATCTTTAATTTATGAAATGTATAAGAAACTTTCCAGTTCTTGCTTCCCATACCTGTTTTGTTTGATTCTTTTTGTCTTCAATAAAAGAAGAAGAGGTAGACCAAGAAAAAAGTGGGACAACATAATAGAGGAAATAATAATCAAGAAAGGTAAGACAGATAAACAAGCAAGAGAACTGGCGAAGAACAGAAATGAGTGGAAAGAATTTACAAATGTATAAACAACAACAATAATAAACTTTTATTTTTATAGCTATCAGCCTGAGTGATTTTTCGCTGGTAAAGGGAGAAGCTCAAAGGGAATGTAATCACCCGTTATTTACTTTAAAGGTGATTCGCGAAATTTCGCCCACAACGGGGTTTGAACTCTGGCTCCTAATGGTCAGTACGAGCCGGATGGCGGCGCGTCTAACCACTAGGACACTGAGCTGGGTAAGAAATATAAATTTTAATGTGTAAAAATTCTTACATGGAGTTATCACACCGAATGGCTTTTCCGCCGGAAAAGAGAGAATCATATAGAAGTTAATCTCCCAGAATTTGTCTTAACTTTATATGAAAATGACTGAAAAGTGTGAAAGTGGTTCGCGAAAATTCACCTAGGGTGTAGATGTGGACTAGTGCTTATTGGGGGATTTTTTTTAGAACGGAATTTTTGGGTGGTTATGCCAAATAATAGTAATTTACATTATTAGTGCAGGAAGGCAAGTTTCCCGAATGAGCTATGTTTTAAGAGCGAATTCGGGAAACTTGCCTTAACGCACAAATAATGTATCTTATTTTTTGTACGAATAAATACACTTAAAAAAATAATATATAATAAATACTTTACATTTATTTAAAGTTATTTAAAGTTGTTGTGACAAATAGGTTAGTCACACTACTAATGACATATAATATAAAATCTATATTTTCTTCAAAATTGTATTTATTCAGTACCATATCGTTACATTTTAATGCAATTTGAAGTATAAGAGGCGTACACTGTGCTTGCATGCATTCTCATATTTATAAATGCACATTTACATTGGTACCGAATTTTAAGTTGGCAACACTGGCTACTTCCCGCACTAGTGCGGAAAGTAGTATTTCCCGTACCCAAATCAATGCGGGAAAACTTGTCTTAAGACATGAGTACAAAAAGGTCTTTTTTGCGTGTCAAATAAAAAGTATAATCGACTAAAAGCCGAGTGCGATATACAACATCAATTTCGCACCGAGTCTCTGTTAAAATTGCAGTATAGTAGATAGTAATTTTGATTATTTCAGAATACCTCATCAATCGGGCTAACCAGGTTTCTACCTAAAATGTAGTTTATTTCTCAGTTTGTTGGCTATTTTAATTTTTACTCGAAATTTTCATCAATGGGCTATCGATAGTTACATGGTCCTGTATATGATAGTGCCAATCGTTTTTCTAAGAAGTAAGGCCTGGTATATAGGTACAGTAAAATTAAATTTTTTCGATTATTTTTGAACTGTCGATAGTCGTTTCTTCACTAGTAATACTTACTACGATCGTGCCCATCACTACTAAATGTTATTGATAAATTAAGAGTTAAATAATATCTGAGGCCTGGTGTATATTAATCTGAGCAGTAACATTTTCCTTCACTTGTTTTCAAGTATCCACACATATTTTTCGGACTATTGATTTCATTTCAATCGAAACATCAATAGTCCGTTTGTTTTTCTGAGAATGGCCTAGAAAAGTTTAGACCAATTTGTTTGGAATATTGGAAAATTATTTTTTATTTCGCTTCACCAATATAAAACTAAAACTAATCTTATTAATATAACTGTATTTTGCTTGATAACACTTTCGTACTAAATGATCCGGATAAGTTCTTTCAAGTAGATCACTGTTGATTTTTTAAGAGAAACGCATTTTCTTTGTATTGAGCTTTACGACCATCATTATATATACAAGGTAGCAGATCGATTTCATTAAAAGGCACGCAGATAATCGCGGGAAGCAATTAATTAACTAGTATGAGCAGCTAATCAACTAAAAAAGTTGCTCTGGCAATTACCACCAGCTAGTTTTAGTTGTAAAACAACAACGAACTAAACGTACACTGTAAGAACCTATAATTATATTCTAGCAACCCCTCATCAAAAAAATCATCAGTATTATTGTGTTTTCTTTCAATCAGGCTGCGAATGATAATTTGGAAACAGCAAGGATTATTTCCTAATTATCATTTGCGGCCTGATTGAAAGAAAACACAATAATACTGATGATTTTTTTGATGAGGGGTTGCAATTGTTTTAAAAATGTTGATTAATAAAAAAGGCCTTTAATTGGCATAACCCCTCAAGATTATAAAAATCTTCCAATAAACAATACTCATAACAGCAAGACAAAAAAACACCTAAAATAAAAATTAAAAGTAACAATCAGCCAATCTCCGAATAAACAATACTCATAATAGCAAGAACAAAAAAATACATAAAAATAAAAAGTAACAATCAGCCAATCTCCGAATAAACAATGCTCATAACAGTAAGAACACAAAAAAATACATAAAAAATAAAATAAAATCAGCAACATGTTGATTAATGTAAAAGTAGTGGGTTCTGAATCCATCGCTCTACCACACAGGTTGTCGTGTAAAAGCATCCAGAAGGCATCCTAAAACGCCCCTTCCACTTAAATACGTTAACATTTTATTGCGCAGAAAAGAGTAATTCGGGTTATGTTCAACTTGAATCCGCTAGATTCCTGTCGGAATTATTTTAAAGAATATGGGTTGATATGGCTGACGTTTCCTTCAATAATAATAATATATAATGCTTCACTATTTGTACGGAAGAACACTTATCTCTTCAATAGCGCAGCCGATCATCATGCCTACAGCACCCGCAACGCGGCAAATCTATACCCCGATAGTTCGCAATCTGCATTGAATTCTTGATATCTTTAGAATTTTTGTAGTAAATTATATAACAAGCTATCGGAAGAGATAAAGAACTGCAGTGGAAATTCTGGGTTTAAGAAATGCCTAAAGAAATTTCTCCTGCTAAATTCCTTCTACTCAGTTAAAGAATATGTAACACATGTTCAATAAATGAATACTTCCTAGTTACTAGTTAATTATATGTATATTGCTTTGACGTTATTTCTTTTTGTATAGCATTTGGAATTTGGAATTTATTTGATTTTAATAAAAGAGTTACCACAACAACGCTAATAGTAAATGTTTTAATGTGTTTTGATAATATAAATTCATCATAACATATTCAAGATAATATTATTGAACTAAACTATATTTCAATAATGAAAAATTCATACACCACAGCGTGTCTGTTGTTGTTTCTTAATCGTGGGAGGACCATTATCATACCACATGAAAATTATTCCATTTAGGAAGTGGTGTGTTCAGTGTTACGAGGGCCATATCTCGTGCAATAACAATTTAGCGGTCTCGTCGCCGCAACTTTATATGGGCTAAAACACCTCAAATAAATCGACACCGTTATCCACAGGCACAACACCGGCCTAATTCGAGTTTCGTGTACTTCATGTATAATGGGGCGCGTAAACTGTGCCCATTCCGTTCGCCGAATTAAAAGTGAGCAATGAAAACTGTATCACGGTAATGGTGGTAATGGCGAGGCAGTAACCATCAGATGTCGGACCGAGATAACGCAGTAAGTCGTTTTCCCGCAATTTTGTTCACAGACACACAAACATACATATTATACACACATCATACACACACACATATTATACACACATCATACAAACACATACACGCCCACACACAAACTCACAAGTATCATCAAAAATGGTCTATTTCGACTAGAAAAGTCATGGAACATGGAGAGTAGTCAAAATTCGCGGCTTGATTTTTTTCGCAATCACCAAGTAGTAATAATTATTACCTTCATCACCACAATTAAGTAGCCAAGACATTGCACCGAAAACTATCACACATATCGCACAACTCAAAATTACTATTTTAAAGAAAATCCGATTCAAATTTTTAGGTAGGTAGTAGGTATTGATAATTCAGCACTAACATAACTGCTCTCTAGCGACCGAATACGTGAGTTACTTTTATCAAAGTCTTGCACATAGTAATTTACTATATTTTCGTTTTGATTATGACACAATCGAAAAATTGCACTTTTTTTAAATTATCCTCTATCTGCCTTCGTCCAATCGATCGATATATGGCCTAATATACATACATCCATATGCCATACTATAAGTAAACCCTGACCCTGACAATTTAATCCGTGATTTAGTAATTTCTTGTAATTTCTTATACAGTTTTAGTAATTAATATGAGCAAGTTACCTCTCCAAATTTAACTAGGTCCTGATTTACATTATTGAACATCTGACGCTTGCAATAATTACGATCGTGATGAACACGTCTGTGTAGGTCATTGGCAAAAGTCATATATATATATATATATATATATATATATATATATATATATATAGATAGATATATGTATATTAAAAAAAATTATTTATCTCCTTCATTGAAAATGAATCTACCACGTAGTAGATGCCACAACCATTCAATTTCTGAATATTTTCGTAAAAATTTGAGTGTTTTATAATTTTAATATGTTTCCTGATATTGAAATTCATATATTTTAAAGTATACATGTTTAAATAGTTATTGAATTTGATACAATTATGTAACTGCCTATCGACCTTCGGGTCCTTCTGCTCTGTATTAATCTATGTGCATGTGAGTGACTTGTTACTCCAGAAAATCGTCCCCGGGGTTTCTAAAATGTCGTTAATTGCATATAAACGACAAATGGTAGTAATGAGTATTCGGGCCAGGATTCGAAACCAGGCCCGTTCGTAAAGTTCGGGTGCTGCACTACATCGGCTTCTGATAAATATAATTTATTAGATAAAATATATGACTATAGTAATTAAGGAATATAATAATCATTAAAAGTTAAATTTGACAATAAAGCCGATAATTATAATTACATTACGTAAATATATACCGTTCTATCAAAAACTAAAATCGCAACCCTTTATTTATTACACAAATATATTAAAATAAAAAAGTAATTGTAATATCCGTCTGATCAAAGATCATAAAGGGATTATATGTTGAAAACCTCTAAATTTTGAGTTATTTATCCTGATGTGGGCAACTAAAAAATGTTTACTCAATTACGTTTGTCCAAATTCCTTTGGATGGATTATTCCAATTTTGTTGCCAAATATCTTAAGACTTGGGCTACTAAAATATGTTTACTAAATTACGTTTGTCACCTTAATTGACTTGTAGTTAGTCCATCCATAAACTTGACACTAATATCACATATAATTTAATTCAGAAAGAAGTGAATACAGACAACAACATAATTACAACATTAATTATATCATAATTAATACTCGTCTTACCTTATTTAGTAGCTGACGTTTCTGTAGATGGCCCCGCACGAAACATTGGATCTGAAAACAAAGCCCAAAATAAAAACCGTAATAAATTGCTTCCAACGGATTGAGTTGTTATCGCGTTTAGAGCCTATCAATTTAATTGCATTACGCCGCATGGCCGTTTGTATATGTAAAATAAAACAATACAATTCAGACCTATCCGACAATCCGTGATTCACAGCCGTAACTGTACGGAAAGGCCGCATATTAGGGCTCATAAAATTAAATCGGGCGAACCGAATTTATTTGGGCAACACCTGCACGACGTTGAATTATTCATTCGCGGCAATTACCAACAATTAATGCAGAGAGTTTTTAGGTGGATTAATTGTATTATAACACGAATCACTACTGTTAATATTAATAATAAATTAATGACAATTATATACTTTTGTTATATACTACGAGGGGAGTTTCCTTAGCTATGAAAATAAGGAGTTAGAGGAGAAAAAAATCCTTTTAGGAATCATCGATATTTTTGTAAATGTCTGAATCAGATGGTCTGGCCTGAGGTGGGGATCAGGCCAAAAAAAGCAAGCCTACCATCAGATTCAGACATTTACAACAAATATCGATGATTCTTTATGAATCTTTAAAGACGCCCGAAAGGTTAATATTGGGTTTTGTGTATATAAATGTGCTCTAAACATGAAATTTGCTTTTCTAGAATTACACTGACATTTCCCCTTGCACATAAATAATTATTAAATATTTATCGAATATTATCTATTTTATTCTTCACTGTATGGACTTTTTTTTAAAGACGACGATTTATTATAGGCGTAAATTATACACCTATATCCAACACCTGTATTACCGAATAAAAATGAAATTAATAAAACCCAGTAATTAGAAATGTCACGCATTTGCCGAACTCACAGGTCGAAACGAATCGAAACAACGATAACATCGCGCGTTTCTAACGACATAATAACGTTATTTCTTCACGAGCGCCGCTTCGTCGTGTGGGTGTAATGTGATATTAATATTCCTTAAATTATAGCTATAAAGATTTTGCCTACCATGGAAGCAGCATTAATAATTAACATGAAACAGATACGCGCTATTTATCTAGCGTTGTGTTGTTAAGACGTTACCAAATTATTGACCGGCGGGCAGATTTTATTGCCGCTTATGAATATTTATGGGAGTTTTCTTAACGCTTCGCGTGTTTCCTCAGTGGCTGCTATAATGGTAAATTGAATAACATAATGTAAAGGTATTGGGTGCTATTTGTTGTAAATTGTAGAGATGGATGTAATTATCTACTAGAAATAATCACCAGATTGGTAATTAATGATTATTAAAAGTTTATATTATATAATTACTATTTATAACACTGATGGACGATGTCATTAAATAAACAAAAGAAAAAACGAAAGGAATTACAATTGGCTATAAGAAAATGACAAAGATACAAATAACACAGTGCGCATTCGTGGATGATATAGTAATATTTGGATAAGATCAGAAAAAGATTTAAACGAGAACCTTCAAATATGGAATTATGCTTTTATTTATCCTTTATATTTGATGTAGTTTCTTGAATTTATAGAATTTCTTGAATTTCTTGAATTTCTTGAATTTCTTGAATTTCTTGAATTTCTTGAATTTTTTGAATTTCTTGAATTTCATGAATTTCTTGAATTTCTTGAATTTCTTGAATTTCTTGAATTTCTTGAATTTCTTGAATTTCTTGAATTTCTTGAATTTCTTGAATTTCTTGAATTTCTTGAATTTCTTGAATTTCTTGAATTTCTTGAATTTCTTGAATTTCTTGAATTTCTTGAATTTCTTGAATTTCTTGAATTTCTTGAATTTCTTGAATTTCTTGAATTTCTTGAATTTCTTGAATTTCTTGAATTTCTTGAATTTCTTGAATTTCTTGAATTTCTTGAATTTGAAATATTCTATTCCAAATTCATTATTAGTCTATATACCTGCAGCATCATACGTATACTGACTAGGGCTGAGCAGGGCCGATCCTAGGTAATCTGCCGCCCGCGTGCGAACATAATTTGGTCGTCCTTAATGCTGTACTTAAAAATTTATAACTAAAGGTCGTTTTAGACTAGACAATTTCTTAGCTCAAAAGTTATTCAAGAAATGAATTCATATATCCTCCTCCCATACAATTTGTCCTTGACAAATAGAACGCGTTATATTTTTCCATTCAATCTACCATCCAATTCAATATTTCAAATAATTTGCTGTATAATACGAGATAATTTAGATTGTTTCGCATCTTGACTAACTTCTAACTATAGGACTGCAAGCAATCAAAGGTAGCAATTAGGCAACCAAAATTTATAATTCCCACTCGCTTCTGCGCTACTCATTAAAAAATCAGATATAAAATGTTTGTTCTAACATTATCGCGACGTCGCATCATCGCCCATCCATCAACGAAATGAAGAAAAAAAATGCTGTTCCCTCTACCATATGTTGCTCACGTATCTAAAATGCTCATAATTTTGCATAAATTTCCCATGGAACCAGTTGCAATTCCCCCCCGTCCGTTAATTAAGCCTAATGAATATCCAGCGCGCGTCGGCGCCGCGCGCGTTTTTTTTTGCGCTCACCGCAGGACTCAATCGCGCCGGCAGGCGGCACCTTTGACCTGACCTGGCGGTGGCCGAGTGTACGGGAACATAAATATTTGCATTGTGTATGCGAAAAATGCTAATGCAATGATATTGAGAACCGCGCCACTCTTCTCGCACTCAATTGGATGCAATTTGAATAGCAATTTCATTGTGAGAGGCCAAATAGAGAATGGTTTAGATAAGTAGATAGAGCAGTGACGCTCAAACTGTTTTATGAATTAATTTCGCATATAGCAGTTAACTTTCATATATTGGTTATACTAGGAAATTGCATAGACATGTTTAAAAAAACAACAATTGATTTTCTGTACAATTTTACAGGCAATAATATAAATAGAAATTTGTACAACATATAATCTACATATAGACTGTGTAGCAATAAGGGCCAATATGCTTATGTCCCTATATGTGGAGAAATTAATAAATCATTTATAAAAGCTAATTTGTAAAAATAATGAGTAGGATCTTTTATAACCGAGGCTCATAATTGAGTTTTTCATAAATTTTTGGACATGAATTACATAAAAAAAAATTGCATCATAATGAATAGGCGTTTGTGCAGGAATATGTGACAATACAAATTTCAACTTACAAAAGCCATATCTTTGAAGGCAATGAAGATATATCATTCGCGTTTTTGAAATTGAGTTCATAATACAATTATGAACAACTGTAACAAAAAAATATTCTAAAATTAGATAATGAGGAACCGTTTTCCTTGCCAGAAATGACTGATAATATAAAGTTCAAATTTAATAACCATTTCTTTGAAAATAATGAAGATATATCATTAGGGTCTTTGTAATTTATATCTTCATACATTTCTGGACAAACACAAACACACAAAATTCTAAAATTGAATCTTGATTAATCCTATTTTTAGCAGGAATGTGTGATAATACAAAATTCATATTTTACAAGCCATATCATTGAAGATAATGAGGATATCTCATTTAAGTGTTTAAAATTGAGTTCCTGAGTCCTAAATTTCAAATTTATATTATCAGTCTTTTCTGCTAATCTCATTATATAAATTTAGGATTATTTTGGTACACTAGTCCAAAGGGACTAGTGTACCAAAAAAATCCTAAATTTATATAATGAGTTAGCAGAAAAGACTGATAATATAAATTTGAAATTTAATAAGCCATATTTTTGACGAAAATGAAGATATATTACTAAGGAGTTTTTAAAATTGACTTCTTAATATATTTCTTGACTTGTGCAATAAATAAAAACCGCGAATTACATAATAAGGAATAGTTTTCATAAGCAGAAAACAGTGTTAATACAAATTTCAAATTAAACAAGCCATATCTTTGAAGATAATAAAGATATCTCATTGGGATCTTTAGAATTGAGTTTTTCATACATTTCTAAACAAGAATAACACAACAAATCTTAAATTTGCATCATGATGAATAGGTATTTTTACAGGAATGAGTTATAAAACAAATTTCAAATTTCACAAGCCATATCTTTGAAGATAATGAAGATACCTCATTAGAGTCTTTATAATTGAATTTTTCATACATTTTTAGATAAGAATAACACACAAAAATCTTAAAATTGCATCATGATGAATAGGTATTTTTTCAGGAATGTGTGATAATACAAATTTTAACTTTTAGAAGCCATATCTTTAAAGATAATGAAGATAACTCATTGGACTCTTTATAATCGATTTTTTCATACATAATTTAGTTATGAATAACACACAAAAATCTTAAAATTGCATCATGATGCATAGGTATCTTTGCAGAAATGTGTGATAATACAAATTTAAACTTTTACAAGTCATGTCTTTGAAAATAATGAAGATATCTCATTGGACTCTTTATAATTTTGTTTTTCATGAATTTTTAGACAAGAATAACACACAATAACTTAAAATTGCACCATGATGAATAGGTATTTTTGCAGGAATGTGTGATAATACAAATTTCAACTATTAGAAGCCATATCTTTGAAGATAATAAAGATAACTCATTGGAGTCTTTATGATTGAGTTTTTCATACATTTTTATATGAGGATAACACCAAAAATCTTAAAATTTCATCACGATGAATAAGTGTTTTTGCAGGAATGTGTGATATATATGTGTGTTGATAATACAAATTTCAACTTTTACAAGCCATATCTTTGAAGATAATGAAGATACCTCATTGAGTCATTATAATTTAATTTTTCATACATTTTTAGATAAGAATAACACACAAAAATCTTAAAATTGCTTCATGATGAATAGATATTTTTGTAGGAATGTGTGATATAATACACATTTCAAGTTTTACAAGCCATATCTTTAAAGATAATGAAGATATCTCATTGGAGTCTTTATAATTTTGTTTTTCATAAATTTTTAAACAAGAATAACACACAAAAACTTAAAATTGCACCATGATGAACAGGTATTTTTGCAGGAATCTGTGATAACACTAATTTCAACTTCTACAAGCCATATCTTTGAAGATAATGAAGATAACTCATTGGAGTCTTTATAATTTAATTTTTCATACATTTTTAGATAAGAATAACATACAAAAATCTTAAAATTGCATCATGATGAATAGGTGTTTTTGCAGGAATGTGTGATAATACAAATTTCAACTTTCACAAGCCATATCTTTGAAGATAATGAAGATACCTCATTGAGTCATTATAATTTAATTTTTCATACATTTTTAGATAAGAATAACACACAAAAATCTTAAAATTGCATCATGATGATTAGATATTTTTGTAGGAATGTGTGATAATACAAATTTCAAGTTTTACAAGCCATATCTTTAAAGATAATGAAGATATCTCATTGAAGTCTTTATAATTTTGTTTTTCATACAGTTTTAGACAAGAATAACACACAAAAACTTAAAATTGCACCATGATGAACAGGTATTTTTGCAGGAATCTGAGATAACACTAATTTCAACTTCTACAAGCCATATCTTTGAAGATAATGAAGATAACTCATTGGAGTCTTTATAATTTATTTTTTCATACATTTTTAGATAAGAATAACACACAAAAATCTGAAAATTGCATCATAATGAATAGATATTTTTGTAGGAATGTGTGATAATACAAATTTCAAGTTTTACAAGCCATATCTTTAAAGATAATGAAGATATCTCATTGGAGTCTTTATAATTTTGTTTTTCATACATTTGTAGACAAGAATAACATACAAAAACTTAAAATTGCACCATGATGAACAGGTATTTTTGCAGGAATGTGTGATAACACTAATTTCAACTTCTACACGCCATATCTTTGAAGATAATGAAGATAACTCATTGAAGTCTTTATAATTTAATTTTTCATACATTTTTAGATAAGAATAACACACAAAAATCTTGAAATTGCATCATGATGAATAGGTGTTTTTGCAGGAATGTGTGATAATACAAATTTCAACGTTTACAAGCCATATCTTTGAAGATAATGAAGATACCTCATTGAGTCATTATAATTTCATTTTTTATACATTTTTAGATAAGAATAACACACAAAAATCTTAAAATTGCATCATGATGAATAGATATTTTTGTAGGAATGTGTGATAATACAAATTTCAACTTCTACAAGCCATATCTTTGAAGATAATGAAGATAACTTATTGGAGTCTTTATAATTTAATTTTTCATACATTTTTAGATAAGAATAACACACAAAAATCTTGAAATTGCATCATGATGAATAGGTGTTTTTGCAGGAATGTGTGATAATACAAATTTCAACTTTTACAAGCCATATCTTTGAAGATAATGAAGATCCCTCATTGAGTCATTATAATTTAATTTTTCATACATTTTTAGATAAGAATAACACACAAAAATCTTAAAATTGCATCATGATGAATAGATATTTTTGCAGGAATGTGTGATCATACAAATTTCAACTTTTACAAGCGATATCTTTAAGATAATGAAGATACCTCATTGAAGTCTTTATAATTGAATTTTTCATACGTTTTTAGATAAGAATAACGCAAAAAATCATAAAATTACATCATGATGAATAGATATTTTTTTGCAGGAATGTGTGATTATACAATATTTCTAGTTTTACAAGCCATATCTTTGAAGATAATGAAGATAACTCATTGAAGTCTTTATAATTGAGTTTGTCATACATTTTTAGATGAGAATAACATAACAAATCTTAAAATTGCATCATGATGAATAGGTATTTTTGCAGGAATGAGTGATAAAACAAATTTCAAATTTCACAAGCCATATCTTTGAAGATAATCAAGATATCTCCTTGCGGTCTTTATAATTGTGTTTTTCATACATATTCAAACAAGGATAACATAAAAAATCTTAAAATTGCTTTATGATGAATAGGTATTTTTGCAGGAATGTTTGATAATGAAAATTGTAACTTTTACAAGCCATATCTTTGAAGATAATGAAGATAGCTCATTGGCGTCTTTATAATTGGGTTTTTCATACATTTTTAGATGAGAATAACACCAAAAATCTTAAAATTGCATCATGATAAATAGATATTTTTATAGGAATGTGTAATAATACAAATTTCAACTTTTACAAGCCATATCTTTGAAGATAATGAAGATAACTCATTGGAGTCTTTAGAATTGCATTTTTCATATATTTTTAGATAAGAATTACACACAAATCTTTAAATTATATCATGATGAATAGGTATTTTTAAAGGAATATGTGATAATACAAATTTCAACTTTTACAAGTCATATCTTTGAATATAATGAAGATAACTCCTTGGAGTCTTTATAATTGAGTTTTTCATACATTTTTAGATAAGAATAATACACAAAATCTTAAAATTTGCATCATGATGAATAGATATTTATGCAGGAATGTGTGATAATACAAATTCCAACTTTACAAGCCATATCTTTGAAGATAATGAAGATAACTCATTGGAGTCTTTATAATTGAGTTTTTCATACATTTTTAGACAAGAATAACACACAAAAGCTTAGAATTGCACCATGATGAATAGGTATTTCTGCAGCATGTGATAATACAAATTTAAACTTTTACAAGCTATATCTTTCAAGATAATGAAGATTTCTCATTGGACTTCAAATTGTATGTTTAGAATTCCTTTGGTAGCTCATGCTCCGGGTTGAATTTGGCCTATCCTAACTTTTAAATTTATTCTTTGTAATTTTGCCTGCGGAGCCTAAATCTATTACATAATACTAAACTACTTAATATTATTATTAAAATATTAATATTTTTAGGCTCCATTTTAGATTTAATATAATAATAATATCAAGTAGTTTAGTATTATGTAATAGTTTTAGCCTCTGTTTTAGGTTTAATATAATAATAATATTTAGTAGAACGGAGCCTAAAACTATTACATAATACTAAACTAGTTCATATTATTATTAAAATATTAATATTTTTAGGCTCCGTTTTAGGTTCAATATAATAATAATATCAAGTAGTTTAGTATTATGTAATCATTTTAGGCTCTGTTTTAGGGTTAAATATAATAATAATATTTAGTAGAACGGAGCCTAAAATTAGTACATAATACTAAACTACTTAATATTATTATTATATTAAGTCTAAAACGGAGCCTAAAACTATTACATAATACTAAACTACTTAATATTATTATTATATCAAATCATAAAATAGTTTAGTCTTATACTACGATGTAGTATTTTGTAATCGTTTTAGGCTGTGTTTTCGGTTTAATATAATAATAATATTAAGTAGTTTAGTATTATGTAATCATTTTAGGCTCTGTTTTAGGGTAAAATATGATAATAATATTTAGTAGAACGGAGCCTAAAATTATTACATAATACTAAACTACTTAATATTATTATTATATTAAGCCTAACACGGTGCCTAAAATTATTACATAATATTAAACTACTTAATATTATTATTATATCAAATCATAAAATATTTTAGTCTTATCTACGATGTATTTAACACCAACTTGAATCAAAACAAAAAATATTCAATATCCTTCGAATCTCTTCCAGGAATTAAAAACCATGCTGTGCAATTAATTAACAACTGTTCGCCAGTGTTGCCCAAACATTAATCATCACCTCGTAGTCGCCAGGTTAACATGGTGGATGATTAATTTTTCTGCGCCAGTTTATTAAATACGGGCACAATAATCATTATGGAAATTATAACCGTTCATCGGTAGGGCCTCAATTAAACAAACGCTATGATGAATAATTCATTAACAATTTTTGGCTGCAGTATATGGCGTTGGCAACGGCTTATGTAAATTCCATGCAGCCAGAAATTAATATTGCAAAAATCAATATTCAAGTACCTTTTAAAATGCAAATAGCGGCTTTCGCGCGGGTTACTCATCAATCAAAAAGTTGAGAAAAATGAGTTTTTAATATATACGGTTTTATTGATTGTTTTTTAAACTACGCATATTCAAGATTGCTGACAGGACAGGAATTTAGATGTTATTGGAAGGTATAAAAGGCTGTTTCGTACTATGGGAAACGTCGCAGTTATTTTAACCAACTAATTATAATAATTTGATTCGACATAAATCTGAAATTAATAAAACATAATTTCACTTGATAAATACAAAATACCTGAAAGTAGAATTGTCTAAAGAATAAATGAATAATGTATTTACGACTAACTTAAATACACACTATATGATAAAAATACTGACTACGTCTTTGAAGGCAAAAAAAAACAAACCAAAAGTTGGGGAAGAATTGTCCTGGGCTTGAAATTCTCTATAACATTGCAATTTGAATAATCTTTCTAGTTTTAAAAAGAAAATAGTTAGGACCGAATACCGTGAAAAGGCAGAAAATCACTCAGTTTGTGAGAAAACCGTAAATTTCCGGGTATAATTTCCCACTCATAGCTATAATTGAGCAACGATGTAATAATTCCAATTTATTAGAAATAAATCATAAAAGAATTTAAATAGCATACATATCATTTAAATCAAACCGCAGCTCCTTAATTGGCGCCCACAAGAAGACAAGCGGCCGCTCAGCTAGGTAGCTTTTAGCTAATTGCATATACAAGCTATAAATCCCGACAGAAATGATTTGCATGTGCCCCCCTTGGCGGCGGCTCGGGCGTTTCTAACGCTAAACCACCTCCAATATATAAAAAATACCTGCATTCAATTACACAATCGTGATTTATAAGCCCAGCGGAATCAATTCAGCTGTTTATCCCCCCGGATTCTGCGTGTAATTTCCGCAAATTTATTTATGGTGTCAGGAGGATCATTTGCAAGCTGGAGCGTCTCCTTCGCAGTTGCATGTTATCCCACGATTAGTTGCATTCAGACGCCGAATAACCGTTTTCGAGTGTGGTTTCGAGTGTGGTATTTATAACAATAATCACACGCAGATTTAGGGTGATGCGTGATAGTGCTAAATATCTAATCGACAGTTCGGGGGAAAATTTTGACATTTCAAATTATTTGGTTCGATAATATATGTAAATTTGCACCGTGTTTCGCCTATTTCTGAACAACAACACGCCCAATATAACTTTATTTATTTAATCGAATGCCTATCTACCGTATTTTGGTGTAGGCCATAAACTACGAACACTAAAATTTCTATGTATAAACATTTATAAATTGATATATGCTATATAATAATAATAATATTAATAAAGAGTCTTTTTCCTTTTCAATTACAATTTCAAAATAGTTTGACATTAGAACAATACAACATTGAAAAAGAAAACGGTGGTTCTCAGGTGATTGTATAACAATCTCTGCTTTTCAAAACAACCTATGAACGTACTTTTATTTGTCAAGTATGAGTCGCTTTCGTTTATCGTTCGGGTGTTGTTCTGGGCTGGTCTTAGCTAGTTTAGAACAGCCTAGAACAGATAAACGAAAGCGGCTATGGTCAGCAATTCTTTCATAGAAAATTAAACGAATGAAATTTCTTCACGTAATTCTTCAAAGTATAATAGATTTTGTGAGTATGATACAAGTCTACGAAAAATGTTTATTTTTAATGTTTTTTCTTTAAAATAAACTTGAATTGTAATTTTAAAAAAAGAGCTTAAACTATTGTTTCCTTACAAGGTTGAGATGTGTCGTTGTGAAGGTTCGTAAGAGATTTGTCATCTTATATTGCGATAAACTGCTCTCTATAATGATAACTATTGTCGCATCTAGGAAGTTATCGTAAAATACTCATACAATTCCCGTGGGATGCGTCCGGTGTTATCTGCATGAAACAACTTGCGAATATATTAGTGTAAGCTCAGCACCGTTATGGGTGATACGCATACAGTCAATCACAACCTCGATAGATGCCCATAGACGAATACCAATATTATTGCACAAAATACATGTACAATAGTTATTAAATCTGTTAACTACTACTGTCCAGCAAGATTGAATTCATTAGTTATAAAACGTGAAGAAAATACAAATTAGCAGTTTCGCGATAAGAATACTTTCCTTATACATGTCTGTATTCAGAAATTAAAAGGACTTTTGTTTAAGTCACTTTTATATTGCAAACTACACTCCTAATTTGGATCAATCACTGCCAATTATTATAAAAAAAACAATGTTTCGAATTAATAATTACACAATTTGTAACGCAATTCTCCAGGCCGGCGTTGTTTGATCCAAACCGATAAACACAGAGCCCCGCACACATTACGGTACGTTCCCGGCGCATTCGTGGGCCTGAGAACCGGCCCCATCCAGATCGCAATATTGTCGAAATTGCGGCGATCGTAATAACCAACAAAACGCATAAAGTCACACACAAATTGCACGTTCCGTCGTCGCCGTTCGATTAAATTAAAAAGGGCCAGCCGGGCCAATTCGCTACGTGTCCGCACTGCGCCGCTTTTATCTGTTTGTTGACTTTGCCAAAAGTCCGAGATTAAAAAATGTGCCCACCACCGCTCACAGGTAGCAATTTCGTGAATAATTGTAGACTTTAACGCTCATTAAATTTTATGTCCGTTTTCAATCGCGCATCAGCTTTCGTATGCGAAACACGATAACAAACCGAAAACGCCGCGCTGAAAAGCGAGAGTCGTAAAAATGAATGGGGCACACACGACTGCGGATTTTGAGAGCGATGTAATCGTTGGGTCAGAAATAAATAATATTTTCACGCAGGCATACAATGAAGACAGGGCTTATAAATATGTTGGGGAGAAATCATCGGATACAAAATATTCATAAATGAAACTGAAAACTGTTAGCACTGTTAGCAATAAATAAGTTAATGAATTTTCAACCTTCCGTAGGGCGCAATATTATTTCAATAGGGACGGGCGCAATGCTAATTACGACTATACCAATATTTTTTTTCAAAAATATTTATAAAAATGTTACAACTCCCTAGGAGGAAAGTTAAACGCCATCTGGCGGCACCACATCAATTAGCAATGCACACCCTTATGGTAATAACCGTCAACATGCTCATGCCATTAGGATCACCGGGTAGTACCCTCTATGGAATAATATTCCAACAGAGTGCTTGAGATTTTTGTATATAACCACTCGAGATATTGTGTGAATTCATCCACACTAGCTGAGCTAATAAGATCGAAATCTAGATATGTAGATTGCTAAGAGGTGGATTTACACTTATATATGTTTTAAAAATATTTCTTTTTCTAACTACTTTACAACATCATAAGAGGCCAGAACTGAACATGGACTACAAAAAAAACTGCATGTTTCAAGCAAATTAAACCTAGACAGCATTATAAATTACTGCTGATTCCTTCAAAAGGGTGCATGTTGTGAAATTGCAGGCTGCTGTTCAAAAAGAAGCTGAGAACTTGGGGTTGAGTCTGTCGAAGAAAACTGACGGTATTAGGAAGTGGGATTTAAAAACTGTAACGAGGTGTTTTAATCGGATGGGGTTGATTGAGACTTACAATAAGAGAAGTCAGCTTCGCTATGGAGGTCTCGTCTTGAATGAAAAAGTGCGCCTGAGAGATCAAATGAGCCCGATGGAAGGAAAATGAAATTAGTTTTAGAAAACATAGCGAGTGGTAGAATAAAAAGATTTCTTTATAGCTATCAGGGCGAGGAATTGTCCACTGGTAAAAAGAAGCTTAGAGGAGTGTATATATATATATATATATATATATATATATATATATATATATATAAATTAAATATAGAATAACTCAGTCGATTAATTTAAATCAGCTCGTGGAATAAAAACCTTCCTGCAGACATTTTTTCAGGTCAAAATGATCCAAAATAGATAATTGTGAGCCTATATAAATATATAATGTAAAATAATATTATATATTATATTTTTGATCACTTTTTATAAGTCGCTTCATATAAAACAGCTTGTACAATATAAAACCTTCCTGCAGACCATATTTTTGGGTAAAAATAATCAAAAATAGACTTATTTGGAGACCAATTAAATATAAAATTAAAAATAATATCAAAAATTAAAATTTCTTAAATCTTTGATTTTCAGTCGATTAATTTAAAACAGCTCATACAATAAAAACTTTCCTGCAGACTTTATTTTTGAGTGAAAATAATCAATATAAAAGCTTATATTGAGCCAAAATTAAATATATAATGTAAGAAATATAAATATAAATTTATTGAATTATTGATTTATTAACATTTTGTATGTATAACTCAGTCGATTTATTTGAAACAGCTTGTACATTAAAAAACCTTCCTGCAGACTATATTTTTAGGTGAAAATTATCAAAAATAGACTTATTTGGAGACCAATTAAATATAAAATGAAAAATAATATCAAAAATAAAAATTTCTTAAATCATTGATTTTTTATAATTTTTTATAACTCAGTCGATTAATTTAAAACAACTTTACAATAAAAACTTTCCTGTAGACTTAATGTTTGAATGCAAATGATCAAAAAATGACTGATTCTGAGCCCAATTAAATATTGGTTATAAAATAATATCATAATTTTATTATTTTAAATCTTTGATTTTTTATAATTTTGTTAAATTACAACAGTTCGTAAAATAGAAATCTTCCTGCAGACTTTATTTTTGGGTGAATATGATAACAAAAAATAGCTAATATTGAGCCTAATTAAATATAGAATGTAAGAAATATCATAAATATAAATTTCTTAAATTATTGATTTATTATAATTTTTTATACTCAGTCGATTATTTTAAAACAGCTCTTATTATAAAAACTTTTCTGCAAACTTTATTTTTGGGTGAAAATTATCGAAAAACGGTTTATTTTGATCCCAATTAAATATAAAATGTTATTTAAATATCTTAAATCTTTGATTTTTTATATTTTTTTCAGTCTATTAATTTAAAACAGTTTGTATAATAAAAACCTTTCTGCAGATTTAATTATTGGGGGAAATTATCTAAAAATAGCTTATTTTCGGTCTAATTAAATATAGAATGTAAAATAATATAATAAATTTAAATTTCTTAAATCTTTGGTTTTTTATCATTCTTTATAACTCAGTCGATTAATATAAGCTTGAGCAATAAAAAAATTCAATATTTTTGCGTGAAAATGAATTGGGTCAAAAAATTATATATTTGGAGTTCAATTAAATATAGAATGTAAAATAATATCATAAATTTAAATTTCTCCCATATTTGATTTTTTATTATTTTTTATAACACAGTCGATTAATTTCAAACAGCTCGTTGCAATAAAATCTTCCTGCTGACATTAATTTTAGGTAAAAATAACCAAAATGTGGTTTATTTTAAGCCTAATTAAATATAGAATGTAAAATAATATTACAAATATTATATATTCTTTTATTAATTATCATTTTTTATAACTTAGTCGATTAATTTTAAACAGTTCGTACAAGAAAAAACCTTCCTGAAAACTTTATGTTTTGGATGAAAATCTTCAAAACACGGCTTATTATGAGCCCTATTAAATATAGAATGTAAAATAATTTCATAAATTTAAATTTCTCCCATATTTGATTTTTTATTATTTTATATATCTCAGTCGATTAATTTCAAACAGCTCGTGCAATAGAAACCTTCTTACAGACTTTATTTTTGGGTGAAAATGATAAAAAAAAACGATTTATTTGGAGACCAATTAAATATAGAATGTAAAATAATATCATTAATTTAAATTTATTCAATCTTTAATTTTTGATAATTTTTTATAACTCAGTCGATTAATTTCAAACAGCTCGTTGCAATAAAATCTTCCTGCTGACATTAATTTTAGGTAAAACTAATCAAAATATGGTTTATTTCGAGCCTCATTAAATATAAAATGTAAAATAATATTACAAATTTAAATATCTTGAATCTTTTATTTATTATCATTTT
Organism: Lordithon lunulatus; assembly: GCA_963942505.1. Classification (NCBI taxonomy): domain Eukaryota; kingdom Metazoa; phylum Arthropoda; class Insecta; order Coleoptera; family Staphylinidae; genus Lordithon; species Lordithon lunulatus. Next base: position 52,226,353 of record OZ012668.1, on the reverse strand, counting down.
TTATAACTTAGTCGATTAATTTTAAACAGTTCGTACAAGAAAAAACCTTCCTGAAAACTTTATTTTTTGAATGAAAATCTTCAAAACACGGCTTATTATGAGCCCTATTAAATATAGAATGTAAAATAATTTCATAAATTTAAATTTCTCCCATATTTGATTTTTTATTATTTTTTATATCTCAGTCGATTAATTTCCAACAGCTCGTGCAATAGAAACCTTCCTACAGACTTTATTTTTGGGTGAAAATGATAAAAAAACGAGTTATTTGGAGACCAATTAAATATAGAATGTAAAATAATATCATTAATTTAAATATCTTCAATCTTTGATTTTCTATCATTTTTTATATCTCAGTCGATTAATTTTAAACAGCTCGTTGCAATAAAATCTTCCTGCTGGTATTAATTTTAGGTAAAAATAATCAAAATATGGTTTATTTTGAGTCTCATTAAATATAGAATGTAAAATAATATTACAAATTTAAATATCTTGAAACTTTTATTTATTATCATTTTTTTATAACTTAGTCGATTAATTTTAAACAGTTCGTACAAGAAAAAACCTTCCTGAAAACTTAATTTTTTGGATGAAAATTATCAAAAAACAATTTATTTTGAGACCAATTAAATATAGAATTTAAAATTATATCAAATTATATTTAAATTTCTTAAGACTTTGATTTTTTATATTTTTTTATAACTCAGTCGATTAATTTAAAACAGCTCGTACAATAAAAACTTTCCTGAAGACTTTATTTTTGAGTAAAAATCTTCAAAAAACGGCTTATTCTAAGCCCAATTAAATATAGAATGTAAAATAATATTATAAATTTAATATCGTAAATCCTTGATTTTTTATATTTTTTTATATCAAATTATATTTAAATTTCTTAAGTCTTTGATTTTTTATATTTTTTTATAACTCAGTCGATTAACTTAAAACTGCTCGTACAATACAAAGTTTCCTGAAGACTTTATTTTTGAGTAAAAATCTTCAAAAATGGATTATTCTAAGCCCAATTAAATATAGAATGTAAAATAATATCAAAAATTTAATATCGTAAATCCTTGATTTTTTATAATTTTTTAGAACTCAGTCGATTAATTTAAAACAGCTCGTACAATAAAAACTTTCTTGCAGACTTTATTTTTAAGTAAAAATTATTTAAAAAATGGCTTATTCTGATCTTAGTTAAACATAGAATTTAAAATAATATCATAAATTTAAGATCCTTGATTTTTTATCGTTGTTTTATAATTTTGTCGATTAATTTAAAACAGCTCGTGTGATAAAAACCTTCCTGCAGACATTATTTTTGGGAGAAAGTAATCAAAAAATGGTTAATTTTGAGCCTAATTAAATATAGAATGTAAAAAATATTATAAATTTTATATATCTTGAATCGTTTATGTTGTATCATTTTTTATATCTTAGTCGATTAATTCAAAACAGCTCGTACAAGTAAAATCCTTCCTGCAAACTTTGCCTTTGGGTGAAAATGATCAAAAAATGACTTATTTGGAGCCCAATTAAATATAGAACGTAAAATTATATCAAAAAAATAAATTTCTTAAATCTTTGATTTTTATAGTTTTTATAACTCAGTCGATTAATTTAAAACAGCTCGTACAATATAAACTTTCTTGCAGACTTTATTTTTGAGTGAAAATAATCAAAAAACGGCTTATTCTGAGCCCAATAAAATATAGAATTTATAAAAATATGATAAATATACATTTCTTAAATGTTTGATTTATTATAATTTTTATAACTCAGTCGATTAATTTAAAACAGCTCATACAATATAAACTTTCCTACACACTTTATTTTTGGGTGAAAATTATCAAAACAATATTTTATTATAAGCCCAATTAAATATAGAATTTAAAGTAATATCAAAAATATAAATATCTTGAATATTTGATTTTTTATCATTTTTTATATCTCAGTCGATTAATTTAAAACAGTTCGTATAATAAAAACGTTCCTGCAGACTTTATTTTTGGGTGAAAATTATCAAAAATAGCTTATTTTGAGCCCAATTAAATATAGAATGTAAAGTAATATCAATAAATTGAAGATCTTTAATCTTTGATTTTTATATCATTTTTAATAACTCAGTCGATTAATTTAAAACAGCTCGTACAATAAAAACCTTACTGCAGACATTATTTTTGGGTAAAAATTATCAAAAGAGGGTACATTTTGAGTCCAATTAAATATAGAATGTAAAACAATATTAAAAATTTAAATGTCTTATATCTTTGATTTTTTATCATTTTTTATAACTCAATAGATTAATTTAAAACAGCTTGTATAATAAAAACCTTCCTACAGACTTTTATTTTTTGGGTAAATTTGATCAAAATATAACTGATTTCAGCCCAATTAAATATAGAATGTAAAATAATATCACAAATTTAAATATCTTAAACCTTTGATTTTTTTATCATTTTTTATAATTCAGTCGATCCATTTAAAACAGTTTGTATAAAAAAACCTTCCTGCAGAGTTTATTTATGGGCGAAAATGATCAAAAATGGCTTATTTTGAGTCCAATTAAATATAGAATGTAAAATAATATCATAAATTTAAATATCTTAAATCTTTGATTTATTATCATTTTTTATAACTCTGTCGATTAATTTAAAACAGCTCATACAATAAACACTTTCCTGTAGACTTTATTTTTAGGCAAAAATTATCAAAAAAGCATTTTATTTTAAGCTCAATTAAATATAGAATTTAAAATAATATCAAAAATTTAAATATCTTGAATCTATAATTTTTTATCATTTTTTATATATCTGTCGATTAATTTAAAACAGTTCGTATAATGAGAACCTTCCTGCAGAATTTAGTTTTGGGTGAAAATTATCCAAGAACAGCATATTTTAAGCCTAATTAAATATAGAATTCAAAATAATATCAAAAATTTAAATATCTTGAATTTATAATTTTTTATCATTTTTTATATCTCTGTCGATTAATTTAAAACAATTCGTATAATGAAAACCTTCATGCAGAATTTAGTTTTGGGTGAAAATTATCAAAAAATAGCTTATTTTAAGCCCAATTAAACATATAATTTAAAATAATATCTATATTAAGTGCCAAAAAATAAAAATTGAGTTAGACACCAAAAAACAAGCTGCATAGGCACATTTTGTTCTTGGGGTCTAACTCAAATTTTATTTTTTTGGCACTTGACCCATTATTGGTGTCCAGTTTTTTCAATTGTTTCTATTAATAAAGAATCTAGTATACAGTGTGAGTGTAACTCTGTATTGTGTATATTTTAATTATTAATTATATTTGCATTTAGTGAGCCGAATTCAGATTCACTTTTTCCGATATAATAGCTTGAATATGAACTATTATAGTTACAAGTCGCTAATTTAGAAGTGAATAAATGTAGCTAATTGTATATATTCACTGAAAAAAACTTATTTGTAAAAAAGTTACAACTAACCCCCTAAGAGGAAAGTTAAACGCCATCTGGCGGCACCAAATCAACTGGCAATGCACACTCCTATGGTAATTGATGTGGTGTCGTCAGATGGCATTCAACTTTCCTCTTAGGGGGTTAGTTGTAACTTTTTACAAATAAGTTTTTTTCAGTGAATATATACAATTAGGGGTTAGTTGTAACTTTTTTGTATATAACTACTAGAGATATTGTGTGAATTCATCCCTACTAGCTGAGCTACACTGACGAGATCTAATAAGATCGAAATCTAGATATGTAGATTGCTAAGAAGTTGATTCACACTTATATATGACTTATTATTTGTGTTCTAAACTCATTTGTATAAAGACTGTAATTGATCAATTATTTATATTGAAATTAAATGTATTTTTATTGTTTGTAGTTGTTAGCGTATATAAACACGTTTTTTTCTTTATTAAAAAATGTTCTTTAGTATTCTCTAATTAATGTGCAGATCTATGTGCAATTTATATTGGCGTGCACGTGAATAATTTGGTAGTTACTTTCATAAAATTATTGTGTTGACGTTACACATTATGTTGTCTTTATGGTATAACAGTTTAATACTCAACCTTTTTATTTTTCAAATAATATGACATTTCCATAATTTTCTAACCAGGCATCTCAACAAGCATCTACATAAACTTAGTTTCCCAGGCTAAACAAGTTCCATAAGAATACAATTAAATATAATTGCACTAAGACGCTTCAGCATCGCAGTTGCAATAATTCACAACAATACCGTCGTGCCCTTAAGAACAGGTGTGCATGCAGCTTTTTTACTTTATAAATCGCTACTGGTTGCTCTCATAAATTTTGCATTAAATTCCGAAAAGTAATAAATCCCTTAATGGGGCCCGCATTAAATTCAGAGTGATGGATCCCCGTATAATTTTCGTAATAACTAAATCAGACCCATTACCTTCACCACCGCCGCCGCTCAAAAAAAATATTATATGATAACCGCTGTCTACTTAAAATGCAGTTGCTCTTCCGCGAATCGGGTCCTTTTTGAAATCGGTGTTTCGCGAAACGCGCGATAGCGATCTTTTCGCACGGATGTGCATATTGATTGGCGGATGCGTTCTGGGAAAAGCGTTCACGAATTTAATTTTTTGACGACGCGTGATGCGAGTTTCAATCACTCACACACACACACACACACACACACACACTCAGGGCTTTTGGCGTGTCGGCGTAATTATAACGTCAGCCGATTTTTATTCGTGCCAACAAATTTTCGCAGCCTGCAGTCACGAACGGTCTGAATTATGGATCGGCGGTGTTACGAAGAGGGCTAAGTAGCGGTGGCATTTTATGGGGCCCTCGGGCGACTATTTAACGTCCGACGTGGTGGTATAGAGGGTGACATTTATGTCGAATGTCTTTATTTTGTAAATCCTGATGCAATATATTAAATTCAATAAGATCTGATCGATTTACAATTGAAGATAATAAATTATGTCGGACATAATAAAGTCGAGCAAAACATATATAAGTGTGAACCCACCTCTTAGCAATCTACATATCTAGATTTCGATCTTATTAGATCTCGTCAGTGTAGCTCAGCTAGTGAGGATTCACACAATATCTCGAGTGGTTATATACCAAAATTATACAACTAACCCCCTAGGAGGACATCGACAAAATGTGGATGACCGCTTGCACCCGCTTCCTATTCTGCAGTTCATTACAAATCTAATAATAAATAGTAACATTAATTAAAATAATAAGCCGCCCATTTTATTCTTATGTGAAAATTGTTCGTTGGTTTTTCGCGAATTTACACTGTCGGCATTTCGATATTGTAGGATTATAAATATCGGAATTTCAATACTATGGTATGACGTTATTTCGATTAGACGCGTATGATAAAGACGTGTACTGGCACACAAGATATGTTTTGATACAAAGAATCAAAAGATGTGTAGGTATAATATTTGATTATACTTGTAGGATTCCTAGACTTTAAAAATACCTAGATCCAACACGCACGTCTAATCAGTGTGAGTTCTTGCTGTATAACACGTCTTAATTCAAGATTCAGTTTTCTTAATTCCTATAAACATGATAATATGATAGCATTACATATATCGAGAAGATTAATGTATATTACAAGTTCCATCACTGTTGCGTGTGTAAAATACATCAGTTTTCTCGAGTTGCACTTTACAAATTACACTCAACATGACCCCCAAAATATATTAAAATCTCTACCACGAACCAATAAATATATTAAATAAATAATTGACCTTCTTAATCACACATTCTGTGAAACGCACCGGCGCGTAATTGCTTCGGTAGCCGAATTAATCCCTCAAACAGATCGACCTGCCACCAAACAAATCAATTAAACTTATTAATCTCACCAAAAAAAAAAAAATAGCGTGCACGGCAGCTAGCGCGCATCAACGCGCTCTCGAAGAAATAGACCATGTAAACTGTGATCTCAATTGCCTTTCAATTAGTACCGCGCCGGTCGTATTTAATCACATCTCATTAGCATCCTGCGGTGGCACGAGTGAGATGTTGCTGAAGGAAGTATAAATCACATGCTGCTGTATTAAGATATGCATTGTTTGCATCAAACAAATCACCCGATTGAGTTATATCAGGACGGCATCATTAGAACTTGTTTTGCTTATTAGCATCGGAATTGGGAAAAGTGATCAACATACGGACTGTTTTACATAACGTAATGAATTAAGGTTTGGCCCCGTATAATGAGGATTAATTAAAAAGCTATAAAATATTAGATAGTGTTTAATAATTTAGCCAAATTTATAGCGGTTATAAGAAATCAAAATTTTAACATAATTTTATTATGTCCGTAAACGACTCACAACTATATTTAAGGCCATTTATAATATATATATATATATATATATATATATATATATATATATATATATATATATATATACTAATAATATACTAATATAGTTCTTAGAGGCAAACTAAAATGTAATAGTCTTATTTAGTTAGTTATCATTATATTATAACAATATCTGTAATTATTGAGCTGAAATAAATTACATTACATAATTGTCTAATGGATATTTATCGTAGTCAGAAATGCACAATGATTAAAATTTACTAGAAGTTTCAACAATAACGTGGAGTTTTGGTGTGTAAAAATATTGAAATAAGTAGAAAACTACAGTTTTACTTTGTGCAAAACGCACATATTTCAATATTGCGATCATATATGTTTTATTTTTGAAACTATAATCATATGCAAAACAGTCGCTACCTATATCAGGCAGAGTTATATACATCGTGATTGAACTGAATAACATATACAGGATGCAAGTAGTACAGGATTATGCACCTACAAGTTCAGCACCAGATGAAGATACTGAACAGTTCTACGAAGACCTTACAACAGCAAAAAACGCGGAAAAGGCTAGGTTTACAATTATAATAGGTGATTCTAACGCAAAGATTGAACAAAAATCAACCCTAGATCTACCAAACATCGGAAACTTCGGCCTGGGGAAAAGAAATGCAAGAGGACAAGATATGATGGACTTACGATCAAAAAAAATGTTCTGTATGAATACCTTCTATAAAAAAACCTGCACAAAGAAAATGGACATGGAAGAGCCCCGATAGTTCTTTTGAAAAAATAGTGACCATAATTCGCAGTGTGTTTCATGCACTCGTTTGAAAAACGTCACACTCTCACTTTCCGCACTTGTTATATAAATACTATATTACGTAACGAACGCCGAATGTGAGACGAGTTCAACGAGTTTGACGTTTTTTACATGACTGCATGAAATACATTTTCCAGCGAGAAATGTACACTATTTTTTCTACAACCCAAAAATGTTATTTTCACATGCCGTTTTTGGGCAACAAAACACGTTGACTTTAAACAATTTTCATATAAATTTCTTGATAGACCGTGATAACTTTTTAAATTAATTATTTATAAAGGAAAAAGAAAAAGGAAAACACGTAAAAATAGGATATAGAAAGATAATAGTAGACAATGAAATATACATATGGGATAAAAAGGAGAAAGGAGTCGTAGCCAAAGATAATGGGGTGAAAGTAACCAATCCAAAAAACTACTAGCAAAAGAGAAAACGGACGGAAGCAAAAATACAAAGAATACAGCGAGGAAAGGGACAACGAACATAAGAAAGAAGAACAAACACATAATAAATGGAAACAAAGAAAAGAGTACAGTAAAAAAAAGAAAAATATGGAAAATTGGGACTTGGAATATCAGGAGTATAAATGGAAAGGAAAAAGAGCTGGAAGAAGAATTTGAGAAAGCTGAACTAGACTTCTTAGTGGTAACAGAAACAAAAAAGAAGGGGAAGGGAGTGTACAAAATGGACAAAGAACATATATTCATATATAGCGGTGTAGATAACAATCGGAGAGCCGCAGCAGGGGTAGGATGTATAGTGCATAAAAAACTGAAATCGAATATATATAAATGGGATGCAATTAAGGAGAGGATTTTGTCTATCGAAGTTAGAGATCAAAGAAACGGCTACCATAAAACTATCATAACAGTGTATGGACCAAACGAAGATGATACTGCGTGCAACAAAGAAACATTCTGGGAGCAGCTCAACGAAACAACAGAAAAAGCCAAAGGAGAAGTGTACGTGGCGGGAGACTTCAACAGCAGAATTGGCAACGAAGTAAAAGATAATGACGCGATGAGAGGAAGATATGGAGAAGGCGTACTCAACGAAAATGGTAAGAAAATGCTAGAATATTGTAGAATGAATAATCTAGTAATAACGAATACACTATTCAAACACAAGGACATACACAAATACACCAGGGAAGTGATAAGCAGCAACGAAAAATCTATAATAGACTATGTACTAGCAGAACAAGGGAAAAGGAGCAAAATAATAGACACAAGAGTAAAGAGAAGTTACGAAATTGGAAGTGATCACTATCTAGTAGAGACGAAAATAAAGGAAGACTACCAAGATAGCGATACAAAAAAAGCAGAGACCAAATATAACAATAAACTACAACAAGATAAGAACATACAAACTAAGGGGAAAAGAAATAGCAAAAATCTATAAAGAGAAAATAGAGGAGAAATTAGTAAAGGGCAACTATAGATAAGAAGTAGAGGAAATGTGGAATAAATTAAAGAAAAATATACTGGAGACAGCACAAGAGACATGTGGGACAAAGCAAAACACAAACAAGAAGCAGCAGACAGCATGGTGGTCGCAGGACATAAGAGAGAAAATAAAGGAAAAGAAAAAAGCATGGCAAAGATACCTAAATGACAAAAATAGTAAAAACAACGAAGAATACAGTTTAAAGAGGAAAATAGTAAAAGATAAGGTCAGAATAGCAAAGAGCAGGGAATGGGAAAAGTTCGGAGAGACAATGGAGAAAAATGCAAAGGAAAACCAAAAATTATTCTATAAAACACTAAAACTAAACAGAAAAGAAAAAGGAGAAGAAGTAAATTATATACAAGACAATCAAGGAATATTGCTGAAGGACAACGAAAAAATACTGGAAAGATGGAAAGAATATTTTGAAGACTTACTATCACAAAATGGTGGAAATGAACAGAAGACAAGAGACCAGAACGACTCGGAAGTAGATATAGAGATGATCAATGGAAAATAAATACTAGAGATAATAAGGGAAATGAAAATAGGGAAATCACCAGGACAAGACCAGATCACAACGGAAATGATTAAACATATGGGACCTGCAGGTAACGAAATACTACTAAAATTAATAAACGAAATATGGAGGACGAATAAAATACCCAAAGATTGGCAAGTATCGTTAATCGTACCGATACACAAGAAAGGCGATAAGACAAAATGTTCAAACTATAGGGGTATAACACTCATAAGCATAGGTATGAAGATCTTAGAAAAAACAATTAACAAAAGAATACTAGCAAAAATAGAGCAGACGCTAGAAGAATCGCAATGTGGATTTAGGAAAGGAAGATCCACACAGGACAACATTTTCACGATAAAACAAATCACAGAAAAAAGAATTGCAAATAATAAAAACACATACCTAGGATTCATCGACCTGGAAAAAGCATTCGACATGATACCAAGAAATAAATTATGGAAAATCCTGGAAGAGAGAGGTGTAGAAAGAAAGACAGTCGAATTAATACAAAACATATACAACAACAACACCAATGCAATAATACACAAGGGACAAACATCAAGAACATTTCAGACAACCACTGGACTAAGACAAGGAGGCGGGCTTAGTCCTACATTATTTAACATATACATGGATGAAATAATGAAGAGCATGAAACCAGAAACCAAAAAAGCAAACATAGGGTACAAAAACATGCAAGTTGTAAAAATATCGGAAGGAGCATTCGCTGATGATGTCGTTAGTGATAGCAGAAAATTAAGGTAATCTGCAGCACAACCTTAGTGTATGGAACAGACACCTAGAAAAGTATAACATGAAAATGAACTATAACAAAACAAAAGTGATGGTAATAGGAAACCGGAAAGAACAAATAAATATAAAGATAGAACAACACACAATAGAACAAGTAGAAGAATTCAAATACCTGAGAGTAGCACTGACAGAAGACGGAAAAATGGAAGGCGAACTTAGTAACAGAATAAACAACACAGCTAAAACATATCACGCATTGAGCAATATACTGATTAACAAGAAAGAGATCAGCAGAAGGACAAAAATAAATATATATAAAAGCATATATAGACCTATACTGACATATGGAAGCGAGAAGTGGAAGCTAACGAAGAGGGACAAAAGTAGAATACAGGCAATGGAAATGAAATATCTCAGAGGAGTAAAACAAGTTACGAGAAGAGACAGAATAAGAAATGATGACATCAGAGAAGAACTGGGAATTGAAGCTGTAGATAAGTATATAGAAAAGAAACAACTAAACTGGTGGGGTCATTTAATTAGGATGGGCAAAAAGAATCAAACAAAACAGGTATGGGAAGCAAGAGCTGAAAATAAAAGAAGAAGAGGTAGACCAAGAAAAGAGTGGGACAACATAATAGAGGACATAATAATCAAGAAAGGAAAAACAGTCAAGCAAGCAAGAGAACTGGCGAAGAACAGAAAGGAGTGGAAAGAATTTACAAATGTATAAACAACAGTAATTGTAAACTATAATAATGTTAATAATGTTAATGTAATAGCCTACACCGAAAGGTAAAAGGCAATTGATAATATATATATATATATATATATATATATATATATATATATATATATATATATATAATATTTATATATAATAATTTATTTATAAAGGCAGCATATAGTATACAAATTAATTATTGTAACTACTCGGTAACGAATTTTCCTTAATAACCACCACTGCTGCCTATTTTTCAACGAGTATGACTTTTTTCAAACGAGTGCATAAAGCACACATTCCTGCGAATTATGGTCAATATTTTTGCTACTACCCTAAAATCGGCCGTTTCTGTGCAACAAAACACATTGACTTTGAATCGCCTTTAAAATTTTCATATACATCTTTTGATACAGTGGTAACTTTTTAAATTAATTATTTATAAAGGAAGCATATAAGTATACAAATTAAATATTGTAACTACTCGAAGCGAATTTTCCATAATCTACACCACTGCAGCATATCAAATGATGTAATCTATATTATTACCCATTCATTTCGATTTCACTATCGCATCAAATACGCTGCCAATGGAAAAATGAAAGTAATGACAGCATGCAAAACAGCAATGTCATATATTTGAATAAATTAAGCTATAAGCATACATAATAAGTGCCCGTAACAAATTTTATTGCGATCACCTCGCGTGGTTGCAGTTTATCTAGAAGGAATCATAATAGAGCGAATGTGAAATCATAAATAGCACGGTGCGCTGGGGTTTCTAAATTAAATAAATAGCAGGCCTGTCGGTGTAAAATGTGTAATTTTATATGGGTTCAAGTAATTGAGAGTAACGCAACAGGTTGTTTCCGTTTTATATTGAAAACACAGGTGATTGAGGAAAGTAGATCCAATTAGGGAAATTGGTATAATTTGTAATATATGAGCTGTTACTGTTATCACGTTTGTAATAGTAAATGGTTTGAAACAAATAAAGTATATAATTCGAAAAAAAAATATTTCTACCCTGCTGAGTGGCTGTTACTGTTATCAAGATTGTAATAGCAAATAATTTGAAACAAATAGTAAAGTGGATAATTCGAAAAATGTTTTTTTCCTACCTTGCTTAGTGGCCGAATTGCCATACAATTAAAGACAAGACCCGTAAACACTTCGTCAAAAATTTCGCCAATATAGGGTTTGAAATCGACGCTCAGTACGAGTCGCATGCGACCTAAAAAACGGCGTGTGAAAATGCCGTTGTTAGAGTCGTAGGAAAAATAGTGTACACATAATTTGATATGCTGCAGTGATGTAGATTGCGGAACATTCGCTTCGTGTAGTTACAATATTTAATTTGTCTACTTAAATGCTTCCTTTATAAATAATTAATTTAAAAAGTTATCACTGTATCAAAAGATGTAAATATCATTTTGAAAGGCGATTCAAACTCAACGTGTTTTCTTGCACAAAAACGGCATGTGAAAATGCCGATTTTAAGGTCGTAGCAAAAATAGTGACCATAATTCGCAGGAAAGCGTAACGACTAATGGTACCGACTATGTACACGTGCCGCCCTTTTGTAAAGCGAAGATGCTAACCACTGCACTGTACTGGTTTTAAATAATTGCACATTTTAAGGGGTTATATACCTTTATTTTCTTTTTTTATCTGGAAGTAAAACTCTTTGAGAATATTTTACGAAATTTTCATGGAGATCCGAGATATAGATCGAAAGTTACAGCGTTTCGAAACGGGGTGCGATGTTTCCTGGAACATTACTCCATTCTCGACCATTCAAATCGCGTATGTTTTGTGACAAATCCCTTATAATCAGTTGTATACGAGCTTCCGAAGCGTTAGCATCGATTATCGATTTTTTTCTCTGCTGTTTGTTTTGCCGTCTTTTCACAAAATCAGTATGGATTCCCGAAACAAAATTACACGCTAAACTCGATTATCTCGAAATGGTGTTTTCCAAAAGTGCGTTTGCCGTGATCACGATTGCCGAAAAACTATTTGACCGATCTTTTTAATTTTTTTTGTTGAATTGTTTGTAATTAATGTTGTCAGTACTTGAACGATTCCTTTTTTATGTATAAATTTTTATTTTGCAAATACGAATTTTTTAATAAAATTTTTAGAACTCAAAACATTCAGTTTTTGGGAAAAACGTTCCCGTATGCTGAAAAAAGAAAATATTTATTTAAATAATCGTTCAAGTACTAGGAAGGTCCCTATACTAGTGAAATTTTTTGGGTTTTATGATTTCAATTGACCTGCTTGACTTTCATGATGATCACCGCAAGCCTCATCAAAAAAAGAAGGTTTCGGGGAAAGGGCCATAACTCCGCCAATTATGATTTTTTTTTTATAAACTAATAAAAAACGTACTATTAATAAAATATAATTTTGATGTAAAAAAATTATTGCTACATACCTTTACAAAAATTCAAACTTTCCTCGATTTTTCCGCACAAAAAGGTATATAACCCCTTAAGTGATATTGTCATTTTATTTAAAAAGTTAATTGCTAAAGAATTTTAAATTTGCAACCACGCTAAAACTTAAACTAAGCAATTATTAAGAACGGTACTATTTTCCCATTTTATTAAAAAAGTTAATTGTCAATGCAAAATCAAACAGTAAAAGTTAATGATAATTGTTAACAATATTTTTTTAAATTAGTATCTACCGTAAGACATTTAATTAGGAAACGGTGATACCATAAGTCACGACATAAAAATTAAGCTGTTCCAAAATCTAATAACTTTCTAAAACACCACTCGCTGGTCCGGTTTGAGATGGATGCCTTGACAGCTCAGCACCTAATTGCAATTTATCAAGTTCATAATTAAACACGCTATCCATCACACCGCTGAACCGATGTTTTATAAAACACGACCATTTATAAAACCATAATCCTCTTCCACGGCAAGTGGTAGCGCACCATTAATTTTCACAGAAAGCGAAGGCGATAACGTGCGGTCGCGACCCAAAAATAAACAGGCACACGGGTAATTATTCGAATCAATATCGAATTAGGTAATACATTCTGCAAATTATTTTTTCACACATAAATATAAATTAGCAACATATAAACAGAGCCGGTCCTAGGCAGTTAGCAACCAGCGTGCAAACATAATTTGGCCGCCCACATGCTATACTTAATTTATGATTATCATTATATAGGATATTAGGATAAGGACATATTAAATCTGAACTCGCTTCGGTTATAAAAGATCCTTCTCAGTATTAGGGTAATAAATGATTTATTAATTTCTTCACACATCGACTGTATAGCGTAATCAGGCTCAATCTGTTTTTTTTAACAAAATGTTCAAACTGATCTAAAGGATTTTATAAACAAAACTAAAAAGGCCAATCTACAAGGCTCTCTCTAAAATCTCATTTCACAAAAGATAACTATTAGTATTAAGTCCTTTAAAAAAAATTTGTTTTTTTGTTAAAAAAAACAGATTTGCCCTTACCGCGCTACACAGTCGATATGTGAATTAATAAATCATTTATTAACCCTAATCTATGAAAATACTGAGAAGGATCTTTTATAACCGAGGCAAGTTCAGATTTTATGTTTATGATGAATAGGGGTTTTTGCAGGTATGTGTGATAAAACAAATTTAAACTTTCACATGCCATATCTTTGAAGATAATGAAGATAACTCATTGGAGTCTTTATAAGTTAGATTTTCATATATTTTTAGACAAGAATAACACAAAAAGTCTTAAAATTGCACGATGATGAATAGGTACTTTCGCAGGAATGTGTGATAAATTTTTTTTAACTTTCACTGGCTATATCTTTGAAGATAATGAAGATAACTCATTGGAGTCTTTATGATTGAGTTTTTCATCAATTTTTAGACAAGAATAACACAAAAAGTTTTAAAATTGCATCATGATGAATAGGTACTTTTGTAGGAATGTGTGATAAACCAAATTTAAACTTTCACAGGCCATATCCTTGAAGATAATGAAGATATCTCATTGGAGTCTTTATAATTTAGATATTCATATATTTATACCCAAGAATAACACAAAATGTCTTAAAATTGCATCATGATGAATAGGTACTTCTGCAGAAATGTGTGATAAAACAAATTTAAACTTTCACAAGCCATATTATTGAAGATAATGAAGATAACTCATTATAGTTTTTATAATTGAGTTTTTCATACATTTTTATAAAAGAATAACACAAAAAGTCTTAAAATTGGATCATGATGAATAGGTACTTTTGCAAGAATGTGTGACAAAATAAATTTATACTTTCACAAGCCATATCTTTGAAGATAATGAAAATAACACATTGAAGTGTTTATAATTGAGTTTTTCATACATTTTTAGATATGAATAAAACAAAAAATCTAAAAATTACATCATGATGAATAGGTACTTTTGCAGGAATGTGTGATAAAACAAATTTAAACATTCACAAGCCATATCTTTGAAGATAATAAAGATAACTCATCGAAGTCTTTACAATTTAGATTTTCATTAATTTTTAGACAAAAATAACACAAAAAGTCTTAAAATTGCACCATGATGAATAGGTACTTTCGCAGGAATGTGTGATAAATTTTTTTTAACTTTCACTGGCCATATCTTTGAAGATAATCAAGATAACTCATTGGAGTCTTTATAATTGAGTTTTTCATACATTTCTAGATATGAATAAAACATAAAATCTTAAAATTGCATGATGCATGATGACTAGGTATTTTTGCAGGAATGTGTGATAATCCTAATTTTAACTTTCACAAGTAATATCTTTGAAGATAATGAAGATACCTCATTGGAGTCTTTATAATTGAGTTTTTCATACATTGTTAAATATGAATAAAACAAAAAATCTTAAAATGGCATCATGATGAACAGGTATTTTTTGCAAGAATGTGTGATAATACTAATTTTAAGTTTTACAAGCCATATCTTTGAAGATAATGAAGATATCTCATTGGAGTCTTTATAATTAAGTTTTTCATACACTTTTAGATACGAATAAAACAAAAAATCTTAACATTTTCACAAGCCATATCTTGGAAGACAATGAAGATATCTCATTGCGGTCTTTCCAATTTCTCATACATATTTAACCAAGAATAAGGTAAAAAATCTTAAAATTGCTTTGTGATGAATAGGTATTTTTGCAGGAATGTGGGATAATACAAGTTTCAACTTTTGCAAACCATATCTTTCAAGATAATTCAAGATATCTCATTGGACGTCAAATTTTATTTTTAGAACTCGATAGCTCATGGCCCGCCCGCCCCTAACTTTGGCAACCCTTGTGCGGGGCACACCTTGCACGTCCGTTAGGACCGGCCACACTAACTCGCGGCAGAAGGACCCGAAGGTCGATAGCAAGTTACAGAATTGTAACAAATACACTAACAACTAAAACTACTAAACTAGGGCTAACCACTGTCCACTAGGAAGAAAGGCTAGGCGTATAACAAAATTCAACGTCATTAAATAATAATAATAATAATAATAATAATAATAATAATAATAATAATAATAATAATAATAATAATAATAATAATAATAATAATAATAATAATAATAATAATAATAATAATAATAATAATAATAATAATAATAATAATAATAATAATAATAATAATAATAATAATAATAATAATAATAATAATAATAATAATAATAATAATAATAATAATAATAATAATAATAATAATAATAATAATAATAATAATAATAATAATAATAATAATAATAATAATAATAATAATAATAATAATAATAATAATAATAATAATAATAATAATAATAATAATAATAATAATAATAATAATAATAATAATAATAATAATAATAATAATAATAATAATAATAATAATAATAATAATAATAATAATAATAATAATAATAATAATAATAATAATAATAATAATAATAATAATAATAATAATAATAATAATAATAATAATAATAATAATAATAATAATAATAATAATAATAATA
Organism: Lordithon lunulatus; assembly: GCA_963942505.1. Classification (NCBI taxonomy): domain Eukaryota; kingdom Metazoa; phylum Arthropoda; class Insecta; order Coleoptera; family Staphylinidae; genus Lordithon; species Lordithon lunulatus. The sequence continues at coordinate 52,209,746 of OZ012668.1, read as the reverse complement.
ATAATAATAATAATAATAATAATAATAATAATAATAATAATAATAATAATAATAATAATAATAATAATAATAATAATAATAATAATAATAATAATAATAATAATAATAATAATAATAATAATAATAATAATAATAATAATAATAATAATAATAATAATAATAATAATAATAATAATAATAATAATAATAATAATAATAATAATAATAATAATAATAATAATAATAATAATAATAATAATAATAATAATAATAATAATAATAATAATAATAATAATAATAATAATAATAATAATAATAATAATAATAATAATAATAATAATAATAATAATAATAATAATAATAATAGTCGGACGTTACTGCAGAATATTATCTGTATTAGATTTATATTGTTTTCCCTCACGTTACTTGAAACAAATTTGCTTGTAAGGAAATAAGACTTATATCATTCAGTAAGATTTTATGATTAATGTTCATGTTTATTTTTGGTTGTTAGAACCAATATTCAAAATTTCTATTGCATAATTATGTTGGACCATGACCTACTATTCACCGCCAAGAATTTTATGATTAAGTTGTATGTTTTTATTTGTATAAATGTAAAAAAAAAAAAAATTAGATACAGAATAATTCTTGAACCAAAGAAATTACAACATTAAACTAATTATAATTCCATTATTAATTTGCTTGTAAGGAAATAAGACTTATATCATTCAGTAAGAATGTTACTTTTATGATTCATGTTCATGTTTATATTTGATTGTTTGAACCATAATTCAAAGTTTCTTTCTATAGCATAATAATGTTGGACCATGAACTACTATTCACCGTCAAGACTTTGTTGTATGTTTTTATTTGTATAAATTAAAATAAATAAAAAATTACATACAGAATAATTCTGTTGGACCATAGAAACTACAACAATAAACTAATTATAATTCTATTATTAGTGTATTGTTTTCATAAGCAAAAACTAAATTACAATATATAAAAATACTTAAAATGCGCCATAAGAGTCAAGCAACTACACCTAACAAACCCTGACGTCTGGATATAATAATAATAATAATCGAACGTCTCTGCAGAATCGTGATTAGAAAACACAATGGGCAAATTGAATGCCCTGCGATGCTTAATTCCAATACAATCGGCATCCTATTAGTATTAATCCACACGTTATTTGCCATCCACTGTTTAATAAGTCTTTAATGCAATATGCCAGTAGGGTTATTAACATCCTAAGAGCACTGCGCGGAGGTACATCTGTACATGGGCAGTGTTAGAAGCCGCAACGCATCTGCCGGAGAATAATCAGTTTCCAAGGACTACCATTGTTGTCTGAGGCGAGGCGATCAGAATTGATATTTGAGTAAAAGAATTATGTAATTATATCCGCGTTGATTGTGCATTTGCTTCGAGCACTCTTCAAGCGCAGAGAAACGTATTGAATGTCATGTTGGATGAACGAGCTTGAGATAAAACTTAAAACTGCTATAAGTGTGGTTTATACGAATAGAATTTTAATCCATACAATCATGTGACAAATGTAAGAGGTATATTCTGAAGTAGAAATTAACTAATTAATTTCGACTTTTAGTGTATTTAGTAATTTTGAATTCATAATAAAAAATGTACGTTCTATTTAGATGAAACAATGAATATGATATTATCCAGGGAAAACAAAAACTAAAATCCAAAACGGAAAGAAAATTAAACAAGTAGAAAGCTCTAAATATCTAACGCACGATAATAGAAAGAAACGGAAAAATGACTAAGAAATAAATGAGAGATTGGGGAAATGTGGTGCCGCCAGGTGGCGTTTAACTTTCCTCCTAGAGGGTTAGTATAGTATTTTGGTATATAACCACTCGAGATATTGTGTGAATTCATCCTCACTAGCTGAGCTACACTGACGCGATCTAATAAGATTGAAATCTAGATATGTAGATTGCTAAGAGGTCTATTCACACTTATATATACAAAATATTGAAAAGACGTTTTTGGAAGGATAGACATACCGAAAATCACAAAACAGCTTCTATTAGCATTCGCTTATGGGCAATTCAAGCTAGTCGGTACTCTATCTGGTGGCAGAAAATGAACTAAAATCTAGTGTGTAGTCTCTATGCATAAAAAGTATTTTCTCATCATACATGTGACAATATGGACAATTCAAGCTAGTCGGTAGTCTATCTGGTGGCAGAAAATGAACTAAAATCTAGTGGGTAGTCTCTATGCCTATAAAGTTATTTTCTGATCATATATGTGACAATATGGGCAATTCAAGCTAGTCGGTAATCTATCTGGTGCAGAAAATGAACTAAAATCTAGTGGGTAATCTCTATACATAAAATGTATTTTCTCATCATATATGTGACAATATGTGCAAGGTTTGCCTAGTTATTTATCAAAAGTTTATTAACAACCACACATTACTATCCAAGTGATCAAAATCATGTAATTTTTCTCTAATCAGCTGATTAAGAATAACAAAGATCAGCTGTTTACCCACTAGTTCGTCGAAAACTGTTGACATTTGAATCATTGCATGAAAATTACAAGAAATATCAGTAGAATGTTGAATGGAAATTACATTCTACTTTTTAATGACAGATAGTATACGTATATAGCACGGGGTATATAGTACATAGACATAGTATATATAGATATATAGTACATAGACATAGAATAAATAAATATTTCATACGAATATAAATTTAGCCGTTTCAATATATGCTTCTTTTAATTTTATGTTAATTTTATTCACAAGAATATTGAGTTTCCTAGTGAGAGCAAGAGTGAAATAAAAATAAAATATTAAAATCTTATAATATTACCTTTCAAAATTGTCAGGGGCTGGTGTGAGGGAACTCGATCTGAAACAAACGCCGAAAATAAAATCGAGTAAATAAAAGAAATAAAAAATAAATGATCTCCCCGTTATAGCCCCGGCGCGCGTTCTTTTTTCCACCAGTCCAGTACGTGTGCTCCTTTTAAAGTGGCCGTGATGAGGTCTGACACGATTAATTATTTTCTGGGAGGTTTTTAATTATTGCCATGGGGGGCTAAAGTATGCGATCAACGCGCGGCCACCGCCGCCAGAACGCCGTTTCAGCGGAAACGCTCTTGCGGGCTTTTCGCCGAATGCAGAATTGAGCAATTAGCCTATCGGTGCCGGCTAATTATGTAATTAAAACAATCAATGTTCGCCGAAAATTGATTGGAATTCGCGGCGGTGCGGCTTTTGGCCGAACGACCAAAAATGAATGGAAACCGCGGGACGCGAAATACCAGCAACACTAGTGGCGGTACCAACAAAAACTGTTACTTTTTTTTGCACAAAAAACACAAATCCTCATTCGTTGATTTAAATGCGTTTCTTGGTAAATGAATTATAGTTTATCATATAAATATACAAATAAGTTGTACTAAAAAATTGTATATGCATATGTCCACTGTTTGCCCTCATAGCCTCATATTAGTTCAAAAATACCTGGCTTTTATATATATATATATATATATATATATATATATATATATATATATATAAAATAGCTCCAGGGCCAATGAATAAAAATAAAAGAAGTAGAGAAACGGATAGCGAGGACAAAGAAAACAAACAAAATCAGAAAGAAACCGTTAGAAAAAAACAAAAAAATACTGAGATCATCAGCATCACAAAGAAGATTAGAAGAAACAGAAAAAAATTGCAACGGTGAAACGAACATTGACAAAGATACAATGGAAGAACTAAAACAAATGATTATAGAACTAATGAGGAAGATGGAAGAAAACATGTCACAAATAAAACAGGAAATAAAAGAGATGAAGACCGAAATGAACAATAAGGAAGAAACATGGAAAGAAGAAAAGAGAACATTGGAAGTCAGAATAGAAAAATTAGAAAATAAAGCAGAAATTGAAGAGAAGAGAAGAAGAAAAATAACATAGCAATAAGAGGTCTAGACAAGATAGATAACATAGAAGAGGTAAGATCACTCATCAAAGAGAAACTGGAAGTGGAGACAGGGGTTAACAAAATACAAAAAATAAACACAGGCCCAGAACGAAATATAATAATAGTGGAAATCCCAAGCTATGAAGAAAAACAAAAAATAATGAAAGCAAAATATAAACTGAGAAATACAACGATATATATAGACGATGATCTAACGGAAGAGGAGAGAAAAATACAAAGAGAAATAAGAAACATAGCAAAATTGGAAAAAGAAAAAGGAAAACACGTGAAAATAGGATATAGAAAGATAATAGTAGACAATGAAATATACATATGGGATAAAAAGGACAAAGGAGTCGTAGCCAAAGATAATGGGGTGAAAGTAACCAATCCAAAAAACTACTAGCAAAAGAGAAAACGGACGGAAGCAAAAATACAAAGAATACAGCGAGGAAAGGGACAACGAACATAAGAAAGAAGAACAAACACATAATAAATCGAAACAAAGAAAAGAGTACAGTAAAAAAAAGAAAAATATGGAAAATTGGGACTTGGAATATCAGGAGTATAAATGGAAAGGAAAAAGAGCTGGAAGGAGAATTTGAGAAAGCTGAACTAGACTTCTTAGTGGTAACAGAAACAAAAAAGAAGGGGAAGGGAGAGTGCAAAATGGACAAGGAACATATATTCATATATAGCGGTGTAGACAACAATCGGAGAGCCGCAGCAGGCATAGGATGTATTGTGCATAAAAAACTAAAATCGAATATATATAAATGGGATGCAATTACGGAGAGGATTTTGTCTATCGAAGTTAGAGATCAAAGAAACGGCTACCATAAAACTATCATAGCAGTGTGGACCAAACGAAGATGATACTGCGTGCAACAAAGAAACATTCTGGGAGCAGCTCAACGAAACAACAGAAAAAGCCAAAGGAGAAGTGTACCTGGCGGGAGACTTCAACAGCAGAATTGGCAACGAAGTAAAAGATAATGACGCGATGAGAGGAAGATATGGCGAAGGCGTACTCAACGAAAATGGTAAGAAAATGCTAGATTATTGTAGAATGAATAATCTAGTAATAACGAATACACTATTCAAACACAAGGACATACACAAATACACTAGGGAAGTGATAAGCAGGGACGAAAAATCTATAATAGACTATGTACTAGCAGAACAAGGGAAAAGGAGCAAAATAATAGACACAAGAGTAAAGAGAAGTTACGAAATTGGAAGTGATCACTATCTCGTAGAGACGAAAATAAAGGAAGACTACCAAGATAGCGATAAAAAAAAGAAGAGACCAAATATAGCAATAAACTACAACAAAATAAGAACATACAAACTAAGGGAAAACGAAATAGCAAAAATCTATAAAGAGAAAATAGAGGAGAAATTAGTAAAGGACAACTATAGACAAGAAGTAGAGGAAATGTGGAATAAATTAAAGAAAAATATACTGGAGATAGCACAAGAGACATGTGGGACAAAGCAAAACACAAACAAGAAGCAGCAGACAGCATGGTGGTCGCAGGACTTAAGAGAGAAAATAAAGGAAAAGAAAAAAGCATGGCAAAGATACCTAAATGACAAAAATAGTAAAAACTACGAAGAATACAGTTTAAAGAGGAAAATAGTAAAAGATAAGGTCAGAATAGCAAAGAGCAGGGAATGGGAAAAGTTCGGAGAGACAATGGAGAAAAATGCAAAGGAAAAACAAAAATTATTCTATAAAACACTAAAACTAAACAGAAAAGAAAAAGGACAAGAAGTAAATTATATACAAGACAATCAAGGAATATTGCTGAAGGACAACGAAAAAATACTGGAAAGATGGAAAGAATATTTTGAAGACTTACTATCACAAAATGGTGGAAATGAACAGAAGACAAGAGACCAGAACGACTCGGAAGCAGATATAGAGATGATCAATGGAAAAGAAATACTAGAGATAGTAAGGAAAATGAAAATAAGGAAAGCACCAGGACAAGACCAGATCACAACGGAAATGATTAAACATATGGGATCTGCAGAAACGAAATACTACTAAAATTAATAAACGAAATATGGAGGACGAATAATATACCCAAAGATTGGCAAGTATCGTTAATCATACTGATACACAAGAAAGGCGATAAGACAAAATGTTCAAACTATAGGGGTATAACACTCATAAGCATAGGTATGAAGATCTTAGAAAAAACAATTAACAAAAGAATACTAACAAAAATAGAGCAGACGCTAGAAGAATCGCAATGTGGATTTAGGAAAGGAAGATCCACACAGGACAACATTTTCACGATAAAACAAATCACAGAAAAAAGAATTGCAAATAATAAAAACACACACCTAGGATTCATCGACCTGGAAAAAGCATTCGACATGATACCAAGAAATAAATTATGGAAAATCCTAGAAGAGATGGTGTAGAAAGAAAGACAGTCGAATTAATAAAAAACATATACAACAACAACACCAATGCAATAATACACAAGGGACAAACATCAAGAACATTTCAGACAACCACTGGACTAAGACAAGGAGGCGGGCTCAGTCCTACATTATTTAACATATACATGGATGAAATAATGAAGAACATGAAACCAGAAACCAAAAAAGAAAACATAGGGTACAAAAACATGCAAGTTGTAAAAATATCGGAAGGAGCATTCGCTGATGATGTAGTGATAGCAGAAAATGAAGGTAATCTGCAGCACAACCTTAGTGTATTGAACAGACACCTAGAAAAGTATAACATGAAAATGAACTATAACAAAACAAAACTGATGGTAATAGGGAACCGGAAAGAACAAATAAATATAAAGATAGAACAACACACAATAGAACAAGTAGAAGAATTCAAATACCTGGGAGTAGCACTGACAGAAGACGGAAAAATGGAAGGCGAACTTAGTAACAGAATAAACAACACAGCTAAAACATACCACGCATTGAGCAATATACTGATTAACAAGAATCAGCAGAAGGACAAAAATAAATATATATAAAAGCATATATAGACCTATACTGACATATGGAAGCGAGACGTGGAAGCTAACGAAGAGGGACAAAAGTAGAATACAGGCAATGGAAATGAAATATCTCGGAGGAGTAAAACAAGTTACGAGAAGAAACAGAATAAGAAATGATGACATCAGAGAAGAACTGGGAATTGAAGCTGTAGATAAGTATATAGAAAAGAAACAACTAAACTGGTGGGGTCATTTAATTAGGATGGACAAAAAGAATCAGACAAAACAGGTATGGGAAGCAAGAACTGAAAATAAAAGAAGAAGAGGTAGACCAAGAAAAGAGTGGGAACATAATAGAGGACATAATAATCAAGAAAGGAATAACAGTCAAGCAAGCAAGAGAACTGACGAAGAACAGAAAGGAGTGGAAAGAATGTACAAATGTATAAACAACAGTAATTGTATACTATAATAATGTTAATAATGTTAATGTAATAGCCTACACCGAAAGGTAAAAGGCAATTGATAATATATATATATATATATATATATATATATATATATATATAAAAATAATAATAAACGACTAAAATTTTATACGAAAATAAACAACTAGCTAAATATGTAATAATAAATAATCTGTATTTTATAAATTAAATCAGAGACATGAATCCCGCTTGTAAAGAAATCCATCTTTATACGACACATTTTTTCTTGACAAAGAAAAAAAAATTAATACCAGATATTAGGATATGGTTATCAAAAAGGAGCTAGAAATTGAGATTATTATACTACCCAATTCATATCCGGTCATGGGTGTTTCATATTTATTTAAATGTAAAAAATTAGAGTCTCCAAATTGTTTTTACTGACCGGGTCCTCCATATGCCCTTGTCCTGCGCAAAAGGTTGAATACAGATGGATTGTTTTATAAGCGGGATTTATGTTACTGATTTTATTTATAAAATATATATTATAGTTCATGTCGATTCCCTATGAATTCCTAAGTTTGTTAAATCCTAAATATATCATTACATATAATTATTATACAATAGATTCCATTATTATTACTCTGTAATTTTCCCACGCCCAAGGAGCTTTTATTACCCAAAGAAAATATGAATTATGTATTCTATGAAACATCCAAAAAGCTCTCAACTCTCAAACTTTTTGCACGTTTACATTTCGGAATGCACGAGATTTCGCGCTTGAGGGCGATTTTATTTACTGCCAAGTCATAACACCATCCTAATGACATGTCATTAACGCGAGCAGTCAGCGTAGAAAGAGAGTATTAGCATATTATTATGTATAGATTTTACCGCGTGAAGATCTAATAAGTGCAGGGGCATTGTTTATACATACTTACTAGCTAATTACCGGTATGTAGGCAGAGCCCGTAATTTCTAGGAGCGCGCAAATGTGCGCGACCGTGCGAAAAATTTCACTTCCGAACATACGGTTTAATTGTTGTATGAGAACGAGCGTCCTTTTACTATCGCCAGGAAATAGCATCGATGTTAATTGGTCCGTATTATAAGTGTCTTCTTTTTATCAACAATATAGCAATATTTTTACTTCATCATATGCAGGGCCGGTCCTACCAACCAAACTATGCCCATTCACTATCCCAAGTGACTTGAACTCTACATTACATTATTCCCTATATATTTTTTAATTAAATCTAAATTATGAAATGAAATTAATTGAATCATAGAAAGTTATAGACAAGAGTGTAGTGCAGAGTTCAAGCCATTTGTAATAGTGAATGGGCATAGTTTAGTTGGTAGGGAACACCCACCCACCCCACCTTTGTTCGCATAGTTTTGTTCTATAGATGCAAATGTTTTATATTGTTTAAACTATTCCAAGAAGAGTGTTATCCTATGGACAAAACTATGCGAACAAAGGTGGGGTGGGTGGGTGATCCCTATCAACCAAACTATGCTCATTAACTGTTTCAAGTGGCTTGAACTCTACACTATATACTATTATCCATAATTTTCTATGATTCAATTAATTTCATTTATTAATTTAAAATTAATTTAAATATCTATATAGGTAACAATGTAGTGTAGAGTTCAAGCCCGCGTGCGAACAAGATTTGGTCGCCCACATGCTGTACTTTAAATTTATAATTACCATTATATGGGATATTAGGATATAAATGATTTTATTCATCATGATGCAATTTTAAATTCTTTTGTCCAAAAATTTATGAAGAACTAGTAGTTATAAGCCTCGGTTATACAAGATCCTAGTCAGTATTTTCACAGATTAGCGTTTATAAATGATTTATTAATTTCTCCACATATGTCCCTATATGTGGAGAAATTTATAAATCATTTATAAACGCTAATTTATGAAAATACTGAGTAGGGTGTTTTATAACCGAGGCTTATAATTGAATTCTTCATACATTTGTGGACATTAATTATATAAAAGAATCATGCATCATGATGAATGAATATGTATTTGTTCAGGAATATGTGATACAAATTTCAACTTATAAAAGCCATATCTTTGAAGGCAACGAAGATATCTCATTAGCGTTTTTGAAATTGAGTTCATAATACATTTTTGAACAACTGTTTGAAAAATAAATCTAAAATTAGATAATGAGGAACTGTTTTCCTTGCCAGAAAAAACTGATATAATATATATTTTAAATTTAATAACCATTTCTTTGAAGATAATGAAGATATCATTAGGGTCTTTGTAATTTAGATCTTCATACATTTCTGGACAAGTATAAAACAAAAAAGTCTAAAACTACATCATGATGAACCCTATTTTTAGCAGGAATGTGTGATAATTCAAACTTCAACTGTTACAAGCCATATAGAAATAATTTTCACATATAATTAGCTAAAATCCATTAGTTACATTTGAACTGACTTATCAGCGAGTCGTGATTGCAGCTTCCCAAGTCGGACTATAAATAACGATATGGGGTATTTTTTTTCTCAATTTCAATTGGCACTATAAATTGCGCGCTGCCGGCTTCGCATTTTCCCACTAGAATAATTAGCGACCTACGATAAAGAACACTGCGTCGAAGAAACGGATGCCCAGTTAACACACATAAATCCAGCAGAAGCCCATAAAAGAAAGCCGTATTTTAGAAAATCGTCGCGCGAACCGGAATGATGCGCGCGAGAAAAATCGCCGGGTGAAATATACAGTTGCATTGTCCGCGTTTTATTTACAACCAGCGTTAATCAAAATAAAAAAAATACTTAGTTTTATTTTGCAGTTGCAGGAATTCCACTTGTTTCACTTAATTAATGTTTTCCTTTTGCTTTATACTATCAATAGTGACTAAAAAGAAAATTGGTTATTATTACTAATTTAATCATTGGAGATCTAACATATTTGGTTAGGCACCACACAACTTCCCGGAGAAATTATATTATATATTAAGTAGATTAATCATTTTATAGGAAAAATAACAGAATACATATTAAATTAATCATTTGGTATTAAAAAAAATCTATCTTTATAGGATTAAACAGGATTTACCCCAAAATTAAATGATTATTTCTTGCAACAAAACAATTCTCATCGCATGATTGCACTAATGTCATATGCCAGCAAGATCTTCCTCAAAATTATTAATGAAAGACTAAAACCATTCCTGCTGTGGCAAATACCACCGCAACAAGCTGGATGTGTCAACGGAAGAGGCACTCGTGTACAAATTTCCAACGTAAGAAGGATCATTGAGAAAGCCCGAGAAATCAATAAACCAATTTACATGTGCTTCGTTGACTATCGTAAAGCCTTTGACAGTATGAAATGGGAAAAACTCTGGACCATACTACGCGAAATGGGAGTCCCCCATCATCTAAGCTCATTAATACAACAACTATACAAAAATAGTAAGGCAAGAATAAGAATAGATAAACACCTCTCAAATCCATGCAACATCAAAAAAAGAGCGAGACAAGGATGTATACTTTCGCCAATCCTCTTCAATATATACACAGAATATATAATGCGGAGAGCTCTAGAAAACTGGAATGGAGGTATAGTTACAGGAGGAAGACCCATAAATAACCTGCGCTATGCCGACGACACTGTCCTGCTAGCATCAACTGCAGAAGAACTTACATGCCTGGTGCTGACATTTAAAACAGAAGGTGAGAACTATGAACTGGAAATCAACATGTGCAAGACGAAAATCATGATTATAGACCGAGACAACAACAATAATACAGACATAACACATATAGATGGATACGAGGTCGTCAGCCAACATATATATATATATATATATATATATATAAATATTGGCAGACGACCTCGTATCCATCTATATGTGTTATGTCTATATTATTAATAATATATTTAATTATATATACCTAGGAGCACTCAATACAAACGATGGTGCCTGCACCAAAGAAATAAACAGAAGATGTGAAATGGCCAGACGAACCATAAGAGAACTTCAAAGAACATGGATGGATAGTGATATAACTCTAAACACTAAAAAACAAATAATAATAACACTGGCATTCCCAGTACTACTATATGGTTCCGAATCTTGGACAATTAAAAAGCAGGATAGACTATAAATTGATGCATGTGAGATGTGATGCTGGAGGCAAATACTACGTGTCCCATGGACAGCTCACAGAAGTAACGTATCTATTAATGAAGAAATAAATCAACCCCAGCGACTGTCACAGATTGTCCATACTAGAATCTTTAAATTCTTCGGCCACATCAATAGAAGAGATGATAACAACCTAGAAAAACTGGTGATACAGGGGGCAAGGGTGCCCGCTAAGCCCCCTCCTGTTCAATCTATACACAAGCGAGTTGGAGGCGGTGCTGAGGAGAGGACAGGAGTGGTCGTGGTGGGGAGAACCAAGGTGTGGATGCTGGCATATGCGGATGACATAGTATTAGTAGCCAAGAGAGTGGAAGAGATGCAAGAGATTTTGGAAAGAATGGGAAGGTACATGGATAGGAGAGGGCTAGTAGTGAATGTGGAGAAGACTAAATGGATGATGTTTAGGAATAGGGGTAGAAGGGGTAGAGTGGAAGAGCTGAAATGGAAGGGAAGGATGATTGAGAGAGTGAATGTCTTTAAATATTTGGGTTTCTGGTTTGACAGTGGAGGAGGATTTAGGGTGCATGTGGAAAGTATGCAAGCGAAAGCGAGAATGGCTTGGGGAATAGGGAGAAGGAAATGGGAGAGGTTGTGGGGCGGTAACCTCTTAATGGCGTGCAAGATCTGGGTTGCGTGTGTAAAACCTATTCTGTTGTATGGAGTGGAAGTGTGGGGATTGCGTGAGTGGGATGTGATAGAGAGAGAGCAAGGTGTGCTCCTGAAGAGTCTGCTGGGTCTCGAAAGGTCGACACCGAGAGCAGTGCTGTTGTAGGAGACGAATCGTATGAGTATGTGGTGGGAGTCGTGTGTAAGGGTTGTGAAGTTTGAAGAAAGATTGCAGGAATTGGGTGAGGAAAGACTGGTGCGGGAGGTATTGATGAGGTGTAAGAGTAGGACGGAGAGTGGTTGGAGAAAGGATAGAGGAAGGATGTATGAAAGAGTGGGTATATCTGAGGTGTGGGTAGAGGAGAAGCTGAGATAAATGGGAAGCCTAGGAACTGAGGTAAGAGAGAGATTGAGAGATATTGAGTGGCAAGAACGGCAGACTAGAATGAATGAGAGCTCTTACAACCCTGGCTACGTAGAGTGGCAAGTGAGTGGGAGACTCCCGAGTTACTTAGCCAGGGGTGAGTGGAGCAGGGAGGACAAGGTATGCATGGCAAGAGCGAGGTGTGGGTCAGACGAGAGAGGGAGGAAAGTGTGGATGGGTTTAGGGTACACCGCATGTGCGCTGTGTAGTAAGGGAAGCGACACGTGGTGGCACCTTAGAAGAATGTGAGGGTGTGAAAGCAGAGTGGGTGGGAGACTGCAGAAAGCTGAATGAAAGGTTATGCGAGGATGGGGAAGGCGTGAAAATCTGCAGGAGGCTGACGTGGGAGAGGAAAGTGACAAGGGCAAAGGGAGCGGCGATAGATGGGGGTAATTAGTAATTTTTGGCGGAGTAGTACTTTTATTTATATTGTATTTTTATTTTTATTTTTGTATATTTTTGTTGAGGTTTGTGATGTGGAGGGGCAGTGAGGGAAATGCCAATAAAGGTCTTTTTTTTTTCTTTGGTGATACAGGGGAAAATGGAAGAAAAAAGACCAAGAGGAACATCGCCGATGAGGTGGACCGACACTATCAAGGCAACAACCAAGAGCACGATAACACAAACAACAAAGGAATCCGGGAACAGAGAAAGATGACGGGATATTGTATGAAGAGCGACAGCAAAAGAGTAAACCATAATCACGACCTCGCCGAAAAGAGAGAAAACGAAGAAGTAGATGCATATTCTAATGCTCCTTTATTTTTTTTGCGTTTACAATAACACAAATTCTTATTTTTTTTAAAATAGATAATATTATACACAATGGTAAAACTAACGATTGCAATATAAAATATATTTATCTTCAACAATATTTTTTAAGATACATTTATCATCTCAGTGTACCATATATAATCACTGGTGTTTGGGCAAAAGGAGTTGTCAGGAAATGTAAAGTTTAGCCGTTTATACCAATAGAAAGAGCAGATTTTTTGGTTAAAAAGTCATTAAAACCTTATTTTCGTAAAAATGATGACTTAAGCCCCTTTGTCCAAACACCAGTGATATTATATTAAGTAGTTCCTAATCGCAAATATATACTAGAATCAGAAAGGGAGACTCCCGAGTTACTTAGCCAGGGGTGAGTGGAGCAGGGAAGACAAGGTATGCATGGCAAGAGCGAGGTGTAGGTCAGCCGAGAGAGGGAGGAAAGTGTGGATGGGTCTAGGGTACACCGCGTGTGCGCTGTGTAGTAAGGGAAGCGACACGTGGTGGCACCTTAGCAAATAATGTGAGGGTGTGAAAGCAGAGTGGGTGGGAGACTGCAGAAAGCTGAATGAATGGTTATGCGAGGATGGGGAAGGCGTGAAAAAATGCAGGAGGGTACGTGGGAGAGGAAAGTGGCAAGGGCAAAGGGAGCGGCGATAGATGGGGGTAATTTGTAATTTTTGGCGTAGTAGTACTTTTATTTATATTGTATTTTTATTTTTATTTTTGTATATTTTTGTTGAGGTTTGTGATGTGGAGGGGCAGTGAGGGAAATGCCAATAAAGGTCTTTTTTTTACTAGAATCAGAAAGTAGTTATAAAACCCTAGGCCATTACGACTGACGAAACTAACATCAAAAGAGAAGATAGGTAGGGCCCCTACTTTATTTAACATATACTCCGATCGAATTTTCAACGCAGCACTAGAAGATCTAAACGAGGGATTGAATATTAACGGAGAAAATATCATATATCGCGACGACAGTACTATTCTGTCAAATATCTTAGAGGGTTTGCAGATAGTGATGGTACGTATCCAAGAAGTAAACACTAATTAGGCTCTAATACCAAACACAATAATACCAAATACATTTATATTACTAAAAACCTAAGAGTATCTGCTACCTATACTCTTAGGTTTTTAGTAATATAAATGTATTTGGTATTATTGTGTTTGATATTAGACCCTAATTAGTGTTTACTTCTTGGAGCATACTTAACATAGAACATAGAGCACGTAAAGAAGTACGTAATATGGATGCTTATTCACACGATCTATATGTGGTGCAGTCATAGGCGATGAAACTTTTTGCATACAGTCCGGCCCTAAGAACTGTTACAGTCATCATGAATTCCAAAATAAAAAATGTTGTTGGCCCAGATATCCTATATGCATACTTAATCGGCGTTCGTTTATCCATGTGGACGTCGTTAAGTAACAACACGCCGACTTAAGCCAACGATGTACCCCTGAAGAAGTCGGCGCATTGCATTAACAAACCCATTAGGAAGACTTTAACCCGAACCCATTATCGCCCTTCAATAGGACCGACATTATAAAAAGGCTCGCAGATCGACTCATACATATATACATTCATGATCATTCTTTCTACAACATTCATTTCACACCGACTCTCCGAAGACATCAGAAGCAGCCAAGCTACAGGAACTAGCTGTCACTTCACATAGTTGCTAACCTTAACACAATAATCATTTTTAAACACCGTACGTAGTTTTATATGCATGCACGTATAAAGACCACTATCACTTACATAATCTCCATCATAGTATTAGTCTGATCAAGCCACTCAATTAGCGAAACACACAAAACACTCACGAAAACGACACTACAAAACTCGCGAACCGCGGCCATTTCTCTACTGACTGGCAATGCGCAGTGGACTGTCGGTCGATCATCTGCGACAACGCACAAAAAATATAAAGATAAGCCGGATTGAAATAGATCGCGAAGAAAACGATGAGTAATCTTGTTGTGTGCAAGTTATATTCCATCAAGAATGAGTAACCTGATACCATACGAATTAAATAAAAATATTCAAGAACACTAATTTGAAAACTGAATAAATAAGGTCGTGGCGACGACTAAGGCGACTACGTATGCGCTGTCACCAGTTCGAATCCGGTATTAATAAATCCGATTTTCCCTACATTAATACATATATTAATTCAATGACACCTAACATTTTCGTACTGTATATTTTAGGTTATTTATTTAGATTGGTTTCTATTGAAATCTACTATTCAAGATAATATGCTTGTATAATTAAGACACTACGTTAGTAAGAATTTAATTTAAAAAAAAATACATTACATCTGCAAATAAAATGTAATTAACAGATACTATCCCCCATATCACAATACTTTAGTTATAAGCTATGCATACCATACGCTTCCAATGCATACTTTACTAATGAATCGTTCACCTTTATGACTGTTCTATCGCGCAACTTAATTGGGACTTGATTAGAAGATAGCCGCGTATCGTGGCATTTGAAGA
The DNA here is from genome assembly GCA_963942505.1 of Lordithon lunulatus. Lineage (NCBI taxonomy): Eukaryota > Metazoa > Arthropoda > Insecta > Coleoptera > Staphylinidae > Lordithon > Lordithon lunulatus. Next base: position 52,193,880 of record OZ012668.1, on the reverse strand, counting down.
GGTGCAATATATTTAACAATTACTCGGAAATTCTCGGTTCAGTACACTGCGTGCGTCTCTTTCAGTCGAACCGCATTACCGAAAGGGGTTAATCTCAATCAGAATTTTATTGCTTTCCGTGCACGTCGGCGATGCGCGTTTTTAAGGAAGTGTGCAATAAATCCAAATCTGAGCCTGGATCTATAGGCGTGCGCTGCATTGTTAAAACCGATAAAAACTGACATGTCATAAATTATATTCCGGGTTTTTTTATAATAAATATATAATTGGGCTAGCACCCAGAAGCCTTTCTGTCATGGTTTCTATAACAGTTTATAGTGTTTCATGATTTAATAATCATCCCCTTTCGATAGTATAATAATAAATACTGTGTTGGGCTTTACACAGTATTTATTATTATCCCTTAACCGCCTAGGTATCAAAATCCGGACGTTTGCATCCGATACCGGTCAGTGATACCGCAACATTTCTTGTAGAAACATAATTTTGAATTATTATTTATGTGCTGTAAGTAGCTTAAAGTATTTATTGAAGTTGGTATGAGTAATTAAACCACATAATTTTTTTTATTTGTAACAAAATAATTTGTTTTACAAAGCTAACATTTATTTGCTATTTTACAACAGATCTCAGTGACCGGACTTAGGTGGTTAAGGGTTATACTAGATGCCCGTCGTTCAACATTTGACCCCACTGTTTTATGCTCATATCTAGTAGGTAGGAACCTAATACATGGAGAATCGCAAGAAAAAAATGCCGCAATTGTGTAGTTTCTTATTAACACGCCCGAACAGGGTCAAATTCTGCACAATTGTACGGCACGAAACTCATCTGATAAAACACTATATCTCCAGAAGTAATCGAGCCAATCCCATTCAGTTTCTCAATATAAGTAGCTAATAGATGCAGCTATATGAGTGAAGAAATTAAAGTAATATGTCACTGCGGTTGGAAGGAACATATCAAGAAAGTTGGAAATTACATCAAGATGCAACAAATTGTTTTGATTTTTTTGATGGTAATTTTCCGAATCAAATCGCTTTAGCGGGCAACGGTTTGAAAATCCGAATAGAGTCGCTCAATTCCAATAAATGATCATCAACACAGACCCAGGTTGTTTACTTCTGGAGATATAGTGTTTTATCAGATAAGTTTCGTGCCGTACAATTGTGCAGAATTTGACTCTGTTGGGACGTGTTAATAAGAAACTACACAATTGCGGCATTTTTTTCTTGCGATTCTCCATGTATTGGGTTCCTACCTATTAGATATGAGCATAAAACAGTGGAGTCAAATGTTGAACGACGGGCATCTGGGATAATAATAAATACTGTGTAAAGCCCAGCACAGTATTTATTAATATACTATCGACAGGGGATGATTATGAAATCATGAAACACCATAAACTGTTATAGAAACCTGCTCGTAGAAATATAATGCTAATACATATGTATATAACTTACTTATGTACTATGCATTTTATTTCACGTTTTAATAACGGATATATTAACTTTTAAACTCAAGATCATCAGTTGTACAGTAAATTTTTCGGTCGTTTTTAATTAATTCGATTACGTCCCCCTACATAAAATCGGCAAACGCTGCCATATCTTTACGACGCATTTTTATGGCCATGTTCGAGGGGAACGTTCATTATTAATGCCACAAAACTGAATGGTCGATGAACAAAAAAGGAACTATATCGTAAATTTAAATTATACTCGCATTTTCGCGAGCGTAATTTCGTCGGCCGTTTCATCAGCGCAGCAGCGTTAATTTTAATACGTATTTTCTAAATTAAGCGGGCGCCATTAAATCAATATGTCAGCGATTTATTTGCAGCATTAAAATGTTGACTGCGGCAATAAATAGTGCGTCTTAATTAAATCTTTAAAGGGCAGAGTACAATTGATTGAGTTATAAAAATGTTGTTAATGACTTGCTATTAAGACGTTTTCAATTTTTTTTGTGCGTCGTGTTCAACGAAAATTAATAATTTTGTTTGTAGATTTATGACAGTATAGACGTGCAAGATAATTTTCTCGCTATAAAAAAAATATGAATGGTATAGCTTTCAATTTTTTTAAATTTTTGTTCTTAGTCTTAGTTCTATTTGTATCATTAATTTCCCTTTTTTGGGCTTGTACTGTTGGGAAATAAATAAATAAATAAGTAAATAATCATTGTCGCGCGGTTGCCGCTCTCTTATTTGTGCGAAAATATTACTATCTTTCTTGCTAGTATAGTCCCGCTGATCTTTTATATCTTTATAGCAAGATATGGTCACTTGCGAGTTAGATACAAACGTAAAGGAAAGGAATGATTACATTTTTCTGAGCGGAGAGATAGACAGGCCCATTAAATACGTACATTTGTTCTGAATCAGGCCCACATATATTTATATATTTTTCAATATGATATAAGTCTACGAAAATTAAATGTTTTTTATTTAAAATAAGCTTCGATTGTGATTTTTTAAACATAAACTGCCATGTCTATGATTTGGAATACACACACAGACAATAATAACGTTTGGTTTTGTTTTCCGTATATTCACGACCCTGATTTTCTTGATTTCATTGACAATATATCTTACGCCGCATATATGTAATAGCCACACGGAAGTAATTGGAAGAAAATATACAAAACAATAATACAATTTAAATATTGGATTGTTATGGCCTCTACTTTGTGATAATTCATTTTAAAGGATAAATAAAATGGTTTTTTACTTTGCTTTTTATCACACTTCAGTTACACTAGTTTCGACTAAGCCCTAGCCATTTTCGAGCTCCTCCGATGACAGATATGTTAATAAAATTGTTAGAGCTACAACAGTATTCAAATACAAAGTAATTAAATAATTTTGGCATAGAATGCTTATTTTACGATTTTCTCTATCTGAATTATTTTTTTGTGGAAATCGGCTGGCGTCCATGTGATTTTCCGATATTAAAAAAAATTACGAGATTTTCCACCAAATTCTTTTTAATTATTTGGAGTATTTTATTAGATTAAAATACTGACTAGAAGTATAGTTTGCCTACATCAATTTAAGAAAAAATACGATTAGATATGAAATTGTTAAAAACATCATTATAAATTTAGAATTAAAAATTAGGGACGTATTAGGATTCTCATAACAATCGCCTGAAAAGGAAAATGAAATGTTCTATCTAATTCTCTTTAACTTTCACCAGTGTCTGTAATATTGTAAATGAAAATTAAAAATGTGTATAGATTTACACACCATTATGCAACATCATTAGAAAATAGATTTATTCGACTCACGCAAGCATTAGTGGATTGAAAACAATAATTAGTTAAGGAAAATAGTGTGGCAATAATATCAAGTGCAATAAAATCATTAAATTAATGCTGGAATTCGTGCTCGGCCGCGCTAATTAGCGGTAAAAATCATCGCAACGTAACGACGATTTATTCCCTGTTATGGCGCGATAGTCGGCCCTTCTGCTAGAAGCTCGCTCATGTGAAATTAATGAGAGTTAATCAGGATTATGGTACACACAATCGGCAGTTTCACAGGTTTTAATAAATACAACACTCTTCATTTCACCGCTGGGCACGCCCCAACTCCGGGAATGCATTGTGTGTTAATTCGCTGATACGTGACCGTCCTAATTAATTGACTATTATGTTGGAGGAAATAATTTTAATGTAATTTTCTTATGCTTGTCTATAGTACCAACTAGTTAAGTGAAATTATATATCTAAAAACTTTGCAACTTATATAGGGCATAGGTATTATAGGGGGACCGGTGTGAAGATCCCAGCTTCTACACCGCGAGATATTGAGGGTCTGTACTGACCAATTGGGGTGACCAATAAAACCCAAATGTTCAGAAATCTTTTGTTTATGTCTTGCCAACCATAATATATAGTTATATATTTTTACTAATAATTTTTATAAGCGTTCTTGTATAATATATGTTGTAACGTAAATTATAATTTTTAATTATGAATTCGTCATAAAATTGATTTGAAAAAATTACACAATGTTTATAACAAATTTACAATGGAAAATGAAAAGTCTCTATCTTGACATATTTTTATTTGTATTTATTTTTTATTTTAAACTTTTTACCGCGGGCACAGCGGCCGTTTGCGGGTCTGTACTGGCCGATTCGGGTGACCAATAAAATAGATATTTTGAGGAATCTATTGATTATGCCTTGCCGACCATAATATATAGTTATATATGTTTATTAATAATTTTTATAGGAGTTGCTGTATAATATATGTTGTAACGTAAATTATTATTTTTAATCATGAATCTGCCATACGATTGATTTGAAAAAATTACACAATGTTTATAATAAAATGACAATCGAAAATAGAAAGTCTCTATCTTGACATATTTGTCCTTCTATTTATTTTTTATTTTTAACTGTTACGCTCCTATCTCGATATGCGAATTTTAGAGGTTGGGTCGATAAAAAAATTATGCAACATATTTTGTTTAATTTTTTTATTGATCTTAGTGCAAAATATATCAGTGCACCGGATGATCGAAGGAAATTGGAAAAGTTTTTTTTTCGGCGTCCAAGGGGAACAAATTTCATTATTATTATTTTTGACCATGAATCCGTCATACAATTGATTTGAAAAAAAAAATGCACAATGTTTATAACAAAATGACAATGGAAAATGGAAAGTCTCTATCTTGACATATTTTTCCTTCTATTTATTTTTTATTTTTAACTGTTACGCTCCTATCTCGATATGCTGATGTTAGATGCTGGGTCGATAAAAAAATTATGCAAGATATTTTGTTTGATTTTGTTGATCTTAGTGCAAAATATATCAGTGCACCGGATGATCGAAGGAAACTGGAAAATTTACATTATAAGGGCTGAAAGACCACGATCGATGGCCTCTTGTACATGTATGTATATCTTGTATGTATGTATGTTACAATAAATATATCTTCTTCTTATTATTATATTTGATCACGGATCCGTCATACAATTGATTTGAAAAAATTATACAATGACTAATATGTCAAGATAGAGACTTTCCATTTTCTATTGTCATTTTGTTGTAATTAAAATATCGAATAAATAAATGGACTCAAAGTTAGTCCATTTATTTATTCGATATACAAAAAAAAACGCTGAAAAATACATAAAATACTATGACCGTTGACTGAAAGTGCGCGAGCTAGTAGACATTTCAAAAAATGCTGCACATCGTATATAGACTAAACATTTGCACATGAGAAGATGTGGGCAACAAGGATGCGTTTGGTTACAATTTAAAAATTAAATTTATAGCTTAATATGAAGAAATACAGAAATGTGGATTCCATATTTAGGAATATATTGGTTTGAGAATCGAGGTGGAGTTTAGCTGGTAGGTCGGCCCGAGATGGGTCGTAATTCTGCACTTCCCTAGAGAGAATGTCTTAATGACCTCCCGGACATCTTTGAAGTTTCCCCAACTCAAGCTAAGAAAATTCGGGTACATCTGGTACTACCCTCGCATATAACACACAACATAACTCGAGTCAGATTCTAAAGCGTAAGATAAAATGCGACAAATAAAAAACGTGTAACCAAACGGTACTCAGTCTGTGTCCGTATGTTAGTAGTGCCAGTTGCAAGCGCAAAAAAACCAAACATGGAATTTTAATTAAAATTTATTTATAACGCCTCAGTGTTAATAGTACCCATCATTTTCTATAACTACACCAATTTACATATATCCTGTAATGCAACTTATTAACGTAACCCACTATAAATACAAACCGATGATCGATTTATTAAGACTAATGATATATGTAAATTTTATAATCAAGTTGTCGGTTCGAATCAGAGAGATCGGAATGATTTGCAGCATGCGCGGTAGTTGGTTATTGAGCGATCTATTTATTAGGTTCCATTTATTATTTGATGTCGTGGGCAGACTACTTAAATTGGATGATAAAATAGCAACAGAAAATATTTTATTTCTGGATAATAACTACATCTTCATTATTCACTAAAAAAATCCTACAATTTCGTTACTTATTTACTTGTGTGTGGACACAATAGAATGTTGAAACAAAACTAATGAATTTCAATTGTTTTATCTTCTATCCATCCATTAAAGCAGTGTTTCTCAACCTGCCCAAGACCCCCTTTTGCACTTAAAAATTGTAAGAACCCACTGAAGAATGTGTACGTACAGAAAAATATCCCGAATGATCTATGATAAATTTTATCTGCGACTTTCCAAATAGATTTCGGGACCCCCATGGGGGGAATAACTGTATTAAAGTATGATAAAAGTGTATATATAAAATGAATCAAAAATTATACAACTAACCCCCTAGGAGGAAACTTAAACGTCATCTGGCGGCACCACATCAATTAGCAATGCACACCCATATGGTAATAACCGTCAACATGCTCATGGTATCAGGATCACCGGGTAGTGCCCCTTATATATGTTTTACAAAATTGGCTTTGTGCTGATATCTCAAGCACTCTGTTGGAATATTATTCCATAGAGGGCACACCCGGTGATCCTGATGGCATGAGCATGTTGACGGTTATTACCATATGGGTGTGCATTGCTAATTGATGTGGTGCCGCCAGATGGCGTTTAACTTTCCTCATAGGGGGTTAGTTGTATAATTTTTGTATATAACCACTCGAGATATTGTGTGAACTCATCCTCACTAGCTGAGCTACACTAATGAGATCTAATAAGATCGAAATCTAGATATATAGATTGCTAAGAGGTAGATTCACACTTATATATGTTTTATAAAATGAATAAAATTTTCGTAATATAAAATATGTTTGATTTTCTGTGATGTTAAGTAAATACCGGACTACTACTCTCCTCTGAGCTTCTCCAGAAAGATTACTACATCATCCGACAAAAGAAATATTTCATAATTCAGTGAAAGAGCAGTCATATGCATTGCAGATCTAGACTGGAACTGCGCCTTATTTCCCATACTTCTATTTTCTATTATTCTATTATTTTCGTAGTTACTGTAAACATGTCTTGATATAGTTTATATTATAAAAAAAATGTAAAAATCTACCCAAAACATACTATTTGGGTAGATTTTTATTCAGGGTCGCTTTCCTTCAAAAAATTTCGGGTGGATAAATCTGGTCAATACTTAACTAGCTCGTCTATAATCTATCTATTTATCTAGAGAGAGAGAGAATATCATCTTTATTTATAGAAAATTACATAATATTTTCATTTTTTGTTTTACGGGCTATGGACCCTTTCTTTCCGCCGTCATTTGGAGATTAAATCTGATTTTCCTTTATACCGAATAGCATAAATAAATATTATTATTCATTTTATATATTATTATTATTGATAAATACAAAAATACCGTAAATCTTCTTTTATTTCAGTGTATAATTCCATCATATATGTCGCAACGCGCGATTAATCACCACATAAAGGAACTGAATCAAAATCGCACCGCTTATTAATAGGCCCGCGTATTTGATAAATTCCCCTCCATTATCTAAACGTATTGCCGTAATTATTGTCGGATTCAATACAAGCAATAAATCCTCGTGCCGGCGTCTCGGAAAAATTTCCCCCACGAATTCGACTCCGCGCTCGTTAATTTTAATAGCAAAACGGTCAGGTTTCAAAAAAACGCCAATAAATTATCAGGTGCGGAGACATATAAGTAAATAATTTCCTCGTAATAGTATATAATTGTGGCAAAGTATACCACTTAATGATAATTTAAGAGATCGACGGACGCTCATGAGCCACAACAACGGTTACCGCTGATTATTATATTCCGCGGCTTCTTGCATTTTTTTCTGTGCTCTGATGGGGCGCTTAAATCGATTCGATATGCATACGATACGTTTTACATATGGTATTACATAACATTTCGTAAATTGGCAGTGTTGTATTACGTAATGATAACGTTTGTGATGGTTTCATCCCGGGCTAATTGTGATAACAATGTCTCGGCGAGATTTTTTAATGCACTATACTCAAATTAAATAGCTGCTTGCCTATATCATAAAAACGTACGAGATGTGATGAGAGGGCGGCGAAAAAAAAAACTTCATTTCTTCGCCATGAAAAAATGCTTTATAATATATAACTAACCAAAAACTAAATTTAAAACATTATTTTGACTTTGAGAAACACTGATATAATTGCTCAATTACAAATTAATTAGTCAAACAATTTAAAACATTATTTTGATCTTGGGAAACACTGATATAATTTCTCTTCACTAATAGGGATATAAGCCTAGAACTTAGAACAAGAATGCTACGGTGCTATGTCTTTTCTACATTACTGTATGGGGTTGAAGTCTTAAATTAAATGCAAAAATAACTGGAAATAATTCACACCATAAAGAAGAGAAAGTTACAATACCTAGGCCACATAATGAGGACCCAAATACAATTGATAGTACAAGGAAAGATCAGAGGAAGAAGGAACATCGGAAGACGCCGAATGTCCTGGCTTATAACCCTAAGGGACTGGTTTGGCTGCAGTAACACTCAATTATTTCGAGCAGCAGCCAATAAGGTTCGGATGGCTGTGATGATATCAAACCTCCAGAAGAAGAAAATATAATTGCTCAATTACAAATTAATTAATTAGTCAAACCTAATCATCTTCATTCATTATATTAACATCTTTAATAACTTCTTTAACATTATTGCTGTAAATGTCTGCTATAAACATCTAAAGCATATATAATTATCAAATATTTCCTTTTACTTAATTTTACTATCTATATTTTATATATTTTCTAATTAATTTCAACGATTAGAACTAGTAAATTAATTACAAAATATATTAAATATAGATATTCCTGCTAACATTGATTTATCGCGGCATTATTATTGCAAATGACGTGTCACGTTCAAATGTTGTAATTGTTTCAACATACACATCATTAACAGCCATATGGCACCGTTCTTCTTGTTTCAATAAGACAAGATTAATTAACATATTCTAAATAAATATCTTAATGACATGTAACTATTATTAACATGTAAACCATATGTTTAATTTTAAATTTAATAAAGGTTCCATTCAGGTCAAGACTAACCACAGGGTTATAGCCTTTTGGGGGCGCAATTTTTATTGGTATTTAATTTTCTTGTTATTATTAGTTATTAGTTAATTTCTAATTCGGACACATTTGTATACCTTTTCCGGTCACCCCTTTTAGCAAAAAACTATGCAGCGAAATGTTAATTTTTACTAGTTTATGAGTATAAATATCATACCATCCTTAAGAAAATTTTAGAACAATACATACTTAATTGCATGTATTGTTCTAAAATTTTCTTAAGGAAGGGATGATATTTATACTCATAAACTATTAAAAATTGAAATGAAAAAAAAAAGAACTTTATTTGGCATATCAGCCCAACCCTTCCCTTTACAAATTCCAGCCGCAAAAAAAACCATACTTTCACAGAAAGAACTAAAAAATAAATAAAAAAAGAATACAAATTAACATTTTTCACCCACTAAAATAAACTAAACCCCCTCTGCCCTCGCCAATTTCCTTTCCCACGTCAGCCTCCTGCAGATTTTCACGCCTTTCCCATCCTCTCCTAACCATTCGTTCAGCTATCTGCACTCTCCCACCCACTCAGCTTTCACTCCCTTACATTCTTTGCTAAGGTGCCACCACGTGTCACTCCCCTTCCTACACAGCGCACACGCGGTGTACCCCAGCCCCATCCACACTTTTCTTCCTCGCTCTTCTGACCCACACCTCGCTCTTGCCATGCATACTTTGTCCTCTCTGCTCCACTCTCCCCTGGCTAAGTAGCTCGGTAGTTTCCCCTGCACCTGCCACTCTACGTAGTCAGGGTTGTATGAGCTCTCAGCCATTCTCACTTGCCTTTCTTGCCACTCAATATCCCTCAGTCTCTCCCTTATCTCAGTTCCTAGGCTACCCCTTTCTCAGCTTCTCCTCTACCCACACCTCAGACATACACATTCTTTCATACATCATTTCTCTATCCTTCCTCCATCTACTCTCTGTTCTACTCTTAAACCTCATCCATACCTCCCGTACCAGTCTTTCCTCGCCCAAATCCTGCAATCTTTCCTCAAACTTCACAACCCTCACACACGACTCCCACCACATACTCATACGACTTGTCTCCTGCAACAGCACTGCTCTCTAGCAGATTCTTCAGAAACCAACTTTGCTCCCTTTCTATTACCTCCCATTCACGCAATCCCCACACTTCCACTCTATACAACAATATAGGTTTTACACACGCATCCCAGATCTTGCACGCCATTACGAGGTTACCACCCCACAAGCTGCACGCAATCCCCCAAGTCATTCTTGCTTTCGCCTGCATACACTCCACATGCATCCTAAGCCCTCCTCCACAGTCAAACCAAAATCCATAATATTTAAAGCCATTCACTCTCTCAATCAGCCTTTCCTTCCATTTCAGCCCTCCGCCCTTACCCCTCCTGCCCCTATTCCTAAACAACATCCATTTGGTCTTTTCCACATTCACCACTAGCCCCCTCTTATCTAAGTACCTACCCATTCTTTCCAACATCTCTTGCATCTCTTCCACTCTCTTGGCCACCAGCACCACGTCATCTGCATACGCTAACATCCACACCTTGGATCTACCCACCACGACCCCTCCTGCCTGTCCTCTGCTCAGCACCTCTTCCAACTCGCTCGTGTACAGATTAAACAGGAGGGGGCTCAGCGGGCAATTGACATGATATTACTATAATTATTCCTACTATACAACAAATTAACAATTCCAATCTCCCAACTCTCGCTGGCGATCATAAGCTGCTCGTTAAAAGAAGTTTTACTTTGTGCCCCATACTTATTAATATATTAATTTTCCCCCTGTATATATTGCAGATCCTTCTATAATACTTTTTTTTCTAATATGGTTTAAACTAGCATGCTATTGTGTGATAAAAAAAATATGTAAATTCTAATGAGCACCGCCATATAATTTAAACTAATTACTATTCATTACAAAAATCTGTTCATTGTGAAATTAGTCCAACCTTGAACTCACTGGGTTTGTTGCCTTTCTGATTGTATAAAACAAAAGTAATTTCAAATGCATGTTGCGTCCAAACCGTACGCTAATCTCTGTACAGAGACATAATCAGTTGAAATTATAATGATATGAAGATTTTTTTTTATATAAAAATTAAGGAACATACGTGATTCCATTAGATTGAATAGAATGAACCATCGCATTGGTGTAATTATAATTAACATGCCGCCCGGTCATCCATGTCGGGGAGGAGCACTTGAGATCCTGACAGGCTTATTTCACGTCGTACTTTTAAAATTCGTCAAAAATACAGTTTATTATACAACACTACCAAATTACATACAGTAATCAGTGAACAGAATTAGAAAAGTTGTGTTTTTTTTATTATATGCGATTGTTTTTCTATGGCACCAAATTTAGTACATTTATGTTTTAGTAATATTAGAACAGTTTATTGTTATTACATTAGATCATTTTGCTCTCACACCAAACATCCTGCTATTAAATAAGTTTGAACCCTACTGATGACTAGGGCAGTTTTTTCATATCATGATGATATTTAAAATACAGTTACCACCTCAATTACCATACAAATCTATATATTATATTAGTAATTGGCGTCATCCTATATATTAATCATCCATTAAGTACCACATAGCCTGTTATAATTAATTTCCACAAAACTGTAGCCACTATTTGCACGCGTCCGTAAACAGCCTCAGATTCAGCAATAAATTTCATAAGAAATATAGCAACGGCGGTGCTCATAACCCAAGTACAGTTATATTTGGCTTATATATTTAAAATAACACATGTAACTAAAACGTTTACCCGGTGATGCCATAAATTTAATTTTTATTGCGAGAGACATAATTGCGACCGGTATTAAACTGCAAACAAAAAAACAATTATATAACTGATTTTAAAATCGACGTGCGCTGCAAATTTCATAACCGTAAACGATTACGCATTTAACAGACCCCTTTGTTCCGCAAACGAATTTCCCGGAGATTCATTATAATTCGCGCATCGAATCGTTATCCGATTAACACGTCTTGAATATTGAGTGTAATTATGCACATAAATTGTGTCAAAAATCCAGCGTTACGCGAAGGCGTTATTAGTTATATCCTAATAATTCTTGTAATTCCACCGCTCTCTCGCTACATTAATCCGAAATTATTGCTTCCGTCGCATAAAGCATGCGGGTCGAAATTTTGGCGAGCATTAAATTTGCATTTTATCAGTGCACCCATTAACGTGCTCAACGTATCATACGCGCAATCTGCCTCAAAATAAACAGTTACCATGAATATTCCCGAATTCACGTTTATTGATAAACATCGCTTGGCCCCATCATACTTGTGGGTTTTGCGGTAATTACTGCAGGAGATAAAAAAAAAGTTAAAACGACAGGCCGGTTAATATTGGTGGCCGTCATTAAAGCATGCTTTAAATTCAACTGCTTTAAATCGGATTCCGAAAATACTGAGTAATTTCCATAAGGCTCTTTTGGGGGCCACAATGAACGGATCAATATTAAAGAGCATTATGTTTTCTCGTGTGGGTTTGAATATTAAATTGATATTTTATTTGTGCATAGCAAATATACAAGGGATTTATATTATAAAAAAAATATGGTTTAGTGTTAAACGTTATGATCCGGACACATGTTCTTTTTGCTTGCTTTAGAACTTGTTTTAAAAAGAAGTTGTACGTGTGGTGTGTTTTAACCAGGTTGTAACTATTCTATTTGCATATTAATTGGTGCAAAGAACCTTTTAAATGCGGAAAGGCTTAAGGTGGTACGTCAGAAGTGTTCTGCTTCATACAGGGCGTACCATCAACACAGCGTCTTACGCCCGGTATGTTATTAACTTTACGCTGGCTGATACAATTTCCACTGACCCAGCGCTATTTCCAGTTCATGCAAAACTATAGGAGGATCGCGTTAATGGGTGCAGGACCTCAGCACTGACTGGACTATAGGCGCTTTCGTTTAGCATTACTAGTCGCCCCTGTGACGTGCACTAACGCTCAGGTCTGGCGGTCGTGCACCACCGGTTGAAAGGGCCGAGGTAGAATTGTGCGCATCGGAACCGGCAAATAGAACAAGAGACAATAAGCCCGTATCAGCCCAGATTGATAAACGAAAACAGCTTATGTGTGTAGTCCCAGAGTATACGAGCGGTACGCGTTATGACAACAGAAGCAGTAACACGATTCAACCCCTAGTGTGTGAAAAGAAGGAAAACTCTACAAAACACAAACTATGATATGAACAACAAAGAAGAAAAGAAGCGTACAGAAAAGGGGAGGGACATCCCAGTTCCGGTGGCAATTCATCGCCACCGGAACTGGGATGTCCCAAGGCGGGATGCACGCCATCGTCATCCAGCGACCGCCATGACCCTCCAACCAGCCGGATGGAAGCGTTCGGCAGCATTGATATTGAAAATGAAGAGTTCTTCCTGACGTCGTCGACACAAAGTAAAGGGAATGCCACAGAGTCGTCCAAGACGGGCGAGAAGACGGAATAGAGAACGAAAAGAAACAGTAAATAATCCTTATTAGACTTGTTACGAACAATGGCTGAAAATTCGGAAATCTCAGACTCGGAAGAAGGAACAAAACCGAAGCAACCAAGAGGTAAAAGCTGCTGAAACACTAACAAACTCTTCCACACCGCCTTTATGTAAACATATGGTGCAATGTCCACCGCTTCACTGCCTATGAACATCACAATTGCCTGTGCGACGTCGCGCCTGCACCTCGCCGGCACCGGGCCTCCGCCCGATGCCACTTATATGTGAATTGGGCCTAACCTTGCACATAAGGGACATGGACCTCTTGACAACGCAAAACGAGGATTGAAACGGCCATTAATGCGGAAACAAAGTGCAGCGAAACGTACTGGGTAGGCGAGACGAGACGGTCCCGAAATGGGACGAAGAACATAACAGTATCAACAACCAAGAGAGGTATGAAGGAACTTATAGCAACAAAGATAAAAGTGGACATGGTCCAATGTAGAGTCCCCAGGCGGGAAGTGCTACCGCAGGGCTACAGGTTGAATGGCCACCGAACTCACGAATGTAGTGGAGAAGCCAGACGAAAGCTGTGCCTGAGATGTGGCGAAGAAGACCATCAGGCTATGCAATGCAGAAAGCTAACTGCATACTGCGCGATTAGCATGGCAGAAGGCCATGCAGCAGGGCGTACCCGATGCCCGATTAAAAGGAGGGCAAGGGTAGAAGAATGATGAAGTACTAAAATCTAATGGCCTTGATGATAAAGACCTCCGAATTATTACGAATCTATATTGGCAGCAGATAGCAAATATCAGAGTAGGAGATAAACTAGGCGACAACGTGGCAATAGAAATGGGTGTGAGGCAGTGTTACCACTTATATTCAATATAAAATGGCAATATAAAAAGGCATTCAATGTAGCACTGGACGATATGGAAGAGGGCATTATTATAAATGGTACCCCTATAAATGGTACCCCTATAAATAACCTACAATATGCAGATGACACCTCCCTCATTGCAGCGAGCCTTCACGGACTACAGGAACTAGTAGATCGAGTTTCTCATGTTTGTACGCAATATGACTTGAATCTAAACACCAAAAAACAAAATACATGATCATCAGCAAAGAACCGATGATTCAGAATGGCATTCAGGTTAACGGTCAAGATCTCGAATATAGTACAAAATTCAAATACCTAGGATATACCTATACGATACTAGGACCACTCGCTAGAAATAACATGTCGCATCGCACAAACCAGAATGGCATTCAGGTTAACGATCAAGATCTCGAAAATAGTACAAAATTCAAATACCTAGGATATATCTTAGACGATGACTGGGACCACTCGTTAGAAATACGATGTCCATCGCACAAGTCAGCTGCTTTTATCCGTCTGGGGAAAATCTTACGAGGAAATAATCTAACCTTGAAACTGCGCATGAGAATGGTGAGATGTTATGTGTTTTCCGTGTTGATGTATGGTGTGTAAGCTTGGACTACCAAAAGGCTTGAGGCGTTCGAATGATGGTGTTATCTTCGCATGCTCCGTATTAGCTGGGTAGACAGGATTACAAATTACATCGTAATGGAACGAATGAACAAGACCAAAGAATCCTTCCAACCATCAAGGCACGGAAACTGGGCTATTTTGCGCATGTTATGAGTCACCCGGATACATATAACACGCTACACCTTATCATTCAAGGAAAATTCAGGGGAAGCGTTCCGTCGGACGGCGGAGAAATTCGTGGCTGAAAAATCTGCGGCATTGGTTTGGCCAGACTTCAGAATCACTTTTCAGAGCCGCTGCCAACAAGGTGTTAATAGCAAACATGATCGCCAATATTTGCTGAGCGGATATGGTACACGAAGAAGAAGGGGAGAGGCAAAGCACTAGACCAGAGGCGATGGCGAAGGGCGCCAACTCCCCGCAACATCGAAACCAGAACAAGAAATTTACAAGAGAACTGGTGGGACAGAGCAACCCCGAAGGACCGGGATCACAACCCTAGGCCCGGACAGCGCGTGGAGTGTTTTAAGCCTCTACCGTGGGATGTGAGGAGGTTTAGTCGGTAGGCGCCCCGTCAGAATTCAACACTGCCTATGCTTACTGTTTGGAGAATGGTTGTCTTTAGAAGATTCCTCCTCACGGAGAAAAAAAAGGCAGAGGGCAGATAGATGAATCAATGTAGTTGTGTCAGGTATTAGAAGAGAAGGTGTGAAAACAATTATGGAGAGACAAAAGTAAATACGCAGCTAATAATGGAACTAGAATTGTGGAGGGATACGATAAACTCCTGCTGGAGTTGGCAAACAACATTTTACATTTATTATAAATCTAAAAAAACTACGTATAAATAATTATAAACAATTTATATTTCACGGTTACTCATAAGACTAATTGCAGAATATTATTATTTTTTCTCATGTAACTAGAGTGTATCTAATTTTGATAGTTGTACATATTTCGATTAAAAAAATGCAGTCAGTTTTTAATGGACATTGGTTTAAAATCTCAATGTATTGACGACTGATAAGTTTTCGCGTTGGTAAAACTTATTAGTCATCAATATGTTTAGATTTTAAACCGATGTCCAATAAAAACCGACTGAATTTTTGTTAATTGAAATATGTACAACTATAAAAATTATGTATACTCTAGTTAGATGAGAAAAAATAATAATATTCTGCTATTAGTCTCATGAGTAACCGTGAAATATTAATTGTATATAATTATTTATACGTATATTTTTAAGATTTATAATAAATGTAAAATGTTGTTTGCCAACTCCAGCAGGACTTTATCGCCTATTCCCCTGTTCTGCTTTATAATAATAATATTCTGTTGTAATGGTTGTGTTCTTTCTACAAAATCACGGACCGCATGAAAGCAAACAAATAAAAGAAAATAACAAATAAATAAACAATAAATAAAAAACAAAAACAAAGAAAACCGAGGACACAAAATAAATCTTCTAAAACCAAACCGTGGAACAGGCATTCACGGTTTGGTTTTAGAAGATTTATTTTGTGTCCTCGGTTTTCTTTGTTTTTCATTTATTGTTTATTTATTTATTTGTTATTTTCTTTTATTTGTTTGCTTTCATGTGGTGTTCTTTACATTCCTTTTAAATTACATATATGAATGTCATTTATGTATTTTGATAGTTTATTATATTCGTTTGTATTATTTGATATTAGATTTTTATTTAATTCCTTAGTTCTATTTTTATTTAGTTGTATATCGTTTTATCTGCGTGTATTGTAGTGATGTATGTCTTGGTTTATTGGCAGCAAAGTTAATTAATTGCACGTATTATCTAATTAATAACGAATATAATGAGTAGTAGTACCCAACATTACTATTGTGTATCATAATATCAGAGTAATAAGCAATGTGTAAAAATAGAATAAACTAAATAATAATAAATAATAAACATAACCCTCATTCGAATATGTGAGGCTAGATACGCAATCGAAATAAATCACAAGATATAAATTGTGGGCATAAAAACTTACCACAAAAACGCTGAAACCGCTATCATATGTATGCAATGTGTGACTGTTCCAGGGACTGTTCTAACACTTCACAGGGTACATCACTTACATTAAAATGTAATCACAAATTAAATTTCACTTTACTTAAACGGGAATCGGTACGCGCACAACACAATTCATCTCACCACTGCGAGACATGACTTAACCTGCGCGCAGCGTATGCTGGCACAGGTGATTCATTCATTTTTTTGTTCGCTCTCTTTGTCATAAACACACATATAATATTCGAATAGAATGTATTTTCGTTCGCTAAAAACAAGGTTATTTTGATACGACGAGCGAATATTTTATTTGTATGATAATAATAATAATATACTACTAACTACTAACTTCTATCCAAACAGCAGTGATATTACAAACTAGCCACATTTTGCGATTGTTGATTTGACAATATTTATTAATTATGTAATTATTTATTATTTGAAGATGAATAATAGCGAAAAAGTTGAAATGATGTTAATGTTTGGAGTATGTAAACGTAATTCCATAAGTGCGCTATATGGACAGAGAATTACAAGTAGGTACATCCACCTCATACATTCTTTGATAACATAGTAAGTAGTAGCAAGTAATAGTAATTTACATTATTAGTGCAGGAAGGCAAGTTTCCCGAATGAGCGAATGAGTTATTTGTATTAAGAGCGAATAAGTAATAAATAATTACACAATTAATAAATATTGGCAACAATCGCAAAATGTGGCTAGTTTGTTATATCACTGCTTTTAGGATAGAAGGTAGTAGAATATTATTATTATTATTATTATCATACAAATAAAATATTCGCTCAACATATCAAAATAACCTTGTTTATATCGAACGAAAATACATTCTATTCGAATATTATATATGTGTTTATAACAAAGAGAGCGAACAAAAAAATGTATGAATCACCTGTGCCAGCATACGCTGCGCGCAGGTTAAGTCATGTCTCGCAGTGGTGAGATGAATTGTGTTGTGCGCGTACCGATTCCCGTTTTAAGTAAAGTGAAATTTAATTTGTGATTACATTTCAATGTAAGTGATGTACCCTGTGAAGTGTTAGAACAGTCCCTAGAACAGTCACACATTGCATACATATGATAGCGGTTTCAGCTTTTTTGTGGTAAGTTTTTATGCCCACAATTTATATCTTGTGCGATTTATTTCGATTTCGTACCTAGCCTCACTCACATATTCGATTGAGGGTTATGTTTATTATTTATTATTATTATTTAGTTTATTCTATTTTTACACATTACTTATTACTCAGATATTATTATACATAATAATAATGTTGGGTACTACTACTCATTATATTCGTTATTAATTAGATAACACGTGCAATTAATTAATTTTGCTGCCAATAAACCAAGACATACATCACTACAATACACGCAGATAAAACGATATACAACTAAATAAAAATAGAACTAAGGAATTAAATACAAATCTATATAAATAAATCTTCTAACACCAAACCGTGGATGCCTGTTCCACGGTTTGGTTTTATTTATTATTATTTAGTTTATTCTATTTTTACACATTACTTATTACTCAGATATTATTATACATAATAATAATGTTGGGTACTACTACTCATTATATTCGTTATTATTTAGATAATACGTGCAATTAATTAATGTAGCTACCAATAAATATTTACTATTATTATTTAGTTTATACTATTTTTACACATTGCTTATTACTCAGATATTCTGATACATAATAATAATGTTGGGTACTACTACTCATTATATTCGATATTAATTAGATAACTCGTGCAATTAATTAATTTTGCTGCCAATAAACCAAGACATACATCAATACAATACACTCAGAAAAAATGATATACACCTACATAAAAATAGAACTAACGAATTAAACAAAAGTCTGATATCAAATAATACAACCGAATATAATAAACTATCAAAATACATATATGACATTTAAGACATTCATATAATTTAAAAGGAATGTAAAGAACACCACATGAAAGTAAAATAAAAAAAGATAACAAATAAATAAATAAACATTAAATGAAAAACAAAGAAAACCGAGGACACAAAATAAATCTTCCAAAACCAAACCGTCGGACAGGCAGTCCGTAAGTATGTAGGAAGAACACAGCCATTACAATAGAATATTATTATTTTTTCTCATGTAACTAGAGTATACATAATTTTTATAGTTGTATATATTTCAATAACAAAAATTCAGTCGGTTTTTAGTTGACATCGGTTTAAAATCTAAATAGATTGATGTCTAACAAGTTTTACTAACGCGAAAACATATTAGTCATCAATACATTTAGATTTTAAACCGATGTCTAATAAAAACTAACTGAATTTTTAAACTATAAAAATTCTAGTTACATGAGAAAAAAATTATAATATTCTGTGTACTGTATTACAGCTTCTCTAATTGTGGATCGTGGATTTGTTTGAAAAAGACACTGGTTTTACATTAAAATACTTTATTATACAGCGAGAGACATGTTACTTGTCTCGCTTACGGTGTAAAACTCTTCGTGTAAGACGATATTATGCGCCCTCTCCTCCCATGCATCATACCCACTTAAGGGTGGTAATTATATATACAAACCAGACGGAACATTCTGCTATTAGTCTTATGAGTAACCGTGAAATATAAATTGTTTATAACTATTTATACGTATTTTTTTAGATTTATAATAAATGTAAAATGTTGTTTGCCTACTCCAGCAGGAGTTTATCGTCTCTCTTCCACATTTCTACGTCCCTTCCCACCTGCGTATTTACTTTTGTCTCTCCATAATCGATTTCACACCTTCTCCTCCAATACCTGACACAACTACATTGATTCTTTTCTCTGCCCTCTGTTTTTTTTTTCTTCGTGATGAGGAATCTTCTAAAGACGCCCATTATTCAAACAGTAAGCATAGGCAGTGTTGGATTCTGACCGTCTAATCCTCCTCACATCCCATGGTGGAGCTTTGATCGCCTTCGAGGCACCATTAAGCGCTCCACACGCTGCCAAAGCCTAGGGTTGTGATCCCGGGTCTTCGGGGTTGCTCTTTCCCACCCTAGTTCTCTTTTAAATCTCTTGCTCTAGTTTCTATGTTGCGCCGGTTGGCCCCCTTCGCCGACGCTTCTTGTCTTGTGCTTTTCCTCTCCCCTTGCCCTCCTTTTAATCGGGCACACCATACATCAACACGGAAAACACATAACATCTCACCATTCTCATGCGCAGTTTCAAGGTTAGATTATTTCCTCGCAAGATTTTCCCCAGAAGGATAAAAGCAGCTCTAACATCGAATTTCTAGCGAGTGGTCCCAGTCATCGTATAGGTATATCCTGGGTATTTGAATTTTGTACTATATTCGAGATCTTGACCGTTAACCTGAATGCCATTCTGAATCATCGGTTGTTTGCTGGTAATCATGTATTTTGTTTTTTTGGTGTTTAGTTGTTGCGTACACACATAAGAAACTCGATCTACCAGTTCCTGTAGTCCGTGAAGGCTCGCTGCAATGAGGACGGTGTCATCTGCATATCGTAGGTTATTTATAGGGGTAACGTTTATAATGTTGCCCTCTTCCACATCCTCCAGTGCTTCATTGAATGCCTTTTCAGAATATATATTGAATATAAGTGGTGACAAGATGCAGCCCTGCCTCACATCCTTTTCTTTGCCATTGCCACGTTCTCGGTTAGTTTATCTTGTACTCTGGTATTCGCTGCCAATATAGATTTGCAATAATTCAGAGGTCTTTATCATCAAGGCCAGTAGATTTTAGTGCTTCCATCATTCCTCTCCTCTTGCCCTTCTTTTAATCGGGCATCGGGGACCCCTGCTGCATGGCCTTCTGCCTTGCTTATCGCGCTGTATGCAGTTCGCTTTCTGCCTTGCTTGTCCTGGTGGTCTTCTTCATCACATCTCAGGTACAGCTTTCGTCTGGCTTCTTCACTACATTCGTGGGTTCGGTGGCCATCCAACCAGTAGGGGCTGTAGCTCCGCGGTAGCACTTCCCGCCTGCTGGTTCTATATTGCACCATGCCCACTTTTATCCTTGTTGCTAAAAGTTCCTCATACCTCATGTCTCTTGTTGAAACCGTTATGTTCTTACACACCCATATGGTAATAACCGTCAACATGCTCATGCCATCAGGATCACCGGGTCGTGCCCTCTATGGAATAATATTCCAACAGAGTGGTTGAGATATTAGCACAAGGCCAATCTTATAAAACATATATAAGTGTGAATTCACCTCTTAGCTATCTACATATCTAGATTTCGATCTTGTTATATCTCATCAGTGTACACAATATCTCGAGTGGTTATATACAAAACTACAATTAACCCCCTAGGAGGAAAGTTACCCGCCATCTGGTGACACCACACCAATTAGCAATGCACATCCAAACTAACTGAGCTACACTGAAGAGATCTAACAATATCGAAATCTAGATATGTAGATTGCTAAGAGGTGGATTCACACTTATATATGTTTTATTCAACAATCATTTGATAGGAATTGGGCTCCAAGATTACCAGATCTCATTCGATTATTTTTTGTAGGGCCACCTAAAGACTGTGTTTTACGCAGATACCCCTCAAAATCTACAGCAAATAAAAAATAAAATTAGACTTGCATGTGGCAATGCTATTTGTAATTAGTTATTTTTTTCCGATTTTTCGAGTTTCCATGGCTATCGTTACTTTTGTTTTTAAAAAGATATTGTGATTCACTCTAAAGCTTTAAACGCAATTTCCTTGAAAATTTGTTTATATAACCATATACTACATAATTGTTATACGAAGAAAGAGCATTAACTAAATAATATAAAAACTGCATAAAAAAGTATATAGTAGTGTCATTTGAGAAACGAAAGTTGTATACAATTCCCGTCAAACCGGAAAAGAATATTATTTTTGAAATATGCCACAAAATAGCTTGCGTGATACTGATTTAAAATTTATTTAATCATTTTCTTGCCAATCATGAAATTAGCTCTAAAAGCTATACTTCTACTATCGTTGAGCTATTCTGCATTCAAATTTGTAGCGAGATAGAACTTTCATATTATATTATTCACTATTCGAAAACTGAGTTCACTGTTAGAATATTCAGATTATAAAGATTGCAATCTCAAATAATCCGTCATGGTGTTTATAATAACGCTAAAATTGCATATGTAAAATTTATTATATCCTTGAACGAGTATTTAAACTATTTTATATTCATCGCTATATATATTATTATAACATCCAAACATTAATTTTGTATGGCACAATTAGCATAAATATGCGATTAAAGCAATAAAAAACACTTTATTAGTTGTAAACGTAGAAAAATGCAGAAAATACGCCGTCCATTAGTTGCTGGCGTGAATTAAATATTCATTATATTGTACACACCATATAGAACATTAGTTATAAATTTGCTTGACCTTATGAACCATATATTCGGTCATCAACCTGCAGTAGTAATCATAATTAATTAATATTAATGTTCGTATTGATGTAAGTCTTTTGTTATTAGATTTGTGATGAGTTATGCTAATTACATCATGCGGTGCAGTTATTAAACATTTTTTTTTATAGAAAATGATGTCATCATTTATAAATAAGACTTTTAAATCTTAAAATTTAAAAAAAAAGCTTACATAAGTGTGAATCGACCTCTTAGCAATCTACATATCTAGATTTCGATGTTATTAGATCTCATCAGTGTAGCTCAGATAGTGAGGATGAATTCACACAACATCTCGAGCTATAAAGCTGTAGAAATCCAAAATTAACCTGAGATGAATAGATAATTTTTAATTTATATAAATCTTTATATAAATCTGTTTTCTCAACTTTAACATTAGAAAAAAAGCTGCCATGGCGCTATTTGTAAGCAAATGCCACCGTAAGTAGATGCCAGTAAATGTTACGATGGTAAATGCTGCTGGCAGGGCCGAAAGGATTAAAATAAGTAACCATTTGTCGTTGGGATATAATTAAAGACAAAACTCGGGTACAATTGTCTAAGTCCCTATAGGGGTCAAGATAAAAAATAAGAAAAACCCGAGGGAATACAAAATCAGCCAGCGAGATGCCAAGAAAAGGACTACTATATATTTACAAAATCACCAGCGAGAAAAGAAGGTACTAGTCCTTTTCTCGCTGGTGATTTTGTCTTCCCATGGGCTTTTCTTGTTTTTTATTTTGGCCCCTATAAGGACTTGGACAATCGTCTCCTAGTTTTGTCTTAAATTATATTTCAACGACAAATGGTTATAAGTAACCAAAATAAAAACAAAAAATTCCTAATGGAAGACAAATTCATCAGCGAGAAAAGGAGGTACTAGTAAATTTATAGTAGTCCTCCTTTTCATAGCATCTCGCTTGTAATTTTGTTTTCCCTTGGGCTTTTTTTGTTTTTTATTTTGGCCCCTATAGGGACTTAGACAATCGTACCCTAGTTTTGTCTTTAATTATATCACAACGACAAATGTTTATAAGTAACCAAAATAAAAAACAAAAAATTCCCAATGGAAGACAAAATCACCAGCGAGAAAAGGAGATCTTGTAAATATATAGTAGTCCTCCTTTTCATAGCATCTCGCTTGTGATTTGTTTTCCCTTGGGCTTTTTTTGCTTTTTATTTTGGTCCCTATAGGGACTTAGACAATCGTACCCGAGTTTTGTCTTTAATTATATCTCAACGACAAATAAATTATAAGTAACCATTTGTCGTTGAGATATAATTAAAGAACAAATTCGGATACGATTGTCTAAGTCCCTATAGGGGCCAACATAAAAAACAAGGAAAGCCCAAGGGAAGACAAAATCACCAGCGAGAAAGGGGGATACTAGTAAATATATAGTAGTCTCAGCCAGTGGCATTTGCCACCATAACATTTACAGAAATCTACTTACTGTGCCTATCCATATGTTTCCTTTTAATCAATAAACTTCATTCCAATAAGGTTTTTTAAAGAAAATCCATCCGTAGTTTTAGAAACTTTTGATTTTTTATGTGTGTGAATAAGCGTACTAATATAGTACAACTAACCCCCTAGGAGGAAAGTTAAAAGCCATCTGACGGCACCACATCAATTAGCAATGCACACCCATATGGTAATAATATAATGGGTGTGCATTGCTAATTGATGTGGTGCCGTCAGATAGCGTTTAACTTTCCTCCTAGGGGGTTAGTTGTACTATTGTTGTATATAACCACTCGAGATATTGTATGGCCTTTAACTTTCCTCCTAGGGGGTTAGTTATTTTTGTATGTAACCACTCGAGATATTGTATGAATTCATCCTTACTAGCTGAGCTATACTGATCAGATCTAATAAGATCGAAATCTAGATATGTAGATTGCTAAGAGGTGGGTTCACACTTATATAGCGTACTAATAATTAAAAATATTTTTAAATTTAAAACCCCAGGACTGAAAGGATTAATAATTATTTTAAATGTGTAATAAATAAACACGTAACAATATAATCTGATTACATTAAAACAAAATATACTAGCTTGATAAATTGCGTTCCTCACTAATTGATTATTTAAAATTCAGTAAATTCCAAGCGAGCATAAATCAGCATTGGTCAAAATAGTCTTGCTAATTACTCGCGCAGACATTTACACGAAGAGCGCCCATTAATTCCTCTATCGCATAAAATAATTTATCCATACGAACGTCGAATTGCGTGTAATTTAATAACCCCTTTCATAAAAATTCAATCAGCATTTGCATAATTTATTAATCCATTTGTGTTTCTCACCGCATGCGCGTATTTATACCTGTCTACCGGAACCATTTATAGTCGAAAGTATGTTTAAATGTTAGTAATTTGTACACATATACACATACAAGCCGTAACTACAAAACCCTATATTATCGCAGTTTTTTGCATGTTAAATAAACATCACTCCCAATTAATTCATGCTAATTTTAGTAACGGATTGAATTGGCATGACTGTAGCTAATTATTCTTCGAACAAAACGGTACAATTGAAAGTGAGAATAAAATTATTTTAAAATGTATTCTTATAAGTTACTCAAAAAGTAGTACAGGGTTTGTAAAATATGGTTGTTGCCATATCGTAGGTTCGGTCGGAAAACTTTTGAGGCGAAATAGTCAACTGTACCACTCACACAAATTTAATTTTATTTCGAGAGCAATCCATATTTTTTATTTTATGACCCCTAACAAAATAATTGAGAAATATATGCCAGTTTACTAAAATGCTTTGTCTTTTTGGCTTTGCTTATTACCCAACCTGGGAGCCGGCTAGAGTCTAGACTAGAGAACTAGATACTACTTACTAGATCCTAGGGACTAAGATATTAGATACTGAAGACTAGATCTGGTTGTATAGATTTTTTTTCTATCCTGTGTGTGGGCACTGTAACCCAAATCGTCGCCTTCCTAATTATTCAGATTAAAACTGTTTTAAGTGGACGCATCGGTCGCTCTGGCATACAATTTTGCGCTTTAGTAATTTGCCAAAACAGTCAAAGCATATTAGTAATATTATTGCGAAATTATTTGCTTGTATATAATAAACCTTTATTGGCATTAACAATCCTCTACACAGTATGTAATAAACTTAAAAATAAACAGAATTATACATCTTTTATTCTATTATTTATCTCTTACAACTGACTTACAAGTAGAACAAGATGTTTCGCATTTAATGTCATAATTTAAAAATTATATAAATGCAATTAAACAATGCTAAATTTTATAACGGAATCAACTTTAGCAAGGTTGACATCAGAGCTAATCAATCTTCTCACTAAAAAAATACAATTAAAACCGTACACCATCAAAATTATTGTGGAAAGTATACCACACCACAAAATGTAGAGCGCGGAACTTCAAGTATATCGGTAACAGGGACGACAATTTACGGATAATTAAGCTTGTATAGAGTGAAGAAATAACAAAAAGTAACTGTAGCAACACCATGTAGGCTATGACATTGCGACAGCAGTGTCTCACATGTGATTAAATTGTTGAGTTGCGGATTTTATATGCTCTCGTTGTTCTATATAAACTGCACAGCAAATTTAATAATTCCATAATTTATTAAGGGACCGAGGCTGATTTATATGGGTTGAAATGTATGTTTACTACAATTATTTTTTGTATGCAGTTTATTGCGTCATGCTAACGTTGTTAGATGAACGATGGGTTTATAGTGACATAAAATAATAAATAACAAATAAAATAATGAATAAGTTATGCACCAGAGGATTACTACTACTATTTTTAAATCACAATATAAGATGTTATGAATGCAATACAATAAATATAATTATTATTATCTGGTGGGGATATTTAAATAGGATGGACAAAAGTAATTAAACAAAATAGGTATGGGAAGCAAGAACTGGAAATAAAAGAAGAAGGGGTAGACCAAAAAAGAGTGGGACAACAGAATAGAGGAAATAATAATCAAGAAGGGAAAAACAGTTAAACAAGCAAGAGGCGAAGAATAGAAAAGAGTGGAAAGAACCAGATATCTTAAACATAAACATACTTTTTGAGGGATCGAATACCAATTGTTTCATAATCTTACATAAATTGATTTGTAGTTGCTATAAAAATATGAAATTTTTAAAATGTAGCCCAAAATAGTCAATTCAAACTGATATCAATTATGAACCAGATATCTTAAACATAAACATACTTTTTGAGGGATCGAATACCAATTGTTTCATAATTTCTTACAAAAACTGATTTGTAGTTGCTATAAACATATGAAATTTTTAAAATATAGCTTAAAATAGTCAATTCAAACTGATATTAATTATGAAGCAGATATCTTGAAGATAAACATACTTTTTGAGGGATCAAATACCAATTGTTTCATAATTTCTTACAAAAAAAGATTTGTAAATGCTATAAACATATGAAATTTTTTAAATGTAGTCTAAAATAGTCAATTCACACTGCTATCAATTATGAACCAGGTATCTTAAACAAAAACATACTTTTTGAGGGATCGAATACCAATTGTTTCATAATTTCTTACAAAAATTGATTTGTAGTTGCTATAAACGTATGAAATTTTTAAAATGTAGCCTAAAATAGTCAAATCAAGCTGATATCAATGATGAAGCAGATATCTTGAAGATAAACATACTTTTTGAGGGATCAAATACCAATTGTTTCATAATTTCTTACAAAAATTGATTTGTAGTTGATATAAACATATGACATTTTTAAAATGTAGCCTAAAACAGTTAATTCAAACTGAAATCAATTATGAACCAGATATCTTGAAGATAAACACACTTTTTGAGGGATCGAATACCAATTGTTTCATAATTTCTTACATAAATTGATTCGTAGTTGCTATAAAAATATGAAATTTTTAAAATGTAGGCTAAAATAGTCAATTCAAACTGATATCAATTATGAAGCAGATATCTTGAAGATAAACATACTTTTTGAGGGATCAAATACCAAGTGTTTCATAATTTCTTACAAAAATTGATTTGTAGTTGCTATAAACATATGAAATTTTTAAAATGTAGCCTAAAATAGTCAATTCAAGCTGATATCAATGATGAAGCAGATATCTTGAAGATAAACATACTTTCTGAGGGATCGAATACCAATTGTTTCATAATTTCTTACAAAAATTGATTTGTAGTTGATATAAACATATGACATTTTTAAAATGTAGCCTAAAACAGTTAATTCAAACTGAAATCAATTATGAACCAGATATCTTGAAGATAAACACACTTTTTGAGGGATCGAATACCAATTGTTTCATAATTTCTTACATAAATTGATTCGTAGTTGCTATAAAAATATGAAATTTTTAAAATGTAGGCTAAAATAGTCAATTCAAACTGATATCAATTATGAAGCAGATATCTTGAAGATAAACATACTTTTTGAGGGATCAAATACCAAGTGTTTCATAATTTCTTACAAAAATTGATTTGTAGTTGCTATAAACATATGAAATTTTTAAAATGTAGCCTAAAATAGTCAATTCAAGCTGATATCAATGATGAAGCAGATATCTTGAAGATAAACATACTTTTTGAGGGATCAAATACCAATTGTTTCATAATTTCTTACAAAAATTGATTTGTAGTTGCTATAAAAATATGAAATTTTTAAAATATAGCTTAAAATAGTCAATTCAAACTGATATTAATTATGAAGCAGATATCTTAAACATAAACATACTTTTTGAGGGATCAAATACCAATTGTTTCATAATTTCTTACAAAAATTGATTTGTAGTTGCTATAAAAATATAAAATTTTTAAAATGTAGCCTAAAATAGTCAATTCAAACTGATATCAATTATGAAGCAGTTATCTTGAAGATAAACATACTTTTTGAGGGATCAAATACCAATTGTTTCATAATTTCTTACAAAAATTGATTTGTAGTTGCTATAAACAAATGAAATTTTTAAAATATAGCTTAAAATAGTCAATTCAAACTGATATTAATTATGAAGCAGATATCTTGAAGATAAACATACTTTTTGAGGGATCAAATACCAATTGTTTCATAATTTCTTACAAAAATTGATTTGTAGTTGCTATAAACATATGAAATTTTTAAAATATAGCTTAAAATAGTCAATTCAAACTGATATTAATTATGAAGCAGATATTTTGAAGATAAACATACTTTTTGAGGGATCAAATACCAATTGTTTCATAATTTCTTACAATAATTGATTTGTAGTTGCTATAAACATATGAAATTTTTAAAATATAGTTTAAAATAGTCAATTCAAACTGATATTAATTATGAAGCAGTTATCTTGAAGATAAACATACTTTTTGAGGGATCAAATACCAATTGTTTCATAATTTCTTACAAAAATTGATTTGTAGTTGCTATAAACATATGAAATTTTTAAAATATAGCTTAAAATAGTCAATTCAAACTGATATTAATTATGAAGCAGATATCTTGAAGATAAACATACTTTTTGAGGGATCAAATACCAATTGTTTCATAATTTCTTACAAAAATTGATTTGTAGTTGCTATAAACATATGAAATTTTTAAAATATAGCTTAAAATAGTCAATTCAAACTGATATTAATTATGAAGCAGATATCTTGAAGATAAACATACTTTTTGAGGGATCAAATACCAATTGTTTCATAATTTCTTACAAAAATTGATTTGTAGTTGCTATAAACATATGAAATTTTTAGAATATAGCTTAAAATAGTCAATTCAAACTGACATTAATTATGAAGCAGTTATCTTGAAGATAAACATACTTTTTGAGGGATCAAATACCAATTGTTTCATAATTACTTACATAAATTGATTCGTAGTTGCTATAAAAATATAAAATTTTTAAAATGTAGCCTAAAATAGTCAATTCAAACTGATATCAATTATGAAGCAGTTATCTTGAAGATAAACATACTTTTTGAGGGATCAAATACCAATTGTGTCATAATTTCTTACAAAAATTGATTAGTAGTTGCTATAAACATATGACATTTTTAAAATGTAGCTTAAAATAGTCAATTCAAACTGATATTAATTATGAAGCAGTTATCTTGAAGATAAACATACTTTTTGAGGGATCAAATACCAATTGTTTCATAATTTCTTACAAAAATTGATTTGTAGTTGCTATAAACATATGAAATTTTTAAAATATAGCTTAAAATAGTCAATTCAAACTGATATTAATTATGAAGCAGATATCTTGAAGATAAACATACTTTTTGATGGATCAAATACCAATTGTTTCATAATTTCTTACAAAAATTGATTTGTAGTTGCTATAAACATATGAAATTTTTAAAATATAGCTTAAAATAGTCAATTCAAACTGATATTAATTATGAAGCAGATATCTTGAAGATTAACATACATTTGCCACCATAACATTTACAGAAATCTACTTACTGTGCCTATCCATATGTTTCCTTTTAATCAATAAACTTCATTCCAATAAGGTTTTTTAAAGAAAATCCATCCGTAGTTTTAGAAACTTTTGATTTTTTATGTGTGTGAATAAGCGTACTAATATAGTACAACTAACCCCCTAGGAGGAAAGTTAAAAGCCATCTGACGGCACCACATCAATTAGCAATGCACACCCATATGGTAATAATATAATGGGTGTGCATTGCTAATTGATGTGGTGCCGCCAGATAGCGTTTAACTTTCCTCCTAGGGGGTTAGTTGTACTATTGTTGTATATAACCACTCGAGATATTGTATGGCCTTTAACTTTCCTCCTAGGGGGTTAGTTATTTTTGTATGTAACCACTCGAGATATTGTATGAATTCATCCTTACTAGCTGAGCTATACTGATCAGATCTAATAAGATCGAAATCTAGATATGTAGATTGCTAAGAGGTGGGTTCACACTTATATAGCGTACTAATAATTAAAAATATTTTTAAATTTAAAACCCCAGGACTGAAAGGATTAATAATTATTTTAAATGTGTAATAAATAAACACGTAACAATATAATCTGATTACATTAAAACAAAATATACTAGCTTGATAAATTGCGTTCCTCACTAATTGATTATTTAAAATTCAGTAAATTCCAAGCGAGCATAAATCAGCATTGGTCAAAATAGTCTTGCTAATTACTCGCGCAGACATTTACACGAAGAGCGCCCATTAATTCCTCTATCGCATAAAATAATTTATCCATACGAACGTCGAATTGCGTGTAATTTAATAACCCCTTTCATAAAAATTCAATCAGCATTTGCATAATTTATTAATCCATTTGTGTTTCTCACCGCATGCGCGTATTTATACCTGTCTACCGGAACCATTTATAGTCGAAAGTATGTTTAAATGTTAGTAATTTGTACACATATACACATACAAGCCGTAACTACAAAACCCTATATTATCGCAGTTTTTTGCATGTTAAATAAACATCACTCCCAATTAATTCATGCTAATTTTAGTAACGGATTGAATTGGCATGACTGTAGCTAATTATTCTTCGAACAAAACGGTACAATTGAAAGTGAGAATAAAATTATTTTAAAATGTATCTTATAAGTTACTCAAAAAGTAGTACAGGGTTTGTAAAATATGGTTGTTGCCATATCGTAGGTTCGGTCGGAAAACTTTTGAGGCGAAATAGCAACTGTACCACTCAAACAAATTTCATTTTATTTCGAGAACAATCCATATTTTTTATTTTATGACCCCTAACATCTATATTCATAAAATAATTGAGAAATATATGCCAGTTTACTAAAATGCTTGTCTTTTTGGCTTTTCTTGTTACCACCCAAACTGAGACCCGGCTAGAGAACTAGATACTACTTACTAGATCCTAGGGACTTAGATATTAGATACTGAATACTAGATCTGGTTGTATAGATTTTTTTCTATCCTGTGTGTGGGCACTGTAACCCAAATCGTCGCCTTCCTAATTATTCAGATTATAACTGTTTTAAGTGGACGCATCGGTCGCTCTGGCATACAATTTTGCGCTTTAGTAATTTGCCAAAACAGTCAAAGCATATTAGTAATATTATTCCGAAATTATTTGCTTGTAATACATTAAATTTAAAAATCACTCTATTTGATTTAAATATCATCAAAAAACTGCTAGAATTAAAAACCATTAAAATACATTATTCTATTATTTATCTCTTACAACTGACTTACAAGTAGAACAAGATGTTTCGCATTTAATGTCATAATTTAAAAATTATATAAATGCAATTAAACAATGCTAAATTTTATAACGGAATCAACTTTAGCAAGGTTGACATCAGAGCTAATCAATCTTCTCACTAAAAAAATACAATTAAAACCGTACACCATCAAAATTATTGTGGAAAGTATACCACACCACAAAATGTAGAGCGCGGAACTTCAAGTATATCGGTAACAGGGACGACAATTTACGGATAATTAAGCTTGTATAGAGTGAAGAAATAACAAAAAGTAACTGTAGCAACACCATGTAGGCTATGACATTGCGACAGCAGTGTCTCACATGTGATTAAATTGTTGAGTTGCGGATTTTATATGCTCTCGTTGTTCTATATAAACTGCACAGCAAATTTAATAATTCCATAATTTATTAAGGGACCGAGGCTGATTTATATGGGTTGAAATGTATGTTTACTACAATTATTTTTTGTATGCAGTTTATTGCGTCATGCTAACGTTGTTAGATGAACGATGGGTTTATAGTGACATAAAATAATAAATAACAAATAAAATAATGAATAAGTTATGCACCAGAGGATTACTACTACTATTTTTAAATCACAATATAAGATGTTATGAATGCAATACAATAAATATAATTATTATTATCTGGTGGGGATATTTAAATAGGATGGACAAAAGTAATTAAACAAAATAGGTATGGGAAGCAAGAACTGGAAATAAAAGAAGAAGGGGTAGACCAAAAAAGAGTGGGACAACAGAATAGAGGAAATAATAATCAAGAAGGGAAAAACAGTTAAACAAGCAAGAGGCGAAGAATAGAAAAGAGTGGAAAGAACCAGATATCTTAAACATAAACATACTTTTTGAGGGATCGAATACCAATTGTTTCATAATCTTACATAAATTGATTTGTAGTTGCTATAAAAATATGAAATTTTTAAAATGTAGCCCAAAATAGTCAATTCAAACTGATATCAATTATGAACCAGATATCTTAAACATAAACATACTTTTTGAGGGATCGAATACCAATTGTTTCATAATTTCTTACAAAAACTGATTTGTAGTTGCTATAAACATATGAAATTTTTAAAATATAGCTTAAAATAGTCAATTCAAACTGATATTAATTATGAAGCAGATATCTTGAAGATAAACATACTTTTTGAGGGATCAAATACCAATTGTTTCATAATTTCTTACAAAAAAAGATTTGTAAATGCTATAAACATATGAAATTTTTTAAATGTAGTCTAAAATAGTCAATTCACACTGCTATCAATTATGAACCAGGTATCTTAAACAAAAACATACTTTTTGAGGGATCGAATACCAATTGTTTCATAATTTCTTACAAAAATTGATTTGTAGTTGCTATAAACGTATGAAATTTTTAAAATGTAGCCTAAAATAGTCAAATCAAGCTGATATCAATGATGAAGCAGATATCTTGAAGATAAACATACTTTTTGAGGGATCAAATACCAATTGTTTCATAATTTCTTACAAAAATTGATTTGTAGTTGATATAAACATATGACATTTTTAAAATGTAGCCTAAAACAGTTAATTCAAACTGAAATCAATTATGAACCAGATATCTTGAAGATAAACACACTTTTTGAGGGATCGAATACCAATTGTTTCATAATTTCTTACATAAATTGATTCGTAGTTGCTATAAAAATATGAAATTTTTAAAATGTAGGCTAAAATAGTCAATTCAAACTGATATCAATTATGAAGCAGATATCTTGAAGATAAACATACTTTTTGAGGGATCAAATACCAAGTGTTTCATAATTTCTTACAAAAATTGATTTGTAGTTGCTATAAACATATGAAATTTTTAAAATGTAGCCTAAAATAGTCAATTCAAGCTGATATCAATGATGAAGCAGATATCTTGAAGATAAACATACTTTCTGAGGGATCGAATACCAATTGTTTCATAATTTCTTACAAAAATTGATTTGTAGTTGATATAAACATATGACATTTTTAAAATGTAGCCTAAAACAGTTAATTCAAACTGAAATCAATTATGAACCAGATATCTTGAAGATAAACACACTTTTTGAGGGATCGAATACCAATTGTTTCATAATTTCTTACATAAATTGATTCGTAGTTGCTATAAAAATATGAAATTTTTAAAATGTAGGCTAAAATAGTCAATTCAAACTGATATCAATTATGAAGCAGATATCTTGAAGATAAACATACTTTTTGAGGGATCAAATACCAAGTGTTTCATAATTTCTTACAAAAATTGATTTGTAGTTGCTATAAACATATGAAATTTTTAAAATGTAGCCTAAAATAGTCAATTCAAGCTGATATCAATGATGAAGCAGATATCTTGAAGATAAACATACTTTTTGAGGGATCAAATACCAATTGTTTCATAATTTCTTACAAAAATTGATTTGTAGTTGCTATAAAAATATGAAATTTTTAAAATATAGCTTAAAATAGTCAATTCAAACTGATATTAATTATGAAGCAGATATCTTAAACATAAACATACTTTTTGAGGGATCAAATACCAATTGTTTCATAATTTCTTACAAAAATTGATTTGTAGTTGCTATAAAAATATAAAATTTTTAAAATGTAGCCTAAAATAGTCAATTCAAACTGATATCAATTATGAAGCAGTTATCTTGAAGATAAACATACTTTTTGAGGGATCAAATACCAATTGTTTCATAATTTCTTACAAAAATTGATTTGTAGTTGCTATAAACAAATGAAATTTTTAAAATATAGCTTAAAATAGTCAATTCAAACTGATATTAATTATGAAGCAGATATCTTGAAGATAAACATACTTTTTGAGGGATCAAATACCAATTGTTTCATAATTTCTTACAAAAATTGATTTGTAGTTGCTATAAACATATGAAATTTTTAAAATATAGCTTAAAATAGTCAATTCAAACTGATATTAATTATGAAGCAGATATTTTGAAGATAAACATACTTTTTGAGGGATCAAATACCAATTGCTCCATAATTTCTTACAATAATTGATTTGTAGTTGCTATAAACATATGAAATTTTTAAAATATAGTTTAAAATAGTCAATTCAAACTGATATTAATTATGAAGCAGTTATCTTGAAGATAAACATACTTTTTGAGGGATCAAATACCAATTGTTTCATAATTTCTTACAAAAATTGATTTGTAGTTGCTATAAACATATGAAATTTTTAAAATATAGCTTAAAATAGTCAATTCAAACTGATATTAATTATGAAGCAGATATCTTGAAGATAAACATACTTTTTGAGGGATCAAATACCAATTGTTTCATAATTTCTTACAAAAATTGATTTGTAGTTGCTATAAACATATGAAATTTTTAAAATATAGCTTAAAATAGTCAATTCAAACTGATATTAATTATGAAGCAGATATCTTGAAGATAAACATACTTTTTGAGGGATCAAATACCAATTGTTTCATAATTTCTTACAAAAATTGATTTGTAGTTGCTATAAACATATGAAATTTTTAGAATATAGCTTAAAATAGTCAATTCAAACTGACATTAATTATGAAGCAGTTATCTTGAAGATAAACATACTTTTTGAGGGATCAAATACCAATTGTTTCATAATTACTTACATAAATTGATTCGTAGTTGCTATAAAAATATAAAATTTTTAAAATGTAGCCTAAAATAGTCAATTCAAACTGATATCAATTATGAAGCAGTTATCTTGAAGATAAACATACTTTTTGAGGGATCAAATACCAATTGTGTCATAATTTCTTACAAAAATTGATTAGTAGTTGCTATAAACATATGACATTTTTAAAATGTAGCTTAAAATAGTCAATTCAAACTGATATTAATTATGAAGCAGTTATCTTGAAGATAAACATACTTTTTGAGGGATCAAATACCAATTGTTTCATAATTTCTTACAAAAATTGATTTGTAGTTGCTATAAACATATGAAATTTTTAAAATATAGCTTAAAATAGTCAATTCAAACTGATATTAATTATGAAGCAGATATCTTGAAGATAAACATACTTTTTGATGGATCAAATACCAATTGTTTCATAATTTCTTACAAAAATTGATTTGTAGTTGCTATAAACATATGAAATTTTTAAAATATAGCTTAAAATAGTCAATTCAAACTGATATTAATTATGAAGCAGATATCTTGAAGATAAACATACTTTTTGAGGGATCAAATACCAATTGTTTCATAATTTCTTACAAAAATTGATTTGTAGTTGCTATAAACATATGAAATTTTTAGAATATAGCTTAAAATAGTCAATTCAAACTGACATTAATTATGAAGCAGTTATCTTGAAGATAAACATACTTTTTGAGGGATCAAATACCAATTGTTTCATAATTACTTACATAAATTGATTCGTAGTTGCTATAAAAATATAAAAATTTTAAAATGTAGCCTAAAATAGTCAATTCAAACTGATATCAATTATGAAGCAGTTATCTTGAAGATAAACATACTTTTTGAGGGATCAAATACCAATTGTTTCATAATTTCTTACAAAAATTGATTAGTAGTTGCTATAAACATATGAAATTTTTAAAATGTAGCTTAAAATAGTCAATTCAAACTGATATTAATTATGAAGCAGTTATCTTGAAGATAAACATACTTTTTGAGGGATCAAATACCAATTGTTTCATAATTTCTTACAAAAATTGATTTGTAGTTGCTATAAACATATGAAATTTTTAAAATATAGCTTAAAATAGTCAATTCAAACTGATATTAATTATGAAGCAGATATCTTGAAGATAAACATACTTTTTGATGGATCAAATACCAATTGTTTCATAATTTCTTACAAAAAAATGATTTGTAGTTGCTATAAACAAATGTAAAGTAATGTAAATGTAATAGCCTACACCGAAAGATAAAAGGCAAATAGATAATATGTATATATTTATTTATATATATATATATATATATATATATATATATATATATATATATATATATATATATATTATATTATATTTTATCTGTCGATTTCGTCCACCAAAGGTTTTAATCGGTGCAATATAACGTTAAAACAGTTGTCCAATTTTAACGCTCAATTTTCAATTTAAAGAAGCGTTATTATTAACTGTCATTTATGAACACAAGCATTAAAGTAATAAATATAAAAACATAATATGTATAGTTTAAACTACACAATTATCTAATAAAATAATTAAACAACAAACATATATAATCTAGCATTTACTGTTCTCACATTATTTGTACACATAATTATCTATAATTTCATACAATTATAATTATGTTTTGTTTTTTATATGTGTAAGTAATAACGTCCTAAACTGTACCTCAGTTTTTTTTTAAATAATACGTTTTACATTATAATTTCGATTAGTCATCACGATTAATTTAAAAACAAAACAGTCTGCGCCCAATTTGTCTCCTTAAAAGGGTAAAACGGATTTCAATTAAACATCTGCTGTGTTTTCACTGTCCGAAACAAAACATTCGAGGTGTTCCCGCATATGATTGCCCCAGAATTCGTTTAACTGGACAACAAATGTTCCTTTTCGAGTCCATCCTGTCGCGGTCGGTTGGAACGTGTTGGTATTCTAGATCTCGCGTAATTATTTTTCTATATTTCTGGCGCGTGTCTGACCGGATAGGGAGGATGAGATTTACTGGTTTCGCTATATAAGTATTATTGTACTTGCAGGCGCACATTTACAATAAAACCATATTAAGACCAAGAGTACATTAATTATAGAAAATAATTCTTTCTTGGCGTAATGATATATGTTTTTCTCCACTAGTTACGTGAAGTGTGATGAATTCGTGTAAAAATAAAACTTGCGTCTTACGGCAACATTCGTTTAAAAGATTCTCGGTCATTTTTCAGGGGGTCAAAAGAAATGTTTTGTTAATTACTTGTAATTATAGAAATGCACATAACTATTTTATTGGTAAATTTGGTAATAACATTTACAACGTGTGATTGTTCTTTTTTTTTCTAAACGGGAAATTTAAGATGCAACTGCTGTATGTAATAATTTACCTAATAAACTTTACTTAATAAACATGGCTCTAGATATAATTGTTGCTATTTAGCAGACACATTAAAAGACAATACGGAACAATACTCGTCAAGTAGTCAATAAGAAATAACGCGAAATAAGAGATATTTAAGAGTAATATTAGTGAAATTATATTGTCCTAGGTGCATCCAAATTATTATGTAGGTATTTTGTAGTTATGTGTAATTTTTCACTTTTTTATCTTATATTAATTATTTTATTTAAATATTTATAGATTCCTTTTATAAATAAAACAACATTGCCATTTGGCATAACATAAAAAACAATGGGAGGAATACATACAATAACTATTTGAAGACACCAGAAATGAAATAGAAATAGAGATAAAAGAAACGTCGCAAAGACCAAGAATAACAGTGGAAGAAGTAATGTATGCTATCAAGAACTCAAAAGATAGAAAGGCAATAGGACCAGACGAAATACCAGTCGATATTCTTAAACTAATTGAGGAAGAAAATATTAGCATATTGGCAATTCTATATAATACCATCTATACGACTGGAATCATAGCACAAGAATGGTTAAAATCTACATTCTCTTTATTACCAAAAAAATACAACGCAAGGGAGTGCTCAGATTTTAGAACAATAAGCATGATGAGTCACACAATAAAGGTTTTTCTAAAAATCATTCACAGCCGCATTTACAAGAAATTAGAAACAGATATCAGTGAGACACAGTTCGGATTTCGAAATAATCTAGGCATTCTAGGCTTCTATTTGCAATGAATATCATAATCCAACGATGTCTCCATATGTAGCTTTATTTATAAGCTTCATCGACTAGGAGAAAATCTTCGATAAAGTTAAACATGATCAGTTAATGGAAATAGTACAGCAGAAGAGCCTAGACTACTAGACTACAATGACGTCCGAATAATAAAAACTTTGTAATGGAATCAGAAAGCACAAATAAATGTTGAAGGTCATAACTCTGAAGAATTGGATATCCGACGGGGAGTCCTTCCTTTACATCAGTGATGTATTCGGAAAGTAATTAATTGAAACTAAGAATATTTCAATTAATTTTAAAAGTAAAACCAAAAATAAAACTACTACCCAATTCAATGTATTAAACTAATTTTTCTTTGCACATCATATCTGTTTAGGAACACATTATGGCGCTATCCGGAATGAAAACCTCTTGTGTTTACTACTTACATTATTTTAAAAAAAAATCTGAGTAAATTTGCAAATTCTTAAAATTTTACTTTCTACAACGTTCCATAAACTGTTAATGGATCAACAAGATAATAAATAGAGGCGATTAATTTCTTACCTTTATCAGATTGCAGTATACTTTTAAAACACTATATATTCTAAACAATTTATTAGTTATTAAGTAGACAGCATTTCTGCGCCATCGTAAAACTCCTCTGACGCAAATTACAGCGCTACGTATTAGGAAGCCTCCACGTCTGAAGGATCGCTTTACGTGATGCGCTATAAATATTGATATGCGCTATTTGAAACTGAAATTGATGCCATCAATTACTTGATCCTCCGTTTAGTTCGATACATTTCCCACAAAGATAATTATCGACCCACAATAAACTACTCCTAGTACAAAGCCGGAGCCGATGCACATCTAATACAGACGCATAAATTCCATACCGCTTGGCTTACAAGACAATCGTATTTTACAACCAGACGACTTTTTACTAAACAAATTTATTAATGAAATAATATTAATAATGTAATATATTAATAAATAGTATGTATTATACAGAGGAAAATATTTAGCGGATAAGGAACTCAGTTTAAGGCGAATCTTCGAACATCTCGTTCGAGGATTCGAGCTGAAAATCTATTCGAAAAACGCGTTGTGAGACTAACTGCTGCTACTTCTTTTGCGGAGTGTATAAACCGTATCAGATTGATTACCAACCTGACTATACCCGTCCACTATTTCAAACGACTTGAACTATGCACTACATTGTTTCTTAATGTTTTATACGTATTAAGCGTAAACTAACAAATGAATATAATGGAATAATAGAAGGTCACGAATAACAGTATAGTGCATAGTTCAAGTCGTTTGAAATAGTGGACGGGTATTGTCGGGTTGGTAGGGGCCGCCCGCCCACCCCACCTTTGTTCGCATAGTTTTTCCATAGGATAACACTCTTCTTGGAATAGTTTAAACAATATAAAACAAAAAATATGAAACTGTAATCTCTTAGAGGAATTTCAGTTGAATTTTGATTACAAATCGGAGTAAATATATACTTTTCTGATGCAAATATTGACTATTTTTGCATATTTTTTACAACTATTATAGGACAAAAAATTAACTTTTTCGTCTTAACAAAGTATCAAATCATCCTTAAATTGGAGAAATATCCAAACATATTTTCAGAAAATTATAAAATGTTGACTAGAAAAGACCGCGCGATTAGGTCAACATTGAACCGTATTTCATTTTCCGGTATTCGCCTTAAATATAAAGATCATAAATAATACTAAAGTCCTGAAACTAAGATATCGGTTCGTTAAGTGCTACATTCACTCGGTACTGTTGTATGGTGTTGAGGCTTGGACGTTGAATATCAATACTATGAACAGAATAGAAGCGTTTGAGATGTAGATCTTTCGAAGAATGCAGAGAATATCTTGGCTGGAGCATATCACGAATAATGAGGTTCCTAGGCGCATAGACAGAGACAGAGAGCTATTGGTAACTGCGAAGAAACGTAAGACATGGTACATAGACTTGTATGATATTAATGTTTTTGGGGGTTGCTTTTAGTTGTAGAAGCATTGCTCTGTTCGAGTGCAGTACATAGTTCAAGACTGATTTGTTTGCGTTTTTGTTTAGTATTATTCCAACACCGTTTGAGTGGTCTGCCAGATCGTTGCCAGAGAAATATACCGTAGAGTCTTCCATAAAGGTTTTTCCCGCACCAAGGCCACCTCATCTCGCTAATTCCCAGAACGTTGATACCTAGTCTTCTCATCTCTTTGTTTGTATTATGAATTTTTCTAGATATGTACATACTTCGTGCATTCCATGTACCGATTACTATAGGAATTTCTCCACTTTCGGATGGGTCCTATCCTTATTCATCGCGGGTATTCTTCGCGTCTGCCACGGACTAGGTGCCAGCTCTTTTTGGTTTCTCTTCATGATTATTTGTCTTGAGAGTTATTGTGCGGTAGTTTCTCCTTATTTTCCGCACCGCAGTACCATAGCCGATTATTCTGGCTTTCAGCTGTGCCCATAGCTTTCCGAAACAAGAGTCTTTAAAGAAATCATTTTTCAGTAGTCTTCTGCACGGTACTAGTAATATTGCTGCCCATTACCAGATCTGTTGGTCCGCGGGAGGCATATCTACCTCCTACCCGGCATATCTACCGGGCATTCCTCTATCCGCCACCTGGGTTCGCGCCCTATGGGGGTTACAGATTTACCACAATTACTATACATTATCTTTATATAATTTAATTATTTATAGAAAAGATATTTTAGAATTGTTTTTATTTCTTGTTAAAATAATTCGTACCAGCAATATTCACTTTTGGTATTATTACTCGTTTTATTATCGTTGCCATTCGTATTACTTTAGTCTACTCTTTTTTGTGAAGTATTATTATCCTTGTAAAAACTGCGTTATCTAATTAGTCAATATTATTAGTTATGCCGCATTTAATAAATGACTTTATAATCATTTATTCTTTCTTTCTATGAATTTTACATTCAGATAAAAATGTCTAAAACTGTTGGGCCATTTCATACGTCTTGTTGATGTAACATCATAATTTAGCTTTGCAATCGATTCATTCCACACTTTCCGCATACAATATTTCGATACAGTACAAAGATTCGTATTTTAATGTTACTTTCGCACCATAAGAGTATAAAAGCATCAATATGAACCAAAAAGGAGTGTTATGGTCCGAAACATATGGTAAACTTATTTATATTTTGCTATTATTGCATAATATTTATAATACGATAAATTAATTAATATTATGTGGCCAGGAATAATATTCATTGTAAAACCAGGCCTACGTTAAAGGTCGCTTTACACAATTTCTTGACTCAAAAATTAGTCAAGATGCGAGACAATCTAAATTGTCTCGTATCATACAGCAAATTATTTGAAATATTGAATTGGGTGGTAGATCAAATGGAAAAATATAACGCGTTCTATTTGTCAAGGACAAATTGTATGGGAATGTATAATGTATATGAATTCATTTCTTGAACAACTTTTGAGCTAAGAAATTGTCTTGTCTAAAACGACCTTAAGACCACACAAACACTCCACACTGATTCTTTATTAACGGGTAGCTCCGTAAAGCGTGGGGCGAGTTCCTACCTGAACATTGTTGTTGATTCTTTATCATACGGTTACTGTCTTATAAGGTTTATTAACAAAACAACATGAAATAATTGCAAAGCACAAACAACCTTATAAAATCCATCTACAGTATTTTTAAATAATTTCATAACCGTGCAAAATTTTAAGTATCTTAAAGTATATCTATTAATTCCAATATGGCCATAGGAAATTATTTATGTCCAACCCAAGCAATAAAAATAGCAGTATAATTATTCATAAAATTTAATAAAACATAAAAAGTCAATGCTAAAACAGTAATTTTTATTAATAATTAAAAAAGACTTATATGAAAAGTAGTATAAGTACTCCATACAGATAAGGAAAGGTTTAAATATAACTAACAGTTTTTTTATTTTATCCCCGTTTATGTTCTTTAAAATTCCAAGTACATTCCAATGCTGATTATAACAACATGGGAAGCGACACGGGCATATTATAAACTATGAAATCGTGATCCCTTTAAAGGCGCATAAATAAAGTCTGGATGTCAGGAATGTATGGAACGAGCGCAAATAAACTTCTTCAACACCTCCAAGGAAGCTGCCGGCGTCGTACGCGTACAATTAAGTTTCCCCATTTTTCCCACCACCTCCGCGCCCACAGAATAATACGCGATTTGCATACAAGTCGCACGATCAATCCCGTTTCGGTTTTTGTTTAGTTGATCGAAAGAAAGACAAGTTTATCACTCGTTGTTCGGACGAAAGCGAAATGAATAAATTTGGCGTGGGAACGGAGGTGGTGCGTTAATGAGGTGGGGGATTGTTGTGTGCGGTATTTAAATTTTGTGAGTCATTATGTCAATGGAACAATAGGTGCGAGTTTTTTCGGATAATGTTCTAGGTTAATTAGGGCTGAAATTAACAGTGTTGAAAAAATAAATTTTAAGTAAAAATTGGGTCCAAACTAAGCATGTAAGCATTTTAGTGCTGACATGTACGAACTTAAATAAACAATACCTCATTTTGAAGCTGAATTAGTAACAAATATAATTTATATCATCTTACAGTATTAATTTGAAATATTTATTACGATTTTCTCTTATAAAACAATTTATCTTGAAATTTTCCGCATTT
Source organism: Lordithon lunulatus (assembly GCA_963942505.1). Taxonomy (NCBI): domain Eukaryota; kingdom Metazoa; phylum Arthropoda; class Insecta; order Coleoptera; family Staphylinidae; genus Lordithon; species Lordithon lunulatus. The sequence goes on along the minus strand of OZ012668.1, from coordinate 52,150,588 downwards.
AGACATTATTGAGCCGCTTTCGTTTATCGTGTTCGGGAGCAGTCACTTACTTGGTGACCACTGCGTAATCATCTCGCTATCTGTATCATCAAACACCATCAGCTTCACATCGTATCAACAAGAAACAAAAAACATCAAACTTAGGAGCGCTGTTATCGCCATAATATTTAGGGGGTAGTTTACCAACGTATATAGACAAAAATAACTAATATGATATAATAACAAATTACATACATAAACAAAATGATAAACCAAATATTATAGACGAAATATGTAACTTTTAAAATAAAAATATACAAATATGTATAAATTATACATCTTTGAGATGCTTTGGGATTATATTTGTTGTATATCTTCCTACTTTCGTTTATGTGTTTATATGCTTAAAATAAAGTTCAATTTACGATTTTAGATAATCAATACTTTCGTGTATAGATCGATTTTGACTGTTATATAAGAAGATATTTGTATTATCATTAGAAAAAGGACTGATAATTCTTTATCAGTCCCTTTTCTAATGATACCACACATATCTCCTTATATTACAGATATATACAGATTACAATAATCTTCCCTTGCATCTTCCAGTATCCCCTCTAATAAATCGTCGCACCTTCATTATGCCCATTGCAATTGCAAGACACGTTTCTGTTCTCTGTCAGTGTGTGTTGCACTCCATTGGTGGGCCCCATTCAATAAAACCCACACGCGAAATCCTCATTTGCACATCGGTAGCGCTTCGCACAGCCATCAGGTGGAAATTCATCACCTGCAGCCTATAATAATCGAAGCATGAAGATACCGCGCAAAGGCGCTCGTTGCGCGCTTATAATCTAGCGGTTATTAATTAAGAGTATTTATCAAGCATTGTGATGTGAGACGCGCGAAACGCCCGGCTTCAGTGGCTGCGTTTAATAGACAAACGGGTTTTCCAGATGAAAAATTATTTGCTGCATACTAAAATCGAGACTTAATGGCTAATTTTTAGGTGGATAGGATAAATGCTGTAAGGTGGTAATTATAAGTTACATATTCATGATACCTTAGTGTCATAAAGGTAATAAAATATAATAGATGAGTTAGATCAGGATAATCTGCTATACATGTAATTGTTCAGATACAGCGGATAATTATAGCTTGTGAATCATATAGAAATGTGGTAAATTATATTAAAAAATACTAACAAAAATAATAATAAAAAAGCTTCAGGAAATGATAAAATTCCAAATGAAATAATAAAAATTTTAGTAGATAAGATATTTTGCTAAATATTTTGAACAAAATTATTTATGAATGAAGGAATTTTTTCAATTATATCGAAAGAAGCTATATTAGTCCCAAAATCTGTTAAAAAATTGGGCAATCCTTTAAAATTTAGACCAATTTGTAATTCAGAAAATTTTAGTAGATAAGATGTTGCTAAACATTTTTACAAAATTATTTATAAATTAAGGAATATTTCCAATTATATGGAAAGAAACTATATTAGTCTTAGTTACAGAACCTGTTAAAAAAATAGGCGATCCTTTGAAATGTAGACCAATTTATTTATTAAATAATATAGCAACACTTTTAGAAAGACTCATATAATATACAATAACTTGTAAACCAATTTAATTCAAGATTTCTCAATTTGTTTATGTATTAGCATAAGTATTGAAAACATTTTTGGTGATTTTGAGATTTGTATCTGATTTGGTTCATGAGTTACGATTTTTTTTCTAATCGTTTCATATTCAACTATGTCAATCCAAAATGGGCGACTATGTCAAAACATTATGCTGTTCGAAAAAAAATCATAACTTTCGAACCAATTAACCTACATAACTCAAATGAATGAGTGAAGACTTTAAATTCAGGAGGGAAACCAAGAAAAATTAGACGATCCTTTGAAATTTAGACCAATTTATCTATTAAATAATGTAGCAACACTTTTAGAAAGACTCTTAGATTATACAATAACTTGTGAACAAATTTAATTCAAGATTTCTCAATTTTTCTATGTATTACCATAAGTATTGAAAACATTTCTGGTGATTTTGAGATTTCTATCTAATTTAGTTCATGAGTTATGATTTTTTTCTGATCGTTTCATGTGCAACTATGTCAATCCAAAATGGCCGGCTATGTCAAAGCATTATGCTGTTCGAAAAAAATCATAACTTTCGAACCAATTAACCTACATAACTCAAATGTAAAGTAAAGACTTTAAATTAATGAGGGAAACCAAGAAAAAATCAACAGTCTTAAAATTTTACGTTTTCTTATAGTTATCATTATGAACATATAGTCCTTATTGTGATAACAATAACTCAAAAAATATATGATATATGTACTTGTCAATTTGTTTATGTATTTTATTATGTAATGAAAACAATTCTGCCGAGTTTCAAATTTGTAGTTTATTTATTTCGCGAGTTATGATTGTTTTCCGGACTGAAATCACAGATGGCCGACTATGTCAGAAGAGTATGCGGTTCGAAAAAAATCATAACTCCCGAAACCAATAACTTACATATAACTCAAATTTTGAGTACAAACTTATAATTAATGGTGGAAAGCAACAAAAAAATCAAGAGCCTCAAGAATTAAAGGTTTCATGAATTACACATATTAAGATATAGTCATTATTGTAATAAAAATAACTCGTGAGATATACTATGTACTTGTTAATTTATTTATGTATTCTCTTAGGTATTAAGAATAATTTTGACGAGTTTCATAGTTGTAGCTTGTTTATTTCGTGAATTATGATTTTTTCTAACCATTTGATGTTCTCCGAAGTCAATCCAAGATGGCCGACAATGTCAAAACATTTTGCTTTTGGAAAAAAAATCATAATTTTCGTACTAAGTAACCTACATAACTCAAATTTGGAGTAAAGATTTTAAATTAATGAGGGAAACCATGAAAAAAATCAACAGTCTTAAAATTTTACGTTTTCTTACAGTAATCATTATGAACATATAGTCATTATTGTGATAACAATAACTCGAAAAATATATGATATATGTACTTGTCAATTTGTTTATGTATTTTGTTATGTAATAGAAACAATTTTCCCGAGTTTCAAATTTGTAGCTTTTTTATTTCGCGAGTTATGATTTTTTTCCTGACTGAAATCACAGATGGCCGACTATATCAGAAGAGTATGCGGTTCGAAAAAAATCATAACTCCCGAACCCAATAAGTTACATAACTCAAATTTTGAATACAAACTTATAATTAATGGTGGAAAACAACAAAAAATCAACAGTCTCAAAAATTAAAGGTTACATGAATTACACATATTAAGATATAGTCATTATTGTGATAAAAATAAGTCGTGAGAGATACTAACTATCTACTTTATTTATGTATTCTCTTAGGTATTGAGAATAATTTTGACGAGTTTCATAGTTGTAGCTTGTTTATTTCGCGAATTATGATTTTTTCAGTCAATCCAAGATGGCCGACTATGTCAAAACATTTTGCTTTTGGAAAAAAAATCATAATTTTCATACTAATTAATCTACATCACTCAAATTTGGTACGCAGACTTTGAGTTAATGGGGAAAACCAATAAAAAATCAACAGTCTTACAATTTTACGTTTTCTTATATTAATCATTATGGATAAATAGTCATTATTGTAATAAGAATAACTCGTGAAATATACAATATATGTACTTATCAAGTTGTGTGTGTATTTTCGTATGTATTGAGAATAATTTTGCTGAGTTTCAAATGTGTAGCTTATTTACTTCGCGAGTTATAAATATTTTTCTGACTGAAATTCAAGATGGCCGACTATGTCAGAAGAGTATGCGGTTCGAAAAAAAATCATAACTCGCGAACCAAATAACTTACAAAATTCAAGTTTTGAGTGTTAATTGCTAGTTAATAGAGCAAAGCACCAAAAAAACAACAGTTTTACCGATTAACGTCTTGAATTACACATGTAAAAATATAGTGATTATTGTGATAACAATAACTCGTGAAAGATATAAAGTATATAATTGTTAATTTTTTTATATATTCTCGTAGGTATTAAAATTAATTTTGATAAGTTTCATATTTGTAGCTTATTTATTTCGTGAGTTATGATTTTTTTTGTTACCGTTTGATGTTCACCGAAGTCTCAATGGCCTTTCGAGCGTCTTTGAAGATTCCCCACGTCAGGCCACAAAACAACCTGCTACTGGCTGTAGTATTTTCTCGGATTGTATATATAGCTGCAAATTCTGTTTAAAAAACTATTCGTAGTATAATACGACTGCTAAAGTGAAAACTACACTACTACTGTCCCGCCATGGATGCAGAGTTATATCCGCGAGAGCAGTTGTAAACATTCTTGATCTAGATAAATATTCCACATATTCAGATTTCTGTCTGAAAATTCACATAAAATATGGAATGTTAATGTATTAATCTCGAAAATGCGCACTGCGGTGGGACGCCCAAGGCTTTCACGACGGTAGCATAGCAACTACAGCAAATGAAATGTTTGAAATATAGAAAAATGCTGATATTTTTCTTTCACGCAGTCTTTTAACCTAGTAGAAGTATACCATAAGAAATCATAGCAGCCGGGATTTTCATATTATTTAATAAATGTCCTTTTTGTACGTGTTAGATGATCTTTTTTCTTATTAAAAATGGCCCTTCTAAAATATTGGATATTCCTCCTGATAGGGTCTATCAGGAGGAATGTCCAATATTTTAGAATGACCATTTTTAATAAGAGAAAATTTCATATTATTCAATAAATGTCCTTTTCGTACGTGTTATATGATCTTTTTTCTTATTAAAAATGGTCCTTCTAAAATATTGGATATTCCTTCTGATAGGGTGTATCAGGAGGAATATCCAATATTTTAGAAGGACCATTTTTAATAAGAAAAAATTTCATATTATTCAATAAATGTCCTTTTTGTACGTGTTATATGATCTTTTTTCTTATTAAAAATGGTCCTTCTAAAATATTGGATATTCCTCCTGATAGGGTGTATCAGGAAGAATGTCCAATATTTTAGAAGGACCATTTTTAATAAGAAAAAATTTCATATAACTCATACAAAAAGTTGTATGGATGTTAATCTGTATATTTTATTTTATTATATTGTTTTTGGGAGAATTTGGTTGAAGGGAATTTCTGTGTTGGCTATAGCTAATAAAGATATTTTTTTAATTATATAGATAAAATTTCAACGTATGCTCCTTCACTTCACGCAGTCTTTTTGTGTGTAGATATGTCGTAATTTCAGCGTTCACAATTCTAATTATTTGTAACTCGGGAGGTATTTTTATAATGGTATATTATATCCTGATTAGTAAGTAAATTTAAATACTAATGGTCGAAAATTGATAACATTTTCGTATGCCCACGGTACTTTACTATGCAAAAGACTTCCTCCGTATCATTAACTCGTGCAGATGTTATTAAAACAAATCGAAAGCGCGCAATTCCCTGTTAACGGTGGTACGTTTCAGCCGACGGCTACAAAATTAATATTTTAACTGAGTGAGTAAGTGAGTTTAATTTAAATGGACATTTAAATAAACAAACTTGTGTGTAGCAACTGACACGCGCGATTTACTAGTTAATATGAATGCAAATTTTCATTATACAGAACTATCTATAATAAAATAATCATGATATTTACGGGAGGATGATAGAGTAATTTTACATTGCTTTCGAGTTATTTGATATATATATATATATATATATATATATATATATATATATATATTCAAAACTGAAAGAATTAAGTATATAAAAATTTTCTTTGTAATTTTTCTAATTGAATTTTATATTTATTGTAATATGGAGACCATATAACGCATGCATATTCCAATTTTCTTTGTAATTTTTCTAATTGAATTTTATATTTATCGTAATATGGCGACCATATAACGCATGCATATTCCATTTTTGATCTGACTAATGAATTATATAAAGCTATAATTGTATTGATATTACTAAACTTTTTACAGGACCGAATAATGAGACCCAATATTTTGTAACATAGCTCCCTTGGTGATATGAAAATCAAAGATAAGCTTCTGATCGAAAACTACCCCTCAATCAACACATTTTGTGCACCTATTTATAATCATGTCACCTATTTTATAATCACATAAAAGTATTTCTTTGCGATATGAAAACGACATCATATTACATATTTAATATTAATTTTGAAACTATTATTATCACATCAATTTATTACATTATTGATATCACTTTGTAGTTGATCACATTCCGAAATACAAGAAACTTCTCTGAAAATGTTAGTATATTTGGGTTAAACTATTAGAACAATGCAATGCATATTTAAATATATTACGTAATTCTTCTAAACCTTAAGGTATTTTCTTTAAACATTTGGATCTAATGACATTTTAATACGTTCACACCTTTATTTAAGCTAAGGTGAACATATTGAAATGTCTTTCAAATCTAAATTTAAAAAGATATCTGAAGGTTTAGGGCAATTACGGCTCATTCACACAATATACTTATAATAATAATAATAATAACTTTTATTTCCCTTGAAATACATAATTCTATACATATAAAAACTATTTTAACACATGTTTACACTAACAACGAAAATAATAGAATAATAGAAAATAGATATATGGGAAATAAGGTACAGTTCCAGTCTAGTATATGCAATGCATATGACTGCTCTTCCACTGAACCTTGACAACAACTATATACTTAAATATGCATATCATAGTTCAATACTTTAACCCAAATATACTAAAACCTAGCCTGGTGGGTCTTAAATAGGTACTGCGGTAGACTTCATGCCCTAAACCGCACTGAATTCTCTATTTACTATATATTATGTATGTCCTTGGAGTAAAGAATATTATTATTATTATATATTGTCAAGAGTAATGTTACACTTATATAAATAGATAGATAAATATTGTCTCCGTTAAATAGCCTTTACGTAATAACAACCTGTTGAGTGCATATTTAATTGTTTGTTTCCATAATGGTTGCAAATATTTACAGTGTTACATAAGTGCAGAATAAATGCAGCTTACCTTGCAAGGCTGCGTACGGGTCGAACAAAAACACGACCTTAGAGTCTAGCCGCAGCAGAGTCATTACACCTACGAGTCACGAATATGATCTATTTCCACAGATAACGTCCGGCTGTTGCGTGCAAATTACCGTTCTCATTCACAACACTTTATATCTCAACTCATACACAACCATCAGTTCATATTTTGAGGAAATATTGAAAGTCATTCTCCGCATACGCGTCCATGATCGGCGGCTACGTGCCTTTTGTAATTAATTTTATATGTCCGATGACTCACAGAAACACCGGATCCTCGTTTGTTGTGGCGCGCGTGACTCTTCAAGAAGTCGGACGCGCCGGCCGGAACTTATGCTGCAGGTGATGCTACCGCAGGAGTGCAGGCAGCCAGCACGCGGAGTACCAGATCAACGGTTTCCCGCATAGACTTGGTGGGGACTTACTAAACTCTTACTACGACGGGCGTCCTGGGGTACAGGAAGCTCAAGGAAGGTCATTATCAAGGTAAGGGACACCAGCCCGTAAATTATGCAAATTCTAGCAGTTTTACAGGTAATAAATCTATGGCGTTTGGAGAACGTCCGTGTAATTTATTGGGGGGTACGAGATGTACATGCGCTTGAAGTAGTAAAACGCTATCTCTCAGGATTGGATGGTTCATATAAGGTAGATAAATATCTGTACAACATTTCATGATTATCTTATCATGACCCAATATATAAATAGTTTATGGTAAATTCTTCTATGATTGCATTAAAAAAATTTATTTGAAAAAAAAAATTTTTTTTCTATATTCTATAAAGGTTGTTTTAGACAAGACAATTTCTTGACTCAAAAGTTGTAGAACGAATGGAAAAATATAATTCGCTCTAAATAGATATATAGATGAAACCAAAGGTCGTTTTAGACAAGACAATTTCTTAGCTCTAAAGTTCAAGAAATTAATTCATATATCCTCCTCCCATACAATTTGTCCTTGACAAATGTCAATCTTGTCATGTTAATTAAAAGAAATCAATTATATTGGCTTTGTTCCATCAATTATTTTCTTGGCGTTATTCGTCATGTATATTGTAGTTGATTTTGACCAATTAAAAGCAGTGTTGTTGAGAAATTTATTAACTGTACTAGTGTTGTTAAATGTGCCCTGACACAATTTGTTGCTGAAGAGTTATTGTTATTATAACAATTTAGAATAAAATAATTGTTTTTACGTATTAGTAATGGAATTGACTCAAACGGTAATAGGAAAAAACGTTATGTTATTCATTAACCCCAATAACCTGTTTATTCCATATTAGTACCTAGTATTAACTGTGATATATTTATATTTACAATAAAATGACATTATATTAAATAAACCAACTAACACATTACCTACTTCGATCAGGTACTACTAACAACTCAAACGCTTATTTCCTGCAAAACTTAAAAACATAGCTGAATGAGGTCTAACGACTAGCACGCTGCAGTGAGTCCCAGGACGGCGATATTGAATAAAACGATCTCTCGATGTGGACTTTGTTTTAAATCTACATGCTCGCTCGCTGTATAAGGCCGTGCATTGGAAATGCGTAGAATGTTTACGAATTGAAATTGTTTTGCAGAAAATATGGCCAGGTTAGGTACTTTATGATGCTTTTACTCTAAAACATAATGAATAAATTTCTACACTGCAAGGTAACATCGATGGCACAGTTTGAAAATGGTTGGAAGCTTTTATGTGTGAGAACAGTTTTAGAATCAATTATTTTAACGGCCATTACAGGAGTGGCATATACATTACAGATAATGAAAAAAAAAAATTTAATATAATTATTCTATTATTAATTCATAATAATAGTACTTATAAATAAATAAATAAATAAATAAATAAATAAATAAATAAATAAATAAATAAATAAATAAATAAATAAATAAATAAATATATTCATTGCCCAACAGAATAATAAAATTCCAATTACAGGACAACAACAAGATATTACATACTAATATAATAACTATATACTAAATAATAATAATAAAAGAATATAGAGAATAAGAATAAAATACAATATAAATAAAAGTACTACTCCGCCAAAAATAACAAATTACCCCCATCTATCGCCGCTCCCTTTGCCCTTGCCACCTTCCTCTACCACGTCAGCCTCCTGCAGATTTTCACGCCTTCCCCATCCTCGCATAACCATTTATTCAGCTTTCTGCAGTCTCCCACCCACTCTGATTTCACACCCTCACATTCTTCGCTAAGGTGCCACCACGTGTCGCTTCCCTTACACACGCGGTGTACCCTAGACCCATCCACACTTTCCTCCCTCTCTCGTCTGACCCACACCTCGCTCTTGCCATGCATACCTTGTCCTCCCTGCTCCACTCACCCCTGGCTAAGTAACTCGGGAGTCTCCCACTCACTTGCCACTCTACGTAGCCAGGGTTGTAAGAGCTCTCATTCATTCTAATCTGCCGTTCTTGCCACTCAATATCACTCAATCTCTCTCTTACCTCAGTTCCTAGGCTTCCCATTTCTCTCAGCTTCTCCTCTACCCACACCTCAGACATACCCACTCTTTCATACATCCTTCCTCTATCCTTTCTCCAACCACTCTCCGTGCTACTCTTACACCTCATCCATACCTCCCGCACCAGTCTTTCCTCACCCAATTCCTGCAATCTTTCTTCAAACTTCACAACCCTTACACACGACTCCCACCACATACTCATACGATTCGTCTTCTGCAACAGCACTGCTCTCGGTGTCGACCTCTCGAGACACAGCAGACTCTTCAGGAGCACACCTTGCTCTCTCTCTATCACATCCCACTCACGCAATCCCCACACTTCCACTCCATACAACAGAATAGGTTTTACACACGCATCCCAGATCTTGCACGCCATTACGAGGTTACCGCCCCACAACCTCTCCCATTTCCTTCTCGCTATTCCCCAAGCCATTCTCGCTTTCGCTTGAATACTTTCCACATGCACCCTAAATCCTCCTCCACTGTCAAACCAGAAACCCAAATATTTAAAGACATTCACTCTCTCAATCATCCTTCCCTTCCATTTCAGCTCTTCCACTCTACCCCTTCTACCCCTATTCCTAAACATCATCCAGTTCTTCCTCACCGTTTCAGACTCTATTCAAAACCTGCAGTAACTTATCTTTTCCTTCCTCTGTTAATCTTTTGAAGGCCTCTGCCTTCAGCTCATCTTCCCCCGCCGCCTTTCCCAGTTTCAGCTGCCCTATGGCCACGTCGACCTCTTCCCGCGAAAACGCCTCCCTTCCTACCACCGGTCTCGGACTCCCTAAATCCACCTCTGACCTCGCCATCTCTCTACAGCTCTTCTCCCACTCTGCCAGCTCTATGCTAACTTTGCCCTTTTTTACGCTTCCCCTCAGAATTTCCCACAACACTTTCTCTGTCACACACTCCCTCAACCTCGTTTCTACCTTCTGCAACTCCTCTATCTTCTTCCTCTCGCAGGTTCTCTTGAACTCCCTCTTCGCCTGATTGGCCCTTTCCACTTCACCTCTCCCATTTCTCCACTTCGACATTGCTCTTCGCCAGCTCGACTTCTTCACCCTACATTCCTCGTCAAACCAACTCTCCCTCTGCCCCCCACTCTTCTTCTTCTTCAATGCAGACACCATCTGGAGCATCGAATGCACATCCTCCCACTTGACGCGTTTTAGCTTTTTCTCGTATGCATCTAAATCCGACTCGCTCCATCCAAACCTCTGCTGCCCCTTCCTCTGTTCTCCCTTCCCAACGTTCCTCACCCTAACGATCACCTCCACCGGTACATGATCCGACCCTCCTACGTTTTCCACCTTGAAGCACACCAACTCTTCCCTTTCGATCCCTTTGACCACCACGTAGTCCAAAACCGAGCCTCCTCCTTGTCCGCAGAACGTTTTTTTCCCTTCCCAGTCCCCTTCACGGCAACCGTTGAGCACATCCCATCCTGACTTTCTCACCCATTGCATCCATTCTCTACCCTCCTGGTTGGTCACTTTATCCTGGGAGCACTTTTTTCTCCAGTCACCGTCTTCTCCGATCCCTCCTTCCAGCTCCCCCACCCTGATATTCCAGTCGGCCCCGATGATCCACATATCTGCTGCCGTATCCAGTTCGTCTAGTACCTCCACCCGGTTTTTGTTACAGTACACTGCTCCCACCCACACCGCACTTCTATGCATTTCCAGAATAAGAATATATACTTATACAAATGCTGTGAAATATTTGTAAAACTATTGAGAAAGCAAGTGTTGTTGAATTACGCCGTGTCCCCTTAAAAGTTGGGTGACCTAGTGGTCCATTGTCCCATGCTCTCTCCCCGCTAGTGGGCTAATCTCGTCCACTCGGCCTTCTGAGTTCTTCTCCCATTTGCATTGCCACTTACTCATGGTTATAGCGCTTGCTTCCTTCGGAGCTATGTTTGGGAAGCACTTCCCTTGACTTTGTAGTAGTTGTTGGTTCACTCCTCCACTCGGAGGTCCAGGCAGGGACCACTCCTGCCAGAACTTCGGTTTCGTCTGTGGATATCGTTGGCGATGCGAGGAGCGCTGGTCTGTATTTATCTTAACTTCACAGAAAACCTCTAATAATGCTTTGTTTCATCAATTGTTTTCTTGCCTCTCTTCTTCATGTATATTGTACTTGATTTTGACCAATACAAAGCAGTGCGAAGAACGCTGGCCGGTATTTTTCTTAACTTCACAGAAAACCTCTCATAAGCTGATTCATGGCTTTGTTCCATCAATTATTTTCTTGCTTTTCTTCTTCATGTATATTGCACTTGATTTTGACCAATACAAAGCAGTGCGAAGAACGCTGGCCGGTATTTATCTAAACTTCGCAGAAAACCTCTGATAAGGTGATTTACGAAAATTCGCCCCGATGGGGTTTTAACTCAGGTTCCCCAATACTTGAGTACAAGACGGGCGACGCCTTCTAACTACTCGGCCACTGAGCAGGGTCATTTTTATATTATAGCAAATTTGTTATAGCAAATATAAAATGTAACATTACGACATTAGTTTTCTCGCTAATTTGTTTTAAGTTCTTAAAGGATATTCTTTACAAAAATCAAAATTATATTTCATGATTTCGATTAATTCAAGCGCATACAAATTTTGTAAAATATTTTTTAAGTCCTTGAAGGATATTTTTTACAAATCCGTTAGTAAATGATCAATATATTAGTCATTAGTATGTCTAAAAATATAATAATACAAAAATGACTAGTTTTACAAAATAAATGTATTTATAGTTATCTCAATTCTAATGAAATCACATGGTCTACATCATACTTTTATTAATTAAATTTGGTTGTAAAAACTTTCTACTTTCAATACATGCTACTTTAACACCTCTGCGTTAGACGTAACAATTAATACAAATAATAATAAAAGCGAAACTGCAATAAGCGTGCCATTTCGTTCCGGCATTATTGAAACAGAAAAATAAAAACGTGCCAGCCATTAATTTCGCGCATGCATTCAAATTCGAAATATAACATTTCTATGCAATATTTAATGGCCCTTGTCACACGTGTCGACAAAATGCATTTATTAATTTATACTTCTTTGATTACGACAGCATTCTCACTCGCATATCAAACAGATGCCCATCAATATTGCAATACGCAAAAATTCCGGTGCCGCGTTTAATGTTTCAGGTATTAATTTCAGGAAATCCTACCAGAAATTTTAATTAGTTCTTATTAATAACATAATGAAGTAAAAATGTTTACTGTACAATAATACTTTTTATTAGTATTTAATGCGTTCTATTGTAGAATGCGTAACATAATATAAATCTATATATTTATTCATTTTTTTAAATTATATTAATTAAAGTGCCATATAATCATATTAGTTAACTTAATTTTCATTTTGTTGGAGATTTCCCGAAACTAGGTGGCCAGGACCCACTCCGGAGCAACTGCAGGGAAAATTCAGTTTATTTTTTTTACTGAATTGTATTTATGTATTATTTATGTATATATATATATATATATATATATATATATATATATATATATATATATATATATATATAAAAAATAAATTAAAGTAACATGATATTGATGTCACTTTAATTAATTTACAAAAATCAACAATTATATAGATTTATACAAAAATAGTTGTACTATTTTATATAACCCCTTAAGAGGAAAGTTAAATGCCATCTGGCAGCACCACATCAATTAGCAATGCACACCCATATGGTAATAACCGTCAACATGCTTATGCAATCAGGATCACCGGGTAGTGCCCCCTAGGGAATAATATTCCAATTGAGTGCTTGAGATATGAGCACGAGGCCAATCGTATAAAACATATATAAATTTGAATCCACCTCTTAGCAATCTACATATCTAGATTTCGATCCTATTAGATCTCGTCAGCTAGGATGAATTCACACAATATCTCGAGTGGTCATATACAAAAATAGTACAACTATCCCCCTAAGAGGAAAGTTAAACGCCATCTGGCAGCACCACATCTTGTAGCAAGTTCATCTTGTATAGAGGACAATACTCGGTGATCCTGATGGTATGAGCATGTTGACTGTTATTACCATATGGGTGTGCATTGCTAATTGATGTGGTGCTGCCAGATGGCGTTTAACTTTTCTCTTAAGGGGTTAGTTGTACTATTTTTGTATATAACCACTCGAGATATTATGTGAATTCATCCTCACTAGCTGACCTATACTGACGAGATCTAATAAGATCGAAATCTAGATATGTAGATTGCTAAGAGGTGGGTTCACACTTATATATGTGATAGATTTATATATTGTTGGCAATCTACAAAAGAAACGCTCGCATTAAATACTAATAAAAAGTATTTATAGTAAACTGAACTTTTTTTGCTGTTACTGTAAACTTTTGACCTCCTAATTTAATCAAATTTATGGCGCATTCGAATTTTGTATTATTTATTGGGAAATCAATGAAAAAATCAGTAAATAGTCCGCATAAATATTGCAAAATTCATATCTATATGAACGCGATGTTATTTTTCAGCATATGCAAAGTTAATGAATATTAAACTAATTTACGTAATTCTCCAACTTGATCATTTTAAAAGTTTATGCTACCTTCATACTGTTCAAAAATTAGGGATTATGTTACGTTTATGTCCCTAAATCGGAAGCTGATTTGAAATTATGTTGAAATCTATAAAACGACTACTGATTACCAATAGAATATATTACTGTACAAACACTTTAAGTAATAAATCAATAAGCATGCTTATATGTAGCAACACCTACAAGCAGGAACTGCTTCACTTCTGCAATGCGTCCACTGCGACCACACAGAATACGTGGGCGGACACGAACGTGATACAATTCCACTTTTTCGCATCCACACGAGCATCCCAGCAATTTCTTATTAAATAACACAAAAGTATCACTCGATACGTAACCACACGATGCGAATTACATTGTTGCGAGCCGCCCCAATATGCGGCAGTTATTGTCGTAATTAGATCGCTCGTGTGCTTTGCAGTAATGCGATCATGCGATCATCATCATCCGCTTCCAATCGGTCGAAATTAGGCCGGTTAGTTTATTACTCGTGTGGCCGTTTGTTTCACGAGTTCTTGGAATGGCTGGTCTCACCTGTGCTGCGAGGACTTATTGCACTACCAGGCATTAATTGAAGAGATTTTGTCTTAATAGGCAATAGAGTGTTAGATGGCGAATGCATATGGTGCAGAGTTCAAATTGATTGTAAAACGAGTTGCTAAATGGCCAAATACGTAACTGTCTGTACTTTAAATTAATTAACGCATTATGCCGAATCAATATAAAGCCGGAAGATGTTTACTTACTATAGTTGTACATTTAGATTAATCCTTGAAACATTTCAAATACTGTATGTCTACTTTCTGGTATTTAATTTTGCTTTGTTTTGAGTAGTTAATGTATTTGTTTCTATTTCGCGTTTACAATGGATTGTTTTCGCAAAAACATATGTTGTAAATTATATTGGGACAATGTACTACTAAAACAAATTAAAATGTCTTTTGCTATGGTATGTTTTCAGTAGTTTTTTTTCTATATCACGTTTACAATGGCTACTTTGTGACTTTTTCTCGCGCAAAAATACTATACAGTCATTTGTAATGGGATAATGTGGTACCACTAAAACGAATTCAAATGTTTCTGTTATCTGTCAGATAATTAGCAAGATGAAACATACCTGTATCAAATATTGGATTGTTAAGGCGTCTACTTTGTGATAATTCATTTTAAAGGATAAATAAAACGATTTTTACATTGTTTTTTATAACACTTCAGTTACACTTTGGCTAGAGCTTAGCCGAAACTAGTTGCAAAGTGTAACTGAAGTGTGATAAAAAAAATAAGTAAAAAATCGTTTTATTTATACCTGTATCAATTTATATGTGGCGTGGGGTGTCGCCAAACTATACACAGTGCGTACTTATATTATATTTATTTTTTATTATAATTTCTTTGGTAAATCTAATACTGTCACTGCCAAAATTGGTTGTTATCAGCTGTAGAACAAAGCAGGCTGTGGGATGAATAGGGAGAAAGGCTATGTATGTTTGATGCTGCTGGTGTCGTTAAATAAAATTGTACCGGCGTTACTTCTTTATTTCAACATATTGATGTGTACCGATGGAAAAGCAACGCCGGCACCAAAGTAATGTGGTTACGTGGAAAATCCCTGCTGATGACACCAATGCTGAGGTACAGTTACCGAATCGATGCCACCAATGTTGAGGTACCTCTTGGAACGTCGTCGCAAGGAAATTTAACCGTCCCTGCCACCACCTCAATTACTGAGGACTAATGGGCCATTCACAATAAGCGCGGTAGGGGTAGCGTAGCGGTAAGCGAAATTGCAAACATCTATAAAACTGCGGGCGTTTACAGCAGCGCAGTAAAACTATGGCAGAACATGGGTAATTATCTCTACCATAATTGTCGCATAGCATTACTGCCTAATTCTGAACGTCTGAATTTTTATAGCCATGCAAAATATTGCTTACCACTACCTTGCCACTACCACGCTTATTGTGAATGGCCCATAACACTTATACTGCTAGGTGTTATTGAAAGTAGTGGATGTTGTCTGGGTGAATACCACAGGGTGAAGACCAGTCGTGTGTGTGGCTTCTTGGTCGCTCCGCGACTGTCTCGTCTGGGGGTACTATTGCCACTGTTATTCTTCTTCTGTGTCATCCTAATCACTATTTCTAATCGGTTCGTAATGACCAGTCGACAATGGATTGATGATTCATTAGAAGTTCGTTGTTACTTAACGACCGATTGGCTTATTTGCCCAGACAATCGGGCGTCGATTAAGTATAACACAACAATGTAAAACAGATGTACATGCCCTAGTAAACTAAGCATAAATAGGCCCAATTAAACAGCAGCACAACCTAACATCACGTTCTGTCGTTTGGGGCTTGCCCGCCTCAAGGGCACTCTAAGCCCCTCGCACAGTTTCAAGTCAGTTAGTAGTCTTGTTTTTTGTCTCGTCAATTCATTGTCTGAGGTGTCACGTTACAATACGGTTGCAGGTCGTCACTGTACTTCTACTTCATCACGGTCTAGCAGAACCTCCTCGCATCCGGCTACCTATTTCTCCGGGGGTGGCTTCTCCCAGTTCGAGTTATAGCACGGCTCGCTCGCGGTATCATCGCTGACATTGGTACAAGACGTTATTTGGACCATCGATACCACTACCGTACAGGCACCTTGCTGTTGCGGATTTCCTTATCCGGTACAGGTATGTTTGCAAAACACAGTGCCCGGGAAGCACCTACGTGGTCCAATGGTCCAATTCCCCGTGCTCACGTTCCACCCAGGGCTTCATCTGGGAGATGAATTTCCTGGTCCATCCAACCTTCGGGGTTTCGTTCCACCTGTACTACCATTTAATTATTGTCTCTCGTCTTGGATCTGTCTTAGAGTCTCTGGGGGTCGATCCGTTTCAGATGGCCGTATATACCTCGGTCCTACCAGGTGGTAACCTGGCCAGGACTTCTGTCGAGATGGTGATCTGAAGATTGCTGGTACGCAGCGCCCTCCTCAGTCTACCAATATCCCTCTGGGTCGATGTTGCGTCGACCCAGGCCGAAACCGTGTCGAGGAGTTGGATGCGCGACAATGTCGCCAGCAACCTCTTCATCTTCTCCCTCGGGCTACCATGTTTGGAAGCAGTCTTGCCAGCGCTGTCTCAGTCCTTCCTAGCTGTCTCCAGCGCCTGGACCACGTGTTTTTTGTTCGCCTCCAGGGTTGTTTTTAGGTACTTCAGCTCTCAAGCAATCGGGAACGCTGTCCCCAGTATTCTTATTTCGATGGCTAGATGGATATTCTCTCTTAATGGAAGGGTTTTAGAAACGGCGATAGCAATTCTGCAATCATCTTCTCGACTTGGTACTTATTCCTGCGTCCGCGGACGACCAACGCCATGTCGTCCGCAAACACAATCGCCGTTGTGTCGTCGGGTAGTTTGATGCACAGTGCATCGTCGTACTCTATGTTCCAGAGGAGGGGGCCTACGACTAAACTCTAGGGCTCCCCTCCTGTTACTTCATGTGTGGTCATTTCTTCGGCTGCATCCGGGGTAACGTCACGGTTATTCAGATATATCTGTACGATTCCGCAGAGTTTGGTGGGGATTCCCTTCTGGTGCAGTACCTGCATGGTGGTCCCTCAGGGCAGTATAATCGATGCGTTGGCGATCCGTCCGTACCTTCTTGCCCGACAGTCTATTTAAGGCTGTCAGTACCTCTTCCTCATTACATTCCTCCTGGTCTGGGAGTTTGTCCCTATTGTCCAGGCATACTTGTGCTCTCGCTATTGGTCCTGTGATTGGTCCCGGGGGAAGAGGGCAGCCACCACCTCCTTCACACCCCCACGAATCGTGGCTTCAGGGCTAGGCGGGCGAGCTACTATTCTCTTCATTGCTGGTTTGAAGGGGAGGCGCCGCGCGTCGTCCTCGACCTTTCTACTCGGCTTTGTACAGTATTCTTTCTGGATCTGCTCGATCGCCCGCCTGTACTCTCTCAGCCTTCTGTGATAGTAGTCCTGGTAGAGGTCGATTACTGTTCCGGCCACTCTTGCTCTCTGTGATATTCATAGGTCTAGTTCGTCTCTCTTAGTGCTTCTGTGACCTCGGAGCATCATCAGTACGTTTTACTTTTCCCTGGGCTTGTCTGGTTGATTGTGATTGCCCGGAGGCATGCCTCTTGGAGTCGCTGATTCAGTTCCTCCACCATTTTGTCTGAGTTGTCGCGTGGATGCGTCTTCTAGTGTCGCTCTCAGTACTTCGATGTCGATTTCTATGGTTGTCCATTTTTTAGGTTGTTGGGGTAGATCTTGGTCTGACCGATTCTACTGTTTGTTTTCGATCCAATTATCTAATTCATTCTGTAATAACGTTACTCATTTTCAAGATACATCCTCTTGGAAGAGAGTGGTATTTGAAATTTTGTTGCTTTCTTATAAATTTGTGCTGTAATCGATATAATCCTGACTCTATTCTATACAAAAAGAAATGTAGAATCCAAATATCTATTTTATTATATCTTTATTTTTGTAAAGTACAATTAAGTAAGTAATTGGACACTATAATTCGAATTATCAAAACCGCATACATGTATAAATTATAATTACATCTTCGTTATCTACTATACATTGATTTTCCACGCATAATCCACGACGGACACTCATCCTCCATCCTCACGTATCGTCCGTCCGATAATCTCGCGGAACATCATAATAATTACATGCGGCTAATATTTACGTACGGCGTGCGCAATTAATTGCACGTCCGAAATCATAAATCCGCAGAGGAACACCGTAATAACAATAAACGTCTAACCTTCTGGTATTGCTTTATTGCGTCTTTAGGAGGAATGCCAACGTAACTGCAATAACTTAATAATGTGCGCAAAAGAAGAAGGCGGGAGTATTTTACGGCGATATTGAGATAAACATTACACTAGCAATACTTACTGGCCGATTATACTCGCCAATTTATGTCGATGTCGCATATTTATGGGGATTTCCTGCAGAAAAATCGCGATTTATTTCAATTTAAAGCTTATAATTAGAAGCTATAAATGTGATGATGTAATGTTGCAATGCGCATCTATAGGGTATTTATAGTTTATAATCTATACGATTATAATCTATAGCATTATTTTCATAAAAAAAATAAAAGAAGATTCATTAAATATCACAATCAGTATATGATATTAGGAATGTAGAAACGTTAAAAGAACAACAATCAATAATGATAACTAATTAATTTTTCGTAATATATATCGTAATATAATTAAGAAAAGATGTATAGTTTATAATCGGTTGGTACATTTTAATCTATATAACCTAATATTTATAATAATTATGGGTATCTGGTAAGATAATACCCTTCCTATGTAATAAACACGGAGCTTCTCAATGCGGGTATTATACCGGACCGATCTGAATAGGGTTGTATTTATAAAAAATGTAAAATACTAATAATATAAAATAAGTCACCCAGCTCTGTGGCCGAGTGGTTAGAGGCGTCGTCCATCTCGTACTGAGCATTGGGGAGTCTAAGTTCGATCCCCAGCGGGGAGCGAATTTTCGCGAATCACCTTTCACAGTTTTTCAGAGGTTTTATGTGAAGTTAAGGTAAATATCGGGTGATAAACTCCTCTGAGTTTCTCCCTTGACCGGCGGAAAAGCCTCACGGCTGATAGCCCTAAAAAGATTATTTTTTAAATAAGTCCGTTCTATTAGCTCTCCATAACAATCTCCGAATGATTTGTGTTGCAAGTATTGAATAATAATCCTATTACTGCGGATAAAAATTAGCTAGCCCTTCCCGAAATGGAACGACTATACCTGCCTTATGGGCCATTCACAATAAGCGCGGTAGTGGTAATCAATATTTTGCATGGCTATAAACATTGAGACGTTTAGAATTGGGCAGTAATGCTATGCGATAATTATGCTAGAGATAATTATCCATGTGCTGTCATAGTTTCACTGCGCTGCTGTAAACGTCCGCATTTTTATACATGTGTGCAATTTCATTTACCGCTACCCTACCCCTAACCCCTGCCCTAACCGCGCTTATTATGAATGGCCCATTACTCCCACATTAATTTTTCTGAAACGTCTCCATTCACACTCGTTTTGCCCATGGCTATTTGTAGATTCTTTTCACGCATTTAATCGCTTCTTCTTCCATCCCTAACCTTTCCATACACTACACATTTAAATGGGCAAATACATGATGACAGTGGCGAAACTCGACTGAAAGTCAGAGTAGGTTCAGAAAGGGATGAGATCATATGGGCCATTCACAATAAGCGCGGTAGGGGTAGCGTAGCGGTAAGCGAAATTGCACATATGTATAAAAATGCGGGCGTTTACAGCAGCGCAGTAAAACTATGAATGGACATGGGAAATTATCTCTACCATAATTATCGCATAGTATTACTGCCTAATTCTGGACGTCTGAATTTTTATAGCCATGTAAAATATTGCTTACCTCTACCTTACCACTACCGCGCTTATTGTGAATGGCCCATTAGGGGTAGATCTCATCCCTTTCTGAACCTACTCTGACTTTCAGTCGATTTTTCGTCACTGTTATAATTTACTTACTCATTTATATAAATTAGCATAGAGTAGATGTCTTCACAATCCAAATAACTTTAATGTTGTCTCAGATATGTAGTTTAGTAATAAAACGTTATAAACTAAGAGCTCATGTACATAATTTTATTCGTTTACATCAGCGAAACATAGTAAAATATAAACTCTATATGAATTTCATAATTAAAGGAAGTAAAATTGCATAACTCGTAGAAAATTAGTATGCACCGCCAAAGCTGCGGTTTTAATCCCGCTACAGCAAGCCGCGCTAAAATTTATCGCGAAAAGTTTTTTTTATCCCCGCGCGTACGTGCTATCCGGGCATTTAAAATATGAAACGCGCGTATAACTCATCGCATTTAATCAAATGCTGGAAGAGTTGCACACATGGCGGCACCGTGATAATACGAATGTGTCCGGTAGATTTATGCGACGCACATACAAGTCACCCAATAAACAACCGGCTAAATGGAACAATTACGCAAACAGCAGCGTTTTCCATAAATTCCCAATGTTTTCTGTCCGGGCTAATTGATCCCAGCGCATCGATTAAGGCAATTAGGCGTTTTCTGAAAATGTCCGCGGCATTAATTTCAGCTTAATTAAAGTACAATCCCGCCGAAAACGGGTTTCTGAGATTTGCTCGCAATGGGAACTGCACAATGAGAACCCGCAGGTAATTATTATTTTCGGGCCGTGTTCATTAAATTACAAAACATGTTGCAGGAGGTGTGCATCAGATACTGTACAATTACACGCATTAAATGTGCATTCATACCTGCCCGGTTGAACTCTTTTTATATTTCAATTGCACGTAAGTAATTTATAATAAGCAGTGTGTTATTGTATGAATTATTTGGAAATTAATATGTAATTATTTTAATGGTTCATTGTTATATGCAATTTTGAAAGTAGAACTTACTCATGCAGGCTAACAAGAGTAGCGCCGTTACGAAGGGTGACAAATGTCACATAATATTAACATATATTTTTACACATCATAAATTATATTAATTTGGTCGCAGTCATCATCTAAGGTATATCCCAGGTATTTTAATTGTGTACTATATTCGAGATCTTGACCGTTAACCTGAATGCCATTCTGAATCATCGGTTGTTTGCTAATGATCATGTACTTTGTTTTTTTGGTGTTTAACTTCAAGGCATATTGCGTACACACATGAGAAACTCGATCTACTAGTTACATGAACTAGTAGATCGAGTTTCTCATGTGTCCATGTAGGCTCGCTGCAATGAGTGTCATCTGCATATCGTAGGTTATTTATAGGGGTACCGTTTATAATGATGCCCTCTTCCATATCCTCCAGTGCTTCATTGAATGCCTTTTCAGAATATATATTGAATATAAGTGGTAACAAGATGCGACCCTGCCTCACACCCCTTTCTATTGCCACGTTGTCGGTTAGTTTATCTCTGATATTCGCTGTCTGCTGCCCATATATATTTGCAATAATTCGTAGGTCTGCCAGTAGATTTTAGTACTTCCATCATTTTTCCATGTTGCACCTTGTCAAAAGCCTTTTCAAAATCAATGAAACATAAGAAGACATCACGATTCACATCTCTGCATATTTGTACCAGAACTTGCATGCTGAATAAGGCTTCTCTAGTTTCTAGACCATTTCGAAAACCGAACTGTGTTTCCCCTATATGCTCTTCTACTTTTCTATAAATTCTCTGGTGTATTATCCGTAGAAACATCTTCAGCACGTGGCTCATGAAGCTTATTGTGCGATGGCCGCTACACTCCTTAGCCTTTGGTTTTTTTCTGCTATTGTCACAAAAGTCGATTTTAGCCAGTCTGATGGAATTTCCTCCGTATCATAGATAGAATTAAACAGTGAGGTGAGAACACATAGTCCGTTTTCTTGTAGGGGTTTTAATAGTTCTGTTGGTACGCAATCAGGCCCTGTCGCTTTTCTGCTTTTAAATGTTTAAAAGTTGCTCTTTCCACTTCCATTATTGTGATAGGTGGCTCAGTTGAGGCATTCTGCATATCCTACGATTATCTGCAAACAGTTCCTCCACGTACTCTTTCCATCTTGTCAGTTTTTCGTCTATATCAATAATAAGATTCCCATTCTTGTTAGTCAGTAAATTGTTATCTGAGTATTTTCTGACACCAGACACTTCTTTTATCTTTTTATGTAGTTGGAACATATCATGTTTTTTGTCGAGTGTTTCAAAAAAAAAACTTATCTCTATCTATCTTTATAGGGCTATTAGCCGTGAGGCTTTTCCGCCGGTCAAGGGAGAAGCTCAGAGGTGTTTAATCACCCGGTATTTACCTTAACTTCACAGAAAACCTCTGAAAAACTGTGAAAGGTGATTCGCGCAAATTCGTTCCCCGCTGGGGATCGAACTCAGGCTCCCCAATGCTCAGTACGAGACGGACGACGTCTCTAACCACTCGGCCACTGAGCTGGGTGAGTGTTTCAATTTCTATACATTCTTGTTTAAACCATTCGGCTTTTGCGTTTCTTATTTTTCTTCGGATGTCTTTGTTAATTTCTTTATACTTGCTTTCATCTCTGTTTTTATATGCTCTTCTTATTTCCATGAGATTTAGCAGGTCTTCGGTCATCCATTTTTTATTTTTAGGTGGTCGGTTTCCCTGTAGGTTTTCCTCTGCTACTTTATTGATGGCAGATTTAAAGTTAGTCCATGCAGTTTCAATTTGATTTTGTTGCTCTGGGTTAATCTTTCGGAGATCTCTTTCTAGTATTTCGCCAACCTCGATGGCTTTGTGGTGGTCTTTCAGTTGGTCCAAGTCTGTTATATTAGTTTGCGACGGCTCTGGTGTTTTCTTTAGGCTTATAGAGAGGTTTGCCAGCAGTAGATTATGGTTTGATGATACGTCGGCGCCCGGGAACGTCTTCATGGATTTTATAACATTGATATATCTTTGCTTTATTATGATGAGTCGATTTGGTTTCTTACAATATTGAAAGGTGTATGTGTCGGTGATGTCCATGTGTATAAGCGTCGTTTCGGTAGTTGAAAGAACGTGTTCATTATAGCTAAATCGTTTTCTACACAGAATTGTACAAATCTATTTCCTCTATCGTTTCGGTGTCCCAGACCGAAATTTCCTACAGTGTTTCCTTCTCTGCCGGTTCCTACTTTTGCATTTACATCTCCATTATTATTGTAATGTTTTTTCGCTTGATGTGCCCTAGAAATTAATCCAAGTCGCTGTAGAAATCTTCTATTACTTCATCTTAACAGGTTGATGATGATGATGATGGATGACATTCACTACTGAATTTTCCGTTTCTCTACTAACAATAATTGGTACTCCATTACGGTTCTTCATATCATCCTCGCCAGAGTAGTATATTATGAAATTTTCCACCTTGCATTTCCCGCTTTTCTGCCAGCACATTTCACTTATGCCTAGTATGGCTATGTTTAGTCTTTTCATTTCCTTAATGGTGTTGGGTATCTTTTTTCGCTTGATGTGCCCTAGAAGTTGATCCAAGTCGCTGTAGAAATCTTCTATTACTTCATCTTTACAGGTTGATGATGATGATGATGATTGATGACATTCAGTACTGAATTTTCCGTTTCTCTACTAACAATAATTGCTACTCCATTACGGTTCTTCATATCATCCTCGCCAGAGTAGTATATTATGAAATTTCCCACCTTGCATTTCTCGCTTTTCTGCCAGCGCATTTCACTTATGCATAGTATGGCTATGTTTAGTCTTTTCATTTCTTTGATGGTGTTGTGTATCTTTTTTCGCTTGATGTGCCCTAGAAGTTGATCCAAGTCGCTGTAGAAATCTTCTATTACTTCATCTTCACAGGTTGATGATGATGATGATGATGGATGACATTCACCACTGAATTTTCCGTTTCTCTACTAACAATAATTGCTACTCCATTACGGTTCTTCATATCATCCTCGCCAGAGTAGTATATTGTGAAAGTTTCCACCTTGCATTTCCCGTTTTTCTGCCAGCACATTTCACTTATGCCTAGTATGGCTATGTTTAGTTTTTTCATTTCCTTAATCGTGTTGTGTATCTTTTTTCGCTTGATGTGCCCTAGAAGTTGATCCAAGTCGCTGTAGAAATCTTCTATTACTTCATCTTCACAGGTTGATGATGATGATGATGATGGATGACATTCACTACTGAATTTTCCGTTTCTCTACTAACAATAATTGCTACTCCATTACGGTTCTTCATATGATCCTCGCCAGAGTAGTATATTCTGAAATTTTCCACCTTGCATTTCTGCCAACGCATTTCCCTTATGCCTAGTATGGCTATGTTTAGTCTTTTCAATTTGATGGTGTTGTGTATTTTTCCAGGTTCGTGCATGCTTCTGACCTTCTAGGTTCCAATTCGTTTTATGGATGTTCGTTGAAACTTGACTTTGGCTGTCCGGAATATTCTTCGCACCCCTGTCTCATTGACGAGACGCCCGTACTGAGGGTCATTGTTTGTGTTTGTAGCCATTATCATGATTTTTCCTGGAGAGGTTTAGTATAGTAGTTTACCATTGCCTTCTCTACTGCTGTGTACACGCCGTTCTCATGGTTGCCATTGCGCCGTCTGTTATCTGATTTACAGCCGTTCCAATCCATTCGATTTCCGCCTGGGATCAGTTTTGAAAAACCAGCACCACTTTGCAACCTTTGCTTCTAAGGCCGGTCCCCTAGATGAGTTGCTTTCTCTACAGCTTTGGGGCTCATCTCCCCACGCATTATTTCGACAGCCGCTCAATCTGAGACAGACGCTACACTGCTGTGCTAGTTTTGGTCCGCCCCGGGTATTTAAATTTCCCCGGTACCACCTATATAGATATAGGTGGTACCGGGCCTCCTAGAGGAGGCATTCCCCTACCCACCACCTGGGGAGGCGCCCGATGAGGGACAAGCAACCCCCACGGGATATATAATCTATTTATTACACATTTTTAATAATTTTTTTCTTAATTTTGTCACACTGAACTCTCACTTATCAGGAGGAAAACAAATTACCCTGAATAAATTATTAAACGATCATACCATCATTATTCCATACACACCAAACAAATAAATTTCCTTGACATAGAGAAACTTCTGAATAATGTGCATGTAACTAACTGCATTATCAAAGTCTCAATCAAAGTTACGACGGTTGTAAACTTTTCTTGTGTGTGTGTGTGTGTATAGAATTAAAGACACAAATAACGATTATTTTCTGTAGCGATTACCGTTGTTCGTTGCGATTTTTTTTTATAAGAAATATATCGTGTATATTGTTTATTCGCAATTCAAAACGAATTCATAATTTATTACGACAACGTACACGTTTACTCCGATAAGGATTATTAAAATATACGAACTCTACTGCAAGTTACGAGTAGGAAAATGAAAATATGAAAAAAGGGCATGTCATTAAAAATATTTACGATGCCCCAGTGAAATTATAATCTTCGTTTCTTTGAAACGATCGTGGCACACGTTTTATTATACTTTGTTTGGCTTAGTTCGAGATAGTAGTGGGCACTTGCTTATGTATTTATTAGATTCAAAATTGCTGTTTTGCATCTGAAGTACAATTTTATTATCCTTTGTTTTGCTACTGCATAATTGTGACTGAAACAAATAAGAGTAAGATATTGTGGTAGGGAAACGAAGCAGTTATTGAGATTATAATTATAAATACTAAATTCCTCTACTTCAACTTTTAAACTATAAACATTCAAGGGTAACAGTTAATATATAGAGTAAAGTTTTCCCCACCATCCTTCTCTAAATCAGAAGGTGGCACCTCGACAACATTCACCTCTTAATGGTAGAGTTTATATATTACTATGTTTAAATATTACTATATTACTATGTGGCACCTCGGCAACGAATGTGAGTGAAAGCAGACCATTCTGCTAACCATGTCTCTACCACTAAGAGGTGAGTGTGAGGCATGGGTCTCTTTTGAACACTTCCTCCTCACAGGATAAAATTGTTTATAGAATTATTATTTTTTACTATAAAATAGTTTCAGGAATATATAGATTATAACACTTTATAAGAAAAGATGAAATTTCAAATAACACATTTCCAAGTACTTCCATTTCTATAACGAGTAACGTCTTCAAGAATAACATCAATAAATTATAATTCTAATTAATTATATAAATCGAAAAATTCAACAGATTTCTATTTTGTTATATATAAGTTGAACTATATATATATATAAGTGGAATCCATCTCTTAGCAATCTACATATCTAGATTTCGATCTTATTAGATCTCATCAGTCTAGCTCAGCTAGTGAGGATGAATTCACACAATATCTCGAGTGGTTATATACAAAAATTATAACTAACCCCCTAGGAGGAAAGTTAAACGCCATCTGGCGGCACCACATCAATTAGCAATCCACACCCATATGGTAATAACCGTCAAATTGCTCATGCCATCAGGATCACCGGGTAGTGCCCTCTATGGAATAATATTCTAACAGAGTGCTTGAGAAATCAGCACAATGCAAATCTTAAAAAACAAGCACTCTGTTGGAATATTATTCCATAGAGGGCACAACCCGGTGATCCTGATGGCATGAGCAATTTGACGGTGTGCATTGCTAATTGATGTGGTGCCGCCAGATGGCGTTTAACTTTCCTCCTAGGGGGTTAGTTGTATCATTTTTGAACTTATACTGTTTAAAACTTAACCATTTCTGTATTTATTCAATAATTCTATTATAGTTTTCTACAGGGAACGCAATGTAGTCCAACAATGTGAAACATCCAGGACAAAAGACAAATATTATAAGAAACACAAAGTATATATACTATCCAATGGGTAAACATCGACCAGCATAGTTTTGCTATCATTTGAGTTAGTACTTGAATATGGATTGTGGCATACTTATAAGATAATAAATTCGTGATTCTCATTTAAGATCGAAATGCTGAAATGAAAATTATCACCGCATGAACACTGCTACTTTCAAGTCGTAATAACATAAATACACGCTTGTTTACCATGGAAACGTCGTCGGCACAATCTTAAGTGCCAACCAACAGCTGATTTAGCAACCAACACTAATTTTCGACTACACTGAAACAAAAGGCAATCCGCAGTTAAAACGGTAATGCCAGACAGCAGGCAATAATGAACCCCCACGTCGACTTTTCCATTTTCCCCCGCTCGTTTTTCAGCCGCCGCCGCACGCCTCATGAATATTGAAAATCGACAGGCGGCGCTAACGAAGCTTTTTAAGCGCGAAATTCCCGCACTTGTTGCACATGAGATATCGGCAGGTCGCGCATTTTCTAATGGCAGGGTCAAGAGTTTGAAATTATTGCGCTATTAACGCAGGCATTATTATTTTTATAATTCAGTAAACGTGTATGCGTATGCGCTATGAAGCTGTTGTGTTTATCGACCTTTTCGATATTGTCATAATAAATAGACGCTAAACAAACAAGCCTTTTCGGTATTGTCATTATAAATTGTCGATGAATACACAGTTGGAAAGAAAATACACGAATGTGGGCAACACACATGTGAATATTATAAAAATTGCATTATTATTAGTTTTATATAAAAGTTTATTATGATATCTTGATATAATTTCAACAATTATTTAGTATGTATACTTTAAAAGTAATATATTGTGCATATTTAATTAAATGTAAATTTATACTTTTTTTTTCGAGTTTTCCCAAAATTAGATGGCCAGGACCTACTTCAGAGCTACCGCATGTCGGAGCGAGTGTATTGTATACTCAGGGTGATCTATTTATCAGATGTATCACATATCGTGATGTTTTATTACTAATAACAATTAGTATGGTCAGGTACATCCAGAGTGTACTCTTTAGAGGAAATTATTCAATGCACAATAAATAATAAGTCCTTCGCCACAATCAACTAACACATTTTATTAACAACTGAGTAACTAACTTAAAGCACTGATTATACAATAACAATAAGAACTCATTACACTTATTCTAATGCACTAATAGTCAATAGTGAACCTTTCTCGAGAAAAACGGTCCAAGCCAACTTATCATATGCGTTCTGTACGAAGAACTACCCGCACCCCCGTTAGCTAGTTCCGCTCACACCGCCCCTTAGCGATGCGTACTCAAGGCAAGGTCACATTCCTTCAAACTGTCACTAATTGTCTGCTGAAGATTACCAAATAATTTTAAAAATAATACTAGTAATGGACATAAGAACTAGAATTTCAAACAACTATCAAACGCAGAAAAATTGAGTACTTTGAACACGTAATGGGATTCATCTTCTACAACTATGCCTACAAGGAAAGATAGAGCAGGTCGCCGCAGAATATTATGGCTACGACACCTACATATATGAACAGTTTTCGTGTATCACATGTGCTGCTCCGGGCTTAATAAGGTGTAGGAGGTAGGATTGTGCGTATCGGGAGCGGCTTGCCGGACAAATTGAACAAGAGACAGTATATCTTCTTCGTTTACAATATATCAGCATAGTATATAACCATATGCCATAACTCATCAAGCAATAATTCAATAAAACCACTGTCGGTAGGGTGGGATTAAAAAAGAAATTACAAGCCTTCAGCGAAAACCACACGTGAAAAAGAAATATTACACCATTCCAGTGCGCTCCTTAAATTTACATTATGAAGAATTTAATGCGAATATAATACGGGCGTGGGCCTTTATTAAGGTCGTCATAAACCGTTGCGAATATCGTCCGCGCACCCGCCACCTCTTTTTATTCATACCGCCCTTCAAAAACTCGAGCTGTAAGTCGAAACCACTCAGCCGTGATGAATGAAAAATATTTTCTGATCGCGATTTTATGCTAATTAGATTTCGATCGTGTCGTGCGATAAGGTTAATGAACGGGGGCTATGGAAGCGGCCGCTGCTGCTGATAATGAATAAGACGTAATAGTGCACGGATGGCGAGCTTTAGCGCTACCAAGCTGTCGTTTCCATGTTGCAATTGTCTATTTAGAATTCCCGCGGGCCGGCACAAAGGATGTTTGCGTTTGGCTTGATCCTTGAAACGGTTGAGCGGCTTGAAGAGTGTCGCGTCTGTACAATAAAATTCAGCTTGAGTGGATTTATAAGGGATTTCGAAAATTAATTGATATATTTTTCAAATAAATGTTTAATTGTATTAATCTTTATCTGCCAGATCAGAAACAGGAAATTTTTTTTTATACCAGCATTTTGCGGTACTGGAATTCATGTCTTAATACGGAAATAAAATTATTTAAACAATTTCAACAAAAACAAATCGAGCGATATATCATGCATCAGGACAGGGCTGTATCTGAGGAGGATTTTGGGGTTTTCAACACCGTAATTTTAATATTTCTTGTCATTCAGTGTTGTTTTTTATTTCGGTTTGGAGGCCATTTCTCTTGTACTTGTTTATTAGCACCTTGCACGATCAATAATACTGTCAATATTTTAGAATATTCACAGTATTACTGTACGATAACATGTTTAAAATGTTCATTATTCTAAAATAATATATATATATATATATATATATATATATATATATATATATATATATATATATATATATATATATATATATACAGTATTACTTATCATGTAAGGTATAGTAATGATAGAATGAACAGATGTTTATCCGGAAAATTGATTACTTGATAAATATAAAAGGAGGATTGAAGCAAATACTGACACAACTAGGACTGACAGTATTATTGACTGTGTAAGGTGCCTTTTTCACAGTGTTTTTAAACTCACATTATTAACAACCCGACACAGAACAAATGTTCTATTTCGGGTTGTTAATATTTACCTGTGTCCGTTCATAGTTTGTGAACTTATTATAGAATCTCCTAGATTTCGTTTCTCCTTTCTAGATCGTTTATGGGAGGGAAAGCATTTCTTTTTAGTTTTAGGTTTAAAAATGCTGTGACCGTGTAGACATACATCGGCACAGATACTAATTTAATATATAAATGTTTAACTTATTTCCGTATATATTAATCAAAGTAATTTTATTTTATACGGAATTCCCCCTAACTGACTATCAACAATAATTTCTAGATATTAATATATTTGTGTTTATTTAATGGGATATATACGCCTTACACCAGACTATTAAAAGTTACTCGGTGGCAAGATATATAGAATTACGAGTGTAAAGCACGAATATTTCTCAATAGACATCCAGTAATGGTGCGCATAGTAGATAATAGCTGGGCTGTCATTAAAGAAGACGGCTTGCGGTCGTAAATAAAACTCTCCCAGTCGCCGGCCGTGTGTTTACTTGAAATTGCCACCTAATTTTCAAGATCGCCGTTTAATGCATTAAGTCATTAGCGTTAGTATACATCTCGTTAGATGCTTTTATCGACTACCGCCTTCTGGATCATAAAATTTTACATCTATACAAAACGGATTTAGGTAAAGCATTTGGGTTTACGACTGATTTATTATATATGTTAATTCACCTGTTTTCATTTATCACTAAACTGTTACACTATTAAACGAAATATTTCATATATTATATGCAGATGTTGACTATAGTTAATAATTTATAAATGAAAAATATTTGTAAGAATATATATATTATCAATTGCCTTTTACCTTTCGGTGTAGGCTATTACATTAACATTATTAACATTATTATAGTTTACAATTACTGTTGTTTATACATTTGTAAATTCTTTCCACTCCTTTCTGTTCTTCGCCAGTTCTCTTGCTTGCTTGACTGTTTTTCCTTTCTTGATTATTATGTGCTCTATTTTGTTGTCCCACTCTTTTCTTGGTCTACCTCTTCTTCTTTTATTTTCAGTTCTTGCTTCCCATACCTGTTTTGTTTGATTCTTTTTGTCCATCCTAATTAAATGACCTTACCAGTTTAGTTGTTTCTTTTCTATATACTTATCTACAGCTTCAATTCCCAGTTCTTCTCTGATGTCATAATTTCTTATTCTGTCTCTTCTCGTAACTTGTTTTACTCCTCTCAGATATTTCATTTCCATTGCCTGTATTCTACTTTTGTCCCTCTTCGTTAGCTTCCACGTCTCGCTTCCATATGTCAGTATAGGTCTATATATGCTTTTATATATATTTATTTTTGTTCTTCTGCTGATCTCTTTCTTGTTAATCAGTATATTGCTCAATGCGTGGTATGTTTTAGCTGTGTTGTTTATTCTGTTACTAAGTTCGCCTTCCATTTTTCCGTCTTCTGTCAGTGCTACTCCCAGGTATTTGAATTCTTCTACTTGTTGTATTGTGTTGTTCTATCTTTATATTTATTTGTTCTTTCCGGTTTCCTATTACCATCACTTTTGTTTTGTTATAGTTCATTTTCATGTTATACTTTTCTAGGTGTCTGTTCCATACACTAAGGTTGTGCTGCAGATTACCTTCATTTTCTGCTATCACTACGACATCATCAGCGAATGCTCCTTCCGATATTTTTACAACTTGCATGTTGTTATACCCTATGTTTGCTTTTTTGGTTTCTGGTTTCATGTTCTTCATTATTTCATCCATGTATATGTTAAATAATGTATAACTGAGCCCGCCTCCTTGTCTTAGTCCAGTGGTTGTCTGAAATGTCCTTGATGTTTGTCCCTTGTGTATTATTGCATTGGTGTTATTGTTGTATATGTTTTGTATTAATTCGACTGTCTTTCTTTCTACACCTCTCTCTTCCAGGATTCTCCATAATTTATTTCTTGGTATCATGTCGAATGCTTTTTCCAGGTCGATGAATCCTAGGTATGTGTTTTTATTTATTGCAATTCTTTTTTCTGTGATTTGTTTTATCGTGAAAATGTTGTCCTGTGTGGATCTTCCTTTCCTAAATCCACATTGCGATTCTTCTAGCGTCTGCTCTATTTTTGCTAGTATTCTTTTGTTAATTGTTTTTTCTAAGATCTTCATACCTATGCTTATGAGTGTTATACCGCTATAGTTTGAACATTTTGTCTTGTCGCCTTTCTTGTGTATCGGTACGATTAACGATTCTTGCCAATCTTTGGGTATTTTATTCGTCCTCCATATTTCGTTTATTAATTTTAGTAGCATTTCGTTACCTGCAGGTCCCATATGTTTAATCATCTCCGTTGTGATCTGGTCTTGTCCTGGTGATTTCCCTATTTTCATTTCCCTTATTATCTCTAGTATTTCTTTTCCATTGATCATCTCTATATCTGCTTCCGAGTCGTTCTGGTCTCTTGTCTTCTGTTCATTTCCACCATTTTGTGATAGTAAGTCTTCAAAATATTCTTTCCATCTTTTCAGTATTTTATCGTTGTCCTTCAGCAATATTCCTTGATTGTCTTGTATATAATTTACTTCTTGTCCTTTTTATTTTCTGTTTAGTTTTAGTGTTTTATAGAATAATTTTTGGTTTTCCTTTGCATTTTTCTCCATTGTCTCTCCGAACTTTTCCCATTCCCTGCTCTTTGCTATTCTGACCTTATCTTTTACTATTTTCCTCTTTAAACTGTATTCTTCGTAGTTTTTACTATTTTTGTCATTTAGGTATCTTTGCCATGCTTTTTTCTTTTCCTTTATTTTCTCCTGCGACCACCATGCTGTCTGCTGCTTCTTGTTTGTGTTTTGCTTTGTCCCACATGTCTCTTGTGCTGTCTCCAGTATATTTTTCTTTAATTTATTCCACATTTCCTCTACTTCATGTCTATAGTTGCCCTTTACTAATTTCTCCTCTATTTTCTCTTTATAGATTTTTGCTATTTCTTTTTCCCTTAGTTTGTAATGTTCTTATCTTGTTGTAGTTTATTGCTATATTTGGTCTCTGCTTTTTTTTATCGCTATCTTGGTAGTCTTCCTTTATGTTCGTCTCTACTAGATAGTGATCACTTCCAATTTCGTAACTTCTCTTTACTCTTGTGTCTATTATTTTGCTCCTTTTCCCTTGTTCTGCTAGTACATAGTCTATTATAGATTTTTCGTTCCTGCTTATCACTTCCCTGGTGTATTTGTTTATGTCCTTGTGTTTGAATAGTGTATTCGTTATTACTAGATTATTCATTCTACAATAATCTAGCATTTTCTTACCATTTTCGTTGAGTACGCCTTCTCCATATCTTCCTCTCATCGCGTCATTATCTTTTACTTCGTTGCCAATTCTGCTGTTGAAGTCTCCCGCCACGTACACTTCTCCTTTGGC
Organism: Lordithon lunulatus; assembly: GCA_963942505.1. NCBI lineage: Eukaryota > Metazoa > Arthropoda > Insecta > Coleoptera > Staphylinidae > Lordithon > Lordithon lunulatus. Next base: position 52,116,744 of record OZ012668.1, on the reverse strand, counting down.
TTTTTCTGTTGTTTCGTTGAGCTGCTCCCAGAATGTTTCTTTGTTGCACGCAGTATCATCTTCGTTTGGTCCATATACTGCTATGATTTTTTTATGGTAGCCATTTCTTTGATCTCTAACTTCGATAGACAAAATCCTCTCCGTAATTGCATCCCATTTATATATATTCGATTTCAGTTTTGTATGCACTATACATCCTACCCCTGCTGCGGCTCTCCGATTGTTATCTACACCGCTATATATGAATATATGTTCCTTGTCCATTTTGTACTCTCCCTTCCCCTTCATTTTTTGTTTCTGTTACCACTAAGAAGTCTAGTTCAGCTTTCTCAAATTTTTCTTCCAGCTATTTTTCCTTTCCATTTATACTCCTGATATTCCAAGTCCCAATTTTCCATATTTTTCTTTTTTTACTGTACTTTGTTTCCATTTATTATGTGTTTGTTCTTCTTTCTTATGTTCGTTGTCCCTTTCCTCGCTGTATTCTTTGTATTTTTGCTTCCGTCCGTTTTCTCTTTTGCTAGTAGTTTTTTGGATTGGTTACTTTCACCCCATTATCTTTGGCTACGACTCCTTTCTCCTTTTTATCCCATATGTATATTTCATTGTCTACTATTATCTTTCTATATCCTATTTTTACGTGTTTTACTTTTTCTTTTTCCAATTTTGCTATGTTTCTTATCTCTCTTTGTATTTTTCTCTCCTCTTCCGTTAGATCATCGTCTATATATATCGTTGTATTTCTCAGTTTATATTTTGCTTTCATTATTTTTTGTTTTTCTTCCCAGCTTGGGATTTCCACTATTATTATATTTCGTTCTGGGCCTGTGTTTATTTTTTGTATTTTGTTAACCCCTGTCTCCACTTCCAGTTTCTCTTTGATGAGTGATCTTACCACTTCTATGTTATCTATCTTGTCTAGACCTCTTATGCTATGTTATTTTTTCTTCTTCTCTTCTCTTCAATTTCTGCTTTATTTTCTAGTTTTTCTATTCTGACCTCCAATGTTCTCTTTTCTTCTTTCCATGTTTCTTCCTTATTGTTCATTTTGGTCTTCATCTCTTTTATTTCCTGTTTTATTTGTGACATGTTTTCTTCCATCTTCCTCATTAGTTCTATAATCATTTGTTTTAGTTCTTCCATTGTATCTTTGTCAATGTTCGTTTCACCGTTGCAATTTTTTTCTGTTTCTTCTAATCTTCTTTGTGATGCTGGTGATCTCAGTATTTTTTTGTTTCTTCTAACGGTTTCTTTCTGATTTTGTATGTCTTTGTCCTCGCTATCCGTTTCTCTACCTCTTTTATTTTTATTCATTGGCCCTGGCGCTATTTTTATTTGCTATTCTTGCCTTTGTTGTCGTCGCTATATGCCGCCCAATATACTCCTCACCTTTATCGGCGCCAGAGGTTATTTACGGGTCGACCCCTAGTGCAAATAACCTCTACCCTCTATTTTATTTAATTTCACTTACCGCTCTTTCTCTCGACTTTTTAACTTTCCTTTTGTATCACTGTTTCTTGTAGCTGTTATTATCACCTGTCGTGTATATTGTAAGAATATAATAGTTATAATAAAATATTATATGTCTACGACTATTGAATAATCATAGTCATATTTATTTCTTCGTACAAATAATCTTATTCAGATGTACTAATACATATTTAAAGAGGTAAAATATACAATTTATAAAATCCCCAAAGCTCCGAAATATTGCTGAATATCTATATATTGATATCCATTAATAGAATATTTCGTTTAGAAACTTGCCATAATCTATCCATAATATACGTGAGTTTTCTCGTATAACACTATACATTTTCTTCTTCTTTTATTGTAGGCCTGATTCCTTAGTGCAGTACATCTCTTGCAAAATTTCACACGAACATCGTGTTGTATGGTCTGTAGCTGCATCTTGTTGAAACTTGAAGACCTTTAGGTTGTGTTCTTGCCCATATTCTGCAATTTCTTGGCGCAGAAAAATTTTCATCATATCGAAATATCGATAGAAAGAAAATTGAAGAATATGGGGAATAACACAACCTAGAGAACTTTTGGTTTCAACAAGAGGGCTCTACGGACCATACAACATGTCCTTCGCTTGAAATTTTGTAAGTGATGTTCCCGGGTCGAGTGAATCCCCTACGCGAGGCAGTTTCATGGCAACTGCGGTAGTTCCTATGACTTTTTTCTGTGGAGGTACAACATGTCCTACGCTTGAAATTTTGTAAGTGATGTTCTCGGGTCGAGTGAAACTGCCTCGCGTAGGGGACTACGCGAGGCAGTTTCATGGCAACTGCGGTAGTTCCTATGACATTTTTCTGTGGAGGTACCTCAAGACCGAGGTTTTTAAATAACGTTCTAGGTCCTTGGATCAAATAAAGGAGGTTATTATAGAAAAAATTAAAGGAATTTCGCCCGATGTGTTAGTGAAAGTAATGAATAACTTCAAAACACGTATGGAAATATGAATTGACCGTCAAGGACGGTATAATTTTTAAACCTTAGTGTAAATTTTTTTTCTTATATTTCTTATAATCCACGATGTGCGAGGAGCTATTAACTGAATAAACCATAAGTCACTCTATCAAAATAAAAATGACGAAGTAGAAGATCGTAGTGTAGTGTTATTACTAAGTCAAGAGATAATGTTAATTTGTGTTCCTCTGATGTTATAACTAGAGAGCACAATATATTGTTGTAAGAAACATGTTTTTTTTTTCTATTCTAAAAACGAACATTTATTAACACAACCCAAACTTAAATGAAAAATTATTATTGTTATTGTTAATGTTGTAATTTCGCTCTGTTGTCGCATCAATGAATGATCCACTGAGAAATAAAGATGACTATTATTACTATCCTCTGATGACTTCCTTATTCAACAAGCGGAATCATTGAGAACTCTCTTACACACGTACACACAAAAAAAAACTGCACCTGTCAACCAAGTTCCGTGCAACAGGACGGAAAAAAATACTGCTGGCGTTAAACAAAAATACAACGCGTTCCTCAGAAAATACAATCATTCCTATGCCATGCATACCGGTCGCATTGAAACCCGCGGATGAGCCTCGTCCCCATAATCTGACCATAAGAAGCGAGCCGTTTTTTCGAAGTGCTCGCCATATAAGTGTAATCCGTGCGTATTGACTGCGCACCAGTGTGTTTAAACTAACGTACAAATAACATACCGCCTAGTAAATCAATCAGCTCAGCCTCCGCGTCGGTATTTTTATTAAAAACGAGCGCGCGATTCCGCGAAAGAAAATTGATCGATAAGACGGCCGCGATGGCGTTTTAAGCGTAAATCATTTACCGGCACCGGCAACAATACCGCGCTTGTTAACGTAATTAAGTTCACAGAAGTGGACAAGGAAAAATATCGAAAGCGTGTGCTATATTGTAAAACCTCAGTGTATATTAATACTATTAAGGCTATTAAGTATCAATGGTTGAGAATCACTGATGTAGAGAGACATTCAAGACTTGAAGCCAAGAAAAAAGATAATTGCCAAAATTGGTCGCAATTTATTATGCTGTTTTCCCGGAATTTTGTTCACAGACAGACATTCGGACACACAAACAGACATCGCAAAAATTTCGACTATTTTAGGTATAAAACATAACGATATATATATATATATATATATATATATATATATATATATATATATATATATATATATATATTACACCGGAACCACGCAAGATCTTGGCTATAATTATTGCACCTAGCCCTTGGTTTCCAGTATTCCCCTTTGGACTTATACCCGTCATCCACATCATATCCTTAACAGTCCGTCAATGTTCTTGCTATATATATATATATATATATATATATATATATATATATATATATATATATATGTGTATTTCGTTATGTTTTATTCCTAAAATAGTCGAAATTTTTGCGATGTCTGTTTGTGTGTCCGAATGTCTGTCTGTGAACAAAATTCCGGGAAAACAGCATAACAAATTGCGACCAATTTTGGCAATTATCTTTTTTCTTGGCTTCAAGTCTTCACGGCAACTATACCTTTCTTCTAGTGGTAGTTTTTTTTCCCGGACAGTTATCGCATATTTTTACAATCTTGGTTAGAAAATGTGAACTCGTTTTCGATAAAACAATACTTGCGTTAAGCCCGTATGACATTATCTAGTTTCTTCTATCGTTTTCGATGCAGAAACAAACTACATAGTGTCATACACATATGTAGAAAATCATAAAGCGGCGGAATAATAATAAATTCACTTAACAATAATAACACCGTAATACACAATGTTAACTTTCCATTTAGAAATAGTTATACAGTTTAATATATCAATTCTTATATATAAAACGATATAGGAAACTAAATAATGTCATACGGGCTTTATAAACAGTAGCTATATTCGGAAAGTAAAGAAGTTTGTTTTTTAAATTTTAACTTCCTTCCTAACTAGTATTTCTTACCCAAAACTAGTATTTTCGGTAAAAAATACTATCCATAAATAAAATCTGTACTCGATGCGCTTATAAAGAGATTCTGTTTTGACCAACACCCCTACTCACCCAAAAACCCAATCATTTTAACTGTACAAGATGAAAAAGTCGCATACCCGAACAACGCACGAATGCCCAGTGATTATGTTATTATATAACGCAAGCCTGTATAATTATTTAAAACGCGATTCGCACGCAGCGCGCGGTTTGTAATTTGAATTGATGCGATCTCTCGCAGTACGCGCGCCCATCTCAATTTGCCACTCGTGTTTTGTTCTGTTTTCTTTCTTTTCCGGCTGCACTACATTTTTCGGACGTTTTTATCGCGACCTTTTTGCATGCGGCACCCCGAGAGATCGAAGAAGATGCGTCGAGATGAAGAGATTATTCCGCTGCGGCTGCCTGCTTATAGCGCCGTGATTAATGGCATAGCGGAATCGGCGATTGCAGGACGATACAAAAAAAAATTATTGACAGCTCAATTCGGGAATACATGAAAGAATTAATAATTGTACATCGCGAATTAATTTAATACATTGTGAATTTATATAGAGTTTGGTGGTAGTGTAAATTATTAGTCGCTGCACGAGGTACTATTGTTGCATGTACATTTACATTTGTTACATACTTGGTTTTGATTATAATTATAAAATCCATTCTAACTAAAGTTAGATTTGGGTTAGGGCCTTCTGAAATTAGCGGTTACTTACCAATATAGCAAGTAACCGCAAATTTCAGAAGGCCCTAACCCAATTCTAACTTCACTTAGAATGGTTAAACCTCAGAATAGGGTTCTCTCATCGGTAATTATTATTCAGTATATTTTTTATATATTTATATTATAATTTGTTATATTTTTTGAATTGAATATATTGGTAAGCAACCGCAAATTTCAGAAGGCCCTAACACAATTCTAACTTTACTTAGAATGGTTAAACCTCAGAATAGGGTTCTCGATATGTAATTATTATTCATTATATTCCTTATATATTTATATTATAATTTGTTATATGTTTTATTTAATTTATAATTAATGTGTACAAACGGCATTTGCTGGCAAAGAGCACGGTGGACTTATCGTGCTGAAATAATATCCGTAACTACAAGCTTTTAGTTCTCTATCGTACCACCACAATGATCGAAGGCATTGGTAGTATTCGTTACATTTGGCGGCCTTGAAATATCCTTCTTGGGTGCAAGTGGGTGGTCCCACTAAAAGAAAAACAACCGTTTGAAAAATTATCGAATTTGATGTAACATTTACCTGTTGTTGTTGGTGGGGTAGGTGTTGTTACTAGAGTGGGTGTTTTTGTTGATGGAGTTGGTGTTGTTGTTGCTAGAGTAGGTGTTGTTGCAGTGGGTGTTTGTTCAGTAGGTGTTTGTTCAGTGGATGTTTGTTCATTGGGCGTTGTTGGAGTTTCTTCTTCATTTCGCGTAGTCTGGTTATTGAATTGACATCTAAATTATATTATATTTAACTCATATTAGATTTAACTACTAAAAAAGACTTAGAGCGTGTACATAAACTGACCACAGCACCTATGATGACAAATTTTCGTTTCTGATTTCGGTCATTTACTAAATATTGAATATACATTAATTAATTTATATCTATTTTTCCCCCAGACTCTATTAATGTTCCCTTACTACTAAAAAATAATTTAATTAATTAATTTAATGATGGATGATTATTATTATTTATTATATTATACTGCTGTAAGGATACTAAAAGATGTATAATTTTTGTTTATTTTTAAATTTATTACATACTGTGTAGAGGATTGTTAATGCCAATCTTATAGCCTTATAAGGCACTTTACATGCCCAATAATACCGTCAATTCTAACACTGTCAGTATTTGCTTGAATCCTCCTTCAAAGTTTAAGTAATCAATAATTCGGATTCACATGAGTATTCTCTTCATTCCATCATTACTATACTTTACACGATCTCTCAATATTTTAGAATAATGAACATTTTAAACATTTAACGTACAGTAATACTGTCATTATTCTAAAATATTGACAGTATTATTGACCGTGTAAAATGCCTTTATATCTTATATCGTACAATACTTATTCTAAAATATTTTAAAGCTTTTCGTTTTTATGATTGATGTTACCTACTGTGCTGTTGGGCCAGTAGTGATGGAGGTGGCCTACTAATTTCAGTCAGGTTAATAAAAAATATTGAAAAACAGTTTTTGTATATAATGAATTTGTTCAATATTTCTGTGGTCTTTTTGGGGCCCCCGTTCCATCTGTTGCCTATGCTTAGTTATTACTTACGGTATATGCGAATTTTCCACACAAATATGTTGTTCCGGACACTGTAATATGATACCTGCATCAAAAACTTGATTGAGTATAGTGATATTTATACTGAATTTGTTTTCATTGATGCAATGGACAACTGGTCCACAATTACCTTCCGATTGAGGTGTAAACATTATAACTAGTGGCACCTAATGAAATATAAGGCTATTGTATCTAAATTATATAATATTTCAATTCAATTACTTACCCAAAGAGTTAAGAACTTAAAATTCATTTTAACTCAACTGAAAAAATGTAAATTAAATTGATGCCTTTATCTACTCAGTTAGAGTGCAAAACAGTATTAACACGTTATTTACAATACACTTGCATTGCATTCAAGAATTGCCGACCCTTATCTTTATTGTTACTTATAAAATGTACGAGTGAAATTGTTTGGAAACAATGCACATCATATCACATGTTGTTAGAAATTTATTCCTGTACAAATTAGAGATTAAGATATTCGCGGTTATAAACGTTTAAATCTATTTAATTGCCATCGGTGTAAAATATTATCATTATTAATTATTAGAAAACATATAATTAAATGTTTGAATTCTTGGAATGGTTTTACGCACACAATATTAACAGTTCTGTGAATTAAAATTAATATTTTTTAAAATGTTTAATTTTGTATGACTACTTCACATACAAAATTAAACATTTTAAAAATTATTAATTTTAATTCACAGAACTGTAGACAGTGTTATTCTGGATAGTTCTGTATAGTTGGCTGGAAGGTAGCATAGCTACAGACACTTAGGCCTCAAAATGGACCCATTGTGAAACCTCCCTTTAGGGCTACTCACTCGTCCCACCAGTCAATTCTGCATGTAAGCTTCAGAACCCTGTCGGGTGAGGAGTTGCCAATGCTGACCATACTAGGCCAGCACTTTCCTAGTACTAGCTTCCTAGTGTTTACTAGAGCTGGTCAGAGGCATATTACATGCTCTGCTGTTTCTAGTTCTTCATTCAGTTCCTCTACATAACGGGCTGTCTACCAGACCCATCGTATGTAGGTGTTTGTTTAGCTAACAGTGGCCAGTTAGGATGTTGCTCAATAATTTCAGATTAGAGCTAGATAAGTGAAGGCTGTAATTTTACACAGTTGCCTAATGGCTTCCTTTGATTGCTTGCAGCCTGGCATTTCTCGCCATCTTACCTTGTGAAGAGCAAGTGTCTATTTTTTTTTCAGAGTACCTGCAGAAGTGATTTCATCCTATTGGGTTGTTAGAGGATGCGAGGATCCCTTCCTGGCAAGCTCATCTGCTATTTCGTTCCCCTTGATGCCTCTATCTCTTTTAATCCAGCAGAGTTCTAGTTTGTTATGTTTAGCTAGCTCCTCCAGGCTGTGTGGACATCAATATAGCTCTTTCGACACAAATATGTTGGCATTTAGAGCTGCTTTGTTGTTGGTGAGTATTTGGATATATTTATCCTTAATATTCCGTTCAGCTAAAATTTGAACACACTTTAGTATTCCTGTTAATTCAGCTTGGAAGACTGATGTGAGTCTTACAAGTTTCTTATCTTAAGATCGAGTTCTGGTGAGAATATTCCATAGCCAGCTCTCGTCTTAGTTTTAACTCCATGAGTGTACATATATATGTTGGTGCCCTGTGGGGCGTATCCATCCAGTGTGATGAGGGTCTGAACATGTTTGACAAAACTGTATTTAAACTAAAGTTAAAGTCGGAAACGAAGATGTAGAGGAATGTGTAGGCCCATTTGCAATTGATGCAAGAAATGAGAGAGGAAACAAAGTTTTTTAGAATTTAAAACACTGGCTACATTTTGCAGTAGTCTTTAGTCTAGTTACCTTTCAATTTGGTTGTTTGTAAAACAGGTTAATGAATAAGAAAAATTAATAAATTAAAATATTTTCTTCGTCTACTTTCTGAAGTTTTAAAAGGTCCTCAAAAATATCAGTTGCCCTGTTTTCCGGATTTACTCTAAATGGTCCTGTCTGCTACCATACAATATTTAGTCTATATCTCTGTAAGATGTATTATGTTTATTTTGGTATTACTTATGTTGTATTTTATGTGTTAAGTAGCCGAAAATGAGCAGTAATTACTATTTTGATTTCAATTTAAAACTGGCTGTAGACCTTCGGATCCCTCTTCCATGTATCAGTTGTATGTGTATATGAGTGTTAGGACTTTGTACTTTAAAAAATCGCCTCAGAGTTTTTTAAACAATCATTAAGTGTATCCCAATCACAAATGGTACAATCCTGGATGGCATTCGTACCCGATATGCAACACACTGCACTACGCCGACAACACTAAACTATTCATACAGGCTCCAAATAGAAATATATATATATATATATATATATATATATATATATATATATATATATATATTATCTTTTACCTTTCGGTGTAGTCTTATAGAAGAAATAGAAATAAATAAAATTAAAATAGAAAAGATATATCGCATGCTTTAATAATATACATAATATTCTTTATAACAAAAAAGAAGAAGTAATTCTTAAGTAAGTCGTCATCATTATTTAGCACACAGGAGCGGATCTGCAGTTAATGTCACTATTTTTTTGTGAGCATAGCCTTACTTCATACTCGAACCAATTCCAAACTGGTTTGCACCAATAATAGTTTCCACTTGGGCCTCTTCTGCACGGCGTGTCACGGCCATGTCCATCATTGCAGTTGGCAACGTTCCAAGCTAATAAATTATATGTATTTAGAATAATTAATTATTTATGTAAATGTACGAACACTTACGTTTATTTGGAACTGCAGGAGCATTTGTTTCATCTATAATTCAATTCGTGTAATATAAAAATTCACATAAATAAAATCAATGAATTAAACAACAAACGAATAAACGAAAATGCCATCTTTTTGAGTATTGATTTTCTCATATCTTATAACCTAAGGAAGATATGTATTTTATTCTTTTAGATTATTAAAAGAGTATAAAAAGTGGCCATGAAAATGTGTTTTTAGTTTTTCGATATAATTTGAGACGAAAAAATTATAACGAATAATCGATAATGCTATCTTTTTGAGATTTGGTTTTCTTATATATTATAAGCCAAAGAAGATATGTATTTTATTCTTTTAGATTATTCAAGAGTATAAAAAGTGGCCATGAAAAAGTGTTTTTAGTTTTTCCATATCATTTGATACAAAAAAATTATAACGTATAAACAAAAATTCTATCTTTTTGAGTTTTGGTTTTCTCATATCTTATAAGCTAAGGAAGATATGTATTTTATTATTTTAGATTATTAAAGACTATGAAAAGTGGCCATGAAAATGTGTTTTCAGTTTTTCAATATCATTTGAAACAAAAAAATTATAACGAATAATCGAAAATGCTATCTTTTTGAGTTTTGGTTTTCTTATATCTTATAAACTAAGGAAGATATGTATTTTATTCGTTTAGATTATTAAAGAGTGTGAATAGTGGCCTTGAAAATGTGTTTTTAGTTTTTCAATATCATTTGAAACAAAAAAATTATAAAGAATAAACAAAAATGCTATTTTTTGAGTTTTGGATTTCTCATATCCTCTAAGCTAAGAAAGGTATGTATTTTGTTCTTTGAGATTATTAAAGAGTATGAAAAGTGGCCATGAAAAAGTGTTTTCAATATTTCAATATCATTTGAAACAAAAAAATTATAACGAATAATCGAAAATGCTATCTTTTTGAGTTTTGGTTTTCTCATATCTTATAACCTAAGGAAGATATGTATTTTACTCTTTTACATTATCAAAGTGTATGAAAAGTGGCCATGAAAAAGTGTTTTTAGTTTTTCGATATCATTTGAAACACAAAAAATATAACGAATAATTGAAAATGCTATCTTTTTGAGTTTTGGTTTTCTTATATCTTATAAACTAAGAAAGATATGGATTTTATTCTTTTAGATTATTAAAGAGTATGAAAAGTGGCCATGAAAAAGTGTTTTTAGTTTTTCGGTATCATTTGAAACAAAAAAATTATAACGAATAATCGAAAATACTATCTTTTTGAGTTTTGGTTTTCTTATATCTTATAAACTAAGGAAGATATGTATTTTATTCTTTTAGATTATTAAAGAGTGTGAAAAGTGGCCATGAAAATGTATTTTTAGTTTTTCAATATCATTTGAAACAAAAAAATTATAACGAATAAACAAAAATGCTATTTTTTGAGTTTTGGATTTCTCATATCTTAGAAACTAAGGAAGATATGGATTTTATTCTTTTAGATTATTAAAGAGTATGAAAAGTGGCCATGAAAAAGTGTTTTTAGTTTTTCGATATCATTTGAAACAAAAAATTATAACGAATAATCGAAAATGCTATCTTTTTGAGTTTTGGTTTTCTCATATCTTATAAACTAAGGAAGATATGTATTTTATTCTTTTAGATTATTAAAGAGTGTGAAAAGTGGCCATGAAAATGTGTTTTTAGTTTTTCAATATCATTTGAAACAAAAAAATTATAACGAATAAACAAAAATGCTATTTTTTGAGTTTTGGATTTCTCATATCTTTGAAACTAAGGAAGATATGGATTTTATTCTTTTAGATTATTAAAGAGTATCAAAAGTGGCCATGAAAATGTGTTTTCAGTTTTTCAATATCATTTGAAACAAAAAAATTATAACGAATAAACAAAAATGCTATCTTTTTGAGTTTTGGTTTTCTCATATCTTATAAACTAAGGAAGATATGTATTTTATTCTTTTAGATTATTAAAGAGTATGAAAAGTGGCCATGAAAATGTGTTTTCAGTTTTTCAATGTCATTTGAAACAAAAAAGTTATATCGAATAATCGAAAATGCTATCTTTTTGAGTTTTGGTTTTCTCATATCTTATAAACTAAGGAAGATATGTATTTTATTCTTTTAGATTATTAAAGAGTATGAAAAGTGGCCATGAAAAAGTGTTTTCAGTTTTTCAATATCATTTGAAACAAAAAAATTATAATGAATAATCGAAAATGCTATCTTTTTGAGTTTTGGTTTTCTCATATCTTATAACCTAAGGAAGATATGTATTTTACTCTTTTAGATTATCAAAGTGTATGAAAAGTGGCCATGAAAAAGTGTTTTTAGTTTTTCGATATCATTTGAAACAAAAAAATTATAACGAATAATCGAAAATGCTATCTTTTTGAGTTTTGGTTTTCTTATATCTTATAAACTAAGGAAGATATATATTTTATTCTTTTAGATTATTCAAGAGTAAGAAAAGTTGCCATGAAAATGTCTTTTTAGTTTTTCGGTTTCATTTGAAACAAAAAAATTATAACGAATAAACAAAAATGCTATTTTTTGAGTTTTGTATTTCTCATATCTTAGAAACTAAGGAAGATATGGATTTTGTTCTTTTAGATTATTAAAGAGTATGAAAAGTGGCCATGAAAAAGTGTTTTTAGTTTTTCGATATCATTTGAAACAAAAAAATTATAACGAATAATCGAAAATGCTATCTTTTTGAGTTTTGGTTTTCTTATATCTTATAAACTAAGGAAGATATGTATTTTATTCTTTTAGATTATTAAAGAGTGTGAAAAGTGGCCATGAAAATGTGTTTTTAGTTTTTCGGTTTCATTGGAAACAAAAAAATTACAACGAATAATCGAAAATGCTATCTTTTTGAGTTTTGGTTTTCTTATATCTTATAAACTAAGAAAGATATGTATTTTATTCTTTTCGGTTATTAAAGAGTATAAAAAGTGGCCATGAAAAAGTGGTTTTAGTTTTTCAATATCATTTGAAACAAAAAAATTATAACGAATAAACAAAAAAGCTATCTTTTTGAGTTTTGGTTTTCTCATATCTTATAAACTAAGAAAGATATGTATTTTATTCTTTTCGGTTATTAAAGAGTATGAAAAGTGGCCATGAAAAAGTGTTTTTAGTTTTTCCATATAATTTGAAACAAAAAAATTATAATGAATAAACAAAAATGCTATTTTTTTGAGTTTTGGATTTCTCATATCTTATAAACTAAGGAAGATATGGATTTTATTCTTTTAGATTATTAAAGAGTATGAAAAGTAGCCATGAAAATGTGTTTTCAGTTTTTCAATATCATTTGAAACAAAAAAAGTTATTACGAATTAACGAAAATGCCATCTTTTTGAATTTTGGATTTCTCGTTTCTTATAAACTAAGAAAGATATGTATTTTGTTCTTTGAGATTATTAAAGAGTATGAAAAGTGGCCATGAAAAAGTGTTTTTAGTTTTCGATATGATTTGAAACAAAAAAATTATAACGAATAATCGAAAATGCTATCTTTTTGACTTTTGGTTTTCTTATATCTTTTAAACTAAAGAAGATATGTATTTTATTCTTTTAGATTATTAAAGAGTATGAAAAGTGGCAATGAAAATGTGTTTTTAGTTTTTCGGTTTCATTTGAAATGAAAAAATTATAACGAATAGATCTTCTGAAAAAGGTGATTCGTTAAAATTCGCCCCAATTCGAATTCAGGCTTCTCAATGAGATAGTTATAGACTTCTATGTTGTTATAAGCTAGTTCTAAGTTCTTCTAAAATATTACAAGCTATTTTTAAGCTGACAGACATGATTAAACACATTTTCTTTGTGTAATTAATTAATTAATTTAGTTGGCTATGAAACTTATTTTGTAAGAATTGGTGACCATATTTTGTAGTTATATGCTCTATAACTACGAATTATGTTCATCAATGCTCACAACATAAGCATCAGAGCCAACAACAAAGTCTGGTTATTAACTTGCTGTAATTGTATGCCTTTTGTTGCCTCGTTTTGACTAACAGCTCAATACAACCACACAATTTGCGCCATGTAAAATGTAATTATTATATGTGATGCAACTTTTGACTTGTTCAAACTTAGTGATTGTTAGATAAAAAAAAAGAACTAAATGCGCTGTAAAAGTAGTAAACGTTCAATACAATTACATAATTCGTTTAATAATAATAATATAGAAGTAACACCACCCTTACGAAAATACATATTACTTCTTATTCACATATTACTTCTTATTCACATATTACTTCTTATTCGCATATTACTTCTATGAGATCATAAAGCATCCCAGTGTGGGGCAATTCACTTATCACTCTCCAATAGTGGAGGTGGATTGGATTAAGTCTCTCGTTGCCGGATACTAATTTACACCAAAAACTAATAAAGTAAGTGACATAAGATAAAAGCTATCATTTGGTGTTAAAACATACAATAAATAATCTCTAATCAATATTTGGAAATATATTTACCTGGCACGATGCATCTAAAAAATAATTATTATTTACCTTACTAGTATCAATATGTTTACCATATTACTTACGGTCCACATGGTTGAATATTATCCACATTACAAATACTGCCATCTCGACACGAAACTGGTGCCAAATTATTCAAAGAGACCATCGTTTCATTTATGCATATATAATTGGGTGCGTTAGGGCACTTTTCTCGAATGCAGCTGTAATAAAAATAAATATAAACTAACGTACTGTGATAAAAATAATATTACTACAATACGGGTGCACAAAAAAAACCGTTATTTTCTATAATTTTAATATATCCTAACACATTTGGTAATTAATTCACAGAATTTCAAAATAAAAATTATGAAACTAGTAATATAATCATGAATATTCAGAGATTATAGCCTTACAAAATTTAAAAAAAAAACTTCTATCGTTATAGGGCTATCAGCCGTGAGGCTTTTCCGCCGGTCAAGGGAGAAGCTCAAAAGAGTTTAATCACCCGGTATTTACCTTAACTTCACAGAAAACCTCTGAAAAACTGTAAAAGGTGATTCGCGAAAATTCACTCCCCAGTGCTCAGTACGACACGGACGACATCTCTAACCACTCAGCCACTGAGATGGATTTACAAAATTATATAATAAATTATAACGTTTTTGGTTTGAAATCGTAAAAATCAAAATTTAAGAAAATCATCTTCCATCCATTAATTTATTGTTACCGAGCTAATAGATTACACATTTTCTAAATATGTATCACTATTTAAAAAAAAATATTATAGAGTTAGCAACCGTTCGGGGACACGCGGGGGCCATGATAAGAGACATTATGTTCCCTACCAGTACTTCACCGTAGGGTATAGTTGATGGCTTGTTAATATCATTTCAAACAGCTAATACATCACCTCTGTAAAGTCCTGGTTTCCTACCAAGCGGTGTCGATAAAAACGGCCGTTTTTGACGTCATTTACATATTACAAGTGCGTTTTTAAGTACATGAAATTGAATAACTAACCAGATTCCAGTGTAATTCATGAATTTTTTCCAATAGTTTGAAGTATACTGCTCTCTGAATTACCAGATTTATTTAAATATACGTAAAAAAAATGTGTGACGTCAAAATGACGTAAAATACGATCGTTTTTGTCTAGAAAACCAAGGCTTTAGCCTAATATACTTAACAAAATACTCACGGATCGCATTGTTGTGGCGATGCATTGTCGTTGCAAATGTAGTTGTCAAGACATGATACCACCTCATTATTGTACCTGACTGTTTTCCTATCCAGACACATGTATACATCAGGTTGGCAGGATACACACCTAAAATTAGTATAATAAGAAAAATACAGTCGCATAAATTTTCAATTCACATGATTTTTACTTACATTTGGCATTCATTCAGGCCATATTTGTTACAAAGTTTATTACCATCACAAAGCACCGATCTGTTGTTAATAATAACAACTTGCGGGTTTGCATCACTACATTGGAACCGCGGACAATTCGCTACAGCAAGAAGTGCTGCACTTGCAGAATGCACGGTGAGTGCAAGCAAAAGAGCTTTGAAACAAATAATTACACGATTAAAAATAATAATAAATGTATTTTACAGCCTACACCGAAAGGTAAAAGGCAATTGATAATATATATATATATATATATATATATATATATATATAAATGTATTTATAATAAATTACTTACAAGCCAAAAGTAATTGTTTCATGTTGTACTTGCGACTGTTTGCAAGTGTGGAATATATAAGTAGTTGGTAATTTGTGCATTTCGTGTTGACTTATATTTTGGTGGGTTTATCACGGTAATCTATATTAATATTGTTTGAGAGAATTTTCCTTAATAATTTTTCAGAGACCATCATAAAACTAATCTTTATGACCTTCGTTCACGCCGAAATGCCTTGTTTTCCCCTGTTTAATTATTTATGATTTATTTGATTATATTTAAATGCGTTTTGTTCATCATGTTTTGAGTAGTAGTAGTTAAATTAGTTAAATTTAACATCTACACACGACAGAAGGACCCGAAAATAGTTACATAATTGTAACAAATACAGGTTACAATTATGTAACGATTTTCGGGTCCTTCTGGCGTGCGTAGATGTTCAGAAAATTGTCCCCGTGGTTAGAGACAATATTATGTATAATTGCTATTGTTTATTTACATTCGTTTTTTTGATTTTAAGGATACTAATTGTTTATTCAGATGACTTATAAATCACTATTGGCCTGACTTAACATTTTAAGGGCTCTTTAAGGTTTTTACATGTGGTTGCTGGCTATCATAATTTCTATGCCAGAGTTTACACTCTAGCATAGAAATATATATATATATATATATATATATATATATATATATATATATATATATATATATGTATGTTATTTTTGGGAAACAGCGAGGGCAGTGAATAGTAAGTTAACACCACATTTATCTATACTATTGTCTATTAATTATAAACCCATTGTACTATTGTAGATTATCCTGATAATGCTCGAAATTAAACAAGTGAAATATTGATATATTAAAAAGGAGTTTCGCTACATCGCTATGTAACATGAATAAATATTAGTGGAATAAATTATATATAAAATATTAATTACAAGATTACATATTTGTTTTGAAACTCTTCTTCTCCGCCTTAATCCCTTATGGTTACTGCATCCCTCCGTCGGGGGGTATGTCTATTGAATGACAGCAATGCTCGCCAAGTCGTAGCAATGTCTTAGGATATGTATAGCATACAGCATATAGCATACATTTGTTCTAGATGTGATGAGAGAAATTATTACCGTTCAGGCACAGGAATGACTAATGAACTAATGAGCGTAAACTTAATTATATATATATATATATATATATATATATATATATATATATATATATATATATATGGTGCAATGCCTCTGAAAACATATCAAAAATGTTACGATTTTTGTTCATTTTTTATTATAATAAGAGACGATAATTTGAAATCAATTACAAATATCATCGCACCGTCTACATTTCTTATCGGATTGAAGTTGTGAGCAGAGTTTCACTTCGTAACTATATCCAAATAATTTTTTATAACAAGAAAAGTAATAATCAGCTCCTCTAGCTGCTGATCTGCATGGGCGTTTGTATCCGTTTCCGTCATTGCAGTTTGGTATTACTGTAAATAGTTCAATATTAATCATAAAAAAATATCTTTATAGCTTATCAGCCCAAGGACATTTTCGTTGGTAAAGGGAGCACTCAGAGGATTTTAATCAGCTGTTATTTAGCTTAGCTTTAGCTCTAGTGGCCTAAAGAGAAAGTTCACGAATGAAGTTGTGCGGTTGTAAATAATATCACCTGCGGCTACACTGTCACCCAAATGAGTTGGCAGTTTATCTCCTTGTTAATCGTGCTACTAGCAAAAGACTAAAATGCTTGGGCCATTAGATTTAGTTAATAATTAAATTTAAAAAGAAGTAAATTTAAATTTAAATTTAAACTATCCACTAATAGTATCCTATTTATTTCTTACGTAGTATTGATATTTATTTTTAAATTTAAATTTAAAAATAAATATAAAATTCTTAGTTCACACTACGTAAGAAATAAATAGAAGACTATTAGTGGATAGTGGATTAGTGGAAGTGCCTTCTAGAACACATTTATTTAATGTTATGCTGTCACAGATTGCAAATAAATTGGCTGTGATATAAAAAACAACCTTAACTTTACAGAAAACCTCTGAATAACTGTAAAAGGTGATTCACGAAAATTCGCCCCAATGGGGTTTGAGCTCACGCTCCCCAATGCTCAGTACGTGACGAACGACGCCTCTAGCCACTAGGCCACTCAGCTGGATCATTAATATAATGCATTATTTCCTTACCAGATTGAGGCGGCGTAGCTAGATTATCTGTAATTAAAATAAATATTATAGTCGTACTTATTTCACCATTTCAGACTCAAACTCAGAATAAGCCAGCAACTGCATTGCATACCTCTGAAAATAATCCCTTAATACTATGTCTGATAAATAAGTGTCAAGAGCTAGTAATTCAATTAATATATATATATATATATATATATATATATATATATATATATATATATATATATTTATATATATATATATATATATATATTATATATATATATATATATATATATATATATATATATATATATATATATATATATTAGGGCTGATAGAATTGAATTATTAGCTCTTGACACTTATTTATCAGTCATAGTATTAAGGGATTTTAAAGTGTATGTCCGAATGTATGGGATAAATAAATGTATTATCCGGCAACCAAACCGCATTTTGAAATATATTTACCTGGTACGATGCACCTAAAAAAATATAGTTTATTAACGATGGTACTAATACAATTTAGAAAAGATCAAAAGGAACTATAAAATCAGAATTTACTGATGTCATTCTCTCGACTGCATCAGTTGATGAAAAAATAAAAATAAAAAAGTTTTTTTAGTAATTAAGGATCACCCAATGCAATACTGAACTCCGTTTAGTGAATTTAAACTTCTAAGAATAAATTTTAACAGTTTTACGTGATTACAATAGTTTGTGTAAAAAAATAAACTTGTTTTACAGTTCCTCTTGCTCTCGCCCAAACTAATACTTACGGGCCACAGGGTTGTACATTCTTCTCGTTACAAACACTACCTGTTTTGCAAGGAGCAGGTGCCATATTATTTATAGAAACCATTGTTTTACCTATGCATTCATAAGTAGGGGCATTAGGACATTTTTCTGGAATACAGCTGCAAATAAAGAAAATAATGTAGAATTCTACATTCTATAGCTACGAATTATGATCTTAATTATTTTAAAGCTGTTTCAGGGCTAACGTCATCAAAGATAGGATCACGTCTTACTAGTCTTATGACGCCAATTGTATTTAGCTTTTAGCAGTAACTAACAAATAACATCCAATTCTTATTTTTATTAATAGTTTATAGAATCTATATATTGTTGGGTCTGAAACTTATTTTGTAAGATTTGATGAGCTTTTACATTTTATACTACTACTAACTACGAATTATGTTAATCAATCAATTTTAACAAAATAAGTTTCAGAGGCGGAAAGGCCACTTGGCCCATAGCCTAATAAAAATAGTTTTCTCTCTCTAAGTTTCAGATCCAACAATATAGGCCCTGTCCGTTTGGCTACTACTAGTGACTAGTAGTGACACATGCTGACGTCACCCTGTACTATTAGTATGAGCGTGACGTCAGCATGTGTGACTACTAGTCACTAGTAGTAGCCAAACGGACAGGGCCATAGTCTTCTCGCTAGTAAAAGTTGTATAGCATTCTGCTGCATAGTGTTTACTAAACGCTCAATGCAATTTCACAATTCTCACAGCATAGACGTGATTCCATCCTTTAGAATATAAACTTTTATAGACTGACAGGACAGCATAAACTTTTATAGACTGACAGGACAGCATAGCCAATCATATTTCCTAGTTCCTTGCTTCAACTATAATATCAATGTTTTTTAATTATTTATAATCAAGACATGAAATACTTACGGATCGCATTGCTTTGGGGATGCATTGTCGTTGCAAATGTAATTTTTTGGGCATGTTACTATTTCATTATTGTACCTGACCGTTCTTCGGTCCAGACACAAATAAACATCAGGTTGGCATGTTACACACCTAAAATTAATGAATACATTTAAATTAATGTACTTGAAACATCATTATTATTTATAATACCAGAAATACTTTATATTAATTAATTAATCAATTAGGAAAGTCGTATGGTGGCAATTTATAATCCCAGAAATATTTTATATTAATTAATTAATTAGGAAAGTCGTAGGTGCCACACCAGATATTTTCATTAAACATTGTAAAAAACACAATGTTTAATGAAAATATCTGGTGTGGCACCATACGACTTTCCTAATTAATTAATTAATATAAAATATTTCATTGTAAAAAACACAATGTTTAATGAAAATATCTGGTGTCGCACCATACGACTTTCCTAATTAATTAATTAATATAAAATATTATAGAATTTTAAATTTTCGAAGCGTTATGAATCTATAAAGCTTTCGTACAAATATATAGTTTCAACATTTTCGGAAATAATAAAAATTCTAAATTATTTAAAATTTTTATAAAAATTAAATTAATTTTATGCGGAACTAAATTGTACTATGGTAATAAATCTATAAATTTACGTCAAGACTGCTGATAAAACGTCAAATTTAATTTTATATTATTTGCAAATATGATTTGAGAAATCGAATAATAAATAGGTGTAATGAACAAGAAACACCGCTGGTGTTTTCGAACGAGCTCGGCAGTCAATGTGGGGAAAATTGCAGCAGACACGCACCCTTATTCGCAAATATGATTTGAGAAATCAGATAATAAATAGGTGTAATGAACAAGAAACATCCCTGGTGTTTTTGAACGAGCTCGTCAGTCAATGTGGAGAAAATTGCAGAAGACACGCACCCTAGCTAGTGGTAGTTATTTTCAGCAGTTTTTGTAATTTATAATTGAAAGTAATTAGCCTTGTATATTCGCAACAAATATTTCTGAAAACATCCAAGGACAAAAACAACTTAAAATTGTCCCTATTATTTGTACCGCATGTTTACATCCTCTATATATTATATATAATATATATATATATATATATATATATATATATATATATATATATTTATATATATAGTGGATGACGGGTATAAGTCCAAACGGGGAATACTGGAAACCAAGGGCCAGGTGAACAAAATTAAAGCCAAGATCTTGTGTGGTTCCGGTGTATTATGTTACGTGCCAAATATATAATATATATATATATATATAATATATATAATTCAAAATAGAAAACTATGTTTCTAGCTTATTAGGGTAGTGCAGCAATAAAACGCTATTTTAGTTGAAGTACACTTTACTTCCTTCTTGCCAATATTTCGTAGTTAAAATAGCTACTTTATCAGGGCTCGGCTACAAAATAGTTATACATATGTTAAAAATTAGCTACAATAAATTATAATTTACAAAATGTTTTAATTAGTTGATGACTTACAGTATGTGAAATTATCTGTAGATGTAGATGCAACCCACAAATGGTACTTACAAGAAAGTAGTCTTTATAAAAATGGCTGACGATGACTAATTTAGATTCGATATATAAACAACGTCAAACGTTAGGGTGATGTCAAAAAAAAACTCGATGTTATATGTCGTTAGGCTTAGTGTTCGTTGAAGATCATTACTTACATTTGACAATTCTGCAGGCCATATTTGTTGCAAACTTTGTTTCCATCGCAAACCAGTGTTATATCATTAATTACTACCATTTGGGGATGTTTATCGTTACATTTGTACAGTGGACAATTATTTACAGCAAAAACTTCTGCACTAACACAGTGCAGAGTGATTGCAACAAAAATAACTGTAAAGTAAAAAATATAATAAAACATGGCTTAAAGAATCCGATGCTCGATAGCCAGTTACAGAATTATAACAAATACAACTACTACTTAGTAAAATATTATTTGAAAATCGTAAACTTACAAATCAAATGTAATCGCTTCATAATAGAATTGTTACTGTTGCATTGTTTTAAGGTCTAATATATATATATAGGCCATAATGTATGCTTATATATATTTTAGTGGAATTAGTTATGTTAATAATCATTAATAAATAAAATTAAATTGTTTGAGACTTTCTGTGAATTTTCCTTAGTATACATAATAAAACTAATATCTTTATGACGTCCAATTATGCACAAGGAAAATTATCTCTGATATTGATGCAATTGAGGAAATTTTAATGCATATATTATATTATCAGATAATTTGCTTGTTTGTGGAAAAGTCTTATATCATTATTTATTATTCTATTGTAGAGCGTTTGTTTGTTGTAGCCGTATTGCTGTTTCATTATTTACAAAAAGAGTATATACCTTTATGTTATCTACCTAGATATGAAGTTAGAGGGTAAATAAAATGTTATTTTTTAAAGCAACAACCATTAAGATAAATACGCTTATGTCAATGTTTTTCTAATAACGAACAATGTTTGGCCAAAATATGACCATCAATTTTATCGAATCATGGCTGTGAACGGTGTCACAGTCATCATTCGATAAAATGCGACGCTCTTTCAAGTATTTTTGAGTTTTCATACGAAATAATACTCACTGAGAGCGAAGTTAGAACTGTATTGACTACTTCATTGTTTTGTTAAATAAGTAACACATGCGCGATTTTTGGTTGATATGGGTATGTACTCGATAGAGTAGAAATGAAAAACTTCTATCTTTATTATTATCAACCCAAGCGGTTTCCGCTGGTAAAGAAAGAGCTCAGATGAGTTTAACCTTAAATTCGCAAAAAACCTCACTACGAGGTTTGTACTCTAGCTCCCCAATCGTGCACCTCTAATCACTAGGCGCGCAAAATTGACTAGTGGGACGAGTGAGTAGTCCTAAAATAGGCCCATTGTGAAACCTTCAAAGGTTTCACAATGGGCCTATTTTAAGACCTAAGTGTCTGTAGCTATGCTACCCTCCAGCTAACTATCCAGAACTATCCAGAACCACTAGGCGACCGAGCTAGTTATATACATACACATTTTAAATATTGGTAGAAAATAAATAAAACTACATTTACTAAATATATTAATAATAATAAATCAACAACAATTATCTTGATAGTCTACTTATATTGCAAACTGCTACATTATACTTCCTTTTCTCCCATAACACCGTTTTCGCCGTTTTATTTACTGCCATTCACTAATTTCATGTTCAACTACTGTAGAATTTCCTCCGCCATTGTAATCAAGGTCTTCAATACAGCTGCAACAATAATACAAACATTTATGATATCGACATTGTAAAACTATGTGTGAGCTACAAATGCTTGAGATTAAATAATCTAGAGGACTTCCTAAACCTGGTGGTATCGCCAAATAGCCTAAAACTACATATATAGATTTCGATTTCATCAGTGTAGCTTAGCTAGTGAGGATGAATTCACACAATCTCGAGTGGTTATATACAAAATTAAGCACGTTTTCCTGTAGAGAGAAGAAAAGTTGCTTTATTTTATATATAACCACTCGAGATATTGTGTGAATTCATCCTCACTAGCTAAGCTAAACTGATGAGATCGAAATCTATATATGTAGATTGAGGTGAATTCACACTCATTCCTATAAAATAAAAACGAAGACAATATTTTAAAGCCAACCCAACCCGTCATTTATAACTTTTGTGTTGTCAGTGTACGTAGTGACATATATTTTTGTTACTGACAGTTTTGTTCGTCAAATGGGTACAAAAACAACGCGATAGTAGGATATTTATGTCTATTGTTATCTTAGAAGTTGCAACTAGATGGGTAGAAGCAGAAGCAGGGCGTACAATATTATGTTAGGTAATATTTTGTGAGCAAAAGTATATAGTCACACGAAATTTTGATTCATCATACGCCGACGGGAATTGCACCTAGTATATATTATAAGATTGGCTTTGTGCTGATATCTCTAACACTCTGTTAATATATTATTACAATAGAGGCCACTGCTTGCTGATCCTGATTGTATGAACATGCTGACGCTTATTATCATATGGTTGTGCATTGTTAATTGATGTGAAGTCGCCAGATGGCGTAAAACTTTCTCTCTAAAGGGAATATTGCATTCCCCAAAAACATATTTTATGGTTAAATTTAAATAAAAAAGAATACTTACGCTGTACAGGGTTTTTCATTCAACTTATTGCACTTGTAGTTCTGTTTACACTTGAAAACAATACCTTGAACCACCACGGTTGAGGGATCGTCTTCAGTACATGAATATAGATTCGTTGAATTCTTATCACATTTTTCTCGTACACACCTACAAAATATTAGTATGTATGAAATTTTTAGATAATGAAGCAAAGGAGAGAACGCTAGAAGACCGTCTGCCTTCTTGATTAACGTTATCAATAACATTAAACAGCTATACAGTCACAGTAAAATAATGACTTACATTATAGATAGTATATTATATTATTTAGTCTACACCGAAAGGTAAAAGGTAAATAGATTTTGCGGTCGTGCACCGGTTGTAATGGACGACGTAGAATTGTACGCATCAGGAATGATAAATAGAACAAAAGACAAGACAATTTTACAATTTTACTTACGGTTTACAGTCATTATTCAAATTACCATCATTGCAAACTGTATCCTGAGGACAGCTTAGAGTATACCCATCAATAGTTACAAGGTGTGGATTACTAGGTTGGCATTGGAACAGTCCGCCGCAAGTGCCAGACACGCATCTGCAATGGTTATTTCGTATAATGTATAATTTTAATTTGACTATGACTTGTTTTCCTGTGCGTAATTGCACTTGCGAAAATAGAGGGAAAACTCAGATATGGAAGGAAGAAAGTTTCCTGATTAAGGAACCTTCGACGATGGTTCGAAATCAAGAAAGCTCCCACATTAATACGACTCGAACACAATCGGTGCGAAAACAGATATGGTCGCCAACTTCTTTGAGGAGAAGGCATAGGAGGAAGAATTGCACTTGCCCGGTGATTCCTGCTACAGATTTACCGGTTGGTCTATATATACAAATATAAATGTATACACTTAATTAGTGAATCCGGATCCGATATAACCGCTGTATTGATTCAAACTGATGCTGGTTGGTCGAACATATACAAAATCGTAATGTCGTCCTGCTAGATTCTAGCCGAAGCAGTCAGCGTAGTGTAAAACATATAATATATATATATATATATATATATATATATATATATATATATATATATATATATATATATATATATATATATACTACTATTGTATAGAATATACTGTCGACTAGAGTTGATTGAAGTATTAAAAGTATATAAATACTTCAATAAACTATTATAGTAAAGTGTGTACCTACATTATAACGCTAAATTTAAGTAATTATTAATTGCAGGATACGTACAAATCACATGTTTCCTGTTTTGTATTGCAAGAAGTTTTGTTCGGGCATTTCAGTACCATACCATTAACAACAACATTATAAGGATTGTTGCTATCGCATTTAAAACTAGGCTCCTCGCATTTTGCTTCCCCTTCAGCAACGTAGATAAGAATAACGATTGCTACAAATTTAATAAAACAAGTAATTTTAGGTCATGACAAAAATTACTGAACAGTTTCAGTAATTTTTGTATACAAGTGTGTAATTCCCAAATAATTAAATTGATTTTTTAAATACATTCTTATACAGTTATAAGAATGTATGTAAAAAAATCAATTTAATTATTTGAGAATTACACACGTTAATATATTATTTTACTATGCTAAATATAATTTACTAGTCAACGTGGAAAATACATTACTGCGATTGTTATGGATAGTCTGAGAGTCCCCAGACTATCTATAACAAACAAAACAGCTGCAAGAAAATTTCGAGAATTGGGTAAAACTAGTAGGAAGTTCAAAATCCCTAGTATTCTACCAGCTATCTGAAAAGAAATACATTACTTTTAGGAAGAATGATGCACAGCTCACAAATAAGTTTTGTAACATTCGCTACCGATTATATCTACATCGAAATTGTACACTTAACTTTTTTGGACAAACAACAACAATTTTTATTTCTTATCGATAGTCCACGATAGTGTTTACTTGATATTTATAGACTATCAATAGATTGTTATGTTTCATGCAATAGTTAATATGTAAGGAATGTTTAATAATAACTATCGATATATTTATGGGATATTCTTGAAGAAGCAGTAGTAACTGTACACTTAAGTTAACTGAGAAACATAACTTTTTTGGGTTATGCAATTTTAATTTCTTATCGATAGTCCACGATAGTGTTTACTTGATGGTTATAGACTATCAATAGAATATTGTTATTGTTTCATGCGATAGTTAATATCTGAAGAATGTTGGTTTAATAATAACTATCGATATATTTATGGAATATTCTTAAAGCAGTGGTGTTGAGCCATTCTTATTAAAAAAAATGTTTGGTTAGCTAAATAGCTATGAAATCATAGCGATTGTGTAGAAGTATTACATACCAAAATAGTATAAAACCAACATGTTTTCTTCTACACCAACAATACTGAATTAGTTAGGTAGGTGCATACGTTTACATACATTTATTATATTTACAACACTAAATATAAATAACATTATTTATTGGTGTTAATATCTTCTATTCTGACATCTCTATGATATCATAAATAATACATATATTTGACTTTAGAATTATGTGTTTCATGTATGCATAAATAGTTTTAAGAATCTTCCTTTTACACATGACTAGTTAATATATGGTATTTACTAAAATACACTAATATGCGACATTGTATTAAACTTGTGTGTGAACACTAAATAGTATTGACTGCAGAAATAACAGGACGTAAATATACGATACTTATATGGTCCTTTTATATGCAGTCCTGAAACATATGGCAGAAACAGACTAGTAAGGGGACGTACGTCATGGAAATGATAGAGACAAACCATATACTTAGAACTGAGTGATCTTGAAACGATAGATAGTGGCGATTCAAATTTTGCCATATTTCCTACCTATATAAGTAAAATTAGGCGCGTTTCGCTTAATTCTCTTCTAATATATAAAAATTTCACTACAACAGGGAAATTAAAAAAAAAAAACTTCGTCTTAGTTAGGAACATTCGAATATATTATCTAGTCGGGAAATATTTATAAAATTCTCAGGTGCATCATAAAGGCACCTTACACGATCAATATTACTGTCAATATTTTAGAATAATGACAGTGTACGATAATATGTTTAAAATGTTCATTATTCTAAAATATTGCCAGTATTACTAATCGTGTAAGGTATAGTAATGATGTAATGAAGAGAATACTGATGTTTATCCGGATAATTGAGTCAATGGTAAGTATAAAAGGAGGATTGAAGTAAATATTGACAGTACTAGGATTGACAGTATTATTGATCGTGCCTTATAGGCACAATCAAAATAAAATTATTTTTAAATCCGAATCTTCAGTTGCTGGGCGTCCAGGTCTCTGTGCATCACCCAATGGCAACTGTTTTTTCACCAGCCAGCAGAACTGGATAGTTCTTGATAGTTCTGGATAGTTCTGGATAGTTCTGGATAGTTCTGGATAGTTCTGGATAGTTCTGGATAGTTCCGGATAGTTAGCTGGAGACACTTAGGCCTGAACTGCTGATTGGTAAAAGTTTGAAATCTCAGCTACTATGCTGATATTAATGCAATGCCTGTTCAATAAACTGGGGGCATTATGGTAAGAGTTGCCTTTCTTTAGGAAGTAGGTGTAATTTTCATTTAAGGCGATATGTTGATCAGGTCGTGGATCCCAACGTGCAACCCTACTTACAGTGGCTAGAAAATTCTCGTTTTCAGCAAGATAATGCCCGTTCACATATAGCTAGACGAATTTTTTGAAGAAACTCACTGTTCGTTAACTTTCTCCCTATCATTTCGCACACATGTCAATGAGCCAAAGGTCTGGAAATATGGGTAACTAATGCAAGTGGTTAACTCTTGCGTTAGTCATCCATATTTCCAGATCTTTGTCTTATTGACATGTGTGTGAAATGATGGGGAGAAATTTAACGAACAGCAAATAATCCACACTCATTAGTGGCTCTCCGTCATGAGTTACAAGCTGCATGTATAGTATTTCAAATGGACCTTGAGTTGGAATCAATGACACGAAAGGTGACGGAGTATGTAAACAATAGGACATGACCAACACATTATTAATAAATAAATAATAAACCCATCGCTGTTTTTCTTTTGAATTATAATCAAATGTTATTTCCAATAGTGAACATTTTCCACCGAATTTGGTTTAAAATTCTTATTCCTTCATGTCCATGTCGAAGAGTAGTTGCCAGTTATCTTAAAAATATTTGTAAAATGACTACTGAAAAGAATGAGACCCATAATAGAGAAGAAAAAGATATACACCCAGATCACCAATTTGGATTTCGCCAAAAACATCGACCATCAGCATGCCCTAGAAGAAAAATCGGCTTCTGAAGCTGTCTTTTTAGCATAGATAAAAAAACACATATTTCATTCGTCTGATGATTCAGCGAAACTATTGTCACGATACAATAAATATTATTTGAAACAACATAACATATTACATTTATATATTATAAATATTTTATTTACATTTTAATTATAAATGGAGTTTCATGTACAAATCAAATACATCGTGTTAAGCTATGGTCCTTTGATAGTCCCATCGCCCAAGGATAAGATTATCAGCCTCCGCTAGCTGTGCCTGCTCGAAATATTTGGATCGACAATATAGTTTTTGCTGTTACGGCCATCAAAACAAGAATAACAATAAATTATATATGCAGATATATTTATTTCATTTTTTATTAAGATTATTTTTATAATTTTCGGTTTTAAGTGACATATATTTATATAATATATTACTATTTGCAATTAAACCGATGTTGCTATAGCTGATTAATGCAGCAAAAGTTGCGATACTGTTTTCAGGGCATTCTCGGCTTTAACACATCTGAAATTTAAAGGTGTACATGTTATTTTCATACTAGACATAATCAACAGTGGCCAAACAGACTTATAAATAAAGAATTAAATGTTATGTATTATAGTCAGTTGGGGATAGTCGATATTTATCTATAATTAATATATAAAAACTATAATTTTCCGATTTTAAAATAAAAGTTAAAACGATAGTACAACTAACCCCCTAAGAGGACAGTTAAAGCCATCTGGCGGCACCACATCAATTAGCAATGCACACCCTTATGGTAATAACCGTCAACATGCTCATGCCATCAGGATCACCGGGTAGTGCCTCCAACAGAGTGTTTGAGATATCAGCACAAGGCCAATCGTATAAAACATATATAAGTGTGAACCCACCTCTTAGCAATCTACATATCTAGATTTCGATCTTATTAGATCTCGTCAGTGTAGCTCAGCTAGTGAGGATGAATTCACACAATATCTCGAGTGGTCATATACAAAAATAGTACAACTAACCCCCTAGAAATAACAAGGTTTCAAAATTTTAAATTTGATTCATGCAAAGTGTTTTTTTTTTGGTTCTGTATCAGCTGTATTTACCCAACAGAGTAATACTCCAATTACATATTTATTATAAAAACAAATAATTAAAAATTAAAAATTAAGAATGTTGCTGGTTTTAATAACAATCGTGACAATTATATAATTAATAGAAAATTTAAAACATTATTATATCTTTAAAAAAAATCTTTATTTATTATGATAAATGTTATGTACGTTACTTTATGATGCATATTAAGTAACGTGCACTGGCTACATAAGATTCTTTCTTTCTTTGTAATACGAAGAATAAAAAAATCATAAATTTTTGATGACATTTAAATCAATAAGTAAATGAAACAAACATGGATTAGATTAGAGTTTTTGTCTGAATTGAATCAGCTCTATCAGCTTAGAAACTAATTGTGATGGATTAGAACAGCTTTTAACATGTTTTTAATAGCTCATTTTGTCCAAATTAGGGTCCACTTTCCTCTACTGAAATAGTCTATTTTTCTAATTAATACTTACGGCAAGCATGGTTTCACGTTATTTTTGTTGCAAACGTAACCTATCATGCAGGTACCCTCTGCAGTACCTGGCATTTGCCATTTATTCTCTTCCGATGTGCACACAAATGGAATCTTTAGATCACCAGCTTCACACTTCTCGGGGACGCATCTAATAAACAAATAGTTCTTAGATATTGATATACAAAACGTGTATAAATAGTAGAATTGGATCATAAGAGTCTCTAGTGTGACGAGTATCAGTAATACCTCACGACTCATTTACACCTGTATCAAGGCCGCAGTCGTTTCCGGCAAAGTCATTAAATGTCATAAGATGCCGAAAGACTATGCGGAGTTGTTCCTGGCCGACGAAAAGACTTATTAATATATACCTGCTCGAACAAGCAGAAGGCACAGACGAGCACGCAATAAATGAATGAATCATGAAACTGACGCCAGACAGGACGAAAAAGGACGACACGAAGAAAGAACGATAAGGGGCTTAGAAATGTCTTGAGTCCCCATCGCATGACGTGAGGGTGGTTTTAGTCAGTAGGTGCCCCTGCAGAATGTGGGGTGATTCCGACACTACTCATGGGTGTCTTTTGAAGATATCCACCTCACAGAACAAAAAAAAGTGATACCGGTTTTAAACGTAAGAAACTTACGGGATGCATGCTGTAGTTAACGTAGGATTTCGATTGCATACTTTATTCTCCTCGCACCTCATAAATTGATTTTTATTAATGACAACTATTACATTGCTACTCTGCACACATTCAAAATATCCACCGCAACCTCCATTCACACATCTGGAAACATAATCATTAAAATTGAACTTATTTTAATAGTTTACTCCAGTTTTGCTTACAGGTCGCATGATTTTTTATGGGTATTGCATGTCATTCCTTTATTGCAGTATAGTACATCATGTGTGTCAAGTGTTACCTTGGTGGGATGGCTAGCATCACAAGTAAAGTCAGGCGAGCAGGTTAGTGCAGGCACTCCAATGATGAATGGAGTGGACAAGAGTACAATCGCTACAATTTAAAAAAAAAATACAGATTTGGCAGTTACTTTAAGGTCGTTTTAGACAAGACAATTTCTTAGCTCAAAAGTTGTTCAAGAAATGAATTCATAGATCGTCCTCCCATACAATTTGTCCTTGACAAATATAATTTTTCCATTCGATCTACCATCCAATTCAATATTTCAAATAATTTGCTGTATGATACGAGACAATTTAGATTGTCTCGTATCTTGACTAACTTTTGAGTCAAGAAATTGTCTTGTCTAAAACGACCTTTACAATACGTACATATCATAAATATTATTTAAAGCATTATTGAAGAATAATTTGCTTCTTTAAATCTTTTAATTTTCCATTGTATTTATAATTTCCATGCGATTGATATGTTTAATCTGTTTTAGTCTGAATTATGTGTATTCATATATATATATATATATATATATATATATATATATATATATATACATATATATATATATATATATATATATATATATATATATAGTAAAGTAATTTGATGTATTTATTATTAACAATGTCGAGAATTGTTATGAATACACCCAATTCAGACATCAAATAGATTAGATAAGATAGATTTTCATAGCAATCGCATGGAAATTATAAATACAATGGAAAATTTAAAGATTTAAAGAAGCAAATTATTCTTAAATAATTCTTTCAATAATATTTATATATATATATATATATATATATATATATATCCGCTGCCATTTTCAACCACACTGTTGTGTAACCAACATCAAATTACTTACCTATATAAACTGTATACATTTTCTTTACAAATCTGCAACGTCTGTGATCTGAATAGTGCCTACACTAAACTGCTTTTCTCATTTCGCGAAGTTTCCATATAGCAGTGTCGTATTTACAAAAACACAATAAACCATAAATAATTCATATTTAAAGATTTATTATAGAGGCAGTATGTTTAATATAAATTTTTAGAAAAACTAGCAAAGTAATTTATCATTTTGAGAATACATAGTGCTTGCTATTTGCTAACAGCAAATGCATAAAATAGAAAACCGCAATGCTGTAGTGAAAATATATAATATGAATATGCTCATGCCATCAGGATCAATGTAGATATGTTTTACAAAATTGGCTTTGTGCTGATATATCAAGCACTCTGTTGGAATATTATTCCATAGAGGACACTACCCGGTGATCCTAATGGCAGAAGTATGTTGACGGTTATTACCATATGGGTGTGCATTGCTAATTGATGTGGTGCCGCCAGATGTCGTTTAACTTTCCTCCTAGGGAGTTAGTTTCAAAAAGATCTGTATCATATTTTGATAAACGATTTTATGGTTACTTACAAGACGGTCCGATTAATTTTCCTGCACGATTTTTAATCTATAGCGATTAGTACTGCCGATTAGTTTGTTGTACTCGCTACCTTAAGCACAAATCCTCGGTTAAAAATAGTGGAATGTGTCGGGAATACATTGGGATGACATGTGTCGTAACTTTCAAATGAATTTTAAGGTTTTTATGTTTGTTTCAATGATTCTTATGTATATTTTAGCGTTTAGAATAAATCAAATTATTATTTAAACAAAAACATAAATAACATTATACTTGATGGTAAAACTACTGAAACTGTTGCAATCTTTAAAATGCTTTTATCAAATAAGTTTTATCTAATAACAGTTGTCGTCTCAAGGTGCGATTTGTCTATGGGTGCGATATACAACTGTATACACACAGTAGTTTTTTTATTGTAAATTACTGTTTATTTACTATTTATATCCAGTATGCATTAAAATCTCATGAGGGCAATAGCCATATTTTATTTCGTCGATAGTTTTAAAGACATCACAAATACTATCTATCGTTATTTTTTAACTGTCATTTATAAAAACTAGCCGGAAAACATTATTATTTATAATTTATTTGTTAATTGTTGTTCAAATATGTTAAACATTTCATTTTGATAAACTCCTGCGCATAACAACAAACATATACATTTTAACATTTTCACACATCATTTGCATTTTGTTTCCTTCTTAAATTGTTTGCACAGCTTATCTCGTTCCAAAAATGCGCATAGTTGTAAGTCTGTTGTGTAGCGATTGAACCAGTGCAATCCGCATTTGTAATAATAACCATCTTTTGCTGGCCTGCATGGATTTGATCCTCCTTTGCCATCATTACAATCTGTGGTCGGAGGATCTGCAAATATTTGTGGAAACACTGAAACAAATAATCGAATCACAAAACTGCCCAATAGACACATTCATTACATAACTGCGTAAACGGCAGATGTTGATATTTGAGGCAGTAATTTCATTGAATGCATATGTGAAATATCCAAAATAGGCAAAATACCCAACATAGGCAAAATACTCAAAATAGGCAAAATACCGAAAATAATTTTATTAATCAAGTGACCCATACACGTGGACTCTACACAAGAAGACACCGCAGTGCATAGTGAAGGAAATCATCTGTCGTCATCAAATTGTAATGTGACAAGGATATTTGGCGGTAAATTTAAACATAATTGTGATCGGGTCAGATCGCGTTTGTGTATTAGGCACTATCGGGTGGGGACGGAACACTCGGCGTTCTCTTGTATACAGTCCTTGAATTTTTTAGATGGTAATATTCTTTGTAGAATCCCTAAATAAGTACTGCATACTCGAAATGAATTAAATGTTCATGGCCTCCTAGATTCATTTGATTATTTAACAAATAAAGTAATTTTAGATATCTAGATTACTAATTGTTTTAGATCACAACTTCATATAAACTGCCTTGCTTAATTAATGATCTAATATCATTTTGTCGCATTCAAAGGGCTAAGGGAATGTGCTTCATTCAATGGGAAGCACAAGGAGATCAAGAGCACGCGTAGACAAGTCCTGGAGTATATTCTTTGCCAGGATTTTAGAGGAGCATATGTATATATCTACAGTCCTTCACAAAAGCTCGCTCTATGCATATTCATAAATTAAATTGTGTGTATATCCATTTGTCTTTTACCTTTCGGTGTAGACTAAGATGATAAGATAATGCTGTATAAAATCATGGCTGAGTTCGTATATTCTATATTTTTTGTATACTATATTAGTTAATATTAGTTTCTTACCATTTTTCTTTGCAGTAGGCTGTAGTTCAATCTTCTCTCTATGCGATGTGATTATTGCAGGAAACTCATTTACTATATCGTTGCCGGATATTGCACCGGT
This sequence comes from Lordithon lunulatus, assembly GCA_963942505.1. Taxonomy (NCBI): domain Eukaryota; kingdom Metazoa; phylum Arthropoda; class Insecta; order Coleoptera; family Staphylinidae; genus Lordithon; species Lordithon lunulatus. The sequence goes on along the minus strand of OZ012668.1, from coordinate 52,082,858 downwards.
ATAGTACAGGAGTAATATAACTGCTGTAATAAATTAATAACAATATAGTATCTACTATACACATAAATATTTTATTATTCAAGAGGAGCAAAATTCAACCAGCACCTTTCGAAACATGATTAATACCTATTGGGTATTTAATATAAAGATTTGTAGAGTTAACACAAATTTTAAAAAAGTACATTTTATGACATTGATAGTTATAGTAATTTTTTAGCAAATCTGAGTGTTGCCGAGATAGTACAAGAATATAATTGATTTAGTATATTATGAAATAAATCAGAAATGTCTACAAAACAAAGAGATCTGAAAAATACGATCTTATTCTACACTCAAATTATGGGTAAATACATGAACATAACTTAAAGTACTCACCGATATAATATCTAGAATACATGACTCGTAAAACTTTTTACGCATGAATAGAAGCCTCTCTTCATGTGCTCGATTTTATTTATAATACTTACGGCACGTACGATTTGTTTCGTTATCGTAATTGGAAACATCTAAAGCAATATTACTTTTGAGTACCTATCATTGATCATTGACCCTTATCATCCGCGGTATATATAAATGGAATTATTTATAACCACTTTCACAATATTCAAGGATACATCTAATAAATACACAGATTTAGCATTTTCACAATCAAAAACACGTAGAAACAGAAATATACTAATGATTATTATATTATATAATTAACATACAATTTAATGCATCCATCGATCAATAGTTCTAGTACTTTTCGTAGGCAGGGGGAAGTTGTGAGTTTCATCACCCAGAATTTGGCATAATTTTCAAGAAAACTATAATAGATAGCACTCGTAGATTTGGACATTCGTACAGATTTTATTCGCGTCGATCATGGACAGAATAGTTTTACTTATTATAATTTCATTTTATAATACTGAATGTGTGTTTCATGTACAAGAACCGTAAGTGTTTCGTAGTCAATGTATTTCAACATAAATATACAAGACTTGAGGCCAACTATGTGTTCCCTTATACTGAAAATCATATTAAATATTCATGTTTACATAAGAATCAAACTAGGTATTTACCTTAACTTCACAGGAAACCTGTGAAAGATGATTCGCAAAAATTTGCCGCAATGGGATTGAAGTCACGCTCTCCAATACTCAGTACGAGACATATCGCGCCTCTAACCACTAGATATACCTTACACAATAAGTAATACTGTCAATATTTTAAAATAAGGAACATTTTAAAAATGATATCGGACAGTAATAATGTCATTATTCTAAAATATTGACAGTATTATTGATGATAAGTAATACTGTCAATATTTTAGAATAAAGAACATTTTAAACATATTATCGCACAGTAATAATATCATTATTCTAAAATATTGACAGTATTATTGATCGTGTAAGGTGCCTTTATAAAATTAATATCAATATCCTTGGATTTAGTTGCTAGGTAACATGTCGGACGGCCATCATGGATTCAGGGCTAGGTATATATTTATATAACTAAACCTAATATGTCGCAGGTACCTTACACGATCAATAATATTGTCAATATTTTAGAATAATGACAGCATTACTGTACGATAATATATTTAATATTTTCATTATTCTAAGATATTGACAGTATTACTGATCGTGTAAGGTATAGTAATGATGGAATTAAGAGAATATTGATGTTTATCCGGATAATTAATTACTTGATAAATATTGAAGGAGGATTCAAGCAAATACTGACAGTGCTAGGATTGACAGTATTATGGACCGTGTGCCTTTATAAGGCACCTTACACGGTCAATAATACTGTCAATACTAGTACTGTCAATATTTGCTTCAATCCTTTTATATTTATCAAGTAATCAATTATCCAGATAAAAATCGGTATTCTCTTCATTACATCATTGATATACCTTGCACGATGAGTAATACTGGCAATATTTTAGAATAATGAACATTTTAAACATATTATCGTACAGTAATCCTGTCATTATTCTAAAATATTGACAGTAATATTGATCGTGTAAGGTACCTTTATGTTAGAAGTGTCGTAACTTCAAAAATGAATTTTCAGGTTTTGATTTTTGTGTTGATGATTCTTATGTATATTTTAACGCTCCTTTAATCCTTTTGAGCATTTAGAATAACACAAAATCTTATTTAAAGAAAAATATTAGAAAATATTATACTCAATGGTGAAATTACTGAAACTATTGCAATCTTTAAAATGCATTTATCTTGTGAAAGCTACGACATTTGTCACCTCAGTGTGCGAAGTATGTTTCTATTTAAATCAAGGTTCATTAAAATTCAAATATGATAGTCATTTTAATTAATAATCAAATGCTAAATTATATTATTACATATGCCTTGTGGACAACGTCATTTACAAATATTAGTATTGTCTTTGCAGAGCTTATCTTCAAACAAGCGTCCGCATAATTTCAGATCAGTAGTATAATTGTTGAACCAGTGCAAAGTACACCTGTAATAATATGGAGAGCCAGCTGCTGCTGGCCTGCAAGGATTTCTGCCACCATTTCCGTCCTTACAATCAGGCACAGTATCTACAAAAAAAAGTTAGTTAATAAAAAATGCATCGTCGCACCGTGGTTTTTAATATTGTAGTCAATTGTATTTGTAAAACCAATAAAATGCAACAGTAGACTTACCCTCCGCTGGAACTTTTGACTGTGTTGTAGTAGTTGTAACTGTAATTGCCTCTATAACTGGTGTAGGTGAATAGCATTCATCATCGTCAGTGGGATTAGCAGGCGATGTTAAAATATCACCTATCGTTGATAAAATAGAAACATCTGAAACATTGTTGACATCAGTACTTACAAGATAGCAATTATATTGTTTTTTTATTATCAGTTGATGAAATAATTGTAGAATCGCAAATGATATTGCTAGATTCGGTTGTTAATGAGGATGAATCAGTCATTATGATCAGATCACTAGAGACGCATTCGTTTAGCATAGTTTAGTTATAGTATAAATAGAAACAGGTTGAGAAAGAGATCTTTTTGTATCGTTTAAATTTTCTAATTCTTTGTTCAATAAATCCTCCTACTTGATTAAAAAAAAAACTTTTTGTATTATATAAAATGAAGAAATGAAAATAATAAATAAATAATAATAATAATAATAAAATATTAGTCGTCGATATACCTAAAATGGCACTTTCTCTTTCGAGATAAAAATTGTCTATATACCTGGTACTGTTGAAATATCGGGTATTTCAGATGTTGTAGTTATTGATTGATCATCACTTACTAAAAATTGAAATTATGTAATAACTTTAGATATGACTCTATATAAATATGCGTACCTTCATCTAGAATACACCTGTAAATAAATGCAGAATAAAGAAATTAATAACTACGATAAATATTAGATACCAAGTCAATCAGATGCATACTATCCGAAACCAGTAAAATATACTACACCACAGTAATGTGAAAATGTGGGGTATTTATGCCCCTAGAGATTGGTGCTGGACGCTTTTCTCTAACTATTACCGTTTTCGCGAATATGTCAATATGATGAAAGTTCATGTGTTTTCCTCAGTTTCAACTGTGTAGCGTTTCTATTTCAAATGCTAGATAAATGATATGTGATATTCTAGCTACAGATTAACGCTAGACGCTTTTCTTTAGCTCTTACCGTTTTCGCGCTGTAATAGTGAGAACATGTGAATAAGATGAAATTTTATGTTTTTCCCGGTTTAAACTCTATAGCATAGGTATTTCAAATGCTAAAGATGGTTTATATGTGAAAATGTAGAGAATTTCTACTGCTACAGATTAAGACTAGACGCTACCCTCTAGCATTACCGTTTTCGCGCTGTAGCGCTGAGAAAATGTGAATATTATGAAATATATCAAAGATAAATTTAAATTAGTTAAATTAACACTAGACGCTTTTCTTTAGCTCTTACCGTTTTCGCGTTGTAATAGTGAGAAAATGTGAATAAGATGAAATTTTATGTTTTTCCCGGTTTAAACTCTGTAGCATAGGTATTTCAAATGCTAAAGATGGTTTATATGTGAAAATGTAGAGAATTTCTACTGCTACAGATTAAGGCTAGGCGCTACCCTCTAGCATTACCGTTTACGCGCTGTAGCGCTGAGAAAATGTGAATATGATGAAATATATCTAAGATAAATTTAAATTAGCAAAAAAGTTTGAAAAACACTTGTCTAACGCATCAACGTTGACACATCGATGAATAGCGTGCTGATAAATCATTTTAAAAACAAAATCTAAATCGAAATTTTGTGCAGTTTTCAAAGTAATAGTAAATTCTTAAATCAATACGGACTAGATGAAGAAAAAGCGAAATGTATGGAAGTAGCAAATGTTTAATCACCCGGTAATTAACTTCACAGAGAACCTCTGAAAAGCTGTGGGTAATTTGCGAAAATAAGTCTCATGGGGTGTGAGCTCATGCTCTCCAATGCTCATTACGACATGAACTAACTAGGCTACTGAGCTGGGTGATACCGAGTATAATTTCAAACAAGCAAATTCCTACAATGCACGCCAATAGAATCAAAATATTGATAAATATTTAGTACGGCCGTACTTTACGGGATAATACTTACGGGCTACAAGGTTGTACATTCTTTTTATTGCATACATATCCCGAGCTGCAGGAATAAGAAATATTCTCTTCAGTTGTTACTTTGGTGCGATCGTCTGGAAGACATGTATATGTTGGACGTTCGCAAGGCGTTGGTATACATCTAAAATTACAATTCGTTTGAAATTTGTATTTATTTTTGTCGTTTAGAGAGCCAGAGAAAATAATTATGCATTAACTCTTTGCAGCACCGTTCAGAATAATAATAAAATAAAAACATCAATCTTTATAGTTATCACCCCGATGGTTTTTCGCTGCTAAAGGGAGAGATTGTAATCACTTCACGACTTCACAGAAAGCCTCTGAAAATCTATAAGAGATGATACACGAAATGTCGCCCGGAACGGGGTTTGAATTCTCGCTTCCAATGCTATATACGAGGCGGACAGAGCCTCTAACCAGTAGGCCACTGAGATAAATGAGTAATAATATATTTTCTCTTAAATGCCTATAACATACCATACGTCTGAAGTTAATGATATAGAATAAGTACAACATAGGTGTCTATACTATAATATGTGCTAGATAAGTAGCGTTATCAAAAGATGTTGAAGATAAAAAGAAACGCATTTAACCCCAGCTGATTTTCATATTACAGAATTTTGGTATTGTGTAGTAACAATTATAATGAATGTTTATTTTAGTTCTAAAATGTTTTGTTCTTATAAAATAGGTACAACCTAGGTTGTACCTATTCTATATCTCATTAACTTCAGACGTATGGATATAACATGTGCTACAACCTAGGTTGTACCTATTCTATATCTCATTAACTTCAGACGTATGGATATAACATGTGCTAGATAAGTAGCGTTATCAAAAGATGTTGAAGATAAAAAGAAACGCATTTAACCCCAGCTGATGTTCATGTTACAGAATTTTGGTATTGTGTAGTAACAATTATAATGAATGTTTATTTTAGTTCTAAAATGTTCTTATAGAATAGGTACAACCTAGGTTGTACCTAAACGTATTTAACCGCCAGCTGATGTTCATATTACAGAATGTTGGTATTATGTATTATAATGAATTAATGTTTATTTTAGTTCTAAAATGTTTAGCTGCAGTATCAGATGGGATCTCAGAAATATCGTTGTATATCATTATGAATACATACAATACTTACGGTTTACACCCCTCCTCATTCATTTGATTACAGCTATAACCATCCAAACAATCAAATGCATTTCCCGCAATTGTGACCATGTTAGGTTCCGCGCTGTCACAATCAAACATATCACCGCAGCGTTCAAGTTTTGGCACACACCTTGAAACAATAATAACTTAAGTTTATATGGAAGCTATTTTCATATCGTTTTGACTTGATTTATAAATAATAATATATAGCCGATAATTCCAGTAAGATTCATCAGTATCATCATAATTAGCATTGCTGAACATACGCCTCCTCAATTTAGTTCTAGTGACTGCTGACTGTGGTTTCTCTTGCCCATTGTTCTCTTGTTACCTTCACGATGTCGTCCTTCTTATTCTAAGTTGGCTTGTGTTTCGTTTTCCAGTTCTTAGTCGCCATTCTCTAATTTATTGGTCCATCGTCCATTTTTTTCTCCTCATTGCATGCGCAGTCAAGAACCATTTTATTTTTGCTAACATTTGTATTTCATACTATTGTTCTCTTGTTACCTTCACGATGTCGCCCTTTTTGTTCTAAATTGGTCTGTGTTTAGTTTTCCAGTTCTCAGTCGCCATTCTGTGATTTTTTGGGCCGAGGTAAAATTATGCGCATCGGAAGCGGCAAATAGAACAAGAACCAATAAGCCCGTACCAACCCAGAGTGATAAACGAACGGCACTCATATAGTATATTGCATAATTTGTTATTAACTTTCCATTTCATAGCCTTATGTACCTCTGTTTATATATGGTAATATTGCATTATGACCCAAAGTTGTCAAAACTGCCACGGATTGAAAATTAATTCGAGAGTTATCTGCTTTATACACCGAGCCATTGACTAATTAAGTATTTTTTGTAATTAAAATGTTAGGAAACATTTTAATTACAAAAAATACTACTACGGGCATTTCAATATTCAATGTTACAATTACGATATCAAAAGCTAATGCTAAATAATAATGTATAATAATAATAATAATAATGCTAAAGCCTAATGAGTTTTGAATTGTTTTAAATTTAATATAAAAAAGCTAAATAGTTCAAAATAATACTTACGGGTTGCAAGGATTGACATTGTATTCATTACAGATATTATCTGGGGGACAAGTTAAATTACTACCCAATATTTGCACCATGGTTTCTTGTTCTGGATAACATTTGTATTTCATACCATTGCACTGAGCATATATCAGAGGAATCCATAACGATAAAACTGAGGGAGATAATTAAATTAATATTAATTTTAAAAACCTAATATTTAACAAAATAATTGGCAAATGTAAGTTCCTGAGCGAGCAAAAAACTAACTAGGGTTGTTGTGACTAGTAGTATAATAAATTTATAAACCGGGTGATTTTTTTAACGTGACTTTTCAGATATCTTTAAAATACGCACTCTATGAAAAAAAATATCAGTAATCAAAATTTAATCATAGCTATTGATACATTTATGGAACGTTGGTGAATACAGGGGGTCACACTTGGAATTACATTAGCTTACCCCAGAGGCTGGGGGTGAGGACAGGGTAACTTTACAATCTTAAATGGGAACCCATAACTAAAAGTACAAAGGATTTGTCTGAAACATTTTTTCGATTCATGATAGATGACGCGGTAAAGTCCTGGTTTCCTAGCAAGCGGTGTCGATAAATACGGCCGTTTTGACGTCATATACAAGATATGTTTTAAGTAGATGTAATTGAATAACTCACCAGATTCCAGTATAATTCCTTACATTTCTCAATACTTTGAAGTTTACCGCACTCTGGTTTACCAGATTTATTTAAATATACATAAAAGAAATGTGTGACGTCAAAATGACGTGAAATACGATCGTTTTTGTCGACACCGCTTCCTAGGAAACCAAGGCTTAATCGAAAAAATTAATTTTTTCCCCTTTTTTTTCTACTTTCAATTAAGTTAAGTGCTCCAAATTATGGCCTTCGATTTCAATTCATTTATTAAACCGCAATAACTAAATAAAAAACTAAACACAGTTGATCAAGGGTACGAATCCTTCGTACTTTTAGCCATAGAATTTTATAAAATATTTGATCTGTAATTAACTCCCTAAATAAGTTTCGTGACCCACCTGGGGGTCGCGTCCCATAGTATTTGAGTATCACTAGCATCTCAAACGGAATAGAAAAATTATTCGAAAATTGGTTCAAACGCATTCAAATGTATCTTCATGGAGGATTTATTTAAAACAATATATACCAATTTTCGATGATAAATATTTGTTTTTGTTCTCTAATCCCGAAATATAAAAGACAACATCCGTATATAGTAGAGCGTAGTGTATTATACTCGGTATACTATGTACAATATAGCTTGTACACTAAACGTAGCTATTGTTCCAGCACAGTGAAATTAAATTGCTAAATTTGCATAGGGCAGGACCATGTCCATATGAAATAATAACTAACTAATAATCCAGTTGTCTAACATAACATAAGTAATTTAGCATGGTCACCCTGCGTCCCTGGTTGTAGAGCTGAAGAAGAAGAATTAAAACCTAGTTAACTCACTTATTAAACAACGTATCATTCTGGCAGAAACTTAAATTGACTACGGTGCACTTACAGATGCTATAAGAATAATGCTCCTTGACGCCAATATTGTTATAATATATGAAGGACACATTTTAATGCAGAATAAATAAGCTTGATGATATGGCGCATTGTTTACGAGTTATTAAAATATGTATATAGATGTAATTCCATGAAATTATTTCAGAGATGATAAAGCTTAAAACTTATCTTTATTACTTTCCGAATACAGCAGTGCTGTATAAGAAAAGGATTGTTATCGCGAAAATAATCAAACGTCGCAAAAGGCTATTTCTGGAAAATGTCTGTGCACACAACTATGTCCGTGAAGAAAATTGCGTGAAAACAACTATATAATTTAGGTCTAAATCTGTATATTGGATTTATTATCACTACTACTATGTTAAAAAAAGACATTCTTTATTAGGAAAAACATACCGAAAAACATACCGAAAAACATACTGAAAAACATATCGAAAAACATACCGAAAAACATACTAAAAACATACTGAAAAACATACTGAGAAACATACTGAAAAACATACTGAAAAACATACTGAGAAACATACCGAAAAACATACCGAAAAACATACTGAAAAACATACTGAGAAACATACCGAAAAACATACCGAAAAATATACCGAAAAAATTGATTATAAAACGTTTATTGGAGTAATTAAATTTCTCCTGGTTTAAATAACTAAAATATAAACAATAAAATAAAAAATGGATAACTTGTTGTCAGAGTAACTCCAATAAACACTTTATAATCAGTTTTCTCCCTCCTGTCAACGAATAAAATTTTAGATGTGTGGTGATGCGACGATAGTGCCTTGACGATCTGAATTGTCCTTCTATTAATTTCTTCTTACTTGGTTCTTTTCGTAGATTTTGTCTAAATGTTTTTTATTTTATCCATTCTTGCCTTGTTTTCTATTCTTCTTAGGAATCTCATCTCCATGCGTTTATTTTGGTTTTGTGCCTTTGCGTCGGTCTTGTTTTTTTTTTCTAACAATTTTCGTTTTGATATTGGATTTATTATCACTACTACTATGATAAAAAAGACATTCTCTAGTAGGAAAGACATAGCGACAAACTATGTCTTTCCTACTAGAGAATGTCTTTTTTAACATAGTAGTAGTGATAATAAATCCAATATACATATAGCCAAAAGTGAAAGTCATCACATAAAACAAAATAGGGCATAAGACACAACACCGAAAAAAAGATGGATCACGGAATAAATTGGAGGGAAGAGAAGACTGGGAAGAAAAAAAATGTCATGGGTGCGAAACATCATGCAATAGATACACATTTATGGGTTTGATCTATACATCGAAGGCTCGGACGAGATACAACCGGTAGTTGCAAAACAACATTCTTTAGTAGGAAAGACATACCGAAAAACATCAAAACGGAAATAGTTAGAAAAAAAAACAAGACCGACGCATTATATGCAGTACAAGAAGAAAGGATTTCTTTTTTGAAAAATCGGCACAACGTCTGATAGCCTCACCCTATCGAAGGCCTGCGGGAGATGGATAAAGCATAAACGCTGTTTCTTCTATACCTTTCTTGGTTATTTGACGAATTGTGAATATTGCGCCAATGGTGGTCATATTCGTCCGGAAACGCTCTTGCATATCCCAGAGACAGCAACTTCCTCCTCAAAGGAGCTTTGTTACTGTACTTAAGAGGCTAATTCCTCTATAGTTCGATGGATCATCGAACTATAGAGAATAGAGAATAGAATAGAACTCTTCTTGAATATTGGAATGGTTATACTGCATCTCTACTCTGTTCGCATATTCTTTCTATGCAGTATTTTGTTATAAAGGATATCCATAGCGCCAGTTCTGCTTACCAAAAGTGGCCCACTTGGCACTCTGATCCAAAATCTCGCGGCTTCATGCAATTGCATATATGAATCTGGTCCAACAGTGTTCCACCTACGAATTTGGTTAATTCATTACATATTTCGCCCCATCACGTTTGGTGTGTCTTCTTATCAGGTTGAGTTTCGATGGCTTTAGTGTTATTGTCAGCTGATGAAGTGTTTTACCAATCCTCGATATATATGGATTTGTATTTTTGTATCCATTTTCTACCCTACGGGTATAGGCCTCCCTTAAGTCCTTCCACCTATCTCGGTTTTGAGCCAGTGGATACCAATGTACCCTTGCGGTGCATCGCTCCACCTTATCTGGGACCGATCGGCGCTTCTTTTTTCGTCCATGTCCTGATCAGTTTACCTGATTTTATCCTGATCTCTTGCTACACGTCCCGCCCGGTTCCATTTTGTGATGGCAATGCGTTTGACCACGTCTTGAACTTGTGTCGTTTTCCTAATCCAAGTATATGTTGCACGTTGTACGATCTTTTAGGAATCTGCCTAATATTCGTCTGTTTATTCGCGATTCAAATGTGAACGGGTTTCGTCGAAGTAGTGAGTAAACAGCTGATCTTTGTTATTGTTTGATCAGCTGATTAGATAAAAAATTACACGAATTTGATCACTTGGACAGTAATGCGTGGTTTTTAATTAACTTTTATATATTAATAATGTATAATATTATATATTTATTATATATTACTCGACAAACCTTGCACATATTGTTACATAAATGATGAGAGAGATATTTTATGCGTAGAGATTACCCACTAGATTTTAGTTCATTTTATGCCACCAGATAGACTAGCTTGAATTGCCCATAGCTGTTTGATTCTGTTTTACCTATTCTAACATGAATTTTGTGAATGTCCAAGTTTGTAATTTGTAGTTGCTATTAATACTACGTTATCCACAACATCAAACATTAAGTTGTTTATACTCTCGCCAGTGACATTGAAACCTCTGTTTTGCAAATCTATTATTTGTATTGGATCTTCTAGCACTAGGATGAATAGCCTGGGTGATATATATATATATATATATATATATATATATATATATATATATTTATATATATATATATATATATATATATATATATATATAACTTTTGGCGTACTCCTCTGTTTATACTTTGTCAGATGGTTCATGCAGTTGAATTTGTAGTTTGACATTTCGGTAGATGTTATTGATCAGGTTTGCATATCTGTAATCTTCTTGCGTTTTTAATGGCTTACTGGATTGCCCATATTTCTTTCTGGGTCAAACTCTTTTCTGAAAAATTGTCACAAACGCCAACCATAGGGATATGTTGTATTCTACCTGTGTATTTTCAATCAGCACTCTCATCATTTGTAGGTGTTCCATAGTGCTAAACCCATGTCTGAATCTCGTCTCTTCTTTTGGCTGGTAACGTCCAGTTTTATACTATATAGCCGGCTGCTTATTATTTTTGAGAATAATTTATAGAGTTATGACTAATTAGCCTGTAATTTTCCAAATCTTCAGTGTTTCCTTTTTTTGTCTTGTGGAATATTTCCCTTTTACTAGCATCGATTGAACCGTATTTCGTGTCTCCTAATTTTAGCATTGCTAGGCTATCGACCTTCGAGTCCTGCCATACTCGTACTAACAAAAAATAAATTTCTAAATCTAGTCGCCTATGATTTGTCCCATCGCTTTAAAATTAATTCCCACATTTAATACAGGATTTATTAATATTTTAACATCTTCTTTTGTTGTTCGTACTTTTTGTGTTTTATTGGGTTTTATAATGATTATAGAAACAACAGGAAGAAAGATTAATAATTCAATAAATCATCAATTTTAACATGCCTTTAATAATATTCTAATACTACATTAATACAAAACATTGGATTATTTACGCTGAGATGATTGTCCATATACTTTCAGCAAGTGGACGAAGCTGCGAGCAGAGAGTTCTTCACGAATGCATCTAATCAAAAACAAAAGTCAATATTTGTTTATAGTAAATATTCAAAGCTTATATTATATCAACATAAAATTATAGATCATTATTTAATTTAAATTAGACCTTAATATTCATTGTTATGCAGATATTAGAATGATTATGTTAAGTAACATAAGTCAACTGAGTTTACTCCACGTAAAATCGAAATCTATGACAAGACACGAATTGGCATAGATTTCGATTTTGAGTATATTAAATATTCAAAGTTTATATTACATAAACATTAAATTATAGATCATTATTTAATTTAAATTAGATCGTAATATTCATTTTTATGTGCAGATATTAGAATGATTATGTTAAGTAACATAAGTCAACTGAGTTTACTCCACGTAAAATCGAAATCTATGGCAAGACACCAATTGTCATAGATTTCGATTTTGCGTGGAGAATAGTCCGTTGACTTATGTTACTTAACATAATCATTCTAATATCTGCATAACAATGAATATTAAGGTCTAATTTAATGGTAGTAAATAGTACGGGGCAAAGTTAGTCATAAATTGAATCGGTAGTTTGAAGAAGGGAACGAGTCCAAAAACCAAACTTCTAGGAAATTAAAGAAAACTTGCTAGAATTTCTTCCACATGAATAGATTTTTAAGTTGGTTTAGTTTCTTTCTTTTACCTCAAGTTGTAAGCCCCCTCCAAACAACTGTTCTGTGCGAAACTCAAATTTTCGTTTTTATTTCTTGAAACTACCAATTCAATTATATTTAACTATTTTTACTATTTATAACTTTCATGTATCAATTTTCAATTTGTCTTTGTCAATTTCCTGGCATTCCATAAATTCTGTAAAATTTGATACTTGTTCCCTTCTTAAAACTACCGATTCAATTGTATCTAACTATTTTTTACTGCTAACTTTCATGTATCAATTTTTTCATTTGTCTTTCTCAATTTCCTGGTATTCCATAAATTGTGTAAAATTTGATGCTTGTTCCCTTCTTGAAACTACCGATTCAATTGTATCTCACTATTTTTACTATTTATAACTTTCATGTATACATTTTTTATTTGTATTTGTCAATTTCCTGGCATTCTAAAAATTCTGTAAAATTTAAAAATACTTACGCGTTGCATGGTTGCACTTTATCAATATTACAACTGAAGCCCGGATCACACAAAAATGAAAGGTTATCTTCAGTTCTTACTTTGCTTAGATCGTTCTTATCGCATATATATTTAAAGTCAGTACATGTCCCACGCACGCATCTATAAAGAACACAATAAAAATAATATTAGTATAGTACAGAATAAGTAATAGAAGTAATATAAAATACATGCTTATTTATTCAAACTCATTTTTCTATAGGCGCTCGCGTACTTATGTACGTGTTTGCTATTGGCAGGGCCCTCCTAAAGCCCGTATGACATTATCTAGTTTCCTATATATATATATATATATATATATATATATATATATATATATATATATATATATATATATATATATATATATATATATATATATATATATAACACTTACGGCTTACATGCTGGACCACCAGCGGAATATCGGTTACAAATTGTTGTACCAGGACATGTCAAATTGGTGTTTAAAATTGTCACCAATTTTTCTCTAGTCGCATCTGGACATGCGTAGTTGCATCTCTCTTGGCACGTAGCCAGCGAAACGCACAATGCCACCAACACTACTGAATCTGAAGATAACAATATTATTCAAAATTTAATTTATTTAAAAAATAATTGGGATCATAACGAAAATATCACATATGCACTAATAAACCCAATAAAAATTCAGTAGATGTCAGTATGTACGACTTATTAACTTTTTGACCAAATATACACAAATTAAAATTTTCAGTTGTATGACCCAAACTGTTGTTATAAGTTACTGTGCTCTCAACTTTGTAGTTTCAGTAAGTTAAAAAAAACTGCTATAGTTCTATAAGGATAAGTTACTGTAAACGTTGGACTTTCAGTAAGTTAAAAAAGATTTATCTTTATAGTTATAAAACTTCTATGTTTATAGAAAGATAGAAGTTTTTTTTTTACTTACTGAAAGTCCAAAGTTGACAGTAACTTATAACAAAAGTTAGGACACCAAGCCCTATGGCTATCAGTAGTAAGGCTTTTCCGGCAAGTAATTCATTTACGTAAAAGAAATAATTTAAAATGAGATAATATATAATAAATACTGAAGTTTTACCATTTACAAAAATTACACAATGCATTGTTTGTACGACTTTTTTATGACTTTAGTAGTACTTACATTTGATTGCTTGCATCTTTGGTCGTTGCTGATGATAGTTGTAATTGTTCCAGCAACGACACATTCTTATATATTCAACTAGGGAGAATGTGCATAAACAGATAAGCAAATTTCTTTGAATTTATCATAATAATTTAGTGTACAATAAACCGAACAAATATAAAAATATATCTTTTTGCAAATATTTTTTTTGTATTTATAAGATTAGATAACGTATTAATAATTGCAATTTTTGTTATGAATTAAGCCGCTTATTTACTATATTTATGTGTGTTTTTGTAATTATAAAGATTTAAAACACCTGTTTGAAATCTTCTTGAACAACTTTGAGGAGTAATATTAGAAAATTTGATTTTATTATTAGGGACTAAACGAAAATTTCCAATTATGTATAGTTTCGATTTTAAAACTGAAATTTGTATAGATTCATATACAAAAAATAGTTTCAAACACACATGGCCGGCTAAACCACATTAAAAAAAACATTTATTAGGTATCATCCCTTTTCCGCTGATAAAGGGAGAAGCTCAGAGGAGTGTAATCGCCCGGTGGTAAATACCGGGCGATTACACTCCTTTGATTACGCAGAAACCCTCTGAAAAGTATGAAAGGTGATTCGCAAAAATTCGCCGCGATCTTGGCGAATTTTCGCGAATCAGGCATTTTCGCTTCCCAATGCTCATTACGACAGAGATGCGACTGTAACCACTATGCCAGGCAATTACGAGAAGAAGCAGAAAGATAACAGATATATCATGGAAAGAAATAAAACAATTAACACAGGACCGAAAGAAATGGAAAGAAAAATACAAATACAAAGAATAAAAGAAAAGAACGCCTACAACTAATGGTAGAAGGCATATGATTAAATAAAATTAAAAAAATAAATAGTTCACATAGACAATTTTGGAAATTTTGTGCGTCCGTCCACCCGTTTGTCTGTGAACAAAATTTAGGGAAAATGGCCCAAAGGATCTCAACCAAATTTGGAAATCCGCTGAGAGCTAGAGGCGATCCCGTGAAAGTTTGAGCAAAATCTGACACCTAGCAAAACATTATTAGCATCTGAAAGTTTGTTTTGTAAATAACTTTGTAACGATCCATTTCTACGAGATCAAATTTGGAAACCTGCAGAGAAAGCGAGCTAGGGTGCTCCCGTAAACTTATGGTCAAAAACTAACACCAAAACAAAATTATGATAATACAGTTAAATGCATGTAAAATACAGTCATAACTATTTTAGTTCGAATGTTAGCGAGTAATTGTTAGCAATAATATGTAAACGATTTTAAAATCTGAAAATATCTATTATAGTTATTTTGTTAGTAATAAATTTCTAAAATATTGTAAAGAGCGCCAAAATAATGTACGGAATGCGACACTAGCGCTAAAATGCTTTAACTATAATCTATATATCACGAAAATCTTGATCAATGGCGTCACTAAACTGACGCCAGCACTATAAAAAACCTACAAGCTTCGACATACGTAGTTCCTCTTTTTCGACAAGTAGCCAGAGATATGCACAGTGCCGCCAACACTGAATTTGATGATATCAATATTGTCATGGATGCAGTTGGCAATGATATTGCGCAAAATGTTTAAACTACAGGGGTGCGTTTAGTTTTGGATAAATATGATCCGACGAGGTGTTACGTCATAGATAGAACGCTTTTAGACCATGTCTAGGCGATTCGTCCGATATAACTGAACGGATTTGGATCAGTCGGACTTGATCGGACGGCGAATCGGAACGCACCCCAACTTCGTGAAAATCCTGATAGAACGCGCGGGAATCACAAAACTGACACCAGCGCCATCTATCGGAAATACCTCGAAATATGTAGTTCATGCTTTTAAGATGCAGATGGCGCTGACGTCACATGAGTGACCCTCTAAATTGAACTGAACAGATATGAACTCAACCAAAATAGGCTCCTCCCCGTGCTTATTCAAAGAAAATACGACTGATCGAGACCTGTTTAATATAGAACATTAAAATCCTATAACTTTAGTTATAATATGATTTACTACAATAAACAATCCTTTACATTTCCGTTTTATATCGTTTTAATCCTTTTATTCCCACAAAATAACACAGAAAAGCATAAGTGACGCCACTGTATGTATGCGTTCTCCCACCCCTGCATAATTATGCTATGACAACTGTCATAAATATAAATATAACCTTATATTTCTCTATGAATATAACCAACAAACAACCCAAATGAATACAATTTCACCCCCTGCGAGTTATTTACTACTAAAATTTAACCATGTCGTCCGAAAGTGACCAACATAACACCACCTACGAACATTCAGATGACGAGGAAGAATCGAAAATCGAGGACAGCCCTAAAAAACGTAAACACAGCTCCACAGATTCCCAACCAGAAGAGGATGAATATGATACAAATGAAATCATTGCAAATATTGAGAAGAATATGAGAAATGTAATTGAAACAGCAACAAAACGGAATTTGTCTGTTGTAAATGTAAAGAATATTCTTAAACATGTTTTCAAGAATGAGCATGTTTTGGCATTGGGGAGGAAGGCAGAGAATCCATCTGAAACACTTGTGCTTGATTTTGAACCAAAATTAACCAGGGCCAAAGCGAAGTGAGTTAATGTTTATTTCAGAAATGGGTATCTACAATATTCACAATGTACATTTTATGCCATAAACTAGTACATAGTTCTTGCAAATCTTTAGATTTAATGCCCTAGATTGTTAGCTTGAATCACCCATACAATCTTATGTTACAGGGACTTTATGCAGTCATTCCTAGTTTTGTCAGTATTTGCTTCTATCCTCCTTCAATATTTATCAACCAATCAATTATGTGGCTCAATTTTTCCTTGTATTACTAGTTATTATTAACTCAAGTTCTCACATGTCCTTCTCATGATCTGCCAGACATATTTAAGGATATGTTCTTATATAATATGAGATAGTCATTGTGGTTTGTTTATGTCTCTTAAGATCATTTTAGACAAGATAATTTCTTGATTCAAAAGTTAGTCAAGATGCGAGACAATTTAAATGATCTCATATCATACAGCAAATTATTTGAAATATTGAATTGGATGGTAGATTGAATGGAAAAATATAACATGTTCTATTTGTCAAGGACAAATTGTATGGGAGGAGGATATATGAATTCATTTCTTGAAGAACTTTTGAGCTAAGAAATTGTCTTGTCTAAAACGACCTTTAGGGCTGGTTCTACAATTTATATATTACTGAAGAATAAGGCTATTTGTGGAATAAGTTTGATATATTGACATTAAATTCTCAAATTTATTCCATGGATAGCCTTATTCACCAGTTAAATGTCAATTGTAGAATGGGCCCTTAGTATGAAGATGTTGGTTCTTCTAGCAGTCTAATATAGTTTACATGATTAGTTATTAGACACTTATTAGTTGTTCAATAGGCACTTCATTTACTTATTATATAAAACTAAAGTAATGAATTATTTTTATATCAGAGCCTTGTATCCTGAATCTTCACCATCCAATTGGGTATCACCTGGTTCAACTCTATCAGAGACACAAGTATTAATCAGTGATGAGTTACAAGGTGATTCATCTGGTGATGAATATATTCCTGCTGAGGAAGAAGTAAGTATATTTTAATGTATAACATATACCAGCACTAAAAAAATATTGTTCCCTACATGACTACATATAAATAGACATATATTAACAAAAGTCAAATAAAAACAAATTTTAATTTATTAATATGTTTCTAAATGCTCCTCAATTGAGTAGTAGGCTCTTTGAATTAATAGCTGACATACTTGAACTTTGACCCCTCATATTCACCAAAATTCTATAAATCTATCAATAGCTATTGAACCTATAAGTATTCATTGTTATAACAACAATAAATAAATTATCTAGGGAATGTCGTTATTTTAGATTCGCTCTATTGCAAACACTTAGCTCTAATCACATTCGCTATTCATTTGTTGACATTTATTTCAACCATTTCTGTAATAATGACATATTCAATTTATACATTCAATAGCTTATGGGACCTATAAGGATGTTGGTGAATACAGGCATAAGTATGTGTAATTCCTGGCAAGATCTTGTGTTATAAGTAGATGTGTTTTTTGGTAATGTCTGCTTAGTTTGTATCAAATTGTATGAATAATCTATAGATATATAAGAAGAGCAGCATTAAAATATACAATCATTGGAATAATTGCTTGCACTGTATAACATAACTATATTTTAAATAGTTAAGACAGAATTCTCAAACTCACTAGCAAAAGGGCAAATGGTGAACACGAGAATTCTCCCTTAATTCGGTTTTTTTCCCTAGTAGAGAGAATGCCCTCAAATATATTTTAAATATACAGAGTGAAGATGATTCATTGGCACAAAGTGATCTATCCCAAGACCCACCAACACCCCAATCAGCAGACTGTGCCACACAGACAACATGGACAGAGGATGGCATTTTTAAAGTCCCTACTTTTAAAACAAAAGCAGAGGCTGAGGAGGCTAATATTGCTCGTAGGACGAGATCAAAACTATGCCTCACAGGTACTCCTCTGGAGGAGATCGAAGAAGCTTTTATTCCTCCAGATATCACTACAGATATGTATGATATGGACTGTGATGATGATGATTGGAAGGACTTTTTGACTGAGTTCACTAGGCCACTAAAGGAGGTCGCGAAGGAGGATGAAGATCATGATCCTGAGTACAATGTGTTAGCAGATGAAGAAATGGATAAGGGTATAATTGACCATAATATTAATATTTAATTCCGTTCAAAATATGTCAATTTTCTCATTAACATTTGAAGAGAGTCAAACTACAGTCATATAGAAATTGTTTCATTATATTTCATGACTATAACATTGTTCAAGTGTTAACTAAAGTTGACATTGTTCAAGTGTTAACTAAGTTGACATTGTTCAAGTGTACTAAAGTACAAAATTTCTTTATAATAGCTAACTGTGTTCCCTGGTTCCTTGTTTTAAATTAATTATTATTTTTAGTTGATAAGGAAGAATTGCGAGCTGATAAGGCTGTGACAATTAGCAGAAAGGAATTGAATGTGCTCATGACTGAGTTATTTGAATTTGCTGACATATTTAATGATGGAATGCTGGACGTGCCTGATTTGGAAACTGGGATTGAAAACAATCTTCCACTGGTATGTGTTTAATGTTAGATTTTTTTATGATAATAATAATAACCCAGCTCAGTGGCCTAGCTAACTAACCTCTAAAGGTGCTGTCTGTCTTGTATTGAGAATGGGGAATCGAGAGTTCAAATTAATTACCTGTGAAATTCCTTTAGTTTGTGTTTCTTTTACAGAATGAAATTAGTTCCACACAGACCCCAACACCACCTCCACCTCTTCCACCTCCCCCATCTTTTCCACCCGAACAAACTGAACCAAAACCATCACTTGTACAACACCAATGGGTGGCTTTACTGGAGCAACAATTAAGACAACACGTGCAACTACTAACACAACAATTCATGTTGATGTATGAACACCCAGAATACCATGGGTTTTCACTGAAATGTAAACAGTACTTGGTAAGATGGAGAAATTCATTATATCCTAACCACGCTATAAAATTGTTGTTTTTCAGTACGCATTACAGGACGTTTTCGATTCGCATCAGGAACCTATATTCCCACGAACATTAAATTTAAACGCAGCCATCGAATTGATAACCAGTTGGGAGGACAGGTTTCACACAGATGATGATTTTTTGCAGGAGTACAAGCAGTGAGTTAAGAATAATAAGTAACTAGTATTTGGACAAGGTCTTTAGATTGAAGCATATTATATATGAGGCATGAGAAACTGGACTAACCATAAAAAAAATTATTTTTATGTTAGTTCTAATATGAATGAGTTACTAAAAACTGTATTTAATGTTTTAGGTTCGCTGTCAAAGATATATATGCAGTGTGAGTATTTTACAATATTAATAGTACTTGCAGAAATTTTACGAATGTAATTTCAGGGTTCAAGCGAAATTATCAGGTACTTTCTATATACCAAAATTTCATAAAGAATTTTTGAGCGTAGTTTCGCAGAGCACAGTATTTATCTACCCTTCTCTACTACCAAGAATACCATTCAAAGTGTCATCGGTGTTTCCTAAAATATCCTCGGCAATTAGTTCAGAGAACCAGTAAGTATTTTTCAGTGTCAGATATTCACATACATTTTGATACTTTGAGACTATAGGAAATTGTTTTTCTCTGTTAGTAGACCGATTTTGCTCATACAATTGTTCATGTATGTGTGGACACAAAGAGACAGACATTTTCCAAATATAGACTATATATTTGTATAATTTTGTATTAATCTAAATTATTCTAGTCTCATTTCGATTGGTCTGGAACAGTTTGTTCCGTACCTACAAGCAAATCCAGTTCATTTGACACCAGCTGGAGAACTCAAGCTGAAAGATCTCTGTTATTACATCAACAAGTTTCTGATACCATGGTCAGACCCAGGGAGGCTTTGCAGACACATATCTAATCACAAACGCAGTTTACAGTACAACCCTATTCAATACTATTACAAGAACCGTAAGGCACCACAAACAGTTCATTATGTTGTAAATTTGGAGAAGCATAAAGTGCTGCCGCCCGGCAAGAGGGCCCCATACTTGCTGCCAGAACAATGGAAGAACTTTAATTATCCAGAGATTGAAAAGCAGTCGAAAAGACCGGACGTGAGTATTTATTTCCTTCAATTATGAATTATCATGTATAGGAGGTAACATATAGATTACAGCATAGGAATTTTATGATTTTTAAAAATGTCTCAAATCTGCACCATATGTTACCTTATATCAAAATCATAAGTTTTTGACATATATAAGTGCAAACCAACCTCTTATCAATCTACATATCTAGATTTCAATCAGCTAATGTTATTTTCAAAAAGTGAAAGATTTTAAAATTAATATTTTTTGTGAGCCTTTCTTCCAACAAATAAAATAATTTTAAGCATGAATTACATTCTACTAGATTCATGATTCATGCAACATGATCTAGTTTCGATTATTCATGTACTATTTCAGTTCATATTAAGACCAATCATGACTTGAATAAAAGGTATGTGCATGAGTGATTGGTCATAGTGGGAAATGAACATGATTGAAACTAGAAATATGTTCAAGTTTCTTGTCTACACTTGTACTATCTAATTCAAGTTTTACAAATGTATTCTTTATAAGGCTGCACATTAAAAATACTACTGGCCGGTAGATGGAGCTAAAATCCCATAACAGTAATGGCGTCTATGTGTTTATTATGATCAATCGAAGGTATTTAAACATTATTTTCCCCTAATTCTTGACATAAATTGTTGTAATAATGTATTATTTCAGCCCTAAAGTTAATGTGTTCATAAAATTTGTTGATGTTATATTGGTTAAACTATATCAATGATCAGTTTTTCTGTTGATTTAATAGTGGCAGGTTACAATTATTATTGTTATTATATTATTATCATTATTATTTTATTATTTGTTTAATTGAATACATTGCTTTCTTAGTGCATCCCTATAATATGAAAATGAAGACAATGTTTTGAAGTTAACCAACCTGTCAGTTATTACTTGCATTGACAGTACAAAAGTGGGGGTTACAGCTTCGAATTCCATCCAGGGTGGTATTTTTTATTTAATATTTAATTGGAATAATAAGTGTTTTAAAGTGATATTTTAGGGTAGGGGTTTGGTTTTATACATATTCAAAATTATTTTCTTTGTTATCCATCATGCAATACACATTTCAGCCATTGGCAATTAATTTATGATAGCCTGTTGAATGACTGGAATTTCAACTAATTGCTAAATATTGACTGAAGCAAGACAATTGCAGTTATAAGACAAGAAAGAACATAAAAGAGAAACAGGGAAATGTAATAAACAGTTTATAATCTGTCTCAACCTCGAATATAATTTTAGATGTGTGATGTTGCTGCTTAGATGACAATAAAAGTTACTAATTTTTCAAAATATATTATGTTTATAACCATTACTTGTTTACAATAACTTAATATATAAAATGTATTTTCTGCAGCTCCATGTGACATTATCACCAAGTCCAATCACCAAAGTCACCAAGCCACCAGTCTACAACAAGAACTTCACTAAACGACGAAAGCTTTTCAAACCAAAACCAAAAACACCATTAAAAAACAACTCGGCTGTAATATCATCAAATTATTATGAGCCCTTTGGTTCTTCAACACCTATAGCTGCATCATTAAAAATAGATGTGGTTCCATTCACACCTATACATAGAACTTTAGGGAGCCGATTTAGTTCATTCAATAAACGTCACATCCCAGATGAAGTGCGAAAACTAAAATTTAATTCGTCAATATTTTCACGTTTGGAGGAAGAGGACGAAGACGACGATATGTTGCCCAGTATGCCAATGCTGGGTTTGTCATCCAACTCACAGGATGCCATAGAGGTTAAGGCTGAATCTATTCTTCCTACAGATACTATTGAAAGAACAGAAGATGATGCAAGTAGGATTATTCATAATGATGTTGAAGAGGAACATGCAAAGGTATGTGATATATTATTTAAGTTCTATATATCTTAACTTTGTAGGGAAGAAATTGTAGGGTCAGCTATTAATTAATATTAATATATATAATTTCAGGATAACATAGAAGATATCAATGCCCTTCTGGTAGCCAGCTCAACAATTCGCAATTTGACTAAACGGAAGGTAACAGGCGCGGAGAAGAAGAAGGCGAAAATGCTGCGAGAATACAACGCGAATTTACGAATGCTCTCTGAGGAAAGTGATGATGTTGTGAATGAGAAGACTGACAGTAAGTATTTGTAATCACTTATTACCTATAGCTTTTATTTTTTAAGCAAAATACTGGCATGAGAAAATTTATAATTGATTTGCATCTTTTTTAGAATATTTTGCCACGTTTAAATGATACAGACCCGTAGTTTTCATACCTCAATTTCAATTTTAAGATTTATATCTCGTTGAACGGTAATTTTTATTAAATTTTACTAAAACTGTCTGTTCTATTATGATATAGTGTGGCGTACACAAACTTCCTTTTCTTGAAAGCGAATATATATAATCTAAGCTATTACCAGCAATAATAGTACAGATACAACTTATATATAATAAATTAAGTTAATCTTAATAAGTCTTCAAAGTGTATTTTTGCATTTGATGTGTAATACTAATTTCTTCCCCCCCAAGGATTTGTACAAGCCTTCTACGATAAAGTCCAAGAAAAACTAGAATTGCCCGAGTACCACCAGTTCATGGAAGTCCTTAACAGCTTTGATGAGAAACGTGATACAACCACCCAGCTTTATAACAGCGTCGCCAGCGTAATCGGGCCTAACCACCCCGATCTGCTCGACGAGTTTCTATCATTTTTCACTGCGCTACAAGCGAAGAAGTTGGGGAAACTAATGCCGTACTTGATGATGAATAACATGTCACTATTTCTACGAAAACTAGAGATGTTTTACAAAGACAGGCCAATGCAGGTACGGAAAATCTACCGGGCTTTGACAGAGCTGGCTGCAACGCAAGATGTTACAATAGCTCAAGTTAAGAATACTATTGTGCCACTACTGAAAGGGAACAGTTTGTTGATCGACTGGTTCTTGCAAATTTTCCCCACTGAGAAACCGCCGGATAGGTAAGATTGGTCTATTTAAGAAAATTCTGGATAATAAGTTATTTTCATAGGTTGCTTAATGGCACATGGGAGACAATTACAATGCCAAAGGATACTGTAACAAATGAGGATCATTATGAAATGATAACTGTACCCGAGGTTGAGGATCCTTATGGCGGGCCAAACTGTATTTGTTCTTGCCATAGTATTAATGAGCATTCGTTTAATACAAAGTCTAGACATTGTATTCCTTGTGGGACTAAGGTATTTTCTGTTTTGATGTACTATGGCTGGGTTGTACTGTTGATTGTAGTATTGGAAAGATAAGCAACATGTATGTATCCAGGCGACCTCGTATGGATTTCGAGCCCCACTACGCCGTTAGCTAGACTATAAATAGCTGGCTGTTTCGTGGCCAACAGATTAACGAAATTAGTCTGTTGACCATCAGTATTGCCAGTATACGTCGTGGCGGCGAAGAAATATTTGGCACCCGGCGGGGTTAGCGCACGGCCTTGTGAGCGACACTAAATAAACATATCGCACATGCTTATCCTACTCTATTATCCTGTGTATAATGGCAATTCTCACATATTTGAGAACCTAGAGTTAAACTGTTGTGCCTCGGACTGAAAGTATCACCTCAAGGACCGCAATCAAACCACCATCTACTTCTCTCTGATTTGGAGACAGTCGTTTTTAGTCATAAGGTTGCCTATCTGTATAAATACTTCAATCAACAGTTGTACTTACTATTTATTTATTAAGATTGACTACTATCCATACATTTCTCCACTATTTACAAGAAAATTAATGTTAATTAATGTCTGGGTTGTATAAAAGCAGATTACTAGTCAATATCTGATTCAAACTAGGGGAAATCAATACGAGTATCTTCAACCTATATCTCTATTTAATGCGATTTTGTTTTTAGTTTTTCCAAGGAAGAGTGTACGTGCAAACCGCAAAAGGCTTACGATTAGCTAAAGTATCGTTCGGCGACGAGCAAGATCACTCATCGCGGCTCTCGTACAACTGGAAAACTAAGCGGACGGAAACGAGTCCCGCCAAACAAATTTCCCCAGGAAAAGACAGTCAAGATGAGAATCGACTTAGCAGCGATGATGAGCCCGATAAAAAGCAGCAGCGCGTCTTGAAGCCGCCCAGAAAGCGGAAGCCGAAGAAGAAAGTAACCGACACGCTGAGTGTTGAGGTGAAAACCGACGCTATCAAACAGGAAACGGAAGTTGTTGAGAAGGAGCAGGGGGAGCAACTGAAAAAGGATGCGGATCATCAAACGGAAAACACTAGTGATTCCAGTATGAATGAAGTCAAACATCCGGTGGAGGAGAATCCTGAGTGGGACTGTAACACGTCTATTGAGTCGATTGAGTTGAAATTTAGCCCGGATCATGCGAGTACTGAATCAGAAAGTGGTAAGTGTAATTGATTTTTGTTCAAAAAAAGTCATATGAATGGATTGCAAAACTAGGATTTCGAGATATTAATACCGGGAACCCGGACGAATTTTGGCGGTATTTCGATATTACCAATATTTTTTCGCAATAACTCTCGGGTAGAGAATTCAACTCATATTGCTGCACTGAGTATATTTCGAAAAATTATTATATATAAATAATTACTTTAAGAAACACACATCTACCTCCCAGCATTGTCGAAAAAATCGTGTGGATCGGAGTTGAATGAAATACAAAATTAATATACAAAATTACTACTCTGAATAATGGAGATTCGACTGAATTGTGTATTTTCCAAAAAAAAATAATGCTACAGACTATACTACCGGCTTATCTGAGAATACTTAATACTTTTTAGACAATTGATAGTTTATAGATGATTATGTAATCCACTCTTCCATGGTTGGAGATTTCCCCCATACTTGCCATTCCACATAACCAGGATTGTATGAGCTGTCAGTAATCCTCAGCTGGCTTTCTTGCTACTCAACAATACTCATTCTCTTGCTGACTTCAGTTCTAAAACTTTCCATTACTCAGCTTTTCCTCCACTCACACCTCAGACATACCCACACCCACTTCTTCATACATCCTTTCTCTATCTTTTCTGCATCCGCTCTCTGACCTACTCTTACATCTTCCGAACATTACTACCCACACGACTACCACCATATGGTCATCCGATATGATATGGGTGGTAGAATGAATTGACAATAAACTATCAATTGTCTAAAAAGTATGGGTATTCTACACAACCCATGTCGTGCTTTTTTTGTGATAGACTTCTGCACCTTAAGGCCGTGTTTTGTAATTGTTATTAAACCTGAAATCGTTTCGTTTTCAGAATTTTGTGAGGATACCTCTCAAGAAAATAATTCGGACACCTCTGGAGGGGAATCGGAATCAGAGCCAGCGCCCACACAGTGGTCTAGGGAGGAGGATAAAGTTATTCTAGAGACCTTTCAGAAGCAGGGCAACAACGAGGAGGCTTTTCAAATAATTGCTAGCCGACTAGAAACCCGTTCACTGCCACAAATTAAGAAACGGTTTGAAACACTTATTAGTTTGCTAATGCAAATGACGCAAACTTGATTTTTTTTGGTACGTTTTTGTTTACATTACTAGCTACATATTACGGTATGCTTGTCGCACCGTGCAAATTCTCAATTGATTTGAATGAGCATTACTCTGCTAATCAGACCGTACCTCTTTGCTGCTAGTGTAGAAGGGATTTGGAGAAGTTTTATACATATTGTGATATAGGAAATACATTTCAAGGTTTTAAGTTGATAAATATGAATTTGTTTTTTTTCCCATAACTGAATCCTCAGATTTCAAATACATACACCTTTCAAGGGCCGCACAGGAACGTGATCTAAACTCAAAAAATCACGGCTAATTCCCAATATATTATATATATTATCAATTGCCTTTTACCTTTCAGTGTTTTTCCCAATATAAGCTGTAGTATTTACCTTGGTGACGAGTATTGGGAATGGAGGCTGCTGGTCCTCCATTCCCCATACTCGTCTGTTGACTTGAGGATTTTTTAAATGTATTTTAAAATCTGAAAAACTCCTTTGTGGTGTTATTATAGTTACTTTGTTATTAATGAATATCTAAAATGTTGTAGAGTGCCAAAATACTCTAAGTTTACGGAGCGAGAAGCTATCGCTAAAATGCTTGAACTATTCACTATATTCCTGATAGATTGCACTGTCGTCACTAAACTAATGCCAGCGCCAACAAAGCCTGCTTTAAATGGCTTGAACTACAAGCTTCTAGTTTTATTAAAGTTCCTTAAAGAGACAAAATGTAGATTATTTTCTGGCCTCAAGGCTTAGATGTTTACCTGTAGAACTTATATTACTATTTCGTTATGATTAAAGGAATTCATCGGTTGGGATTGTTATTACAAAACAAATCTGTTTCATTTGTCAATATACAAATAATAATTTTAAGCATAACGATCAAAAATTAAAAATACCCAATTGGTAAATAATGTTACAATAAATATACATACGACATACAGGTTTGAAGGCGGCACAAATAATATCAAATTGCACGATCATCCTAATATTGCTCAATATTGTAACTACATATACTTATATAATATGTCATACATCACCATAATAATAATATTGGTCAATATGGTTATTACAATAAAATATTGATATTATTCAAAGCCTTCATACAAATAAAATAAATTATACCAATGCAATAATATATAAAATAAATGTTATAAATCACAAATAAGCAATGGCATACATAATCTCTCACTCTTTCATTCAAACAAAAACATATCGGTATATGACAATTTACACTTTGTGCGTAACATCTTATATATCATTATCTACATAAGAATTATGTATGAAATCCACTTTTCATGCAAACCTATAAGAGTAACCATGTGATGTCATAAGGAATAAGTCTATTGATATGTGTTATTTATCAAATATAGTGATTTGAAAACATTAGAATTATAGATTTTTAATTAATTTCAAATGGGGAGAAGATACCATTTTATTTTGATTATATCTCGGAAACGGTGGCTCTAGAAAAATATGTTTTAAATAAAATTTAAAGCTAATTAAATTTCATATAAAATTGTTTTTATATATATTTGTCGAACTTTCAACGCTCTTCGAGATATACGTTATATAAGAAAATCGATAATTTTTTAAAAAAAAATTCTAGAGATCTGTCGGTAGCTTCAAGAAATATCAAAATGTAAATGTGGTGCCATTTGGTGGCTCCTAAGTATAAATTACGTTAATCTTTGTCGGTAAAAAAGATTTTCATGATAATATTCGGAAATTATAATTTTCATTTTTAATATTACTATCTTTGATAAAATTTATTTTGGGCCTGAAATGGTTAACCATATATTTTGGGTGAACAACCTAAAACTTGGTTGTTGAAAAATGCTAATATATTCAATATTTTAAACACAAATCAATGATATCGCTATTCTCTTAAGCCCTGGTTTCGTAGGAACGCGATACCGTAAAGCGACCGTTTGACGTCATTTGTACATCATAAAAATCCTTAAAATCGTGAATCGTTAAAACTCACATATTTGATTGTAATTCATTACTATTTTGCATTACATTGAGATATATTGCTCTCATCTGGGAAATCATATTCCTTTATATACACATAAAACTATTTTTGTGGCGTAAAAATTACATCAAAAGTAGCAACTTGTCTAGGAAACCAGGGTTTTAATGACGTCATCACGTTTTCTCATTTTTAATTCGTCTAACCTGCACAAAGATTACTAAAATGTCACGATTTGCACAAACGCGGAAATCATGTTATAAACTATGCATAACTAGAATAATCCTATATACATAGTAACTGACTAGTATATATTAATTTATAATTTATGTACCCAATAATCAATCAGCTTAAATTAAACATTTATACACCGAACACGTAGTTCTTTCCAAAAATGCACCAAATTGTAAAAGGGCACTATACATATACAAATAATAATTGAAATAAATGGAAGCCCTTGTATGACTGACATTTCTTTTTTATACTAAAGACAACCGAAAAACTGATTGTATTTCTAAATTGATTATTGTTTACTCACATGTTATATAATAGGCTACCAAGGGTCACAGCTAGATATTGCTCGATATAACTCCATTTAAGATATAAATTAATTCTTATCATACTGAAATGCTTGTTAAATTTTCTTTTACTGTTCTCTATTTAAATGTCAATAAATAAACGTAAAATCGAGTTAGCCTCGACACCCAACGCGGGTATCAGATGAAGACTAAGAAAGAAAGAAAATTAGTTATTTGAATAAGGCGCCTTAAGTGGTCAATACTACTGTCAATCCTAGTACTATCAACAATATAGAAGGAGGATTGAAGCAAATATTGACAGTACTAGTATTGACAGTATTATTGACTGTGTAAGGTGCCTTTATAAGCCACCTTACACAGTCAATAATACTGTTAATACTAGTACTGTCAATATTTGCTTCAATCTTCCTTTTATATTTATCAAGTACTCAATTATCAGGATATAGATCAATATTCTCTTCATTACATCATTAATATACCTTACACGATGAGTAATACTGGCAATATTTTAAATGACTTTATTTAAAATTTTAAACATATTATCTTACAGTAATACTGTCATTATTCTAAAATATTGACAGTAATATTGATCGTGTAAGTGCCTTATAGATCCAAACAAACGGATTGTATTACAATTGAGGCAAAAATGGATGATGCCACAAATTTAAAAAATCTAATTTTAAGACTTTTTAGGGTTATATTATTATTATAATAATGTATATTATAATAATAGTAATAGTATAAAACTAGATTTTTTTTAAATACAATTTTTCTCGCGATGCCTCAAATTAAGTTACAAAACAATTGTTCTTGTGTTGTAAACCTAGGAAACATCTCAAATGGATTATATATCATTCAATATGGAGCAAAGTCAAAGTAAAATTTGTTTAATTTATCAAAAAGGTTTGCAACTGTTTGGTTTTCATATAAAATGCAATGGTGTTAGACTTTCAATGGCCCAACTAGTTTAGGTTTTAGCTAAATTTAAGTGAGATCAATATTATAATTGTAAACATTAGATTTTAGCTAAACAATTTAATATATTATTTGTATCAATTTACTATATTTTACTAGCATAGGTCAAGTGGCAAACGGTCTTGATAAAATAAATCAAGTATAACTACTTTGAACAATATTAATGTGCTTGAACATTGTTCATAGTGCAGTAACAATAGTGGCCTCTTTTTATAATATTTTTGACCAATATTATAATAATTAATAAGTACTCTGCATATGTGTAGAATACATTAGAGACAACAATCAAAAATTATGTTGGTGTTTATTAATTTGTGTCTCTAAAGATGGTTTATACTGACCAAAAATAATAAATTATACAGAACTAATTAGTGGAAATGAGGATTATTTATGCTCACAAAATTACATACAATTTAGTTCTTAAGGTCGTTTTAGACAAGACAATTTCTTGACTCAAAAGTTAAGACCGTTTTAGACAAGACAATTTTTTAGCTCAAAATTTGTTCAAGAATTGAATTCATATATTCTCCTCTCATACAATTTGTCTTTGATAAATAGAACGCGTTATATTTTTCCATTCGATCTACCATCCAATTCAATATTTCAAATAATTTTCCATTCGATCTACCATCCAATATTTCAAATAATTTGCTGTATGATACGAGACAATTTAGATTGTCTCGCAACTTGACTAACTTTTGAGTCAAGAAATTGTCTTGTCTTAAACGACCTTTAGTCAAGATGCGACACAATCTAAATTGTTTCGTATCATACAGCAAATTATTTGAAATATTGGATGGTAGATCGAATGGAAAATTATATACGTGTTCTATTTGTGAAGAACAAATTGTATGGGAGGATATATGAATTCATTTCTTGAACAATTTCTGATCTAAGAAATTGTCTTGTCTAAAACGACCTTAATTACTTATTTTGTCACATTAAACAATATTATGGGAAATAATCCTCTAAAATTAACTCCTTATTTATTATTTTATGTCACCATAAACCCAACTTAAAACTGCAATTACTATACAAAACATTATAAATCTACGTATACGCGTGTCTTTTGAAACTGCACTAGGAACCCACCTACTAATAACAATTACAACCTATAGAATATTGGTTTGGGGGGGCTATATAATCTTAAATCACTATTTTATGTGTTTGATTCAGTCTTTGTACATATATAATACTTTAAAACAGAAATCCCTTTAACATACCGAGTGCATTTACATAGATAAGTTTTATACAGTGAGTTTTTTTTTTCATTTGAATATACAAAATTTGTTCTAAAGCCAAAGCGATTTGAAAAAAATTTATACAAAAATTGTAAAAAGTATATGAATATAAAAAACTTGTAAAATTGTTTAATACTGTGTAGGATTGAAATGAATTTTGTACTTCCCCAAGGGAATTTTATTTATAACTATACAGAGTGGTTTATATCAAGAGACAAAAAAATAAGAGTTTTATACACTGACAAATAAGTTTTTTTATGTTTCGATGTTTTTGTTTGTTTCTGGTGTTCAAATGCATTATATTATAACATGGCATTTATATGATGCAAGGCAGTGTAGTATATATAACAGTATGATTGAAACTGGTGATCACATCAAAATGTTTAACCTTTACCTGGTATGCCAGGGTTAAATTTTACCCTAGAGATTTTAAAATTAAGGTTTAACTACTAAAATATGGGTTATGCTTATAGAATTATTGCTATTATTTATCATTATGTTCTATTTATAGGCTTTAGATTTTTTTAAACACTTTAACACAATTAAAAGAGTCAAAAGAATATATCTATATATCTATATATATACTCCTTCAAAAATATTAATATTCTTTAGCACGATTTTTTTACACTTGAAAGAATATCAGAAATGTAACGTGGCTTGAAATTTTTAGCATGAGATTTGTATTTTTTGGAGAATCAAACAATATCGTGTTTTAAAGCATAATTATATATATATATATATATATATATATATATATATATATATATATATATATATATATATATAATTATGCTACAATTAAAAAAGGGTCAAGAATGGCCCTGCCCTACTTTAAGTTAAACAGCTACCTGATTTTATTAAACAGCTCAAATAGCTTAAGAAAGTGATATAACAGCAAAATTATTATTGAGGTATTGAGGTATTGAGAGCAAAAGTGGACTAACCCTCAAATTTAAAAAATCATATTTTATATTAATAACTAATAAAAAGTAGTAGTAATAACATAAGGCCTCACACCTATATTGTGAAAAGTCATTGGACAGACATTCTAAGCTTTTAGGTAGAAAGCTGGATCTGATTGATTTTGTCTCCTATATAAAAACCACTCTGTATATCGAGATCATCATTGGCAGATAAATATGTGCAAATATATATGTATAAATATTACAAGTGTATATATCTCTCTGAAATCCATATTTCACTGAAAAGGTAACAGCTGCTGTAAAACACACAATAAATAATATTCCTTGCTTCATCCCTTAACTAGTTCTATTTTGCACTTCTTTGGTATTAACATCTCTATTTGTAAACACAAGCACAGCAATATTATTTAAACCAAACATCTTCAATTATTGGGCGACAAAAATTGAACACAAACTAATATACAGCAGATGTTACCTGATCCGCGAAATGGACCCGCTTCTAGCTGGGCTGCGGCGGCACCAGGAGGCTGTTTTGGTGGAGCACGCTGACGGGGCGGCTGCGCGGTTGCTGTTGCGCCCTCTTCACGTCGTTCATGTCGGCCTGCAGCACCTCCATGTACTCGCGGATGAGGGTGGCTATTTGGAACGCTTGCGCGGTGGTTAGAATTACCTTGCTTTGCTTGCACGCGGTTCCCGTGATTATCATCAAACAGTTTAGAGCAGGGGAGTAGCTGAGGATCGTGGAGTACTCGTAGGTGCAGAGAGCGTTACGTGAGCGGTGCTCCAACAGGTGCAAGCCTTTCTGGTCGACGGCTAGCCATAGGACGCGGGGCCAGTTAGAGGTGAATGATTGCTGAAAAACATATTTCTCATTAGTATTCCGAAATAACAAGCATAAACATCCTCCTCTTCGATTATTCACCCTAACTGAGAGTTTGGTGACGTCATTGAAACAACAATACGGCCATAGACAATAGAAAGTCATATCCAAGGTCTATGGTCGTATTGCTGTTTCAATGACATCACCAAACCCTCACGTAGGGTGAAGGATCGAAGAGGAGGATGTTTAGCTAATGATTGTTATTTTTTACCATCATACTTAGTGACTTTAACGTAAAAGTCCGAAGCGGACGTAATTTCCGAATATAGTTTGCTAATACAATAGCAGCAACAATATTATTTTCATATACGTGATGATGATAAATGTTACTAAATGATCGTAATACGATATAAAATGCGGTTTTAGAAAGAAAAACTTTTTGATTTTCGGTAACTTTCTAGATTACCTACTATAAAAATAAACCTGAATAAAGGAAAAAAAGTGAATTCTTACCATAACATCAAATATCGTAGCTTTATGCAAAGGCCAGCTCTGTATCAAATTCAAAAACGCCTGTTTGGCCTCAGATGGTGTCATGCCGCGCAGTGATTGGTGGTGCATCGCTACGCCCTCCTGTGGCAGTGTAGGCACCAGCCGCGCGGGCAAACAGTGACATGCAATGTTTCTGTAATCGTGCAGCATCTCAGTGCAGTCACCCAATTCCAATTGGCCTTGTAGGGCTGTTAGCATCATCTGAAAATAATTTTGGTATAATAATACGAATTTACTACTGATGTAAGATTGTAACTTACAGCCTCTTTATCGGTTATCGGAAAACGATCGGCGCGTAAATCGTGCAGCACCTGGTGGTACAACAACTCCTTCTCAACATTGTCGTTCAAATTAATGAAGTTGTCCATAAACAGGTGTTTTTTGAACAGGAAGAAGTGGTGTTGTGGGCGGGCACGTTTCGATGTTGTGTTTGTGTTGTTTGCAGCAGCCGATGCTGCTCTATAACGTTCCCATTTGGCCATAACGTCGGCCACTTTTTCTTCGGCGGCTAAACTACGCTCCGAGTTGCCCAGTACTTCATAAATAGCGTACCCTACAACGTATGAATAGTATCATCTATCTAATTTTGATATGATCTATTCTAATTATTATCTTCAAAAAATTAGTTATGAATTTGTAAAAATCAGATTACAACTTAAATTTCTTATGGCTATGCAGTGAACTTGAAAACATGAATAAACTAAAAAAAAAAACAAAAAGGCATACATTTTTTCGTTTTAAAAAAGTATGCCTTTTTGTTGTTATGAGCCTTTTGGATCTATTCGACAATAAAATGTATTAAAAAAACTTCTATCTTTATAGGGCTCACGGCTGATAAAGATAGGAAGTTTTTTTAATACATTTTATTGTCGAATAGATCCAAAAGGCTCATAACAACGGCTTTTCCGCCGGTCAAGGGAGAAGCTCAGAGGAGTTTAATCACCCGGTATATAACTTCACAGAAAACCTCTGAAAAACTGTGAAAGGTGATTCGAGAAAATTTGCTCCCCGCTGGGGATCGAATTAATATTATTATTACTGTTTAAGGTTTCAAATTCATACCTTTAGCATTCGAATTCAGTCCAATTTTATCCCGAACAGTCTCCAACACGTCTCTAGCCGTCGCTGAAGGATGGAACTCCACAGAATGGTACTGTCCGTCCATAAAATGAAATCGTGCATACACAGGTCGCCTGTTAATAGTGCACAAAATCTCTTCACGCGATGGTGGCCATTGCCTCCTTCTAGTACCTTGCGTTTTGGACAAGCATTTCTCAGCGAATCGGGCAAATTTGCCTTCCTCCGTTACATAATCTGAACTGCACCTTTTCAAATGGGATATGAGGTAGCGGCGGACTGCTTTATGTGGAGGCAGCACCACTGAGCACGCCAGGGATAATAAAGCCCAGTGCCGTAAATTAACTCTGGAATTCGGGTCTGGATGGTCGGTAGTTTGCTTGATTAACTGCAAGTAGAGCTCACAAAGGAGGGACTCTTTTCGCATACAACGCTCCAGAATGGATTGGAGGAGAGTTACATGCTCGTCTTCAGCTCGCCGAATTGCTTCACCTGCATCAAAATAATTCATTAATTTTTTAATATGTTGTAGTTTGAAGGTCCCAGCAAACACCACTAGGCATCAAGATTAATTCTAATAAGTACCTACTCATTATATGTATCCAAACAAAATCTGTTTGATTTAGATTGGGTTTTCTAAATATATTTAGATTAGTCAAGAGATAAAGCATAATTTATTGATAAAATATATTTGAAAATAGTCAAGAGATAAAGCATAATTGATTGAAAAAATGTATTTGAAAATAGTCAAGAGATAAAGCATAATTTATTGAAAAAAATGTATTTGAAAATAAATCTTATGAAGGCGAAATAACGACAAAGAGAAAAAACGCCTCCTTTCAAAGTACTTTTAATATATGTTGTCTAGAAGCAGATTACTTCATAACTAACGAGTAAGGTTTGAATTCGTGATTCAAACAACTTTAACAAATAAAGCAACGTTGCCAAACAGAGTCAAGTACCTCTGTTTGGCAACGTTGCTTTATTTGTTAAAGTTGTTTGAATGTTGTCATATTGTTATTGTAATGGTAAAGCATCTTTAGACTAACCATTCTGACCCAATCCCGAATACGTAAGTATTATTTGGAACACCTGCAACATAACTTGGTCCTCTGCTTCTGGTATACGGCTTATCGTTTGTGGAAGAGGCTGCCTACTAAACGCCCAAAACGAGTAATGAAAGCCCTTGTAGGTTTCACCACTATCGCCGCCATGCTCCTGTCGTAGTTTGTCCAGTTTGTGCTTACTCAACCTTCGTAGGGTATTCCGCAGAAAGCTTCCTGATGCATCTGTAGGTTTTCGCAGAATATCATTATCGACGAGTGCTCGACGACAATTCACCAAGTTGTGATACAAACGAATGCGATCTTCATTAGTCATAGCTGAAAAGAATAATTATGTAGTCTTTTTTTTGTGATTAGTTGTTGAAGTTTTTTTTTTGACCTTAATTTAATGATTATCTCAGTCATCAACTATGTATTATTATAATTTATTTATGCACATTACTCCATCTATATAGTAACATACACTCACTATGGACAGAGACACCACCCATGGGTTAATAGACCCAAATTCCGAACGGAAGAGTCTATACCGGTGACAGGATGAACGCAGTGGCTTCAGACCGTCGCCTTAGACCACTGCGCTACGACCGCCCCGTGTTTGAAGTTCGATAATTCTGATAAACTTGACTTATATAAACATGTACAGTACATAAAAAAAACTGTTTAAAGTAATTACCTTTAACTTTCTTCTGCGGAGCCTCACTTTCAGTAATCCACCCAGCCAGTGTGGGACAGTAGCTAGCAATAAGAGACCCAATCTCATTCTTCTGCAATGTTTCAAAAACAAAACACTTGTGATTGTTATCATTCATATGCCTCTGCAGTGTGATTGTTATAAAACTGTCACTAGGATCCAGCATTATGCTCTCCACTTCGTGATATGGATAGTCATTCAAAACGAACTTATCATCAGGTTTAATTAACATGATACCATTGTTGTTTACACCCAGGACTAGAGAGTTTCCATATGACCAGTAGCCTCGATAGGTAACTGAGTACATTGTGGTTCCATACAATGGGTACTGCATTACACATGATAGGTACAGGGCTTTTGCTGTTAGTTCAGAGCGGCCTGCGCCGTACTGGCGGTGTGCATGCGCTATGATGGGAACCCATACGTCGTCACCTCGCGTTCGGCTTATTCTGTATGGGAGGTATGTGTCTATGTCTGTGTAATACTCCAACTTGCTATTATCTTTAGGGTCACCTAGGGCTACTTGCGCTTGTAGACCGGCCAGCTGCAGAGCTACTTTTTCGGTCACAGGGAAATCATCACTCTGAAAGAAAACATGACCTTGTATCCTAAATCTTATGTATTTGTTCAATTCTATAGAAAAACTGGTGATACAGGATAAATGGAAGAAAAAAGACCAAGAGGAAGACCGACACTATCAAGGCAACAACCAACAGCACGATAACACAAGCAACAAAGGAAGCAGGGAACAGGGAAAGATGGCGGGATATTGTACGAAGAGCGATAGCAAAAGAGTAAACCATAATCATGACCTCGCTGAAAAGAGAGAAAATGAAGAAAAGAATTTTAAAAGTAGGTGAAATGACTGTCATTCGACGGGATATGATGAAATTGCCAATAATACTCCAGTTCTCCAATTGAATGAAACAGGTCTGTAGCGCCATAGGAAGAAGATAAACATTTTTATATATTTTAAATACTTTAGTATTATTATGTTACTCTATAATGGGCTGTTATAGGCTGTTGGGTAATAAACTACTATTATTAACATTTTAATTTCTATAATATGATTGAGAACTACTTGATGACTCAAATTGTGGTTAATTCAGACTACAGTCACGGTAGTAGTTTATTAATGCAGTTGAATGTACAAATAACTAACTCACCTTAACCACACAATGGACAGCTTGAGCATACAGCAAATTCACCTCAACCGGATCCTGACTAAGTTCGCGATTAGATCTGAATAATCGACGCTTGAAAATAAACCGATTCTCGCCACTATTCACTGCAGTGCCTCCACTACGACGTCCTAGTGTGGCCAAACCAGTTGGTGTGTTTAACTTATTTTGATTCCTATATAAATAACCATTAATTATTATGAAGTTTGTTAAATATGAAAAAGGTTTTAACATACATTTCCCATGCTGCAATAACATCATACAAGTAATGATGCGCTCTCACATGCTCCTCACCATCTGAACGACTTTGATAGATCGCCCAGCCCTCCAAAGTCCTTAAACCTAGTCGTTCCGCTAATTTTCTGGCTGCATCACCAGCCGTATCAGTCGGGTGCACGTCAATAGCTTTCGTTCGTCCATCCAGGAAGAAGAATCGGCATACGATTGTACCTAGTCGTTTCATGGCCTACAAAAATATACAGACAAATTCTAAAAAATAAATAAAACAATTTCTTTACAAAAATGATACAACTAACTCCCTAGAAGGAAAATTAAACGCCATCTGGAGGTACTACATCAATTAGCAATGCACACCCATATAGTAATAACCGTCAACATGCTCATGCTATCAGGATCACCCGGTGATCCTGATAGCATTAGCATGTTGACGGTTATTCCCTGTATGGAATATTATTCAGGGTTAGTTGTATAATTTTTGTATATAACCACTCAATATATTGTGTGAATTCATTCTCACTAGCTGAACTACACTGATGAGATCTAATAAGATCGAAAGCTAGATATATAGATTGCTAAGAGGATTCACACTTATATAAATTTCATTTTCTACAGGCTGAAGTGTGAACTGCGATAAATATAAATATGTAAGTAATAAGTTTGATTATCTTGTATTTTTTATTGTTACTATTTTCTCTACTATTATAGACTAATAATGTTTTAAATCCAATACTAGCTTGTACTTACGGCAACTTCCACTGATGATGGCGGATGCTCCCGCACAGTAATTTTGTTATTGTTACAATTATCCAGGCACCATTGCACGTACTGCGCTATACGTCCCCCCAGCGACAGATTTTTTCGCAAAAACGAAACAAAGTATCTGTACAAGTTTTTGGATGGTTGAAAAGCGACAACGCACAGGCATAGGAGCAGCCAGACTCGTTCAGCTGACTCTGATTGTGGATTATTTGTAGCCTGTC
This sequence comes from Lordithon lunulatus, assembly GCA_963942505.1. NCBI lineage: Eukaryota > Metazoa > Arthropoda > Insecta > Coleoptera > Staphylinidae > Lordithon > Lordithon lunulatus. Next base: position 52,043,916 of record OZ012668.1, on the reverse strand, counting down.
GCACACATTGGACTAAAATTTCATCTCGTAGTTCCTCTCGTTCCAGAGCGTGACCGATGACGCCTTGAATTACAGCCAATTCTCGTTCGGTGTTTAGTTCGCCTCGAATATATTTGCAAATATCCTATAAAAAATTTACTGTATAAGTCAGAATTTAAATTGATAACATATAATTTATACGAGTTTAAAATCTAAATTTGATGGTATGTTTCTAATTAGATTAGGGGCCGGTTCTACAATTGACATTTAACTGGAGAATAAAGCTATTCGTAGAATAAGTTAATTAATTAGCGCCAATAACTTATTCCATTAATAGCCTTATTGCCCTGTTAAATGTCAATTGTACCAGCCCTTAAACAATTTAATTTCAGAGGGTTTCAGATAAATATATTATGAACATCAACAATGGACTGAATCTAACTCTGATTTAATTGAAAACGGGCATTTTTTTATTTTAATAATCTCAATGTGACAATATTACTCATTGGCATTATTGCTGCTTGCACATTGCTCCACACATAAAATGCCAGGAAAAACATTTATGCTGCTACCAGATACTTCATTTTCTAAATATAATACCTAGGGAGTAAATGTAAAATGTTACTACTACTAAAGTTTGGTATCATTCATAAAATCCTACTTTTCTTCTAGTTGAGTTGAGAATTTCTTCTATTGACATTTTCTTTTCTTTTATTAGATTTAATTTTAGTGATATAATAACTATGATGTTTTAAAATATTTTAGCAGCTTGTTTGTTTTAAAATCAATTTAATTTCAATAATGAAAAATATAATTTCAGGTGTAATTTTGTACTTACTCGAAACACCGTGCACGCGATATTAACATTATCTGGATCGTACATATGGATGTGTGAGTTGGGTATACTGTTGCCCTTGTAGAACGTGAGCATTTCGTATTTTGGAACCATTTCGGTGCTGGGTCGCTTTCTGGTCAGCGTTGCCATAAGCGTCCCTTCAGGACTACGCTCGTGCGCATTGTAGTAAGTTTCTGCGAATTCCAGCATATCGTGGTATATTTCCTCCTCCTTCTCTTGGTTTTCGTTCAATTCCTGCAACTTTTTCTCCACTCGGAACTTGCGGCGTTGCTCTCGTTCTGCGTTTGCCAAGTCTTGTTCTTGGTTGAAACGCCAAGCTTGAGGCTACAATCGAAAATAAAAATATATATAGAGAGAAGCTTATAAATATTAACAGTATCGAGATACATTGCTGTATACATTGAGACCGAGGCTAGGTAATTTAATCTAGAACTAAATCTTAATCCTGGTATTTAAATCTTGCTATAATAGAATTCCAGTATTACACATATATTGTAGACTTAAAAAACCTTAAAATTTTTGTTTGTATCAATGCCGAAAATGCTTTAATCGCCTTCCTATTGATATGAGAAATAGGCATTTGCTAAATATTGTATACCATTGTATAAGAAATGTATTGTTATCGCGAAAAAAATCGAATTGGTAATTTTTATTTTTCACGACTAATATAGACGAACTAGGCGGAAAGGCATAATAAAGATTGTTTTCTCTCTCTATAGACGAACTAAACTATTGTTAGAAAATGTCTATCTGTGTGTGTCTGTAGGTCTGTCAACAATTGGTTGAAAAATAGTATAATTTTTGCTATAAATAAATGAGAAATAAATCTCACCCCTGTGCTATTACACCGCGACACTGGCGGACTCTGATGAGGTGAATCGGATGGTATCCTTGGAGGCGCTGGTAGTGGTGGCGGCGAGACACACGTAGTCTCATCCCGCGGCAAAACAGCCTCATAAATAGGCTCATTTGTGGAATTATCTACAACCGCATCCTCCGGTATAATAACAGGCGGCGGCGGTGCTGGCGTTTCACTAGCCGCAACAGGAGGTGGTGGCGGCGGCGGCCCAGTCGGCTCGGGCAACGACGGTAGCCCCATTTTCGGCGGCGTCGGTTGTTGCAGCTGCTCCTGCGCCAATCCCTCCAACTCCTGCTGTATCACCGTCTCCAATTCCACATCCAAATCCTCAACTAGTTCATCCATTTTCTCGCCGATTTCATCTATAATTTGATTGCTACGGGCTTGTGGTTGTACGTCAGAGAGAAATGCGAACAAATTGTCTAAATCTACCGCCTCCGTGGCAGTTTCGTTCAAGCGCGGCTTCATTTGCTCGGCCATGTGTGATAATGCGGCGATTTCTTTCTCGGCAGCCCTTCAAAACAAAACAAAAATATTTAAATTAAGTGTAGGGAAATTTATAAATAATTTAATCTAACTTTTCGAATTTAATGATTTGTTATTTTATTGTATTTTTATGGTAAAAGGCGTTCTTTGTTTATATTCTTTAATAATCAATTTATTGTTGTTTACACAGTTAACATTACTAAAGTCAAAAGTACAGATAACTATAAAAAAATAATATATAAAAAGCATAATAATACAGAAAATTCATTAAAACTTTATACTACTAGATTTAAAATATAAATTGAAAATTCATATAACTTAAATTCTTGCTCTAGGTTCAGGTTGATGTTCAGTGGTATCAACCTGAACCTAGAGCCAGAATTTAAGTTATGTGAATTTTAAATTTATATTTTAAATCTAGTAGTATAAAGTGAAATTGTTTTAATGAATTTTCCGTATTATTATGCTTTTTATATATATATTTTTTTATAGTTATCTGTACTTTTGACTGTAGTAATGTTAACAACAATAAATTGATTATTAAAGAATATAAACAAATTTCAACTTACTTTTCACTCTTTTCAAGCTCCAACTTTTGCTCCTGCGCTTCCAACTCAGCTTCCTTAACACGCCGCTCCTCCTCTTGCATTTCCCGCTTCCTCATTTCTTCCTCCACGCGTCGCATTTCCCGTAAAGCGGCCGCAACTTCCCTAGCAAATACCCCACGCAGATGGCTTTGTATAACAATCGCAGCCCTGCGTTGCTGCAGGAACAAAATCCGGCTCTTCCAGCCCTTGTAGTCGTGCTGTATTTTCAAAATAGCCTTCCGCTTCGCTAGGTACTCTTTGCGTGCGATGTACATTTTGAAAGTTTTCTGTATAAGTATCGCCCTGCTGGCTTGCATTTTATTGCGGGCCTCCTCCAGCGGTTCGTGCACGTGCGACCGCATGAACACCTTCGTTTTGCCAATCTGCCATTCAGTCTTTTGTATTTGGTGGCTCTCAATGAGCGTTTTGCAGGCCTGTCGGGCGTCTGCAGGCAGTCGATTCTTCGATAGGCAGTGGTATCTGGCGGTGAAGTCGTTGAAGTCCATGTGGATCGGAAAGCCTTCTTTGCGAATGCGAATTATGTCTAACATACCTAAATATTTTAATTGGTCTAAGACTAGAGTATTGTCGTAGTTGTCCGGGTCTTTGTTGGCGTTTGGTTTGATGCAGCGGACGTACCAGGGGGTGGTGGATTGGAGGACGTCTACTAGGGCTTGTAGTTGATGGCGGAAGGTGTCCGAGACGGTTAGTTTGCCTTTGCTGGTTCCACGAGACACGGTTGATGTTCCATTAGCTAAAAATGTATTTGTTGTTCGTATAGAGCTACCAAAAATATTGCTGCATACTTGCAGATTATTAGAGAAAGTTACAAGACTTTATGGTAATTTCAATATTAAAGTAGAAGAACATTTTAATGTCCTTTTTTTATAAAATACAACAAATACATTCCTAGATTTATAAAGATAGTCTCAAGACAAATTTCACTTTTAAACATAATTTGCTTTTACAAGCAAACGAAATTATGAATATATCATTTGATAATGCTGAAAATATCACTTGATATATTATAACAAGACAATTTTATAGCACAGCATCATGACCAAAAATTTGTTCTTATGTCACCCCCAATTTATTAATAATGACAATGATAATTTGAGTCATGTAGTGCTGACTTGCAGATATTTTTTTATATGCTGTAGAAAATGCTAATACATATTTTAAATTGGATAATTTTGAACTTACCAACATTTTTACCGGCAGTACAGGCATTTAAGTCTTGGTAACTCGCTAAATCTTGTACAAATTCACATGTGCTTCTTGAGAGTAGATCGAAAAATACGTCCTGTTGCACGTCTCTGTTTTTATCCACAAATCCTTTAACATTATAGAGGACACCGCCGGCATAGTGCTTTACGCCGAACTCGGTTTCCCACTTACGTTTATCGTCACCTGCAAAATTATAATACGATAATACAGCGTGTCCTACACTACAGAGTAAATGGTCCTGATATTACGGAAAGTTAAAAAAAATCATCTATCTGTATAGCTATCAGCCCGACTGTATTTCCGCTGGTAAAAAGAGAAAGAAACTCAGAGGAGTGTAATCAAACTTCTATCTTTATAAGTCTCAACCCGAGGGCTTTTCCGTTGGTAAAGGGAAAAGCTCAGAGGAGTGTAATCAAACTTCTGTCTTTATAAATCTCTACTCGAGGGCTTTTCCGCTAGTAAAGGGAGAAGCTCAGAGTGTAATCAAACTTTTATCTTTATAGCTATCAGAACGAGAGCTTTTTCGCTGGTAAAGGGAGAAGCTCAGATGAATGTAATCAAACTTCTATCTTTATAACTCTCAACCCGAAAGCTTTTCCGCTGGTAAAGGGAGAAGCTCAGAGTGTAATCAAACTTCTATCTTTATAGCTATCAGCCCAAGAGATTTTTCATTGGTAAAGGGAGAAGCTCAGAAGAGTGCAAACACTTCTATTTTATAGCTATCAGCTATCGGCTTATTCGCTGGTAAAGGAAGAAGAAGTATACACCTTAACTTCACAGAAAACCTCTGAAAAATGTGAAAGGTGATTCACGTTTTTTCTCCTACAACTGGGCTTGCACTTTAATACTATACTAATGCTCAGGAGAAAAATCGTGAATCACCTTTCACATTTTTCAGAGGTCTTCCGTGAATTACGAGACGGGCGCCGCCCGTCTCGTACTGAGCATTAGTACTATTAGTATTAGTATTAGTATTAAAGTTCAAGCCCAGTTGTAGGAGAAAAATCGTGAATCACCCTTCACATTTTTCAGAGGTTTTCTGTGAAGTTAAGGTGTATACAAACTGGGTGCCAACAAATTAAATATGAAAATTTGTATGTACTTTGAACTACAAAAACATAACACACTAGTTACCTTTAAAATATCTTTCATGCGCTTCAAATTCAGAATGTAGATTCGAAATATACGAAGCGTCACAACCTCTGGGCATATGGCACTGTTCAGAAAGCAATCGCAGTATACACCTAGGCGGTTTCTCCAACAATTCCAAACAAAGTGTGTTATCCGTAAACGCTATATGATTGTAATCAATTTCTTCAAGTTTGTACTAAAATAAAAATTGCGTCCAGTGTTTTTCAGCATAAGTAAATATTACTTACAATTTCCTGTTCTAGCGCAAACACGTAGTGATTGAAAAACTTGTGCAATTTCTCGTTGGTGTAATTGATGCACAGTTGCTCGAAAGAGTTCACTGTGAAATTTTCAAAACCGAAAATATCAAGCACTCCCAGAAATCGGGTCGCATCCTGGCCAGGATTCGTGCAGTTGTTGATATGGTTTATAAGCCATGCGAATGTCCGAGAGTATAACGCTTTCGCCATGGCATGACGATTTTCTTTGGCCTAATAAACACACACAGTTATAAATACAATCAAAATAATTAAACTAAAAATATTAATTTTTTTAAGGGTGTATATATTTCAAAATATATTACCCTACATAATATCTATATTGTAGGCATATTCCTTGACACTTTTCAATCATAAATACCGCGGCAATTAGACTGCGAAAATGGTCACACAAATGTAATAAGGTGGATTTTATAAAAAGTTTAAAATTAAATTTCGCTCTAAACAGTTTCCCAATTTTTGGTCAGTAGCAAAGTATTCAATAGGTATATTAAACTTGTATATTTTCGGGATTTATCGGTTATATAAAACGATATAACCGATAAATCCCGAAAATATACAAGTTTAATATACCTATTGAATACTTTTTCTGTCAATTTAGTATTTTCAGTGTATTAACAACAAATATATTATTATTATTAATGCCAGTTTTTTTTTGTGTGTAGTTGCGAGATAATCAATTAAAAGTTTATAAAATTATTGGAAAGTACATACCTCCTGTATTTTTAAAGGTATCTCGGTAATGTTCCCCCTGACATTGATTTGCCGGACCAACACAATTTGCTTGAGATTCTCCTTTTCTAAACCTAATAAATTTGACACTATTTCTAAAATATTTTGATCCTCATCTGTTATATCACTTCTTTCGCCATCAACATCCTAAAAAAAAAATAATTGTTGAAAATTATCAATATTTCAATTTTTTTAATTTTAATTTTATTTATTTATTTATTTTAATTTTATTTATATTTATATTTATATTTATATTTATATTTATATTTATATTTATATTTATATTTATATTTATATTTATATTTATATTTATATTTATATTTATATTTATATTTATATTTATATTTATATTTATATTTATATTTATATTTATATTTATATTTATATTTATATTTATATTTATATTTATATTTATATTTATATTTATATTTATATTTATATTTATATTTATATTTATATTTATATTTATATTTATATTTATATTTATATTTATATTTATATTTATATTTATATTTATATTTATATTTATATTTATATTTATATTTATATTTATATTTATATTTATATTTATATTTATATTTATATTTATATTTATATTTATATTTATATTTATATTTATATTTATATTTATATTTATATTTATATTTATATTTATATTTATATTTATATTTATATTTATATTTATATTTATATTTATATTTATATTTATATTTATATTTATATTTATATTTATATTTATATTTATATTTATATTTATATTTATATTTATATTTATATTTATATTTATATTTATATTTATATTTATATTTATATTTATATTTATATTTATATTTATATTTATATTTATATTTATATTTATATTTATATTTATATTTATATTTATATTTATATTTATATTTATATTTATATTTATATTTATATTTATATTTATATTTATATTTATATTTATATTTATATTTATATTTATATTTATATTTATATTTATATTTATATTTATATTTATATTTATATTTATATTTATATTTATATTTATATTTATATTTATATTTATATTTATATTTATATTTATATTTATATTTATATTTATATTTATATTTATATTTATATTTATATTTATATTTATATTTATATTTATATTTATATTTATATTTATATTTATATTTATATTTATATTTATATTTATATTTATATTTATATTTATATTTATATTTATATTTATATTTATATTTATATTTATATTTATATTTATATTTATATTTATATTTATATTTATATTTATATTTATATTTATATTTATATTTATATTTATATTTATATTTATATTTATATTTATATTTATATTTATATTTATATTTATATTTATATTTATATTTATATTTATATTTATATTTATATTTATATTTATATTTATATTTATATTTATATTTATATTTATATTTATATTTATATTTATATTTATATTTATATTTATATTTATATTTGATTTTTAATTTATTTATTTTTATTTACATTATTATATTTAATTTTATAACAGCAACGGTTTGATTATGAAATAAAAGAAAAAACTTAAATTTGCTAAATATTTTCAGTGTCTGTATTGATGTCAATCAATATATTTGAAAAATGTTGCACTTCATGAATGACAATGAAGAAGGGTAGAATCGCACTCAAACTACATAGTAAAATATAATATTACATATGCAATCACATAACAAAATTTGATATTATTTTATTACCTGAAATATGAGATTCCCCAGCCACAAAATCGCGGACAACGTTTGAAAAATACCGTTACACATATTCTGCGGCACTTGCAGCACATTAAACGCCAACATAAGATTATCTAAACTTTTGGCATCGTCTTCCGATTTCGTGTTGCCCGATTGGTTGAGATAGTTGTAGAAGTCGGCCGATTTTAAATGTAATTGCGTGGCCAGCTCTTGATTTCGCTGAAACACAATACTTTTATATAAGTTTTTGTTTACAGAATATTAAAATGTATTCAAACATTTTGTATTTTCTTACTTTTGCTCCATCTATCAGTTGATAAAATACGTGGTAGTTCCTCTCGCCGGGCCCTTGAAATGTCAAACGGGATTGTTCTAACAAGTAATCCTGGATGATACAGCCAGCGATCATCCATCGCGAATCGAAACAGACCTGCATAAATTTTCCGAATCGGCTGGAGTTGTTGTTTCGAACTGTTTTGGCATTGCCTAAAATAATATCTTTCTCGTAAAATTTCGCTACTCTACCACGCATACTATGAACACCCCTTTACTATTATAAACTCCCCCTGTGGTTTCGTTTTGTGTATATATATTAGAATCTCTCTTTAAATAGCTAGATGTAAAATGATTGTGATAAAAAAACAAACAAAAAATTCGTTTTATTTATTAATTATATACATATTTGATAAAAAAAATTAAAAAATGTACAACTGTCCCTCTAGAGATAAAGTTTTAACGCCATTTGGCGGCACCACATCAATTGTTGTACAATTTTGTATATAATCACTCGATATATTGTGAGAATTCATCCTCTACAGCTACATTGAAATCTAAGGTCCAATTCACACATAAGCGGCGTCGGGCGGAGGCGCGAGGTAGGCGAGGTGCAGGCGCGATGTCACACAGGCGATTGTGATGTACATATGCAGTGAAGGGGTGGACATTGCACCATATGTTTACATAGAGGCAGAGTCGTGCCTCTCGCCTCGCAGCCACCGTGTATCAGGCGAAGAGACTAAGACGCGGTGCCGGCACGACGAGAGGCACGAGGCAAATATCCGCGCCTCGTCACCTAAGCCTGACCTAAGTGGGTATTGCACCATATGTTTATATAGAGGGGGTGTGAAAGCGTCGTGCCTCTCGCCGCGCCGGCACCGCGTCTCCGCCTCTTCGCCTTCTATGTGTGAATTGGGCCTAACAAGATCAAAATCTAGATATGTAGATATGTAGATATAGATAAGAGGTGGATTCACACTTTATAATATTTTTACCCCGGTATTCACCAACGTTCTATAAAGGCACCTTACACGGTCAATATTACTGTCAATCCTAGTACTGTCAGTATTTGCTTGAATCCTCCTTCAATATTTATCAAGTAATCAATTATCCGGATAAACATCAGTATTCTCTTCATTCCATCTTTACTATTTCTTAAACGTTCAATAATACTGTCAATATTTTAGAATAATGAACATTTTAAACGTTATCGTACAGTAATACTGTCATTATTCTAAAATATTGACAGTATTATTGATCGTGCAAGGTGCCTTATAAATCTATCAATAGCTACGTAAGTATTCGTTGTTATAGCAACAATAAATAAATTATCTAGGGAATGTAGTCACTTTAGATTTGCTCTATTGAAAACACAGAAAAATTAAATGTCATCAAAGCTCCAATCACAAGCACTATTCAAAGTTTTTGACATTTGTTTTGGCATATTCTATCACAATGGCATTCTAAATTTATTCATTCAATAGCTTATGGGACCTATAAAGTTTATGGGATGTGGGTGAATATAGGCATTAGCTAGATGTAAAAATAAAAAACTTACCAAATGCCTCTAAAATAGTATTTGCTTCTAAAATTTGTTGTTCTACCCATGTGGAGACCCCGCTGGTTACGGAGCACAGGTATTGTAAAATAAACCTAGTGTTCTCTGTTTTTCCGGCGCCACTTTCGCCACTTATAACTAAACTTTGGTTCGTTTGCCCTTTGCTTTGGTGGATGGTTTGCAATGAGACATATGCGGCTTCCGCCAGAGCAAACACATGCGGCTCCTCCATGCCCATCTTTTTGCCTTGGTATTTGTGCACGTATATCTGGAGACAAAATTACAGGATTGTTTTAGCTATAATATTAAAGATTATATAAAAATCAATGTTCACACAAAGAAACATAGGTCGTATAAAACAGTAACAATAATGTAGTGTGTATGAGAAAATGTAACACAAAACAGGAAAAAGAAACTTGAATGATAAATAAAACGATTTTTTACATCTATTTTTTTTTTAAATAATAATTTGAATTATTTTAAACGCTAAAAACGGATCAAAGGAGAGGTAAAATATACATAAGAATTATATTTAAAATAAATTATAATTATAATTTAATTATAATTTTAATATATATTTTACCTCTCCTTTAATCCTTTTTTAGCATTTAGAATAATCCAAATTATAATTAAAAAAAAATAGATGACATTATACTCATAATATATATAATATATACGTATAATGTCATCTATTTTATTTAAATAATAATTTGGTTTATTCTAAACGCTAAAAAAGGATTAAAGGAGATAAAATATACATAAAAATTATATTTAAAAAAAAATATAATTCTAATTTTTAATTTTAATATATATTTTACCTCTCCTTTAATCCTTTTTTAGCGTTTAGAATAATCCAAATTATAATTTTAAAAAAAATAGATGACATTATACTCAAATAAATACAAATGTAACTCGAGTATAATGTCATATTTTTTTTAAAATAATTATTTGGTTTATTCTAAACGCTAAAAAAGGATTAAAGGAGAGATAAAATATACATAAGAATTATATTTAAAAAAAATATAATTCTAATTTTTAATTTTAATATATATTTTACCTCTCCTTTAATCCTTTTTTAGCGTTTAGAATAATCCAAATTATAATTTAAAAAAAAAATAGATGACATTATACTCAAATAAATACAAATGTAACTTGAGTATAATGTCAAATATTTTTTTAAAATAATTATTTGGTTTATTCTAAACGCTAAAAAAGGATTAAAGGAGAGATAAAATATACATAAGAATTATATTTTAAAAAAAATTATAATTATAATTTTTAATTTTAATATATATTTTACCTCTTTAATCCTTTTTTTAGAATAAACTAAATTATTTTTGTGAAAAAAATAGATTGAAAAAAAAAACATATTTCAATAAAAATTGCATGGTAATAACATATGGGAAAATTTCCAACTTGTTCTATGATAAAGTTATAATAACCTAATTATTTTCTAAATTACTGCTTGCCGTATATATTGGGCAAAGAAAATAAAACAAATAAAACACGTCTCGGAAACTCATCCGGTGGAACGAACCAAATTATTCCCCGCGTATTCCCACGACACGCCGGCATAACAATTACTTATTGGACATTTAATTGTGGCAGAAGATGCATATCCTGTCCATGAAAAAAATGCAGACAACTTTGTTATGTCTGGAACAGAAACACGTCTCTATGTTTAAAGATCGCAGAAATGATCATTATGAAACCATTACAGATAAGTAATTATCCAACTATTCGCCGAACGTAAAGCGGAATTACAACACATATGACCTCGATGAATACCTAAGCAATTAATCAGATATTTATTAAAAAAAACACCGAAATAACGACAGTTTAAATGTAAAAACAGACAAAAGTGGATTGTCTGTTTTTACAATTCTCACAGGCTCATATATACATTAATAAAGAACCTTATTTTAAAATAGATTCTACTTTTAAAAGATATGATTTCTATTTTCTATCAACTTAAATTCTCATAGGTTCATTATTAAGAACCTTATTTTAAAATAATTCTACTTTTAAAAGAGATCATTTCTATTTTCTATCAACTTAAATTTTCATAGGTTCATATATACATTATTAAGAACCTTATTTTAAAATAGTTCTATTTTAAAAGAGATGATTTCGAGTTTCTATAATGCCCCTCTAGCTAATTTTGGCAAGAAAAAAAATTCTAAATGTATGGCAATATTGCCCAAAAAATGCAATATAAGGAAATTTATGGTAGTTGCATAATTTATTCGGGTATATACTCTTACGATGCAAATACCAAGAAGTATATGAGCTGATAAGTAAATGATAAAAAATTAGGAACAAGATACCACTGTCAGAGTTGGTAGATGGTATTTGCAGAATTTGTTCGGGTATATACAGCTACGATGCAAATGTATATACAGCTACGATGCACATGTATATACGGCTACGATGGAAAGAGATGATTTCTATTTTTCATCAACTTCCATTCTCATAGGTTCATATATACATTATTAAGAACCTTATTTTAAAATACTTCTATTTTAAAAGAGATGATTTCTATTTTCTATAAGCGGAGCTATATATGTCCCTCTAGTCAATTTTGGCAAGAAAAAAAACTCTAAAATGTATGGTAATATTGCCCAAAAATTGCAATATAAGGAAATTTATGGTAGTTGCATAATTTATTCGGGTATATACTCTTACGATGCAAATACCAAGAAGTATATGAGCTGATAAGTAAATGATAAAAAAATAGAAACAAGATACCACTGTCAGAGTTGGTAGATGGTATTTGCAGATTATTCTGGTATATACGCCTACGATATAAATACCAAGAAGTATATGAGCTGATAAGTAAATGATACAAAATTAGGAACAAGATACCACTGTCAGAGTGCAAAGACATACAAAATCAGAAAGAAACCGTTAGAAAAAACAAAAAAATACTGAGATCACCAGCATCACAAAGAAGATTAGAAGAAACAGAAAAAAACGGTGAAACGAACATTGACAAAGATAAAATGGAAGAACTAAAACAAATGATTATAGAGCTAATGAGGAAGATGGAAGAAAACATGTCACAAATAAAACAGGAAATAAAAGAGATGAAGACCGAAATGAACAATAAGGAAGAAACATGGAAAGAAACATTGGAAGTCAGAATAGAAAAACTAGAAAATAAAGCAGAAATTGAAGAGAAGAGAAGAAGAAAAAATAACATCTAGGTCTAGACAAGACAGATAACATAGAAGAGGTAAGATCACTCATCAAAGAGAAACTGGAAGTGGAGACAGGGGTTAACAAAATACAAAAAATAAACACAGGCCCAGAACGAAATATAATAATAGTGGAAATCCCAAGCTGGGAAGAAAAACAAAAAATAATTAAAGCAAAATATAAACTGAGAAATACAACGATATATATAGACGATGATCTAACGGAAGAGGAGAGAAAAATACAAAGAGAGATAAGAAACATAGCAAAATTGGAAAAAGAAAAAGGAAAACACGTAAAAATAGGATATAGAATGATAATAATAGACAATGAAATATACATATCGGATAAAAAGGAGTCGTAGCCAAAGATAATGGGGTGAAAGTAACCAATCCAAAAAACTACTAGCAAAAGAGAAAACGGACGGAAGCAAAAATACAAAGAATACAGCGAGGAAAGGGACAACGAACATAAGAAAGAAGAACAAACACATAATAAATGGAAACAAAGAAAAGAGTACAGTAAAAAAATATGGAAAATTAGGACTTGGAATATCAGGAGTATAAATGGAAAGGAAAAAGAGCTGGAAGAAGAATTTGAGAAAGCTGAACTAGACTTCTTAGTGGTAACAGAAACAAAAAAGAAGGGGAAGGGAGAGTACAAAATGGACAAGGAACATATATTCATATATAGCGGTGTAGATAACAATCGGAGAGCCGCAGCAGGGGTAGGATGTATAGTGCATAAAAAACTGAAATCGAATATATATAAATGGGATGCAATTACGGAGAGGATTTTGTCTATCGAAGTTAGAGATCAAAGAAGCGGCTACCATAAAACTATCATAGCAGTGTATGGACCAAACGAAGATGATACTGCGTGCAACAAAGAAACATTCTGCAAGCAACTCAACGAAACAACAGAAAAAGCCAAAGGAGAAGTGTACGTGGCGGGAGACTTCAACAGCAGAATTGGCAACGAAGTAAAAGATAATGACGCGATGAGAGGAAGATATGGAGAAGGTGTACTCAACGAAAATGGAAAGAAAATGCTAGATTATTGTAGAATGAATAATCTAGTAATAACGAATACACTATTCAAACACAAGGACATACACAAATACACCAGGGAAGTGATAAGCAGGAACGAAAAATCTATAATAGACTACGTACTAGCAGAACAAGGGAAAAGGAGCAAAATAATAGACCAAGAGTAAAAAAAAGTTACGAAATTGGAAGTGATCACTATCTAGTAGAGACGAAAATAAAGGAAGACTACCAAGCTAGCGATAAAAAAAAGCAGAGACCAAATATAGCAATAAACTACAACAAGATAAGAACATAAAAACTAAGGGAAAAAGAAATAGCAAAAATCTATAAAGAGAAAATAGAGGTGAAATTAGTAAAGGGCAACTATAGACAAGAAGTAGAGGAAATATGGAACAAATTAAAGAAAAATATACTGGAAACAGCACAAGAGACATGTGGGACAAAGCAAAACACAAACAAGAAGCAGCAGACAGCATGGTGGTCGCAGGACATAAGAGAGAAAATAAAGGAAAAGAAAAAAGCATGGCAAAGATACCTAAATGACAAAAATAGTAAAAACTACGAAGAATACAGTTTAAAATAGTAAAAGATAAGGTCAGAATAGCAAAGAGCAGGGAATGGGAAAAGTTCGGAGAGACAATGGAGAAAAATGCAAAGGAAAACCAAAAATTACTCTATAAAACACTAAAACTAAACAGAAAAGAAAAAGGACAAGAAGTAAATTATATACAAGACAATCAAGGAATATTGCTGAAGGACAACGAAAAAATACTGGAAAGATGGAAAGAATATTTTGAAGACTTACTATCACAAAATGGTGGAAACGAACAGAAGACAAGAGACCAGAACGACTCGGAAGAAGATATAGAGATGATCAATGGACAAGAAATACTAGAGATAATCAGGGAAATGAAAACAGGGAAATCACCAGGACAAGACCAGATCACAACGGAAATGATTAAACATATGGGACCTGCAGATAATGAAATACTACTAAAATTAATAAACGAAATATGGAGGACGAATAAAATACCCAGAGATTGGCAAGTATCGTTAATCGTACCGATACACAAGAAAGGCGATAAGACAAAATGTTCAAACTATAGGGGTATAACACTCATAAGCATAGATATGAAAATCTTAGAAAAAACAATTAACAAAAGAATACTAGCAAAAATAGAGCAGACGCTAGAAGAATCGTAATGTGGATTTAGGAAAGGAAGATCCACACAGGACAACATTTTCACGATAAAACAAATCACAGAAAAAAGAATTGCAAATAATAAAAACACATACCTAGGATTCATCGACCTGGAAAAAGCATTCGACATGATACCAAGAAATAAATTATGGAAAATCCTGGAAGAGAGAGGTATAGAAAGAAAGACAGTCGAATTAATACAAAACATATACAACAACAATACCAATGCAATAATACACAAGGGACAAACATCAAGAACATTTCAGACAACCACTGGACTAAGACAAGGAGGCGGGCTCAGTCCTACATTATTTAACATATACATGGATGAAATAATGAAGAGCATGAAACCAGAAACCAAAAAAGCAAACATAGGGTACAAAAACATGCAAGTTGTAAAAATATCGGAAGGAGCATTCGCTGATGATGTAGTAGTGATAGCAGAAAATGAAGGTAATCTGCAGCACAACCTTTGTGTATGGAACAGACACCTAGAAAAGTATAACATGAAAATGAACTATAACAAAACAAAAGCGATGGTAATAGGAAACCTGAAAGAACAAATAAATATAATGATAGAACAACACACAATAGAACAAGTAGAAGAATTCAAATATCTGGGAGTAGCACTGACAGAAGATGGAAAAATGAAAGGCGAACTTAGTAACAGAATAAACAACACAGCTAAAACATACCACGCATTGAGCAATATACTGATTAACAAGAAAGAGATCAGCAGAAGGACAAAAATAAATATATATAAAAGCATATATAGACCTATACTGACATGGAAGCGAGACGTGGAAGCTAACGAAGAGGGACAAAAGTAGAATACAGGCAATGGAAATGAAATATCTCAGAGGAGTAAAACAAGTTACGAGAAGAGACAGAATAAGAAATGATGACATCAGAGAAGAACTGGCAATTGAAGCTGTAGATAAGTATATAGAAAAGAAACAACTAAACTGGTGGGGTCATTTAATTAGGATGGACAAAAAGAATCAAACAAAACAGGTATGGGAAGCAAGAACTGAAAATAAAAGAAGAAGAGGTAGACCAAGAAAAGAGTGGGACAACATAATAGAGGACATAATAATCAAGAAAGGAAAAACAGTCAAGCAAGCAAGAGAACTGGCGAAGAACAGAAAGGAGTGGAAAGAATTTACAAATGTATAAACAACAGTAATTGTAAACTATAATGTTAATGTAATAGCCTACACCGAAAGGTAAAAGGCAATTGATAATATATATATATATATATATATATATATATATATATATATATATATATTAAGAACCTTAATTACCTTGTCGGGTATTAATACAAGTATTTGTATTAATTAATCCCATTGATATGAATACCGACATATCAAAACACTAAGAACTTACTCACACCACAATGCGTATTGTTATTGTATCAAAATTACATACGAGTACAGTAGTATCATTGTAGTTTACATTTAGCGATAAAAAAAATACAAGCCGCAATATCATGTATCCCACTATTAGAATATATAGGTTGCACACATGTTTGCTAAAAGGGCACGTTGTACACGAATAGTATGCAAAAATTAGCCAACCAAGCATCTGATAACATTGTGAAAAATTCAATTTAGACAACTAAACGTCGTATCAGTTATCATTAGCACTTAATTGAAGCTTTTAAAGCAAACAACAAAAACAACTCAGACTGTCAATAAAACTCTCGCCAGCTCGAGGAGGAAACTGGATACACGTGAATTACGAATGAAAGACGAAAAAAAATGGGAATGTAATAAATATTCCAAAAGACAGCTCTGGGCAAGACGCCCGCATGATTCAACCCTTTGAAAAATTCACAACGTGCATACATAACCGCTGCAACACAGGAAATACCACTCGTGCGCTCTCTAATTAAATTTTTAATGCGGACAAATTGTGATTATTAAGCATTGCCGCGTTTGTGAGTTGCGTGTCGCGGGGATGCCCGCATCAATAAACAGACGCGTGTTATTAAGATACCGCTTGAAGGAAACGTCGATCGCATCTCAATTTCGGTTATATACCGCATGTGAGTGGGTGGGTGCATGCTAATAATTTTTCAACCAGATGTTATTTGGGCCTAATGCATGCGGCAATGTTATCACGCACATCAGCATAATGAATGGTTGATACTTCAAAGCTGTATGGATTTGGCATTAGGAACTATAATTTAAAAAAACGTCTACTTCTATAGGGCATAACAACATAACAACAGACGTGAGGTTTTTCCACAGTTTAAGGAAGAGGAGTTTAATCAATCGGTATTCACCTTCACTTCACAGAAAGAAAAACTGAGAAAGGTGATTCGCGAAAATTCATGTTCATATAATTCGAGCAGTAGCCTACACCGAAAGGTAAAAGGCATATATATATATATATATATATATATATATATATATATATATATATATATAATTCGAGCATATTATACTTTAATTTGCTGTGTTCTGCTTTTACATATCTAATATTTAAAACATTTAAAAAAGATTAAATTAAATTAGTATTAAAACAGTATACAAAATATCATATATCTTGTTATGATATTTCGTATACTGTTTAATACTAATTATCAAGTGCATGTCAGGTAGCGAAAGAAGAGGGTCATAAAGCCTAACCTGGACAACAAAGGCGCACTGTGAGGAAGACACCCGTCGAGTGTTGAATATTAAACGCGCCACTTAAAATATAAACGTTACTTACCTGCGAGTACATGTCGATGGCCTTATAAGGGTTTACCGCCACCAGGATGGATCCCGTATAGGTCTGTAAATCTAGTTAAGGAAAAAAAAATAGGTGACGAAAATTGCCGGCGTCGACGGAAATCAATGAACTTCTATAATTGAAGTGGATTCACAAGAGGACGCAGAAAACTGTGACCCAATAACGAGGTTACTTCGAACTCTCGAATATATAGTCGCAAGAAAATTGCATCCAAATAACGTGGTTGCTGCGTTTCCCGAAAGAAAGTAGCAACAACAAAATTAATATAGTAATCACATATAATACATTATTTTAAGAAAATTTATAAATATTTAACGATATAAGTGGTCTGTGTTTAAATCATCAGACACAACTAATGATGGCAATGGAAAGATATAACATATCGCTCCGTTGATATAAAAGTAACATAACTACAAAATTTAAAGGATAAATAAAACGATTTTTTACTTTGTTTTTTATCACACTTCAGTTACACTTTGCAACTAGTTTCGGCTAAGCTCTAGCCATTTTCGAGCTCCTCCGATCTCCTCGAAAATGGCTAGAGCTTAGCCGAAACTAGTTGCAAAGTGTAACTAAAGTGTGATAAAAAACAAAGTAAAAAATCGTTTTATTTATCCTTTAAAATGAATTATCACAAAGTAGACGCCTTAACAATCCAATATTTACAAAATTTAATTTTATGTTAAAAATCCATCCTTCCTAAACACATATACTTAATGTACATACATTAGTATGTTAGATTAAATCATAGAATTATATAACACTACTGAGCAGATTTTCACGCTTGCGAGAATGGTGGAGGAAGCGTTGGAGTGCAAAGGGAGAATGTATGCGGTGTTTGTGGATTTGAAAGCGGCGTATGATTCAGTTCCTAGAGGAAAGCTCGTGGAGTGTATGGATAGATTGGGCATGGAAGATGAAAGTATGATGAGTGGGTGAGAAGTATATATAAAGAGGCGTGGGCAAAAGCGAGAGTGAATGGAGAAGTGTCTGAGAAGTTGAAGTGTCTGAGTGGTGAATGTGGAGAAGACTAAATGGATGATGTTTAGGAATAGGGGTAGAAGGGGTAGAGTGGAAGAGCTGAAATGGAAGGGAATAATGATTGAGAGAGTGAATGTCTTTAAATATTTGGGCTTTTGGTTTGACAGTGGAGGAGGATTTAGGGTGCATGTGGAATGTATGCAAGCGAAAGCGAGAATGGCTTGGGGGATAGCGAGAAGGAAATGGGAGAGGTTGTAGGGCGGTAACCTCGTAATGACGTGCAAGATCTGGGATGCGTAAAACCTATTCTGTTTTATGGAGTGGAAGTGTGGGGATTGCGTGAGTGGGATGTGATAGAGAGAGAGCAAGTTTTGCTCCTGAAGAGTCTGCTAGGTGTCGAAAGGTCGACACCGAGAGCAGTGCTGTTGCAGGAGACGAATCGTTTGAGTATGTGGTGGGAGTCGTGTGTAAGGGTTGTGAAGTTTAAAGAACGATTGCAGGAAT
This sequence comes from Lordithon lunulatus, assembly GCA_963942505.1. Classification (NCBI taxonomy): domain Eukaryota; kingdom Metazoa; phylum Arthropoda; class Insecta; order Coleoptera; family Staphylinidae; genus Lordithon; species Lordithon lunulatus. The sequence continues at coordinate 52,024,545 of OZ012668.1, read as the reverse complement.
TGGGCGAGGAAAGACTGGTCCGGGAGGTATGGATGAGGTGTAAGAGTAGGACGGAGGGTGCTTGGAGAAAGGATAGACGAAGGATGTATGAAAGAGTGGATATGTCTGAGGTGTGGGTAGAGAAGCTGAGAGAAATGGAAAGCCTAGGAACTGAGGTAAGAGAGAGATTGAGAGATATTGAGTGGCAAGAACGGCAGACTAGAATGAATGAGAGCTCTTACAACCCTGGCTACGTAGAGTGGCAAGTGCGTGGGAAACTCCCGAGTTACTTAGCCAGGGGTGAGTGGAGCAGGGAGGACAAGGTATGCATGGTAAGAGCGAGGTGTGGGTCAGACGAGAGAGGGAGGAAAGTGTGGATAGGTCTGGGGTAGTAAGGGAAGCGATACGTGGTGACACCTTAGCGAAGAATGTGAGGCTGTGAAAGCAGAGTGGATGGGAGACTGCAGAAAACTAAATGAATGGTTAAGCGAGGATGGGGAAGGCGTGAAATTCTGCAGGAGGCTGACGTGGGAGAGGAAAGTGGCGAGGGCAAAGGGAGCGATGATAGATGAGGGTAATTCGTAATTTTTTGCGGAGTTTAATTTTAATTTTAATTTGATAGATTAGGGTAATTGGTATTTTTTGCGGAGTTTTATTTTTATTTTTATTTTTATTTGATACATGAGGGTAATTGGTAATTTTTTGCGGAGTTTTATTTTTATTTTTATTTTTATTTTTATTTTTATTTTTATTTTTATTTTTATTTTTATTTTTATTTTTATTTTTATTTTTATTTTTATTTTTATTTTTATTTTTATTTTTGTTGTGGTTTGTAATGTGGAAGGGCAGTGAGGGAAATGCCAATAAAGGTCTTTTTTTTATAACACTACTGATATTTTAAATTTTTAGGACTTTATACTCGGGTTCATCCGTTTGTCTGGATGAAATCTCAAAGATAGTATATAATATGTTTCGCTATAATAGAATAACAAAACAAAAATAAAATCCAGTTATGTAGGTTACCACGTTTTCCGGAATAAAGGCACACAAAAGTGTAATCCTGTTATGCAAATGAGTGAGTAATAGTTCGTATGTGTGTGTGTGTGATAATAAAGATGCGTTGAATGTGTGTGAAAGTCGTTTCGGAAGAACCCAATCGGAATTCCTCGATGACTAATACCCGGCGTATTCAACGGAGACGAAAAGTGAATGAAAGCAATAACTGGATCGGGTTGATGGCTGTCGTAAAATTATGAGACGGCAACATTCCTGGAAGTTTCCCAGAAGGATATTATGGTTTCAAGATCGTTACTGGTTTAATATAGTGCTGTGCAATATAATTATGTCGATAAAGTATTAAAGCTTTTAGATACTTAAAAAAAATTAAGATTTCATATTTATCTTAAACTTAAAATGAAATAGGAAATTTGTGTGTCCGTAAATTAAAATCGACTTCTCCGCTAGATAGAAACAGGGCTGTATGTATGTATTGCAAGACCCTAGATTGAAATAATATATATGCCCCTCTAGCCAATTTTGGCAAGAAAAAAAAACTCTAAATGTATGGCAATATTGCCCAAAAAATGCATTATAAGGAAATTTATGGTAGTTGCATAATTTATTCGGGTATATACTCCTACGATGCAAATACCAAGAAGTATATGAACTGATAAGTAAATGATAAAAAATTACGAACAAGATACCACTGTCAGAGTTGGTAGATGGTATTTCCAGAATTTATTCGGGTATATACAGCTACGATGCAAATGTATATACGGCTACGATGGAAAGAGATGATTTTATATTCATGATTGATTTTATTTTATTTTATTTTTTAATTTGCACTTTTGTCAAATACACAATGTTGTTTTCTTGTTTCGCCTCGAAACGGAACCTTACTAGATTACAAACTAGATCCAAAACTATAAAGGCATCAAATTAAATAATGAATTAAAAATCAGAAAAAGGGTACTACACTTTGAACCCACGACTCTCACAGTTAAGTAGTGGCAGCGCAAAAAAAGTCGGTCGGCTTCAAAACATTAACTTTGATTAAGGGCTACAATTAATATTTAACCGGAGAATAAGGCTATTCCTGGAATAAATTTGAGAAATTGACGCCAATATCTCAAATTTATTCCATGAATAGCCTGAAGGTCGTTTTAGACAAGACAATATCTTGGCTCAAAAGTTATTCAAAAAATTAATTCATATATCCTCCTCCTATTATTATATGTTTCTGTCTTGTTTTCAAATTTTCCGGAACAAATCTAATCGTGGAAACGTACTATGCTCTGAACGTTATAGCTAGGGAATGCATTTGTTAGCATATCCTAGCTATAATATGAATTTTTTACAAATAACAGTAATAGAATTTTTTTGGCAACATGCTGAAAATAGAAATAATGTTGCTTCATAATTTAAAAGAATATTATCTAATATTTGTGAATAATCTAGTATATACATAATATTAAAATCAATAATGCCGAATCTAACACCAGATAATTTATACAACTTTATTAATTAACTTGCCGCTATTTGCATGCTCATATGGCACCTAAAAGCTGATTCACGTCACCCCCAATAAAGCACCTCCCGTTTCATTCCCCTAAAGAGACACATAAATGATTATGTCTCCCTCTCGGTTCGAAAACCAGGTCGTAACCACCCCCCATTGTGTGGTGCGATGCCTCTGAACGCCACGGAAAAGTGCAACCGCTATGTTTTTTTATAATGATTGGCGGCGCAGTCCATGAAGGCGAAGACAGGGAGGCGGCGGCGATGACGGCGTAAATATTTACGCACTACTGGGATTCTCAATTAGCAATGCAATAAACAAACACTCATCGCACTGTCAAATGCATTAATGACTAACCAAATAATAGTAACGAGTATTTAATGTGTGAAACTATTAATACACCACGGAAGTATGTTTGAGATCTAGAGTTTACTTTTTGAGTATTAGCATGTTTTTGTATTTAAGTAATTGCTTTGCAAATATGTTTTTATTTCGAAAAATGTATAGAAGTTAATTATTTGTAGATAAATTAAATAAATAGAGAGAAATAATATGTATGTATTGCGAAATATGTATAGAAGTTAATTATTTTTAGATAAATTAAATAAATAAAGAGACAAATAATATGTATGTATTTCGAAAAATGTATAGAAGTTATTTGTAGATAAATAAATACAGAAATTATTGCCATGTCGGTTATCTGAATGACTAATCACCAAATAAACTCAATCAAACATATAATAAATAAATTTATAATAATTTATAATAATGGACTGTATAATATGCAACTAGTTATTATTTTCGACGAGTGAATCACAAGCAAATATTAACTAATGATTAAATATGTATAGACATATGTTTGTAAGTATTGGTTTGTTGCCTAGTCTATCCGAAACTAGTTGCAAAGTGTAACTAAAGTGTGCTAAATTTAACAAAATAAAAATTGTTTTATTTATCCTTTAAAATGAATTATAACGAAGTGGCTTATTCGTGATTCAAATGTCAACGGTTTTCATCAAACTAGTGGGTAAACAGCTGGTCTTTGTTATTGTTTCATCAGCTGATTAGATAAAAAATTACACGATTTTGATCACTTGGACGGTAATGCGTGGTTGTTAATAAACTTTTAATAGTTAACTAGACAAACCTTGCAAATATTGTCACATATATGATGAGAAAATACATTTTATGCGTAGAGATATCCCACTAGATTTTAGTTAATTTTCTGCCACCAGATAGAGTACTGACTAGCTTGAATTGCCCATACTTCGTGTTAATTCTTTGAAAGATAAATAAAATTAAATAAATAAATATATTTATTTATTTAAAGGAATATATTAGATCGAAAATTATAGTAGAGTTATTATATATAACAAAAATAATTAACCAAATATCGATAATTGGTTTTTTTCCCCTCAAATATAATTTAGTAAAAATACTTTTTAAATGTTGAAATAGCAACGCTAATATTGCAAGCACGAGCATCACAGCTGACACACGTACCATTGTTATTCACACCCTACTCAAATACGATAAATTATTAGAATATAATCCATATAGATATCCCAAAAGATATCCGTAAAGATTAAATAAAAACCAATTAATCAATTGTAACCGTCTCAAAAGGACAAAAGCGCAGCAGATGTCGACAACAGTTTGATATATATTTTTCAAAGGATACGTATATGCGGTCCTTTTCGTAGCGGACTCGTAGATTCTTGTTGATGACATCTTCATCCAGTGCGGTGAGCCGTGTCATATCCTGTACCCCATCCTCTGGCACCGTCCCTGCAAACAAAACGGATATGTCTTATGGGGGACTGTTTATTTACACTCAATTACTACCCGATTCCATTTAAACCAAACACACAAACAGGCAGCAAATCGGAATACAAATAGATTTCAAAATCGTATGCAGCAAGAAACCGTACGACTGAATCATTGGTGAGGTATTTTAATAGGCATAAATGTATGGCGCTAAAGTGGCGGTGATACATTTTATAAATGTTGTGAAAGCGATAGTGTAAGTGGCAATAAATTGCAAATGCATTTTGTAATTGCAGGCTCGAGTATTATTAATCATAATGTGGCATAGGAACGAATTTATGATTAAAATATGTGATTTAATTGTATGTTGCAAGTTTTTTTAACCAAAATAATATGTATTTGTATTACAGGATTATATCTGAGGTCGGGGAACGGGGGTACTTTACCCGAAATGGGGTAAACATTAAAATATTGAGGGTAATAAGGAAATTTATAAACGTGGCAGCGTTTTATTCTATACATTCTTTTAAACTTTAAATTCAGAGTACGAAATATACGGGCCATCTGTTTAAATTTTAATATTACATTGTCTCTTTTTCAAAATGTGGAAGGCACGGATATGGGGGGATGGGTGCAATTGAAATGTTGTATAAAACTTCATTTAAAACTTTCAATTTTCGTTACATATTCGGCAAATAGCGAAGACTGACACGTTCGACATTGAAAGTTACAACAAAAAATGCTGTTTTAAAATATGTAAATAAATGGAGATACTGAGAAAAAATATTAAATCGGTAAAAACTGGTAATAGAAAATTATTTCTACCGTTTTCTATCTAGAATGAAAATTTATGGAAATACTGAGAAATATTATTAAATCGGTAAAAACTGGTATTAGAAAATTATTTCTACCGTTTTGTATCTAGAATGAAAATTTATGGAGATACTGAGAAAAAAATATTAAATCGGTAAAAACTGGTATTAGAAAATTATTTCTACCGTTTTCTATCTAGAATGAAAATTTATGGAGATACTGAGAAAAAATATTAAATCGGTAAAAACTGGTATTAGAACATTATTTCTACCGTTTTCTATCTAGAATGAAACTTTATGGAGATACTGAGAAAAATTATTAAATCGGTAAAAACTGGTATTAGAAAATTATTTCTGCCGTTTTCTATCTAGAATGAAAATTTATGGAGATACTGAGAAAAAATATTAAATTGGTAAAAACTGGTATTAGAACATTATTTCTACAGTTTTCTATCTAGAATGAAATTTTATGGAGATACTGAGAAAAATTATTAAATCGGTGAAAACTGGTATTAGAAAATTATTTCTACCGTTTTCTATCTACAATGAAAATTTTAAAAAACATTTCCATGCGTTTCCGTTTTCGTTCTTATAATTATTTCGTTTACGTCCTCTTATATAAAGATTCTTGATAACAATATTTTCAAAGCGAACTCAGCCGGATTCAATAATAAACTCACTTGAGCGTGGTCAAGTCATAAATTAAAGGTAATAAACACTAAAGACATTTATCATTTACACATCCTGCCAATTAAATCAGCAGTTGAGACTAAACAAACGAACTGCACTTCCTTTAGACAAATCAATGTTTTTTGTTTGTTTTAACAGTTTTTCCAGAATAACACTAGCGAATTGTTGCAAATTTATTTCTTATTGATGGTATCTCAGGGTATCAATTTCGTTTTGAATCAGAGACATTAATTATTCAGATTATACTAGTATATAAGATATTCTATTTTTTTTTAAATAGTCATTTTATTGGGATATGGTATTATCTTTGACACCCCAATATGGTGTCAAAGATAATACCATATCCCAATAAAGTGACTATTTAAAAAAAATAGAATATCTTATATACTAGTATAATCTGAATAATTAAGGTAATGAATAAATAATAATAATTTTATATTTAGCTTGTTAATAAATTAAGTGGTGTAAACATAATTTTTGCATGAAATTTGGTTTGAGCACAAGCCTATAATATATAACTACTTGTAAATTGCTAAAAGCATATATGAATATTCCATGTACTCATTTTAACAATCATTTACAAAATGTAGAACCATATTTCAAGTAATTAAAGTACATTACTATTAACTACAATCATTCAGGAATTGATTTGTATATATTTAGAAAATATTACATTGTTATAATTTAAGAAATGTACAAAATAATGTATGCTTGTTGCCCCATAAGCAACACATTGTAACATAAAATCATGGCGCCTTCTTAAGCAAATTACTCGACTAGCGTTCATGAGTGTCACGAAATGTGATTCTTTAATGGTTCCTTCTCAAATGAAAATCGCGAAAACCACAAAAACTTATAAAGGCACCTTACACGAACAATATTACTATCAATATTCTAGAATAATGACAGTATTACTGTATGATAACATGTTTAAAATATTCATTATTCTAAAATATTGCCAGTATTACTTATCATGTAAGGTATGTAATGATGAAATGAAGAGAATATTGATGATTATCCGGATAATGGATTACGTGATAAATATAAAAGGAGGATTGAAGCAAATATTGACAGTACTAGGATTGACAGTATTTTTGACGGTGTAAGGTGCCTTATAGAGTTCATAACATAGGCATCTTGGGCCAACTTGGTTTCGATTTAGTATCCGAGGATACGCTCGTTTCTTCGGATACTAAATCGAAACCAAATATAATGAAATGAGTAAAATTGACACTTTGAGAAGAAGGTAATCATCATTATCTGGATTAAAAAATATGCCCTTAAATGATTTAACCTTTATAAGGTCAGTCAGTATATAGATTTAGCACAAGAGACATGTGGGACAAAGCAAAACACAAACAAGAAGCAGCAGACAGCATGGTGGTCTCAGGACATAAGAGAGAAAATAAAGGAAAAGAAAAAAGCATGGCAAAGATACCTAAATGACAAAAATAGTAAAAACTACGAAAAATACAGTTTAAAGAGGAAAATAGTAAAAGATAAGGTCAGAATAGCAAAGAGCAGGGAATGGGAAAAGTTCGGAGAGACAATGGAGAAAAATGCAAAGGAAAACCAAAAATTATTCTATAAAACACTAAAACTAAACAGAAAAGAAAAAGGACAAGAAGTAACTTATATACAAGACAATCAAGTAATATTGCTGAAGGACAACGAAAATATACTGGAAAGATGGAAAGAATATTTTGAAGACTTACTATCACAAAACGGTGGAAATGAACAGAAGACAAGATCAAAAAATATGCCCTTAAATGATTTAACCTTTATAAACACTTTGAGAAGAATGTAATCATCATTTTCTGCATCAAAAAATATGCCCTTAAATGATTGACATGTAGTAGAATATCAGTAGTTTGTTTTTTTTCGTTGATTTTTCATCTTCGCGTACTTATCTAGAGGTTCATAAATTGAAAATCAAACTGTATACTTATGTATACAGTATACAGGACAGAATTTCAATAAGAACTACTTTCAACCTAAAAATAATTTACTTTTATCATTAAAAACAAATTATTTTTAGGTTGAAAGTAGTTATTATTAAAATTCTGTCCGAAGACAAAAAGTGGTAAGTGTCTTTGATCACTAATATCATTATAACGTGTAACTTTGTAAAACATAGCATCTCATTACAATTTTATATTTAGCTGTGTTACTTATAGCAGGGCAATTTCTGCGAAATGTTTTGCTTGTGCTTAGAAAGTGCGGCAATACGTCTCCGCAGGCAAAACCAATGCAAGTAACAATTTAAGTCCCCTTTATTATTAGGAACGGCAGGTGGTGTGTCTGGTTTTATAGGCGAAAGGATAGCGGTATTACTTTGCCACCGGAGTGAGTAGTATAAATTGAAATGTTACAGGCTAGGGTATTACAGGTATATTTAATATTTGCACGAACTATATATTTGATAGTGGATATATATATATTGGCGTTGGCCGGGACTGCTTTCTCAAGATAATTATTAGTTATTGTATAATCAGTGTTTTAAGTTAGTTACTCAGTTGTTAATAAAAATGTGTTAGTTAATTGTGGCGAAGGACTTATTATTTATTGTGTATCTAATAATATCCTCCAAAGAACACGCCCTGGATTTACCGGACCAAGTACCTGACCATACTAATTGTTATTAGTAATAAAACATCAAGATATGTGATACATCTAATTAATACAACGCCCTGTATATACTATACGCTCGCTCCGATATATATATATATATATATATATATATATATATATATATATATATATATATATATAAAGATATCTATTTTGAATATAAATTATTTAGTATTGGCGATTCAAGCCGGCTGATACTCCATCTGGTGGCACGAAATCAACAACATTTAGTACAGAATTTGTTTGCATAACATTTGTTTTTTCATCTTATATATGACTATAGAGCCAAGGTTATACTATTAACACCTTAAAAGTACATTAACAATCGCGCATTATAGTAGAAGTGACTGAAATCATATGATTTTAATGCAACCAGCTGATCAAACAATAACAAAGATCTGTTTACCTACTACTTTGAAGAAAACCGTAAAATTTTGTATCGCGAATATGTATTGCAACGTTAGCTAAAATCCTTTGGTTACAAATTATTTTAGTCAACGTTACAATTCTTAATCAACGTCTGATAAAGAAATGTGGCCACACAAGAATTACAGATTAGTGCTATGTTTAAGCTTTATGTTAATAAAATTATATACTCCTAAACACAAAAGCATGTTTCAAACAAATTTGTTATTTGAAATCTTATGATGGTCGGTTATTGCTGAAATAAAATAGATTCATTGTAGAATATCTTGAGGATCAATGAAATTTAAAAAAAGGGCTATCAGCCGTGAGGCTTTTCCGCAGGTAAAGGCAGAAGCTCAGAGGAGTTTAATCACCCAGTATTTACCTTAACTTCACAGAAAACCTCTGAAAAACTGTAACAAGGTGATTCACGAAAATTCGCCCCGATGGGGATCGAATTCAGGCTCCCCAATGCCCAAAGTACGAGACGGACGGCGCCTCTAACCACTCAACCACTGAGCTGGGTGTAAAGAAAATATTTTTCCAAAAAAAATCTAACTAGGTTCAGTGGAAGAGCAGTCATATGCATTGCATATACTAGACTGGAACTGCGCCTTATTTCCCATAAATATGTATTTTCTAGTTTCTATGTTCTATGTTCTATTTTCTATATTTTCTATTTTCTATTTTCTATTTTCTATTGTTTTCGTTGTTGTTACTGTAAACATGTGTTGATATAGTTTTTATATGTATAGAATTATGTATGACAAAGGGAAATAAAATCCATTATTATTATTATAATAATTATATAATCCACTAATTTTCCGAGAATCTCAAAATGCCGGGAAGAGTAATTCTAAATTTCCAGTTCCCGGGAATAAAAAATAATAAAAGAAGAGAAAATATTACCCCCTTCTATTTTTTCTTTGTTTCTTGCTCTAGCTGTATGAGCATTGTGTATTGGGGGAGGTGTGTATTTTTTGAGCGGTATGCCAAATAAAGGTCTTTTTTTATTATTACCCTCTTCTATCAAATTAACCCAAATAAACCTGAAACTTTTTTATTCAAATTTTGAAGTAAATGTGTTTTACATTATTGCTCTAAGTTATATTAATCATTATAAAAGTGTTATACTTACGCTAGTTTTTTAAAAAAAGGATTTTCATGATGTTCTTTTAAAGGAACGGTAGGAACAGTCAGTATATAGATTTAAGTATCTTCTACAGATTACTTTATCCCAAGTGTTAACAGTCAGTATATAGATTTAGCACAAGAGACATGTGGGACAAAGCAAAACACAAACAAGAAGCAGCAGACAGCATGGTGGTCGCAAGATATAAGAGAGAAAATAAAGGAAAAAAAAAAGCATGGCAAAGATACCCAGATGACAAAAATAGTAAAAACTACGACGAATACAGTTGAAAGAGGAAAATAGTAAAAGATAAGGTCAGAATAGCAAAGAGCAGGGAATGGGAAAAGTTCGGAGAGACAATGGAGAAAAATGCAAAGGAAAACCAAAAATTATTCTATAAAACACTAAAACTAAACGGAAAAGAAAAAGGACAAGAAGTAACTTATATACAAGACAATCAAGGAATATTGCTGAAGGACAACGAAAAAATACTGGAAAGATGGAAAGAATATTTTCGAGACTTACTATCACAAAATGGTGGAAATGAACAGAAGACAAGAGACCAGAACGACTCGGAAGCAGATATAGAGATGATCAATGGAAAAGAAATACTAGAGATAATAAGGGAAATGAAAATAGGGAAATCACCAGGACAAGACCAGATCACAACGGAAATGATTAAACATATGGGACCTGCAGGTAACGAAATACTACTAAAATTAATAAACGAAATATGGAGGACGAATAAAATACCTAAAGATTGGCAAGTATCGTTAATCGTACCGATACACAAGAAAGGCGATAAGACAAAATGTTCAAACTATAGGGGTATAACACTCATAAGCATAGGTATGAAGATCTTAGAAAAAACAATTAACAAAAGAATACTAGCAAAAATAGAGCAGACGCTAGAAGAATCGCAATGTGGATTTAGGAAAGGAAGATCCACACAGGACAACATTTTCACGATAAAACAAATCACAGAAAAAAGAAATAATAAAAACACATACCTAGGATTCATCGACCTGGAAAAAGCATTCGACATGATACCAAGAAATAAATTATGCAAAATCCTGGAAGAGAGAGGTGTAGAAAGAAAGACAGTCGAATTAATACAAAACATATACAACAACAACACCAATGCAATAATACACAAGGGACAAACATCAAGAACATTTCAGACAACCACTGGACTAAGACAAGGAGGCGGGCTCAGTCCTACATTATTTAACATATACATGGATGAAATAATGAAGAGCATGAAACCAGAAACCAAAAAAGCAAACATAGGGTACAAAAACATGCAAGTTGTAAAAATATCGGAAGGAGCATTCGCTGATGATGTCGTAGTGATAGCAGAAAATGAAGGTAATCTGCAGCACAACCTTAGTGTATGGAACAGACACCTAGAACCAAGTACAACATGAAAATGAACTATAACAAAACAAAAGTGATGGTAATAGGAAACCGAAAAGAACAAATAAATATAAATATAGAACAACACACAATAGAACAAGTAGAAGAATTCAAATACCTGGGAGTAGCACTGACAGAAGACGGAAAAATGGAAGGCGAACTTAGTAACAGAATAAACAACACAGCTAAAACATGCCACGCATTGAGCAATATACTGATTAACAAGAAAGAGATCAGCAGAAGGACAAAAATAAATATATATAAAAGCATATATAGACCTATACTGACATATGGAAGCGAGACGTGGAAGCTAACGAAGAGGGACAAAAGTAGAATACAGGCAATGGAAATTAAATATCTCAGAGGAGTAAAACAAGTTACGAGAAGAGACAGAATAAGAAATTATGACATCAGAGAAGAACTGGGAATTGAAGCTGTAGATAAGTATATAGAAAAGAAAAAACCAAACTGGTGGGGTCATTTAATTAGGATGGACAAAAAGAATCAAACAAAACAGGTATGGGAAGCAAGAACTGAAAATAAAAGAAGAAGAGGTAGACCAAGAAAAGAGTGGGACAACATAATAGAGGACATAATAATCAAGAAAGGAAAAACAGTCAAGCAAGCAAGAGAACTGGCGAAGAACAGAAAGGAGTGGAAAGAATTTACAAATGTATAAACAACAGTAATTACTGTACAGTAGTTACTGTATTTGTTACAATTCTGTAACTGGCGATCCACCTTCGGGCCCTTCTGCAGTATGTTGGTGCATGATTATGTGAGTGTTAGGACTTGCTACTTCAAAAAATCGTTTTTTTAAGTTTTTTTAAATATATATATATATATATATATATATATATATATATATATATATATATATCAATATCAATTGCCGTTTACCTTTCGGTGTAGGCTATTACATTAACATTATTAACATTATTATAGTTTACAATTACTGTTGTTTATACATTTGTAAATTCTTTCCACTCCTTTCTGTTCTTCGCCAGTTCTCTTGCTTGCTTGACTGTTTTTCCTTTCTTGATTATAATGTCCTCTATTATGTTGTCCCACTCTTTTCTTGGTCTACCTCTAAGTATCTTCTACAGATTACTTTTTCCCAAGTGTCCACTGGGTCTATTTGGGTTAAATAATGAAAATAAAAAATCTCTAATATGAGTATTAATGAAAAAATACTCATATTTGCAATATTTTTTTGATGTAACAAATGACAATGTAAATTCTTTTAGGAGAATATAATGATTAACTTCTTTCGGTTAATACTACCTGCACTAATATTTGGTATGCATAATCCCGAACCGTCCGCAATTTCTAGCCTCTCCATTTTGCATAATCTCAATAAGCTGCAGTGTAATAAGTTGTGGGCTCAAAGAGCGATTTATGCTAGGATTTATGCACTTGTATGAGTGCAACGTCTACTCGACGGAATTATTAAACTTAATAATGGATGCTTTTGAGTAACTACAACAATTCAACGCTTAGAATACGTGATGTGATATATAAATGCGGAATAAAATAATAGGATGGTGCAGATATAAATATGAAGAGTGGAATTTATGGGAATTGTATAATTTTATGAATATCAATGTAAACAGTAAAATAAACTGGTATTTTTATTCGTTTCGTTTTTAGTCAAATTAGTTACTGTACCTTGTATAACTTATTAATAATAATTATTTCACACTAATAATAATAATTAATATTATTTTCTTGTAAAATAAACTGACATTTTCATTCGTTTTTAGTCAAATTAGTTACTGTACCCTGTATAACTTTTTAATAATAATAATTATTGTTATTCACACTAATAATAATAATTATTATTTTCTTGTAAAATAAACTGGCACTTTCATTCATTTTTAGACAAATTAATTACTGTACACTGTATAACTTATTATTAATAATAATAATAATTATTATTTTTTCACACTAATAATAATAATAATTATTTTTTTGTAAAATAAACTGGAATTTTTATTCGTTTTTAGTCAAATTAGTTACTGTAGCCTGTATAACATTTTAATAATAATAATAATAATTATTATTATTTCAGACTAATAATAATAATAATTATCATTATTTTCTTGTAAAATGAGCTGGCATTTTCATTCGTTTTTAGTCAAATTAGTTACTGTACCCTATATAACTTTTTAATAATAATTATTATTATTATTTCACACTAATAATAATTAATATTATTAATAGTAATTCATTTCAATAAAGAAGATGAGTAAAACTACTATATTTTTTGCCACTTTAATTGTTTGAAACAACTAGTTTCGCCTAAGATATTATTATAATATAAATATCTGTATAACTTGTATATATGTAAATATATAAGGATTCTCTTTTCTCTAAATAAAATAATAGGTACAATAGGTATGGAAAAAAAGTATGGAAAGAAATGAGAAATAAGCTTTTGATTTTTTCAAAAATAAACATTTGATTTTCTACATGTGCATGACTCATGTGTATTTTTGTTAAAAACATAGAGAAATTGATTAATCTTTAATGATTAATTTAGACAATACCGAAGATTGGAACATAAGAAACCTCTTTAAAAAGACGATGAATATGTAAAATTGGAACATAAGCCTATGTTCCAATTTTACATATTCATCGCCTTTTTCCTTGAAAATTCCTTTCTATTTTTGTTATTTTCGCTATTCTCTAAATTAATCAATAAAGATTTGAAATTAATTAATCTTTATTGATTAATTTAGAGACTACCGAAAATGATTGATTGTATGAATTCATAAAATTTAGCGCACACTTTAATAATCTCGCGGCACCGTGATTAAGAATCACTGCAGTAACATATGAGAACAGATACAGATACAGAGTGGATAAGTAGCAAATAAATTCAATAAAACCTTTGTTTTGGTTTTTCCAAACATTTCCTGGACACGTCGATTTTTAATTTTAAATTGCCAAGTTTAATAAAAGTGTCAAATTGTTTCGATCATTTTTAAATGACATCGACGATTTTTTTTAATTACAACTCCATTTTCGTATTGCGGATTTTGAAAGGGATATATTTTTTTTAAAGGCCTTATAACCGGATGAAATCTTTTTGCCAACAATAATTTTCCAAATGTTAACATTTTATATTGCAGGCAAATGGCCTACCAGCGTTGTTCGTATTTGTTTTTGTTTTATTTATTTGTATCTGTTTTATTTATATGTTTTTGTTTTATTTATTTGTTTCTGTTTTATTTATTTGTATCTGTTTTATTTATTTGTTTCTCTTTTATTTATTTGTATCGGTTTCATTTATTTGTATCTGTTTTATTTATTTGTTCCTGGTATATATGTTTGTATACTCTTATATATGCCCTCGGGCTACCACAGTGGCGATGAGTATCAGTTGACATTGAATGAAGCCGCGCTATGTTATTGAATTTCTCTTATTGTCCATTGCGATTCACACACGACGGCATACCTCATGTCTGCCTTTACGGAATCCAATAAACCGATCAGTGCCGATTTTAATTGAATCGTGCAGGTCTGTGATATTTGTAGGTGATACTCACGAAATTCACTGTTCGTTATTCATTAGTTATCTATGTAGACACGTTCATTCAATTAAACACATGCGATACTAAATGTCACTTTCAGTTTTTCACTTTTTATTTCAATAGTCTTCCAATCGAAATTCAACTTGAATGATTCAAATGTTTAGTTCTTCGCAATGTCACAAGAAGCCTGAAAGATTTTACAAAAATTCTTGCAAACTACATATATGTTGGCCTTTTCTACCACAGTGTAGTGTAAAGGTTTGCATTTTCCTCTATTCTTTTATAAATTTTTTCCATTCTCTTCTATTTATTGCCAGTTCTTTTGCTTCCTTCCAGTTTGTAATTTCCTTTCTAATAGTTCTGCGTCTGCTTCATCCCATTTTTTTTCTTGATCTTCCTTTTTTCTTGTTTTTGATTTTAGCTCTCCATATTCTTTTGACTGATGCTGCCTCTACCATCCTAATTGTCTTTTCTCTGTGTACTTTATTGTCGGCATTGAGAAATTAAGAGAGAGAATTTTTAATTCAGTAAATACTTTCAAAACAATGTAAATTTTGCAGAAGTTTACAATTCACTAAGTTTGCATTGCCAGGCGTGTATAGTTACAAAGGTAGGTATTTTTAAAAACCTACAATAGAAATAATGAAGCATTTTTCCTATAACTGAGTATTTTTTAAACGAAGCACGATTTGAAAAAATAGATATTCTTTCTTTGTTGTTTAGAATTTGGTTTAACATATGCCAGTTCATTTTGTCAATCCAGTTACCAAACACCCTGTATACTTAAGGTAAACAATTTAACTTAACGAAATAAATCAAATATAGATCTAAATCTTCTAGAGGTTCAAAAATGAATCTGAGATGAATAGATAATTTTTAATTTATATAAATCTTTGAACCCTGTTTTCTGAACTTTAAGATTAGGTTAATTCGTTCCTTTCTGCAGAAGGGCGATAATTGGAGGCAGAAATGTTGGATAATGATATTTGAGATGAATCGTTTTCCTTGCATACAGCAAGAATGCGTAAAGCTTACATTTCAACAATCGAATTAGGATTCTGTGAACGTCCCCGAGAAGACCCGCGCAAGCAAACTATCAAGATGTGTGTTATTTTTCACCACAATACTTCCGCTCGATAGCGCTTTAGTTTATCCGGTATCCTTATCTGCATTAGGAAATAAGCTGTGCACGCGTTAGTGATTTTGCAACGAAATTTTAAAACGCTACTAAAATATAAATCTAGGCCCTATAAACAGTACGGTTTCAAAGATTCATACACAAAACTGTTGCACTATTATTTTATCCAACTCCCTTAAAATCGGCAGGCAGAAATCTTAATCCACCTTTGAGGTATTATGGGATAAACCCTCGCCTTTTAAGGTCCATATATACAAGATGTATACGTTTATTTATATTATACTGTTGTATAAATAAAGTTTACTGCAAGGCAGGTAATATTGTGCATTTGGGCTCAAATATATATTCAAGATTATAGAAGCTGTTCTATACCAAGGGAACGAAAATGAAAATGAAAGTATAAAATTTCATTCTAAAACAAAAATAAACAAATTAGATCTAGATTCTAGAGGACAGTTAATAGTTAAATAAATCGACATTTAAGAACAAGAACTAGAATTATTGGTAATGTAAACCTTTTTTATGAATTTAATTAGTTTAAATCAGACATATACAGTTTTAAAAAAACATTTAAAATCTAGAGTCTAGAATGTACCAGAGGCCGTTACTCCCACCTTTTGTTGTCTTCTATATTCTCGAAAATATAAGAATAAATATCGATTTGCAAGATGTTTGTCGTTTTATATTTAAAATCAAAACAAATTTTAAATCATTAACCAACCATACATTACTGAAAATCAGGAGTAGCTCTTGTATTAATAAATAAATAATAATAATAAATCTTGTTCCAATATTTATTTAATTATTATAATACTTATATTCAATTATATTTATAATTTATTGAAAGTAGTTTTACTGCATTAGTTTTTTAGTTGAATTGTTTTTTCAATCCTACTCTCCTATTTTAATTGTTATATGTGCAAGTTATTATTGGGAAACATTATTTAAATATTATTTTAATTGTTATATTTAACACAAACCAGTACATTGTTGTCTTCATGTACATTCCCTGCATTAAATAATCAGTCTAGCATTTATTAAATGTCACCAGATAATGAACAGACGCTTTTGTTTGCGTTATCAAGCATGTCAGTACATATTTTATACATTAATATTAATTGCGGAGCGTTCTCATTATATGTGAACCGCGTTTGCCTTTCATCCCAAAACGTAAATGTAAATTGGGCAGGTGTTTCGAATTTTAGACATGACAGCGTGCACCTTTACGCTTCCGTTGCAACTCCAGCCTGCATTCAGACAACCTTTTTTTTAAATACGAATATATTTGAATAAAAGTTAGTTGGAAAATAAAAAGCAATGTTTTAACTAAAATAAATTTGATGTGGATATATCAGATTTTTTTATACTTAAACCCCGAAATGTATTTACATATTTGTGTTATGTTAATGTTAATGTGAATATAAACTATTATTACTATGCACATTTCCACATCAGTTATAAACGCAAATGGAGCAAAAATGCTTAAATGCTTAAATTTGATATACAGTACTGTAAATTTGTAATTTATATAGAAATTTAAACAGATTAATTAGATTATTATCCAAAAGACTGTCTTTTATTGAAGAATCTTCAAGTTCCTTATTAAAACCGTGTCAAGTACATGAAATTGGTAATAGTTCTGTCCATAAAATTTTGAAGAGAAATAACTATTTTCCCTATAAGTTTCCCTATAAATTTCTTTTGAAATGTATCCAAAATTAATTAGATTATTATACAGAAAAAAATCGAACACTGTCTTTTATTGAAGAATCTTCAAGTTCCTTATTAAAACCGTGTCAAGTATGTACATGAAATTGGTAATAGTTTTGTCCACAAAATTTTGAAGAGAAATAACTATTTTCCCTATAAGTTCCCCTATAAATTTCTATAGAAATGTATCCAGAATTAATTAGATTATTATCCAGAAAAAAATCGAACACTGTCTTTTGTTGAAGAATCTTCAAGTTCCTTATTAAAACCGCCTCAAGTACATGAAATTCGTAATAGTTCTGTCCACAAAATTTTGAAGAGAAATAACTATTTTCCCTATAAGTTTCCCTATAAATTTCTTTTGAAATGTAACCAAAATTAATTAGATTATTATCCAGAAAAAAATCGAACACTGTCTTTTATTGAAGAATCTTCAAGTTCCTTATTAAAACCGTGTCAAGTATGTACATGAAATTGGTAATAGTTCTGTCCACAAAATTTTTAAGAGAAATAACTATTTTCCCTATAAGTTCCCCTATAAATTTCTATAGAAATGTATCCAGAATTAATTAAGATTATTATCCAGAAAAAAATCGAAAACTGTCTTTTATTCAAGAATCTTCAAGTTCCTTATTAAAACCGTGTCAAGTACATGAAATTGGTAATAGTTCTGTCCATAAAATTTTGAAGAGAAATAACTATTTTCCCTATAAGTTTCCCTATAAATTTCTTTTGAAATGTATCCAAAATTAATTAGATTATTATCCAGAAAAAAATCGAACACTGTCTTTTATTGAAGAATCTTAAAGTTCCTTATTAAAACCGTGTCAAGTGCATGAAATTGGTAATAGTTCTGTCCACAAAATTTTGAAGAGAAATTATTATTTTCCCTATAAGTTCCCCTATAAATTTCTATAGAAATGTATCCAGAATTAATTAGATTATTATCCAGAAAAAAAATCGAAGACTTGTCTTTTATTGAAGAATCTTCAAGTTCCTTATTAAAACCGTGTAAAGTACATGAAATTGGTAATAGTTCTGTCCACAAAATTTTTAAGAGAAATAACTATTTTCCCTATAAGTTTCCCTATAAATTTCTATAGAAATGTATCCAGAATTAATTAAGATTATTATCCAGAAAAAAATCGAAAACTGTCTTTTATTGAAGAATCTTCAAGTTCCTTATTAAAACCGCGTAAAGTACATGAAATTGGTAATAGTTCTGTCCACAAAATTTTGAAGAGAAATAACTATTTTCCCTATAAGTTTCCCTATAAATTTCTATAGAAATGTATCCAGAATTAATTAGATTATTATCCAGAAAAAAAAATCGAAGACTTGTCTTTTATTGAAGAATCTTCAAGTTCCTTATTAAAACCGTGTAAAGTACATGAAATTGGTAATAGTTCTGTCCACAAAATTTTGAAGAGAAATAACTATTTTCCCTATAAGTTTCCCTATACATTTCTATAGAAATGTATCCAGAATTAATTAGATTATTATATTGAAAAAAATCGAAGACTGTCTTTTATTGAAGAATCTTCAAGTTCCTTATTAAAACCGTGTCAGTACATGAAATTGGTAATAGTTTTGTCCACAAAATTTTGAAGAGAAATAACTATTTTCCCTATAAGTTTCCCTATAAATTTCTATAGAAATGTATCCAGAATTAATTAGATTATCCAGAAAAAAAAATCGAAAACTTGTCTTTTATTGAAGAATCTTCAAGTTCCTTATTAAAACCGTGTAAAGTACATGAAATTGGTAATAGTTCTGTCCACAAAATTTTTAAGAGAAATAACTATTTTCCCTATAAGTTTCCCTATACATTTCTATAGAAATGTATCCAGAATTAATTAGATTATTATATTGAAAAAAATCGAAGACTGTCTTTTATTGAAGAATCTTCAAGTTCCTTATTAAAACCGTGTCAAGTACATGAAATTGGTAATAGTTTTGTCCACAAAATTTTGAAGAGAAATAACTATTTTCCCTATAAGTTTCCGTATACATTTCTATACAAATGTATCCAGAATGAATTAGATTATTATCCAGAAAAAAAATCGAAGACTTGTCTTTTATTGAAGAATCTTCAAGTTCCTTATTAAAACCGTGTAAAGTACATGAAATTGGTAATAGTTCTGTCCACAAAATTTTTAAGAGAAATAACTATTTTCCCTATAAGTTTCCCTATAAATTTCTTTTGAAATGTATCCAAAATTAATTAGATTATTATCCAGAAAAAAATCGAACACTGTCTTTTATTGAAGAATCTTAAAGTTCCTTATTAAAACCGTGTCAAGTGCTGATAGAAATATAGAAATGTATCCAGAATTAATTAGATTATTATCCAGAAAAAAAATCGAAGACTTGTCTTTTATTGAAGAATCTTCAAGTTCCTTATTAAAACCGTGTAAAGTACATGAAATTGGTAATAGTTCTGTCCACAAAATTTTTAAGAGAAATAACTATTTTCCCTATAAGTTTCCCTATAAATTTCTATAGAAATGTATCCAGAATTAATTAGATTATTATTCAGAAAAAAATCGAAGACAGTCTTTTATTGAAGAATCTTCAAGTTTTTTATTAAAACCGCGTAAAGTACATGAAATTGGTAATAGTTCTGTCCACAAAATTTTTAAGAGAAATAACTATTTTCCCTATAAGTTTCCCTATAAATTTCTATAGAAATGTATCCAGAATTAATTAGATTATTATCCAGAAAAAAAATCGAAGACTTGTCTTTTATTGAAGAATCTTCAAGTTCCTTATTAAAACCGTGTAAAGTACATGAAATTGGTAATAGTTCTGTCCACAAAATTTTGAAGAGAAATAACTATTTTCCCTATAAGTTTCCCTATACATTTCTATAGAAATGTATCCAGAATTAATTAGATTATTATATTGAAAAAAATCGAAGACTGTCTTTTATTGAAGAATCTTCAAGTTCCTTATTAAAACCGTGTCAGTACATGAAATTGGTAATAGTTTTGTCCACAAAATTTTGAAGAGAAATAACTATTTTCCCTATAAGTTTCCCTATAAATTTCTATAGAAATGTATCCAGAATTAATTAGATTATCCAGAAAAAAAAATCGAAAACTTGTCTTTTATTGAAGAATCTTCAAGTTCCTTATTAAAACCGTGTAAAGTACATGAAATTGGTAATAGTTCTGTCCACAAAATTTTTAAGAGAAATAACTATTTTCCCTATAAGTTTCCCTATACATTTCTATAGAAATGTATCCAGAATTAATTAGATTATTATATTGAAAAAAATCGAAGACTGTCTTTTATTGAAGAATCTTCAAGTTCCTTATTAAAACCGTGTCAAGTACATGAAATTGGTAATAATTTTGTCCACAAAATTTTGAAGAGAAATAACTATTTTCCCTATACGTTTCCCTATAAAATTCTATAGAAATGTGTCCAGAATTAATTAGATTGTTTATAATTTACATTAATAGTATATACATGTATTATATTTCTATTTTAACAACATAAAGTAACCCCATATACACATGTATATACAAAAAAGAAAAAGTTTGGCATGTAATAATTATAATACAAATGTATGCATGACAGATTAGTGAAACTGAAATCGCAAACTATTTGCACACAATAAAAATTGCTTAAAGCTATTAGTTTTAATTACCTAGTCTGGAATAATTAGAGTACGCATTAAAAATGAGGGTAAATGCGATACACAAAAGAAAAGTGGTTTAGATGTGTATCTTAATTTCACAAGAACTAGTTAATTTATTACTATAGCGCTCGAGGTTCTTACCAGTAATGCGTCATGAAAAAAGATAAATAGTTTAATGGAAATTTAATGGCTGTAATGGTTATCTGTGTGAAAATAACTTTATGCAATGCCAATACGCAATACATTGTATATCATGTAAACGTAATGTATTAAGAAATAAAAGAAATACTTTTTTTAAATAAACTTAAATAATAATTTAATAGCGATAGCTATTATCATGCAATAATTCACCGGGTACTGTCTTCAACGAGACCATTGAGTGATCTTTTATACTAAAATGTGAATTGTTGATGCCTCTTTAAACTTTAGCCCTACAACCATAAGATAGTCCTGCTACTATTTATTCGCGATTCAAACGTGAACGGTTTTCTTCAAGGTAGTAGCTAAACAGCTGATCTTTGTTATTGTTTGATCAGCTGATTGCATTAAATCATATGATTTCAGTCACTTCTACAATTATGATTGTTAATATACTTTTATGGTATAAATAGTCTCTATAGTCATGTATAATATGAAAAAACAAATGATATGCAAACAAATTCCTTACTAAATGTAGTTCATTTCCTGCCACCAGATGGAGTATCAGTCGGCTTGAATTGCCAATAGTTCAACTGCACTCATTATTCATTATTTCCATCTAACAGAAATTAGTTAGTAAAACATAATAGTAACAAATTATCTAGGAATATAAATTTAGAAAAATTGGCAACAAAAAAAGCCTGTGTTTTTAGTTAATTTAATATTGCATTTAGGCTTGGTTGTATAAAAGCAAATGGCAAGATAACTATAAGCTATGATTACATTGTTAAATTTTGCATAAATTGTTGTTAACTTTCCATTTCATAAAGGCACCTTACACGGTCAATAGTACTGTCAATCCTAGGACTATCAGTATTTGATTGAATCCTCCTTCAATATGTATCAAATAATCAATTATCCGGATAAATATCAGTATTCTATTCATTTCATCATTACTATACCTTACACGATCAGTAATACTGTCAATATTTTAGAATAATGAAAATTTTAAACATATCTTAAAGGCACCTTAAACGATCAATATTACTGTCAATATTTTAGAATGACAGTATTACCGTACTATAATATGTTTAAAATGATCATTATTCTAATATATTGCCAGCATTCCTTATTGTGTAAGGTATAGTAATGATAGAATGAAGAGAATAGTAATGTTTATCTGGATAATAGTTTACTTGATGAATATAAAAGGAGGACTGAAGCAAATATTGACAGTACTAGGATTGACAGTATTATTGACCGTCTAAGGTGCCTTTTACAGTAATACTGTCATTATTCTAAAATATTGACAGTATTATTGCCTTATTGCATGTATAAATACACATACATGCAATAAGGCAATAATACTGTCAATATTTTAGAATAATGACAGTCTTACTGTACGATAATATGTTTAAAATGTTCATTATTCTAAAATATTGACAGTATTACTGATCGTGTAAGGTATGAAATGAATAGAATACTGATAAATGGCATCGTCGCATTATATATCATAGTTATCAAAAGTGCACTACTAAAAATGTATAAGAATATTATTTTATTATGATACAAAACGATAGTTAATAGCAACATTTGTAGGGCTTTGAAATGTATAAATCTGTTAAACTGCAATATCCTTATTATTTTTTTAGTAGATATATACGTATGCATTCAATCTATTAAAATACGGAAACCACACAAATCACGGAAGCTACTGTTTAACCATAAATTGTAGAAGATAAAACTACACCTCGATAAAACATTTCCAAAGGATTTGCGGCTGCAGTGGTTTGATTAATGCAACAACAAGATCGGAATGATTGCACATTTCTACAGATATATAGCATTTAAACAAGCATGAGGTATTAAATTCCACTTGTATGTCCAAACACCATATGCATTTACAAATATTTATGTAGACATAAAGAAAAGTGTATCCTATTACAGTATGTAATTCGAGAGATATAATTATTACATCTATCATGTCTTCAGCGAGACCATTGAGTGATCTTTTATGCTAAAAGGTGAATTGTTGGTGCCTCTTTAGGGCCCAACAATAGGACAGGTGCAGAAAACTAGTTATTCTGTAGACAAATAAACAGAAAAGGTTTTTAATTTTTGGAAGATTGAATATAAGAACTGCGCAATTTAAAATGAGAATAATAATAATAATAATAATAATGGGTAATAATGGGTAATAATGGGTAATAATAATGGGTAATAATAATAATAATGGGTAATAATAATAATGGGTAATAATAATAATAGTAAAGGGTAATAATATTAATAATAAAGGGCAATAATAACAATAAAGGGCAATAATAATAATAATGGGTAATAATAATAATAATAAAGGGTAATAATAATAATGGGTAATAATAATAATAGTAAAGGGTAATAATATTAATAATAAAGGGCAATAATAACAATAAAGGGCAATAATAATAATAAAGGGCAATAATAATAATAAAGGGTAATATTAATAATGAAGGATAATAATAATAAAGGGTAATATTAATAATGAAGGATAATAATAAGAAAGGGTAATAAATCAACGCAGAAATGAAAATTCATATAATCTCATCTTTGAGAAATATGAAATAAAAAATAATGTTGGTTATGAACTATATTTTCTTCACTCTGACTTTAAATGATTTTTCCCGGAAATTTCCTTATGGGACCTATATCATAATATACATCCCTGATCGCAGAAAAATAATACCTTTCAGAATGCGCAATTAAGAAATGGGGTTGTCATTTAAAAAAATTATCGATGACGTTATTGCTCATGCAAAATCGAATAAAATTGACACGTTCATTAAAAATTGGCAATTTACAATTAAAAATCGACATATCCGAGAAATTTTTTGGAAAAACATAAAAGTTTTATTTAATTTATACGGTAATTGCCACCCTGTATACTTTTTATTGGATAATTTTACAACTATCGATAGCCCTACAACCATAAGGACTATCTTATGGCGCTATTTATATTTCGATAATATTGTGTGCATTCAACTGCACTCATTATTTATTATTTTCTATCCAACAGAAATGAGTTGAGAGTAAAACATGAATTATCTAGGAATCTAAATCTAGGAAAATTGAGCGCAAAAGTAGACTAATCCTAAAATGCTTGTGTTAATAATATGTATGTTTTATATAAAGCAGATACGCCCTTAAATACACAATAGTTATGTTACAAATTTTATTATTACCCTGTAAGTGGTAGTAAACTTAACAATAATAATGGATTATAAACAGACTTAGGGTAATAAACCATTACTGGTATGTTTAAACTAACTAATCTGAACAGTTTTAGTAGAACTCGCTAGTGGAATTACGTGCACCTGTTCACAGCAACTGTTCACACCCTTCCTGGCGTTCGCACACAAACAAAAAATACTACATTTTTTGCTCATACAGCCAGTTCAGAGCACCTTTACCACTATACATTTATGCTTTAATGCACTACCTTGCCAAAGTAGGGCGACTCGATTAAAAGGGCTGATCGTTTCATTCATAACCCCCAAGAATTCCTCAAAGGGACTATTTATATAAACAATAAACGCGTATCATGAAACCATTAGTATCCCACTAATTGAATTAAACCCAAAGGGTGTACACACACATATGTGTATGCGGAAATGTCAAGCCCTTAACCAGTAAACAATCAATAATTTTCGCACAAACTTACCAACGGACGAGAAATCCAGTTGCACCATGGTCGCAAGCTTCGGTTGCCGGGAATATTCAGCACAAAGCACTACATTACAGGTGGAAATGGCGAGGGGTGTTACTTCAGAGGGGCATTACGGACGTCAGAACAAGGGGCTGGGGCTGAAGAACACCGCACGCGCACACACGCTCAAACCGGGCGGACTGACGCACGCAGGACCGAACACCACGACGATTCGAACTCGACTGAGCGGGGTGGGGATGGTTTGCCGCTAGCAAGCGCAAAAACTGGAAAAGTTAGAGAGGGGGAATTTGACAATAAATACATAAAAAAGGTAGTCAGAATACATTGAATTGTAAAAACTTAGCTTTATTTTATTATTATCGTTAGTAATAATAGAAAACTACATACAGTTATTAATTGTTTTTAGGATTAGTCCACTTTGGCGCTCAATTTTTCTAGATTTATATTCCTAGATTTAGATTCCTCGATTTAGATTCCTAGATTTAGATCATAGACACGATTTAGTTTCCTAGATAATTTGTTACCAGACATCATCGCTTAAGTCTGTATGACATTATCTAGTTTCTTAGTGCTCTGTGGTTTCTTATATCATTTTCGATGCAGACACAAACTACATAGTGTCATGCCAGCTCTGAGCTTTAGCGCTCAATTTTCCTAGATTTAGATTCCTAGATTTAGATTCCTAGATTTAGATTCCTCGACTTAGATTCCTAGATTTAGATCATAGACAAGATTTAGTTTCCTAGATAATTTGTTGCTATTATGTTTTACAATTTCTGTTGGATAGCAAATAATAATTAATGAGTGCAGTTGAATCAGTTGAATGCATCCAATATATCTGTCAAAATTTTCAAATGACGTGCCAGCCTGTCAAGGTCACACGTATAAAAAAATTGTTGCCTTAAATATTTATATTAAAACTAACAATAACATAAGCAATAATCAATAATGAAGATTCGTTTTAGCACATACGATATTATCTGCAGCGTGACGGAGTTGCAGAAGTAAGTTTTCACATACATCTGTTACAGGTTATGTTTACAAAATAATATTTTTGTAGGCTCATAGGAATGCGCGTTAGTAATGTCTACGATATCGACACCAAAACGTACCTGATTCGTCTGCAACGCACTGAGGAAAAGAGTGTGTTGCTTTTGGAATCGGGTAATCGATTCCATACAACTAATTATGAGTGGCCAAAGAATATGGCTCCTTCTGGGTTTAGCATGAAGGTATATCATAGATATTATAAACAGAGTTTTGTTCCACCAGACAATAAATCATTGCTTAAGTCTGAATAACATTATCTAGTTTCTTATATCATTTTCAATGCAGACACAAACTACATAGTGTCATACACACTGTAGAAAATGATATAGCAGCGAAATAATAATAAATTCACTTAACAATAACAACACCATAATACACAATGTGAATTTTCCATTTAGAAATAGTTATAAAGTTTAATATATCAATTCTTATATATAAAATGATATAGGAAACTAGATAATGTCATACAGGCTTTAAGCAGCAACACCACACATCTAAAATTTGGTTTGATTTTTTGGATAGCAATATTGGAGTGTTAATATAATTAATGATGTATCAACACTTTATGCATTTTAATATTGTGGCTTCCATGAAAAATTACTACCAGTTTTTCTTATAGTTGAGAAAACATTTGAGGAATAAGAGATTGGAAAGTCTCAGACAGTTGGGGACAGATCGTATTATAGATTTACAGTTTGGGAGTGGTGAAGCTGCCTACCATGTGATTCTAGAGCTTTATGATAGAGGCAACATAATATTCATTGATTATGAAAGGACAATTTTGAATATACTCAGGGTGCACAATGAAGGTGAAAACGTCAGGTTTGCTGTGAGAGAGAAGTACCCTGAGGACAGGGCTAGGGAGTCTACTGCACCCACAATTGAAGATATTAAAGGTTTTCTGAATTCGGGAAAAGATGGCGATTCAATTAAAAAGTTATTAATGCCCAATTTAGGTAAGTGAATCTATTAAAATTGAATGGTACAAGACATATGATTAAATAAATTAAATTAAATAAAAATATTATAAAAAATGGGGTTGTTTTATAAAAGCAAGAACCCAAGATGAATTTTCAACTTCATCAGTTCATATTTTAGTAAGTTGAAAATTATTTTTAGAATATGGCCCATCATTATTAGAGCATGTACTGTTGAAGCATGGTTTTAAAAATTCTGCTAAGATTGGACATGAGTTTTTAATGGATAGAGATATAGAGAAGCTCCATGTTGCCCTCCAAGAAGCGGAACGAATTTTTAATGAAGGGAAAATTATACCATCAAAAGTATGTTTTATTAATATTCTTCACTAAAATTATATCAGATTTTTATAGAGACCAAATCAACTTGACTCACAGCAAGATAGATTTAGTGCATGGAATTCTGACATTTTTTAACCAAACAATATGCTATTATTGGCATATTGTTTGGTTAAAAAATGTCAGAATTCCATGCACTAAATCTATCTTGCTGTGAGTCAAATTGATTTGGTTAAAAGGCACCTTACACAATCAATATTTTAGAATAATGACAGTATTACTGTATGATAACATGTTGAAAATATTCATTATTCTAAAATATTGCCAGTATTACTTATCATGTAATGTGTAGTAATGATGGAATGAAGAGAATACTGATGTTTATCCAGATAATTGATTACTTGATAAATATAAAAGGAGGATTGAAGTAATACTGACAGTACAAGGACTGACAGTATTATTGGTTTAAGGTGCCTTTATGAAATGTCAGAATTTCGTGCACTAAATCTACCAGTCACCATATATTTATCATCGTGGGAAAGCCGTAGTAGCTTTTTTTATTGATATTACTAAACGTATGCACCTCTATCAAGCAACGTGCGCCAGAATATTTTCAACCAATGAGGAGGCAAGTCATTGGTTGAAACTATTACCACACACGCATGAATTGTTGAGTAACAGAGGTGTATATTTATTACTAAAATGGTGTGACTTTTTCAGGGATATATTATTCAAAAGAAAGAAGAACGACCAACAACAGAAAAAAACGCAGAAAAACAGTACTTTTACTCAAACCAAGAATTCCATCCATTCCTCTACGAACAACATCAAAGCCAGTCGTTTGTAGAGTATGAAACGTTTAATCTTGCCGTCGACGAATTCTTTTCTACACTGCAGGGACAAAAAATCGATATGAAAGTCCTGCAGCAGGAAAGGGAGGCAATCAAAAAGCTTGATAACGTGAAGAAAGATCACGACCAGAGATTACATGCGTTGGAGAAGACACAGGAGAATGACAAGGAAAAAGCGGAGATGATTACGAAAAATCAGGAGCTGGTGGAGAACGCTATTTTGGCTGTACAGAGTGCACTAGCGAATCAGGTATTACGAAAATATAAAATAATCATCAAACATATGCCTATAATATAAAAAAAAAACGAAGACAATATTTTGAATTGACCGACTTCATGAATTTTGTGCTGTATGATAAATATTTTTATTACTGAGATTTATTCGTCAAATGACAATAACAACGCAATAGTAGGATAGTACGTCGCGGCCTAAGTGTCTGTAGCTATGCTACCCTCCAGCCAACTATCCAGAACTATCCAGGATAGTATGTCTATTGCTATTTTAGAAGTTGCAACTGCATAGCTAGAAGAAGTAGCAGGGTGCACAATATTATGTCGTAACATTTTGAGAGGAAAAGTATACAAATATTAATTACTCTTATTTACTTTAATTATTTAAATATTTATAAGTGTTTTAAATATATTATATGTCCATTGTAAATATCGCCATGCTAATAAACGTATATTATTATTATTAATAGTCACACGGCCTCAGAGGAGTTTAAGAGATGGTAGATTCATCCTAAATCCTTGAACGAGGGCAATTCACCTAGTTTATAATAAAATTATAATCTTGGTGACGATTCACTAAAGTCCTAATACTCTTGTACACTAACACACGGTAGAAGGACCCTAAGGTCGATAGCCAGTTACTAATTTTAACAAATAAAGTAACTACTACTACTACTACTAGTAAAATAAGAAACAAAAGAAAATATATTAACCTCTCCTGCAAAAGTAATTTGTTCTCGTTTTTAGATTTCGTGGACAGATATAGAAGCCCTAGTGAAAGAGGCTGCTGCTAAAGGAGATCCAATTGCTAAACAGATAAAGCATCTGAAGCTAAACACCAATCATATCAGTTTGTTGTTATCAGATCCATATCCAGAGGAGAATGCAAAACCTGTGATGATGATGGTGGATATAGATTTAGGCTTATCAGCATTTGCAAATGCTAGAAGGTAAGATTATTTTCACAACTATCCGGAAAATGAGATTTCAAGTCTGGCCGTTTTTCTACGACTCCGTGTTACTAAATATGATTTCCAGGCAGAGTGGTCGTTTTTGACGTCATTAACACAACACAAAAATCATTTTAGATATATGTAATTGAATAACTCCCAATTTTTCATAGTAACGCATTACGTTCTTGCAGTACGTTGAGGTATTACTCTTTATGAGTAACCATGTTCATTTATATACATGCGAAATTATTTATATGACGTAAAAATGACGTCAAAAGCGGCCGCTTTTAAGCAACCGCTCTCCTAGGGAGCCAGGGCTTAAGCCCTGGTTTCCTAGGAAAGCGGCCGCTTAAAAACGGCCGCTTTTGACGTCATTTTTACGTCACAAAAATAATTCTACGTGTATATAAACGAATATAGTTTCCTATAAAGTGTAATACCTCAACGTACTGCAAAAACGCAATGAATTACGATGAAAAATTGTGAGTTCTTTTATTACATGTACTTAAAACGACCTTCGTGATTTGTGAATGACGTCAAAAGCGGCCGCTTTTAAGCAACCGCTCTCCTAGGGAGCCAGGGCTTAGAGTCTAGGTTTCATAGGAAGCGGTATCGATGAAAGTGATCTGTTATCAACGCTCTATGACGTCAAACAATATTTTTTCCAAATTATTTATATAAGGATTATAATAAATCTTGTACGCTGATACATTCTGGAAAATAGAAACACATCAGAAAGTCCACTCCCCCGACCATTAATCAATTATAATATATACATGTCATAATTCATTGGAAATACTAAGTTATATTTATTTTATAGATATTACAATCAGAAACGAACGGCTGCAAAAAAACAACAAAAAACTATTGAATCCCACAGCAAAGCTCTGAAGTCAGCAGAGAAGAAAACTAAACAAGTTTTAAAAGAGGTATTTATTTGTAGATATAGGATAGTCCCAGCAAACACAGAAGTGTCGGCCTTCATTTAATGTTCAAGACTAAACGCAAATTTAAGATTTCAATTGACTTTTATATGAAACCGCCAATATTCGTCGTAGAAATAGTATCATGATTAAATCATATAAAATTACGAAAAACAGAGTTGTGTTTACTCTGTCTTCCATAATTTTATATGATTTAATCATGATACAATTTTTACGCCGAGTATTGGCGGTTTGATATCTGGAATTATGGTATTATTGATAATCACTCTCAAAAAGTCTAGTTGGATGGTACTAGACTTTTTTAATAGTGACTTGTGATAACGAAATTTAAAAATGACGTCATTGTGTAAATTTTAACAATTTTCGGTTGTAGATGCAAACGACTACAAATATAAACAAAGCTAGAAAAGTATACTGGTTTGAGAAGTTCTTCTGGTGCATTAGTTCCGAGAATTATCTCGTCATCGGCGGGAGGGATCAGCAGCAAAACGAGCTAATTGTAAAAAGGTACCACCCAAAAACATATCACTCAACTTTATTATAATACAATCTTCTCGTTTCAGATACATGAAGCCCATGGATATTTACGTACATGCTGACATACACGGAGCATCCAGTATAATCATAAAAAATCCATCTGGAAAACCGGTGCCACCTAAAACATTAAATGAAGCTGGAACAATGGCAATTTGCTACAGGTATGTAATAATGCTATCAATAATTAACTTAAGATACAATCCAATTAGTACATGAGAAATAATATTTCTCCGAAACCAATATATTAGTTTATGTTCACAGTATGGATAAAGAATTATATTCCTGGAGAAAAATACGTTTTTTTTTATTGAAATCCTCTTTATTAGGTTCGTTGATCATTTTCAAGCCAATCTTTGAAAAAGGTATGATTCTCGTACATCTGTAAGAAATTGTGGTGTCACGTTTTAGAAAAAAAACTACTGCATATAGTAAAAATTACGCATGTTGCTGGTATTTCTTAGTATAACTAAAATTCGGAAATTCGTCACCAGATATTTTTTTCTAAAGAAAACAACTTATAAAATCGATTTCTTTTAATTAATGCGTTACACATGATAAACTAATGTGCACTGGACACTGGATTTTTTAATTGATTTCCTATATTTGTAGTGTTGCATGGGACGCAAAAGTGCTTACAAATGCCTACTGGGTGTTTGGGGAACAAGTCAGCAAAACCGCACCAACGGGAGAGTACTTGTCAACTGGTAGTTTTATGGTTCGAGGCAAGAAGAATTTCCTGCCGCCATCGCATCTTATTTTGGGCCTAGGGTTTTTGTTCCGATTGGAAGATGGCAGCGTCGAAAGGCATAAGGGCGAAAGGAAGGTGATTCTGAGTGTTCTGGAGCAGGAAATCGAGGATCTTCAGGTGGAGGATAGTGTTAAAGATGAGGAGGAGGTGGTTATTTCTGAAGATAGTGATGGTAAGTTAATAGGTTACTAACACTGCTAGTTTAATATTGCAAACTAAAGGCGCCAACATGTTTTGAAAACAAAAATGATGATTCAAACGAATACTGGTATCAAAATAATTTTAAATATAACAACATTATGTAATGTGGCTCGTATAACACCCCTATCTGCTTTACTGATAGTAATATATCAAAAAAATAATCTCTATATATGATATACGCGTGATTGGCTGCGAACGTGTTTTACCGCATGTCTATAAATTAAGATGGTAATGGCAAAAATATTTTTACATAACATTCTGTTGACCCGCTATAGAGAGTACCATTCACCTCTCCTCAATTTTTTTTTTCATTTTTAATTGTTTTATTTGTCATGTTCAATAGATGACGAGAATGAGAGCAAAAGCGAAACAGGTGATGAAGAAAAAACAGATGAATCCGAAAAGATTGAAGATAATGATGACGTAGGTAAGAAATAAGAATATTAAATATTATTAACTAAGTGGGTGTTATCAATATGTACACTTTAAGCTCTCCCTACAGATGAAAAATGTGAGATAATATAATATAATCATATAATGTGAGCAAACGCCTAGGCAAACATTAGTATATTTATTCTAAACCCATAAAAAAGGATTAAAGAAGCGTTAAAATATACATAAGAATCATCAAAGCAAAAATCAAAACCTGAAAATTCATTTTGGAAGTTTCAAGAGATTCAGATGACAAGTGTCGAAACTTCCAAAATTTTCAGGTTTTGATTTTTGTTTTGATGATTCTTATGTATATTTTAACGCTCCTTTAATCCTTTTTTGGGTTTAGAATAAACCAAATTATAATTAATTAAAAAAAAAATACATAATATTATACTCAATGGTAAAACTACTGGAACTATTACAATTTTTAAAATGCATGTATCTCTATTTATTTTTGGAAGTTATGATATTGGTCATCTCAATGTGCATTATTCTTAATATTATAAAGATGACAAGGTAATGAAGATGACACCTTTACTGAATTTTCTCACAGTCGCGATTTAGTTCCAAGGCCAAATCGCCCCAAGGACTACTACAGATGTGCGCAGTTTATAATAAAAAACATTATTTCTAGATTATGAAAAGTTGGAGAAAATAGACGAATGTGTTGCTGAAGAAGAAAGAGATGATGAATCGTCTGAGGAGGACGAATGCGCATTTCCTGATACTCAAATTAAAATTAGTCATATTGATGGAACAAAGTAAGAGATTACAACAATATCCTAAGTTTTTGTAACTTTTAACAATATTTGTAGGATTAACATATTGACCGAATCGACAACTTTCAAGAATACCAATCAAGACGGTGTTACGCAAATGGAGGAAAGAATGCAGAAGGCTAAACAGAGAAGTCGAACGAGTAGCGAGAACAGTACGAAAGTAAAGAATACTATAAACAGTAAGTGAACACATTTTTCATTTATTTAATTTTGGATGATAAAAAAAGACATTTTAGACACAAAGTCCCGATAGTATTGAAATCCCGATAGTATTGAAATCCCGATAGTATTGAAATCCCGATAGTACTGAAATCCAATAGTATTGAAATCCCGATAGTATTGAAATTCCGATAGTATTGAAATCCCGATAGTATTGAAATCCCGATAGTATTGAAATCCCGATAGTACTGAAATCCCGATAGTATTGAAATCCCAATAGTATTGAAATTCCGATAGTATTGAAATCCCGATAGTATTGAAATCCCGATAGTATTGAAATCCCGACAGTATTGGAATCCCATAATAATTCATAATGCCGACAATATCGAAATTTTTGCATTCATAATCGTGACACGGTGTAAATGGCCTTCATTAACAAATACAAATGTTGAACCTGTCGGCCTTTCGATAGTCTCGTGGGTGTGGGGTCGGACATATCCTACATGTCGGGATTTTGGTGTGCAAATAAGCATTGTCTAAAAGGTACAAACAAATCTAGTGATTATGTAATAATCAATAGAACAAGAAAAGGAAGCCAAGCCACAATTCCCAGCAAAGAGAGGTCAGAAAAGTAAACTGAAGAAAATCAAGGAGAAGTATAAGGATCAAGATGAGGAGGAGAGACAATTAAGAATGGACATTCTACAGGTATGTATTACATAATTATTTATATACCATGTAGCTGTAGCTGTTTGCAGACTCCAATTAGAAGGTAATATACAAGAATCTTTCATAATTTTAAGTAAATGTGGATTTATTAATTTAATTCTTCTTCTTAAACTGCCCTATCCGTTCGTAGAAAGTTGGTGATCATTATTACTTTATTTGCCGCTGTTCGAAATAGTGAGTTTGTTGTTAGTTTGTTGTTTGTCCGAACCATTGTCTAAGATTCGTCATGACGTTCTTCTTCTGCCTGAACCACACTTTTTCCCTCGATTTTTCCTTAAATTATTGTATGTAAGGTATTCTATGTTTCTGGTTGTCTCATTACATGGCGGAAATAAAATAGTTTCCTGATCTTCACGATGTTAACTATATATTTTTCGTTCTGTTCAATACATCTATGTCAAGGTCGTTTTAGACAAGACAATTTCTTAGCTCGAAAGTTGTACAAGAAATGAATTCATATATCATCCTCCCATACAATTTGTCCTTGACAAATATAACGCGTTATATTTTTCCATTCGATCTACCATCCAATTCAATATTTCCAATAATTTGCCGTATGATACGAGACAATTTAGATTGTCTCGCATCTTGACTAACTTTTGAGTCAAGAAATTGTCTTGTCTAAAACGACCTTTAGTAACTCGATCTATCCAGCTTAACATCATTCATCTGTAAACCAACATTTTGAAGGCCTCGAACTTTTGCAGCGTAAGAGTCCAGGACTCCACTTACATGAAGGCCGAGAAAATATAGCAACCCATCATTCTCATTCTCAAATTCATATTTAGGTTGTGTCCAAATAGGATTTTTTCATACGTTTAAATGTTGATCTCATTTGTTTGATTCACTTTTTTATTTCCATTGAGTGGTCCTGGTCATCGCTCAGCACTTTTTGACTAGTTCCAAAGCGTACTTTCGTCCCTCTGGTTGGTTGGTTGTTTACTCACGAGCATGAGTTTTATATTCAATGACTGATTTAGCTTGGGCTGAATAGAAATGAGCCCCTTTAGAAGAATTACATTATTTTTAAATTATTGTATGTTTAATACAATATAATTCAATATATATATTTCTTTTCATGTTAATTATATTATTATAACATCAAAAGAAATAAATATATTTAGTTACATTGATACAATACAATCTGACGCTAGAAAACAAATTGGTGGTTTTCAGGTGATTGTAGATATCATACAATATAAAAATAAAACAAACATCAAACAATTCAAATTGTATGATCAGGTCCCAATTTACAATTAGGTTGAAGGCTAGGGCATAGTGTTGAGCCTAATGGTAAATCCGGTCCTGACATGCAATTTGAATTTAATAGTTTAATTACTGTAATTGAGTATTGACAATTTAATTATTTTATTTAGTCATCTGGATCAACAGCAAAGACTAAGACGAAGAAGAATGCGAAAGAAGCTCAAAACAAACAAAACAAACACCGACCACAAGTGCCTAGACAGCCTAAACAAACCTCAGATGGTCAAGATGTTGATGATGAACCAGTGGTGCAAGCCGACGTTGATATGATCGATTCACTAACTGGAATTCCAAGTGCTGAAGATGAATTGTTATTTGCAGTACCTGTAGTGGCACCCTACAACACTTTATCACAGTATAAGTAAGTAATATAGATAATTAGTTATTCGTGGTACCCTCTCAAAGACATTTGATTCGGTCTGAATCGGTTTGATTAGGTCTGAATCGGTTTGATTCGGTCTGAATCGGTTTGATTCGGTCTGAATCGGTTTGATTCGGTCTGAATCGGTTTGATTCGGTCTGAATCGGTTTGATTCAGTCTGAATCGGTTTGATTCAGTCTGAATCGGTTTGATTCGGTCTAAATCGGTTTGATTCAGATGGTTTCGCTTTAATCTCATTCTCATATTCGCCATTTTTATTATATTTGTTTGAAAAGTAATAAAATGTATATCTGCAACAAGAAGAACATATTGCTATCTGCCCTTAACTGACACGCGCAGCATATGTTTGCTTCACGCCATTTAGAGAAGGGCTAATATTAACTAACTAATTATTCTATTGTATTTTCTTAGATTCAAAGTGAAGCTGACGCCAGGAACTTCTAAACGTGGCAAAGCATCTAAAACAGCCGTTACCATGTTCCTGCACGACAAAACAACCACCACCCGGGAGAAAGACTTACTAAAAGCCGTCAAGGACGACGTGCTCGCGAGGAATATGCCAGGGAAAGTAAAATTGTCAACGCCGCGACTTCAAGCGTTACGTAAATAACTATTTTTTATTATCAATAAACAATATTGTTACACATACTTTGCATTATTTCACTAACCTTCAGCTCTAAAATCCTGGATCCCAGTCGGTTTTCTGCGCCTCTTTCCTCATTTCGTAACACACCAACACGTCGCCCGGCTTAAAAGTGACGGACTTATCGAACAATTGCAGGCCACACTCCAAATCCTTTTTGATCGTGTCAACTTCGTTTTTTAAATGACGCATTGAGAGTAATGACCCTGCAAGAAGATTAAATAAAAGTAGTATGATACCTAAGTCATTACATTTAAAACCACTTTATTAAGATTTGTATCCCTTATGTACTAAAGATGTCCTGTTTCGGCAAAAATAAGTCACTGGTGTATCTCAAATAACTATACGAGTCCCTAAGCCGATTCTAGAACCTCCTCCCGAGGAAACCGATTCTAGAACCTCCTCCCAAGGAAACCGATTCTAGAACCTTCTCCCGAGGAAACCGATTCTAGAACCTACTCCCGAGGAAACCGATTCTAGAACCTCCTCCCGAGGAAACCGATTCTAGATCCTCCTCCCGGTCCTCAAGGTCTTAACCCTCTTCATTTAGAGGTCACGCCAAGGTCATTTCTAGAACTTCTTTTAGCAATCCGATTCCAGTACATCTTCCCGAGCAAGCCGGTTCTAGAACCTGTTCACGGTTGGGAGGATGTTCTAGAATCGGCTTGTTCCCTCCATTTGTGTGCCAATATCACTGTTCTACAAATCTCATATTGTATATTTGCGGAACGGAACTGAACCCAGCGAAAAAGATATGAACGGATTCATTGAAATCACAGACAAGATACAACACTAATACACAATTGGATCTAGAAAATGATTACAGCACCGATGATTATGAGTGTATTGGAGATACTGCTGAATTAATACATAATCGATACTTGATCTATGCAGCTTATCATCATTTATCTGTAAACCAACATTTCGAAGGCCTCGAACTTTTTCAGCGTAAGGGTCCAGAACTCCACTTACATAAAGACCAAGAAAATATAGCAACCTACCATTCTCAATTGTGTCTAAATAGGTTTTTTTTTCATACGTTTAAATGTGGATCTCATTTGTTTGATCCACGTTTTTATTTCCACCGAGTGGTCCTAGTCATCGCTCAACACTTGTCCTAGATATTTAATTTTTTGAATCGTTCCAACCCGTACTTTCGATTGAAAAATATAATTTCTCTAATGCTCTAGCTAGCTAGTGTATATGTAACTCACCATCATATATAACTTCTTCGTCCCGAACCAATTTATACCGCGCAGCCCTTTTCAACACACCCTTCACACATCGCGAGCCAGCCACAGGCACCTTCTTCCTGCCGTCACTGATATCAAACTGTTGCAGCACTGAAGCTTCCCCAATAACTTCTTCAACATCTTTAGCCGGCAGTCGCGAATTGATTTCCTCTTTGAGATCATCCACCAGCTTATAGATTACATTATGGTGTTTTATAGTAACCTCTTCCGTTTCGGCGAGTTCTTCTAGTCGTCTGGGGGTTTCTACATTAAACGCATAAATAATGCCGTTGAACGTTTTGGCTAGTTCTATATCACTCTCTGTTATAGCACCAACTGCGTAATGTACTAAATCCATGGTGCAATCTTCAGAGTCGTACGTGTCGAGGGTGTTTAGAAGGGCTTCCAATGTGCCATCAACATCTGCTTTCACTAGGAGGTTCAAATTTGGTACACCATTATCATCTAAAATATTGAATTGAATATTATCTATCTATCTATATCTATATAATTACGCAAGTAAAAAAACAGGGTTCATTGTATTGGCTTAGCTGCAGCCAGGGGAGTGATAGAACGTTGAGAAATGTGTCATTTGAAAGCGTCATCCTTATAGAACTCTGGGAAATAGGTCGGGCAAAAATGTAGAAAGCGAAACATGGAATTCATCGTAGAGAAAAAAGTCAACTCAGTTTGTGCGCGCTAAAAACCCAAACAAAATTCGGGAAAATTATTAGAAAATGTTAACCAGTGAGTACTCCTGGAAAAGTGCAAAAATAAAAAAATAAGTTTTTCCGAAAAAATCAAGTTTGTGCTCATTGGATAGATAATCCCAAACTGACTGATAAAGTTTAAATTATAATTGCTCTAATTTACCGATAAAGCTGGAAAACGCACAAAATGTAAAAAAGTGTAAACGTCAGAAAATTATAGCCCGTAGCGTCAAAATTGGGACCATCCCAGGAGAGTCCCAACACTGAAACTAATGGCATTTGATTGAAAATATAGTCTAGATGGCGGGAAAATATCGATATTGTTTAAAATTGAACCGGAAAAGCTAGAAGAAAATTTTATTTTATGATAGATAGTGGTGTTTGGTATCATAGGTCTGTTAATTCGGTTGGATAAACAATTTCGAATCAAATCAAAAATCTTCATACTATTTTTCTCTAAAATAAAAGACAGTCACATAATAAATTATAAAATACAGCCGTAAAAATGCCAAAACTACCGTTATGTCAAAATTGGGGCCGTCCAAGAAATGGCACTAAAACTGATGTCGTTTTATTGGAAATTTAGTCTAGATAGCGGGAAAATGTCAAGATTGTTTAAAATTGTCCTGTACTTCCGAAGTTAAGAATTGTTATTGTAACCTCGTGTCCTAATTAACCGGAATTATGAAACAGTTACCTTCAGTAATTTCTTTCGTACGCGGTCCCTTGTTCCTTATCTTAAACCTTCCCATCCGCCGCTTTATATCCAATTTTTCCTTATACTCCCTTTGATGCTGTTCTTCTTTCATTGCAATCACTGAGGCATCCTCCTCTTGTTTCTGCGCATCCTTTCTCTCCTCGCGAGCTTTGATAACAATTCTAGCCCTCTTCTCAGATTCAACTTGCAGCACAAACTCCCCCGCGGGAGGTAAATCCTTCCAACCTTCAATCTCTACAGGATAACCGGGCGATACTTTATCCAATGTATTACCGGCAGCATCCTTCAAGGAACGTACTTTACACATTGCGGTGCCCGCAACCAAAATATCTCCTCTCTTTAAAGTACCTACAAAATGGAATCCATTACAACAAAAAACACATTTAATTATTTCTAAGCAATCATAAGGATGATACAATGATATACAGATCATAAGAGGCATTGAGGGCAAAAGTGGACTAATCCCCAATTTTTAAAATCTAGTTCTATGTTATAATTATCATTATTATTATTAGTATTTCTAAGCAATCATAAGCATGATACAATGATATACATATTTGAGGCACTGAGGGCAAAAGGGGACTAATCCTCAAATTTAAAAATTTTTTTTTTTTAAATTTTACATGATTTATATATATATATATATATATATATATATATATATATATATATATATATATTTGCATACATACATTGGTTTCATATAAATAATATATTAATTTCGGAAAATTGTGCTCCCTCTCAGTGCTGTCACCAATCCACTGATCTGGACAAATTTAGTTTTATGTTATAATTATTATTATTATTATTAGTATTTCAAATCAATCATAAGCATGATACAATGGTATACAGATATCAGGCATTGAGGGCAAAAGTGGACTAATCCTCAAATTTTTAAAATCTAGTTTTATGTTATAATTATCATTATTATTATTAGTATTAACATAAAAATAGATTTTTTTAAATTAATGTCCTCAATACCTCATATTATGTTGTTATGTATTTGTGTTCACGTTGCTTTATCATAATAATGATACATATTCGATTTTCATCATGATCGACGCAAAATGTTGTTAATAATTGTATCCTAAGAACAAGAAACATGCAATCTGTAAGGAATGTCGTCTTGGTTCATGACAATACAGTCCTCACAACGAAAACTACGACTCCTATTTGGCCGGATATAATTATTTA
Source organism: Lordithon lunulatus (assembly GCA_963942505.1). Lineage (NCBI taxonomy): Eukaryota > Metazoa > Arthropoda > Insecta > Coleoptera > Staphylinidae > Lordithon > Lordithon lunulatus. Next base: position 51,984,306 of record OZ012668.1, on the reverse strand, counting down.
TTCATGCCTGGACAACGGACTAACTCATTAAGGTTCGGAGGGATTTTTTGGAAACAGCACTTACCTCTTTGAATAACAACAGTGCACAGCCGTCCACGATGTTGGTGCACTTTACTTTCAACAACAACTGCCTCTACAAAGCCCGTGGGATCAGCACCAACATCCAATAAATCAGCCTGCAAACTTAACGCTTCAACCAATTGATTTAAATTCTGCTTCTTGAGCGCCGAAATGGGAACAGCCTGCACATCCCCTCCCATACTCTCCACCTGTATCCCAACTTCAACCAACATCCGTTCGGTCCGTTCGATATCAGCTCCAGCCGAATCGATTTTATTGATAGCAACCAGAATGGGTACTTAAAAACGCTTTCAAAAATCAAGCTATAGCAACAAGTATTACAACAAAATCATACCATTCGCCTGTCTTGCCATTCGCACCGACTCAATCGTTTGTTCCATGACCCCATCATCCGCAGCCACCACCAACACAATGATATCCGTAATATTAGCCCCGCGTTCCCTCATCGCAGTAAAAGCAGCATGTCCGGGTGTATCCAAAAAAGTAATACGTGCACCCGAATTTAATACAACCGAAAACGCTCCTATATGCTGCGTGATCCCACCAAACTCCTGATCAACCACTCTTGAGTTGCGCAGAGCGTCCAACAAAGTCGTCTTGCCATGATCCACATGGCCCATGACTGTAACAACTGGTGGGCGCTTTTTTAGCTGTTCTTTCTTCGCAGCAGGCCGCGCATATGCGTCTTTATCTTCAACTTCTTTAACCGCATCATTAGGATTTCGGACGACTTGCATACGGCGACCACTGCGCCGTATGGCTTCCTGCAGCTGGCCAATATCATGCACGGCTGTTTTCGCGCCGTGTACTTTGTTTAGGAATAAATCACAGACATAGTTTACATCACGGTTTAGTAGTTGGGCTAGTTCGGAAATCGTTATGCCTCGCCAGACGTCGACGATTTCGGCTTTGTTTTTCGGAGAATATTCCAGTATTCGAGTTGATTTCTAGAATAAGATACTTTTTTTAACTTTTTTGTATGTATTTTTGTAAGTAGAAAAATTCCTTCTAAAAGGTTAGCAAAAAAAAAACAACATAAAATAGGTTGCTGGATCATTATGACCATCTCTGGAAGATTTGTACTGGATTATGACTAAATTAAATTTGAAATTATAAAACATATATAAGTGTGAATCCACCTTTTAGCAATCTACATATCTAGATTTCGATCTTATTAGATCTCGTCGATGTGGTGCCGCCAGATGGCAGTTAACTTTCCTCCTAGGGTTAGTTGTAACATTTTTGTATATAACTATATATAATAAATACTCGAGATATAGCTCAGCTAGTGAGGTATTTAACTTTCTTCCTAGGAGGTTAGTTGTATCATTTTTGTATATAACCACTTGAGGTATTGTGTGAATTCATCCTCACTAGCTGAGCTACACTGAAAAGATCTAATAAGATCGAAATCCAGATATGTAGATTTCTAAGAGGTGGATTCACACTTATATATGTTTTATAAGATTGGCTTTGTGCTGATATCTCAAGCACTCTATTGGAATATTATTTCATAGAGGGCACTACCCGGTGATCCTGATGGCATGAGCATGTTGACGGTTATTACCATATGGATGTGCATTGCTAATTGATGTGGTGCCGCCAAATGGCGTTTAACTTTCCTCCTAGGGGATTAGTTATAACATTTTTGAAATTATAAATTTTGAAGAGTAATGTTTTATATTTATATTTTAATATATTTTTAGTTATAGATATTTTTTCACCTGTATAATAAAGTATTATTATATATTATTTAGACCCTTGTAAGGATTACAACCAATACCAGTTATGATGATGAAATATGCTAGAACTATTTTTTTGACTTGTTATTTATAAGTGTAGTAGACATATGTAATATGCATTGACGTATGCACTGTTGTTGCCATTACTAATCTACCTTCCTTATAATTTGTAGATAGTAATAATTATGATAATTTCGGGTCGATATACAAGTATACTAAAATTGCATTAGTATTCGCGATTCAAATTGAGCCATTTTGTTAGAATATATCGTCGGTTTTGAAGAAGTCACAATTCGAATGAAGATAATAAGTATGTTTTAAATAAAAATAATATTTTGAATTAAAAAAATGGAATTCAATCAAGTCTTCGGAATCTAAACCATGAAATCAATACTGCATTATATTTAACATATGTTATAGTAAATTTATGTGATAAGGAGACTTTAATGCTAAATAGGAAACGGAAGTGTAGAAGATTGTGTTGGGCCATATGCGCTTGACGAAAGAAACGAGAGAGGGAAAAAAAACTTATTGAATTCGCTCAGATTAGAAACCTGGTAATAACTAACACTTGGTTCAAATTACCAAAAAGAAGGCTATACACCTGGACATTCCCAAGGCATAGATTAGATAATATAGTACGTAACCATATAGACTATATTCTAATTAACAAAAGATATAGGAACGCCATTCGCACAGTCAAAACATACCCGGGAGCAGATGTCGGGTCAGATCACAACCCCCTTATCGCCACCCTACAAATCAAACTGAAAAAAGTCCAAATAAAATGTCGAAACCAGAAATTAAAAATCACTATGCTTCGAGATGAAGAAATATGACAAAGCATGAAGACGAACATCAACGAAAATCTCGGACAAATCATGCAGCAAGTTATCGGCACCAATGTGGATGTGGATGAGACATGGGGCACCATAAAAAGAGCTCTGTGGGACGGCAGTAAGGATAAATTGAAACAGAAAAACAACTCCAAACCCCCAAAAGAACAATGGATGACAGATTTTGGCAAGAATGGAAAAGAGAAAACAATACAAAGACAAGAATAGAAATAAATACAAAGAAATTCAACAAGAAATACGAAAAAAAATTATAGAAGCTAAAGAAACATTTATGAGAAACCAATATGTGAAAAAACAAACAAATGGGTGATGTTTAAAAAATAAGAGAATAGCAACTCTTCTATTCTATTGCAATGATTGATAGAGTGAATTGTTTTAAGTATTTAGGCTTTTGCTTTGACTTCAGAGGTGGGTTTAGAAAGCTTTTGGAGTGGGTGCAAGCGTTGATTGAAGTATTTCAATACTTCAATCAACGGTGCAAATAAAGGCGAGAATGGCGTGGGGATTAAGTCTTGGTTTCCTAGGAAGCGGTGTCGACAAAAGCGGGTGGATTTCATGCCATTTTGACGTCACACATTTCTTTTATGTATATTTAAATAAATCTGGTAATCCAGAGAGCAATATGCTTCAAAGTATTGAGAAAATGTCATGAATTACACTGGAATCTGTTGAGTTATTCATATTACATATACTTAAAATGTATCTTGTAATGTGTAAATGACGTTAAAAACGGCCATATTTATAGACACCGCTTGTTAGGAAACCAATACTTTAGAAGAGAATGGAACAGTTGGTGTAAGATCTGTGATGCGTGTGTGAAGCTAATATTGTTGCATGGAGTGTATGAGAATGGGATGTAATAAAAAGGAACGGGAGGTTTCTAAAGAGTGTACTAGGACTCGAACAGGAAACGAATCAGATCAGCATGTGGTGGGCGTTGTGTAGGAAGATAGTACAGTTCGAGGAAAGATTTCAGGAGTTGGGTGAATAGAAACTGGTGCGGGAGGTGTGGATGAGATGTAGAAGTAGGACAGAGAGTGGATAGAAAAAAGACACGAGGATTTTAACAATACTGATTTTGATTTTAACCTTAGAGTAAGACTTATCAAGTGCAATATTTGGTCAGGACGAGATGAACTAACTAGAAGCTATGGATTTGTGGCTTGATCGGAGACCAACGAGGTAGCCCTACGACAGATAAATACAGATCCAGCTCGAAAGAAACGAAAGCCAATACTGATTTTGATTTTAACCTTAGAGTAAGACTTGTCAAGTTCAATATTCGGTCAGGACGAAATGTACTAACTAGAAGCTATGGATTTATGGCTTGATCGGAGACCAACGAGGAAGTCCTACGACAGATAAATACAGTTCGAGCTCGAAAGAAACGAAAGACAATACTGATTTTGATTTTAACCTTAGAGTAAGACTTGTCCAGTGCAATATTTGATCAGGACGAGATGAACTAACTAGAAGCTATGGATTTGTGGCTTGATCGGAGTCCAGCGAGGTAGTCCTACGACGGATAAATACAGATCGAGCTCGAAAGAGATGAAAGGTAACCTAACTGGGTCACGTGATGCCCAAACAAAAGTACCAGCATATCCAACTGATAATAGAAGGTAAAATCGCAAGAAACAGAGGGCTGGGAAGGATTAAAGTATCATGGCTACGAAATATCATGCAGTGGAAACAAATACGCCATAAGGGAGTCTGATCTATACATTGAGAAATAGGGATGAGATGCAACAGGTGGTCGCAAACATCCATTAATGGAATATGTGCAATACCAGAAGAAGACTCAAATTAATTAAAAGTTACTAACTTGATTTTGGCTAGAATAAAGCCATTATATCATAGAAGCCGCAACATTATATTAATCAAATAATTTCGTTAGACGTCAATTCGTTTTATAAGAGAATTTTCAAGGATTCCAGCCCATCATAAATAGAAACCTCGCTATACATATTCAATTTTACAATACTGAATTCTTTAATTGTATTGCTTATCTAAATGTCAACATATATTTTCCTTTTATAATGTATGCAAATGTCGAAAGTCTCATTACATTTATACGATATGCTATTCAGTTAATTCATATCAAAATAAATTAGTAATTCTTTTTTATACCAGTCGTTTATGTTTATCAACACCCCCACTTTTTTATAGAAGTATTTAATTATGCGCATGCAGGTTTAAATGTATACCGATTTTCACAAACCAAAGTTACATTCTAATATCAAGTGTATCAAGTGAGTGAAATGCCAAGATGGTTTTACTGAAATCACTGTAAGTTATTAGTGTATATATATATATATATATATATATATATATATATATATATATATATATAAAGTCGTATGGTAGATTATTATAATTATTTATTTTCTCTAATTTAAATATTAGTTTCAGAATCATTTTTACATGTTTGATAGCAGCGCCCTTAACATCATCAACATCTAGTTATGAATTTCCACCAAAATTCAAGTTTGGCATTGCTTCATCAGCGTACCAAGTAGAAGGCGCCTACAATGAAGATGGTACTATATAAATTAATCGCTATTTCAGACCTAATAAGTGTAATTGCAGGTAAAAGTGAAAGTATTTGGGATTACCAAACTCGAGTTTTTCCAACAAACGTCAAGGATGGTTCTAATGGTAACATAGCCGCCGATTCCTACCACAGAATAGACGAGGATGTGGAGAACTTGAAGAATTTAAATGTGCAAATGTACAGGTTTTCATTATCATGGTCTAGAATTTTACCCACTGGCTCCACGAATGTTATCAATCACAAAGGTGTGCAGTACTACAGGACGTTGATAAAGAAATTGATTCGAAATGGAATTGAGCCAATAGTCACCATTTATCATTGGGACCTGCCACAGAGTTTACAGGAACTGGGCGGTTGGACCAATGAGAGAATGGCTGACTATTTTGCGGACTACGCGAAAATTTGTTTTCGACTCTTTGGGGATTTGGTGAAAACCTGGGTAACACTAAACGAGCCGTATCAGATATGCCAATTTGCGTACGCGGATTCACTACTAGCACCGTTTCACAACTCGTCCATGGGAAATTATTTGTGTGGACATACTACTATTATGGCGCACGCAAAAGCCTATCGCTTGTACCAAAGGTTGTTTAAAGCGAAACAAAAAGGTAAATCAGCAAGGATTTACATACAAACATGTTATTTACAATTTTTGTTGTTGTTGCTTAGGACGTGTTGGTATCACTATTGAAACGCCCTGGTTTAAACCGGTTAATGCATCTTATAACAGCCAAGTTGCCGCTGAAACGCAAATACAATTTTATGTAAGTAATAAAAATATTTAATACATATATTATGTATAAATTATATTTTTTAATCACAATCACAATCACTTAACGTATTTCATGCTATACAATATCAAATATATTATTGCATCATAATTAAATTTGTTAATACTATTAAAGGCACCTTACACGGTCAATAATACTGTTAATCCTAAAACAGTCGGTATTTGCTAGAATTCACCTTTTATTCTTCTATTTATTTATTCTCCTAATATTTATTAAGTAATCAATTATCCGAATAAACATCAGTATTCTCTTCATTCCATCATTACTATACTTTACACGGTATGTAATATTTTAGAATAACATGTTATCGTAAAAATCTTCAAAAATTGACCATGTCCTTTTTAACTACTATTATATCTAAAAGGCACCTTACATGATCAATAATACTGTCAATATTTTAGAATAATGACAGTATTAGTGCTGTCATTATTCTAAAATATTAACAGTATTATTGATCATGTAAGGGGATATAATAGTAGTTGAAAAGGACATCGTCAATTTTTTAAACGATCATGATATAATCATAATACGTCACATTAACTACTTATTTATCAGTAAACCTTTCACAACCGCATTTATTTCACGGTCACAAATTCAATACCGTATTTATTTCCCGGGCTATCAATGAAAATTCATGTATTGTCAAGGAGATTGTGTTTATGAATAATCAATAGTTACATAGGATTATCACCCAAGGAAAAGGGGCAGTTCAACATAAGAAATATATGTTAATTAAATATTCAAACAGAAATTGAATGGATGTGGCTAATTAATTTACAATTAAATGATGACTCTGTTTTTATCACTTTTTAATTGTTTAAATATTTCAATGAATGAAATTAACCATACTACTATGCTTTTTAGTCACTTTTTTATTGTTAAATACAACTAGTTTCGTCTAAGCTCTAGACATTGTCCAGTTTCCCCCGTGACTGACAAGACAATGTCTAGAGCTTAGGCGAAACTAGTTGTTATTAAAACAGCAAAATTAGAATTTAATAAATAACATATTTTTTTTAAAACGGTACATCTAAACCCTAGGAGGAAAGTTAAACGCCATCTTGACGGTTATTACCATATGGGTATGCATTGCTAATTGATGTGGTGCCGCCAGATAGCGTTTAACTTTTCTCCTAGGGGGTTAGTTGTACCTTTTTTTGTATATAACCACTCGAGATATTGTGTGAATTCATCCTCTCTAGCTGAGCTACACTGATGAGATCTAATAAGATCGAAATCTAGATATGTAGATTGTTTTTGTATGTAGAGGTGGGTTCACACTTATATATGTAACATATTTTTTTAGTTTGGTTGGTTTGCACATCCAATATACTCGATAAAAGGTGACTACCCCGAGGTGATGCGTAGACGTATTGATCGAATTAGTGCTGAACAAGGATATACACGCTCAAGACTACCAAGGTTTTCACGCAAAGAAATAAATTACATAAGGGGATCGTGGGATTTCCTAGGCTTAAACCACTACACCACCAAATACTGCCAGGAAGATGATACTCCTGTAACTAGAATTCCTACTTATAATAGTGATGCAGGTGGAAATTGTTATTTTGATGATAAATGGAAACAAACAGGTGCTGATTTTTTGCGTAGCGTACCCTGGGGTTTGAAACACCTGTTAATTTGGTTGAAGCACGAGTATAATAATCCAGAGATTATTATTACTGAAAATGGCTATGCTGGGTTTCCAAATGAAACGTTAAATGACTGTGACAGAATTAGTTTCCATAACGTAAGTATGGATTATTACTAAATCAACATTTACTTCATGATTGTATAATGGTTGAGTCAATACATTTTTAATAATAAAATAAAAACATATTTACTTTGTTTTATATCACTATACTGATTATAGTGATATAAACCATGATTTTATTTCCATAATGTAAGTATGAAGTCTTACTAAATCAACATTTACTTCATGATTGTATAATGGTTGAGTCAATACATTTTTAATAATAAAATAAAAACACATTTATCTAATTTTTGATCACTATACTGATTATAGTGATATAAAACATGACCATTTAAGTCACTATTTAATAAGAATGTGAGTTTTATATAATTTAACCCTTTCAGACCTGGATTATTAAATTAGAAAATATTTTGTTAATTATTAAATTATTATTACACTTATGTGATGTGTAATATATATATATATATATATATATATATATATATATATATATATATATAGTTTAGATTTTCTTTAAAATACCTTGTCGGAATGAAATATAGTGATTAAAAGCAAACATATAGATACTCACAGTAACTAGAGTTATAGTGGCAATGCCACCAGTAGGGCTGAATGGGTTAATTTATTACAAGTTGAAAAAATAACAATTAAACAAATGTATTTTTTATATCCATCAGGGTTATCTGCAATCAGTTCTAGAAGCAATACGTGAACATAGCTGTAATGTTACTGCTTACATTGCCTGGAGCTTTATAGATACATTTGAATGGTTTTCTGGATACACGTAAGTCATCTAATACTGCAGAATGGAAGAACTTATTAAGCGAATTATGCAAATGAGACACAAAAATAGAATTACAAACTATTATAGATAAAATGTTCTGCTGCCATAGTTTTTAAAAGAATTATGTTTTTTTAGATTGAAATTTGGAATGTACCATGTTGATTTTAATGATCCAAATCGAACACGCACACCAAAAAAGTCAGTAGGTGCATACAGGAATATTATTATAAGCAGGAAAATTGATCACAATTCAGCGAATTGCAAATCCTCGCCATAATAGGACCAAGTACAAGCCTGCACAGACACATGATGTTGAATTTACTTTGTTGTTACAATTATTAGTATTATTAGAAATATAAATTTGAAGAAAAAAATAGTTGTACTGATATTTCCCTTCAATTTGGATGAATTATTCATTAAAATAATTAGTGTGTGTGATAAATTCATTTCCAGCAACTCATTCTAAAATAGGAAATAAATGATCTAACTATCTCCCTCATCTATAATATAGCTGTTTTTAGAGAATATTTTTGCACAGGTTTTGATGGCAGTTGAAAATTGACAAATGGAAACACTCCAAAGAATATAATAACTCCTTATTTGTGGGTATGATAATTAAATAGTACATTAATGCCCATATTTGTGGGTATGATAATTAAATAGTACATTAATGCCCATATCCACCAACATCCTATCCATATAGGTTCCATAAGCTATTGAATGGATAAATTGACAACGTCATTGTGATAGAATATGCCAAAACAAATGTCAAACACCTTGAATAGAGCTTGTGATTGGAGCTTTGATGACACCTTTTGTTTAATTATTCAATATTTCCAATAGAGAGAATCTAAAGTAACTACATTCCCTAGATAATGTAATTATTGTATCTATAACGAACAAATACTTATGGGTTCAATAGCTATTGATTCATTTATGGAACATTGGTGAATACAGGGGATATACATATATAGACATGGGTTTCCACCAGAGAGTGAATTTTTGGGCAATAATAAATCTAACATTAATATATCTGGTGATTCTTCAGTCAAATATATGTAAAGAATTCTTGCTGCATAATGCTATCTGACTGAAGAATCACTAGATATATCAATGTAAGATTCATTACTGCCCAAAAATTAACTCTCTGGTAAGACTCAAACCCACGTCTATATATAACAACCAAAACCCACCAATAAGGTTGTGACGGCTGATAAGTAAGTTACTGAGGTATTACATGAGATATCAACATCATTTGTTATGTATTTTAAAAAAGTGTCAACAAATTAAAACTGCCTAGGATATTGTTGGACCCCACTACCTCAGTTCAAATAAAACCATTTACAAAAAAACTAACTTACCCGTTCTTCCGCCGTTTTCCTCCTCTTATACAAAGCTGCAGTTGTGTGATAATTTAATACACTGCTCAGCTGGACTTTGTTTGGAAGAAAGAACAGTGCTAAACTGAAACAAAAACAAATGCATATAAAATAATTTCATAGCACTCTGTATTAATTACCGTTGTTCATGTCCCAAAGTAGCGTAAGAACAATTCAAAATCTGTCCTAGAACCTTCTGTGAATGCACACATGTTTTATACAATGCCATTTGAGACTTTTCACATAAATTGACTTTCAAAAACTTTGGTTAACATTTAGTTGGGTTATGTTATGTCATATGGTTGATTTGTACTTCAATACGGGCATTATTATTTATTTTAGTTATCATAATAAATTTCAATCAAAATAAATTATAGCATTAGGTAGTATAATTACTAAAAGTATTCACCAATAAACTGTTACTAATTTATTTGGTTTCAAATGTGAGTATTAAAATATACCTGAGTTGAACTACATCTAAAAATCTGACAGCTTTAACTAAACTTCAATGCAGAAGTTATATCCATATAATTTAAACGATTATTAATAAATATTATAAAGTATTGTGATAATACTAGTAATAAAAACCATTCATAAATACTAGTAAAGTATAAATTAATATCAAACTATGTTTGTACATAAACAAGAAACGTCAATCGATGAACAGCCGCATTGAATAACCCCCCCAATTGCTATTGACGTTTGTATAGTTTTTCGCTGTTTGTGATCTGACTAATCAAAATTTGTTTTGTATGGGCGATAATTTGATGATCATCTAGAATCAAAATGAGTGACCAAAACGAGAAAATAGAGCAATTCATAGCGGTAACCGGCGCTAATGAGGAGCGCGCCCGGTTTTACTTGGAAGCCGCGTCCTGGGGTTTAGAGGTTAGTTCGAATTGCTCTGGAAATTCTTCGTGTTAAAATTTAGTGACAATGCACAAATTGTTTAATTTTTTTAGATGGCTATGGCGAGCTTCTACGATGAAGACGCTGACGCGGAGAACAATTCCGATGTTGAGATTGTCGAGCAGCCGGGACAAACTGAGCCGGTTGTCAGCAAGAGTGGAAAGGCGAAGAAGACGAATTCAAAATTTGCTACTATACATACGATTAATAATTCGAGTGATGATGAGGAGGAGGGGCAGGCTTTTTATGCTGGTGGCTCCGAGCATAGTGGGCAGCAGGTGTTAGGGCCTAAGAAGAAGGATATTGTTTCAGATATGTTTAAATCAGTCAGGGAGTAAGTATATTTTCATTTAAATACATATAATATTACACTACATTAATACTTGTAATGAGGTGGTCTGTGGTGCAGTGGTTTAAGATGATAGTCTGATGCCATTGCATACAGAATGTTGGTGATTTGAATACACCAAACATATTGCTTGTTTGGAAGCAAAAGGACAATTCAACGAACTTGTTTCAGGATTATTGTAATATTGTATGCCATTTTGGTTTGAAAAGTGTCATAGGTCTAATTCACCAGAGCACATATTGTCTTTTTCCATTGCAGTTAGTTGTCTTCCCAGCTCTCAAGAAGATGGACACAACTACTGCTCTTGAAAAAGGGGGTATTTTGGGTTGTGTTGTTTTTTTTCCAAATAAGCAATATGTGCTGCAAAGCTTAAACTATGAAATGAATTATGATTTATATCCACCATTAGTTAGGACACTTTTCTATAAAGAGTTAACCCTGCTGGCATATCATGGATTTTGCACAATAGGTCCTTACAGTGCATATTGCACAGGGGCTGTATTCATGTATAAAAAAAATAATTTATAACACCAATGCCAATGATTCATTACAAATATCAATATAACAGTATCAGGAATTGATAAGCAATTATGATATAAATTACATAGGATTAATTCATTGGTGGAGTAATAATCTTGGTCAGCTAGAAATATTATGGCAGCTATTTTGAATGCTTTACCATTCATTGGTGGAGTAGTAATCTTGTTCAGCTAGAAATATCATGGCAGCTATTTTGAATGCTTTACCATTCAAGGCTTTTATATTATATGGTAGCAAATCTTAAATGTAGTAAGGTAATGAAAATGAAAAAATGAAATAACACAAAACAAGACCCATTTGGTTGTTTGTAATAGTGTTTATATGATTGCACTTACTTTTGAATTCATCAAATATAAATACATTTTTTATAGGCATGGCGTAGAGGTTCTCGATCAGTCTGCACCAGGCAGTTCTAGGGCATTCAAAGGCACTGGCTACAAACTAGGCCAAACAGACAATGATACTGAAACCATACCAGGAGCACCTGAACCTCAAAAACCCATGCAGGTCACATTAAAGCTGTGGAAGGATGGCTTCAGTGTGGATAATGGTGAATTACGTTTGTACAGTGATCCTCTAAATCAGGAGTTTTTGAATAGTGTGAGGAGGGGTGAAATACCAAATGAATTGAGACGTAGGCAGAGTGAGGTAGTGAAGAAATTATTTACTTATAGATATATCAAATGAAAACTGTGTTTTCTACTAGGTACATGTTAGTATGGAGGATCATCGTACAGAAACATTCAGTAAAGTGACTGAGAGCAGATTTAGGAGTGCTTTTGGTGGTCAAGGTCATGTACTGGGTAGCCCAACTCCACCAACAGTTGGAGCTCCTCAAGCAGAGGACCGTAACGTAAATGAAGCACATGCACGGGAAACTCTCAAGATAGATTCTGATCAACCTACTACAAAGTAAATATATCTATAATAGTTTTATAGTTTTGGGTATCTGGTATCACTGTCAATTACGCATCATTTGTGTATGAACAACCAAGTCTAAGTGAATCACTAGGGTGTATTGTATACATAGTGACGTCATATCTACCACTATACAAATTCAAGACTATTGATTGATTTACATTTTTATTTTAGTATTCAAATTCGCCTAGCTGATGGAACGCGACTAGTAGGCCAATTCAACCAGCAGCACACAATCCAGAATGTCAGAAGCTACATTATATCGGCACGCCCTCAGTATGAGACGCGCTCGTTTGCGCTGCTGAGTTCGTTTCCCCCTAGGGAGTTGGACGATGCCCAAACTCTCGTCGACGCTGGCGTCTTAAATTCGGCTGTTATACAGAAATTAACTTAATATTGTGCTAATCCCTAAATATTTTAAGTTATATTTAATATTTTTCATTAATCTAATATTGGTAAATAAATACCTTGTATGATAGAATCTATCAGACAATTCATTATTTTTCCTGTACAGGGATGTAAAAAAAATAGGTGAGAGATAGTGAATAGTAGCACATGTGTGTTAAGGGTTCACAGTGAAGATAATGTAATACCTAGTGTGAGCAATTTAGTTATTCTCCCGCTGGGAAGATGAAGTTTGATGCAAGTAAAGATAGATTTCAAGGACACTGACAAATATTAACGACGACCTGACCATAGAGGTACAGAGAACACTCGAAGAAAGGGCAAAGGAAGATGGGTAGAAAGGGAAGGCTGGATTAGTGTCCTCAGAAGAGTGGCAGTCAGAGGAATAGCCAGTTTTATTAGATATGTAGGTAGAAGAAGGCAATATGGAGGAGAAATGGGAATCTATAAGGGCCAACCAGGGGAAAGGGGATTTTGAGAGTGTGTGAAAGGACATACAGAAGGTGGAAAAGAGGCTAAAGAAGTGTGTATCAAAAAAAAAGTTGAAAGAGATTAATTTTTTGATTAAAATTTGGCGATTTTGCACTAAACCAAGCACATCATATATATATATATATATATATATATATATATATATATATATTATATATATATATATATATATTTGCAAATGTACGGGGCTGATACGATAAATAATAAATACAAAAATCGCGCTTTCATATTATAGTTTTCCTCAATAACTAGATGGCGCCTAACTCGCTTGTCTTTTGGGTTGTCTTCCGTCAAGAACTTAAAGCAATTGAAGTTGTCTATAGTCTACCCACAGTATTATTATCTATTTGTTATCGTTATATAAATAATAATCTACTCCCATTCTACTCCATAAATATAGTAAAAAACACACATTAAAAATGCCTGGTACACACTTAAATGGTAACAAAAATCCTTCAAACGTGGACGCAAATCTAGAAGAAACCGCACCAGACCAACCAGCTCGTGAAATAACCCAAACCGATCACCTCAATAAAAAGCTGCTTTCTTCATTTCTGGGAAGAATCAACGATTTAGGCTTCCAAAACGAGACCGTTGAAAATACCGCAGCAGGTAGTGCACGCGAAAGCGATTTTGATAAAGAATAGTCTTTAACTAAATCAGAACTAACCTCGAATTGATACACCATAACCTAAAAAGACAGTCCCGCCTAAACCACAGAACATAGCCTGAACCATGAACTCCGACGTGGAGGATAACGATTTGGAAGTGATCGAAGATGAGCCACTAGGTGTAAATATCGAACATTCAGACACTGAAGCAAACAAAAATGAAGACGAAAATGATCAGGATAACGAAGAAAACGATGATGAAGGCCAAGAGAAGAAAGTGATTAAACCTAAGCGTATTGTGAAGAATCCGCAACCGAAGCTAAACGCAGAAACGTTGAAAAGCGATAGAGGCTTGGTTGCCATGCCAGAGCTGTTTCAAAAGCAAAAGTTTAAAGGGCGTGGGCATGAAGAGGAGGATTTGAGAAAGCTACTGAAGACTTATGAGTATTGGAGCCATCGGCTGTTCCCCAAGTACCCTTTTGAAGAATCTGTTGAGAAGATCGAGAGGTTGGGAACTAAGAAACCTGTTATTGTAAGTGTATTTAGATTATATGCAGAGGCATACCTAGGGTAAATGATGTCTAGGGCAAATACTGATCTTGTGCCCCTGTCTAACAAAAGCTTTTTCACACTCCCTTTCAGTGGTGCCCATGGCATAGGGCACATGCCTACCATACCCTAGTTATGTCTCCGATTGTATGTTATTACTTAATTATATTAAGTTGGCATCGAAATTTGTATTTTGTAAACCTTTCTAGTAGGGTTTTCAAAAATATATTGACTAATGAATTGTGTATAAATTAGCTCTACAGACCTTGTAGGCCTAGGGCTTCTTTCATTAACTTTCTCCATGTCAGCCCAACATTGGGTGTTCTGGTCCAATTTTTCACTTGGAGCTTGTATAGATCCAACTGTTTCCTCCTGGGTGATCTCCTTTTCTTTTCATATGTTGGTTTCTATCATAATGCCAATAATGCTTTCTTTTTTGTCCTCCCCTCATCTTTGGATGTGCCACAGCCATCCGATTCTCTGGGATTCTGGTTTCAGATATGTATTTGTTTCATCCAGATATCATCTGGATAGTTGGCTGGAGGGTAGCATAGCTACAGACACTTAGGCCTCAAAATGGGCCCATTGTGAAACCTCCCTTTAAGGCTGCTCAGTCAATTTTGCGTGCGACCTGCATAACTCTGGCGGGTGAGGAGTTGACAATGCTTACCATACCAGGCCAGTAGTATTAGATGCCTAGTGTTTACTAGAGCTGGGCAGAGGCATATTACATGCTCTGCTGTTTCTAGTGATTCATTGCACCCTCTACATAACGGACTATCCACCACACTCATCGTGTGTAGGTGTTTTAAGTCTACTCACTCATCCCACCAGTTAATTTTGCTTGCGAGCTGCTAATCTCTGGTGGGTGAGGAGCTGCCAGATATCATCTACTCTTTTGCCATCAAAGATTCTTCTCCCATCTTTTCAACAATAGCTGAACCTTATCGAATGCTTTTTTGAAGTCAATATTGCATGTGATGATGTTCCCATTCATGTCTCATACTCATTGAATGAGTATGGTGAAGTTGTATGGAGAATGTCTCTCTAGTGCCTAATTTGTTCCTGAAGCTGGATTGTGTATTATTAATATTATTGTCAAGTTTTCTATATATCAATCTGTGAATTGACAAGTATTGTAACTTCCATAATGAATTTTCAGGTTTTGATTCTTATGTATATTTTAACACTGCTTTAATCCTTTTTTTCTGAAGTTTAAAACCATATTATTATTTTTTTAAATTAGATAATTATACGCAATGGTAAAACTACTGGAACTATTGCATTTATCTCAAAAACTGTTTTTGGAAGTTGTCACATTTGTCATCTCACAGTGTGATATGTAAGTTTGGATGATGTGAAGGAATACCTTTAGAATGGATCATTAAGCTGATAATACTGTGATCAGAACATTTCATTGCATTCGAACCTTTTTAAAAATGGGATTAGTGTTGATATTAGCCAGTCATTTGGCCTCCTATGTATATATATTTTGTTGAAATGTGTAGTCAACAATTTTGCTTGCTCTGATTCCTGTAGTTTTAGGAATGTCTCCAATATTTCCTATCTGAAACTTATATAATGTTTTTAAAGGATCAGTAAAATATTATACTGGTGATCTATATCAAAATTTGATACTTTATATAATTTGATTGCTTCCATTACTAACGCCCGGTTTCTCCAACGAATCTTAACTAGTTTAAGACCGTCTTAATAATAAGACGGTCATAAAGCGTTGCACTAAACAAAAATCGGATCTTAAAACGATAAGACGGTCTTACATTGTAAGACTAAGTAAGATTAGTGCAATAGAATAAATATCCAAGTGAAAAATCCATAAATATATTTTTATTTCAGACATTAATCAAAAGAATCAGGATGGGACTAATGGTGGAAGAACCGAAAGCAGCAGAAGTATCATCTGATGAGGAACCAGAACCACAGCCACCTCAACCTGCAACAGCTGAATCTCGCTTCGATAATCTAGTAAGAGCATCTGCACCATCAGCCCAATTAAGTGAAGAACAAATTGAACGCATCAGACTTAACAAAGAAAAAGCCCTAAAAATGCGCCAGGATAGACTAAGGAGAATTCAACAGCAAGCCGAGTCCAAACTAATGGCATCCAGTCAACTTCCCAACATTCCACAAGCTGATACACAGTCAAGTGAAATGGAAGTTGATGTTTTTGGTAGTCGTGAAGAGAATTTGAGTACACAATCAGATCATGAATTAAGTTTGACCACTATTGGAAATAATTTGGAATCATGTGAAGACAACGAACAGCCTGTAAGTACACATGATTCAAATGAAGTCAGTTTAAGATCTTTTGAACATAATTCACAAACTTTAAACATTGAAGATTCGGAAAATACATTAGGAATGCAAATGGATGTAGAGGATAGTGAATTGTCATTAACAATACAAGAGAAATTGGATGTTGAAGGTAGTGAAAAGATTGTCAGTACACAAGATGAATTAAGTTTGACAGCAATTGAAAATTATATGCAAACTTCTGTAGACCATTCAGAAAGTACTTTAGCAGTGAATGATGGCTGCAAACAAATTCCAATTAATTCTGAGAAGGATTTAGATGTCTCTAATGAATTAAGTTTGACAGCTTTTGAAAATGATTTGCAAACTTCTTTAGAACATACAGAAAGTACTTTATCTATGAAAGTGAATGTAGATGGCAAAAAACCTGCAAGTTATTCTGGGAAGAATTTGGATTCTAATGAATTGAGTTTGACGGCTATTGAAAATAATTTGCAAAATTCTACAGAACATCCAGAAAGTACTTTAGAAATGAACAAGGTAACGAAACTACCTGTTGATTGTGATTAATTAACACTCTCTCATGTCTTAATTTAAGTTTTTGTGTATCAGTTTCAGGTAAATTATATTATTTTTAATCAACTTATATATTAAAATCACATAGTTCTAAAATCTAATATATGTACAGTAAATATAAGATAATGTATTATTTAATAATATAAATATTTTTGTTTTAATAGTAATAATAATAAACCACATCTTTTCTCACGACACAAAACAAATAACACTCAGAAAAGTATTTTGTAAAAAGTATTGATTGAATATCCGATTGAGTGTAGCTAGTGAAAAATATGACTAGTTTACCTAATTTCTGCGCAGTAATTTTCACTCCGTTTCTAATGCAAGAAATAGAAAAAGCAAATAACAATCGTTATTTTATAAGCATCTCATTGAAAATCATTAAAACGATTTTTGATTGTTTTAATTCATAATTATATAACATGCGCCTGGCTAGTGAAAGCTCCTCCGATTAAACTACGTTCGGTATTTCGGGTATTAGGGACGCGAAGAACGTGGTGAAGATTGTCCATAACACCATTAGCCGTGTAGGGGCTTGCTCTTCAGCGGTCTCACCCTGCATGATGTTATTGTTGTTGATATTTACATTCCTGAAGAAACCGATTTGATATAGGTAAAGGCTCAGGCTGAGCAGGACTACAAATATGAATCTGATGGGGCTTGAGTAGAAATAGACGATGCTTATGAATATCATGATGCGGCTTAGCATGTAAAATACGTCCAGCCAGTCTCTGTTGAGCTCCCGGTCGAGTTCTCTTATTTGTTGGTTTGCAGCGTTTGGTGGTGGGTCTGGTTGTTCTTGTTGGTTTTGCTGCAGGGTTGGTGGGACTGGCTGTTGGAGTGCTTGTGTTGTACCGAATTGGCCTTGTTGGGCAGCACTGAAATTTAATTTAAAATGGTTTAAATACAGCCAACATCTACAGAATTAGAACAATACTATAATAATATACGTTCAACCATACAAGATTGATCCACAATAACTTTAAACATTCAAATACATTTTTCTCTTGAGAATTCATAATTTCTCAATGATATCTAATCATTATTTGAAGCCCTGGTTTCTTAAGCCGCTTTTGACGTCATGCTTACGTCACAAAAATAGTTTTACTTTATATAAATTAATATGGTTGCCCATAAAGGCACCTTACACGGTCAATAATACCGTCAATATTTAAGAATAATGACAGTATGATGTACATAAACATGTTTAAAATGTTCATTATTCTAAAATATTGATGAATTACTGATTATGTAAGGTATAGTAATGATGGTATGAAGAGAATACTGATGTTTATCAGGATAATTGATTACTTGATAAATATTGAAGGAGGATTCAAGCAAATACTGACAGTACTAGGAAGAATTAAGATATCGGGATTTGGTTAATGGGCATGTCTTTCTTTTTTGATTGCCTTTAAAATAAGGTGAAACTCGACAGGGGTTGCTATTTAAAAATGTTGGGGTGGTCATCCCCTAAAAAAACTCCGCATCATAATTATGTAAGCTTTACGGTTTAATGACATATAAATGCCAAGAACATAATGCTAATAAGGAAATCAATGTGGTTTTCTTAATATACATCTTTCTAATTGCATTTGTTATTTAATCGACACTCAAAAAGATTCATTCTGAACTTTAGTTGTATGCCGTTGTGCAACATAATCAAGCGTAATTTATGCGCACTAATGATCTTCCTTCCTGTTCAATCCGCTACGAAATGACTATTAAGAGTAAACGCGGAACTCTTACTTTCACTTCGTCTGGAGCGTTGCATGCATGCAATTTATACTAATTGTAGTTTTAACGCTACGACAAGCTGGAGTGTTTGCTGGCAAGCGTTTTGAACCGTTTTATTATTCTGAAAATCTTAGGTTGCTTTCTATTCGAGATTAAAACGCCTAAAGGTTTTTACCAAATTATATATGGGGAATAGATTATTTATTGCTAGGTATTTTAGATTATATACTATTATTATTACCTAATACCGAGGGCTTTAGTTGCTAGTTAACATAGTTTAAGTATGTCAACAACTGGTCAAACTTTATTACAATGGATAATATAACAGTAAATATCAGAAAAAGTTGCTTTTTATGGTATAAAATAAATTGTGACCACCTGTTGTTTTTTAATATATATTAGGAAAGTGTCTTTTCTATCGAGATGATGATGATGAAAATTAAAATTAGAATGAAATAATAACCGAACAAACCGAATTCAACGGAATCGAACAGGATTGAATCCGAATCAAATCGAATCTTTTTTTTAGAAATACCTTAAATTTTCAATTAATTCATTCCGAAAGTCCAGGTATTTTTCATCAATTAACAAATCTTAAATCTATCTTTGATTTTACCTATTTTAAATAACACATAAGAAACGAATGTAGAGAATTACAATATGCAGTTTTGTAACTGTGCGAAAAATGTGATATTTATGCATTTTCACGTTTTTTTTTTAATATAAGTTTTTATTTTTAAAGCTAAAAGGATGATTCAAATGGCAATGTTATGGATTAGTAAAAGGAACAACAGAAGTTGCCGATGAAATATAAAAGCGTAACGATCGAAACATTTTTAATTTAATGAGCATAACAACGCACGTATCAACCTCCACGTCTTATATCGATTTGACCCACCTAGGATTTCAGCTAGTATTACACAATGATCTTTACAATGAAAGTTGTTTCATACAAATAGATTAGATGGTTTAAATTGTTTTCACATATACTTTTATGCATATACTATTTCATATGTATCTGCTAGTATATTTTAAACAAATAAATTGTAAATTTGCAGGCTTTCTAAATTAACGTTTTTAAACAGCAGTTCATATTCATGCATTTCCTGCTGTATGCTAATCGCAAAGCTCGATATAAATATATTTCAAACTCGTGCTTATCATCAACATGCATACAATGTACCACGTATTATCGTAAAATAATAATAAGTCAGTTATTCCATGTTACAGTAGTGTGTTGTATAAATATAGGCGAATGTGGTTAATTTATTCGCAGAATATTTGTCACGAACAAATATAAAGTCTAGCATCCAAGAACTAACAATGTTATTATGACGTTGATTCTATTGTCTGCGGTGTTTATTATATAATTAGTTGATAGCAAGTTGTTAATTAATAAAATTAATTATTCCTAATAATTTTAAATTGTAATTTTATTTATATCTAGATTTCGATCTTATTAGATCTCATCAGTGTAGCTCAGTTAGTGAGGATGAATTCACACAATATCTCCAGTGGTTATATACAAATATGATACAACTAACCCCCTAGGAGAAAAGTTAAACGCCATCTGGGTTAGTTGTTTCATATTTGTATATAACCACTCGAGATATTGTGTGAATTCATCCTCACTATCTGAGCTACACTGATGAGATCTAATAAGATCAAAATCTAGATATGTAGATTGCTAAGAGGTGGGTTCATACTTATATATGTTTAATACGCCAAGAGTTTCGGCATTGCGGCAGAGGCCTCAAAAAGGAAATTCTTTGTTAAATACAATCTATATTTCGCCACTTCAATAGTGGCTTTTTCAGGATATATTTCTAAAAAAGATCTGTTAGTTATTCACAGTTTATAAGTAAAAGTTGTTTTACTCACAATAGAGTTTTTTGTGACCACCAAACAGGACCCCTTTAGAGTTACACATAATTAAAATAACGTTCTACCTAAATTGTTGATCGGCAAAAAGTATCCTACTCTTTCGAAATAAAGAGTAGGATAGTTTTTGCCGATAAACTATTTAGGTAGAACGTTATTTTAATTATACATGACATGATAATACCAGACAAAATAAAGAAATAATACATAAAATAACAATACAATATTTTTTCCGTTTCTAGGCGCGATCCAAACGTGTATGCACGCCATACATAGATAACAGCAACACAAAATTGCCACAGTATTGCAATTAGCAGCAATTTCAAGCCATTACAACTGAATCAAAACAAACAACAAACAAAAAACCGCTGACAAAAGTAAAAAATATTATTTAAATAATAATTCGAGTTGCTCAGCACGTGTCACTGAGTTGAACCATCACACCAACAGGCGATAAAAACCGAGCGCACTGTAAGTGTATAAAAACGTTAATTACCCAAGTGCAATTAAAAGTAATGAGCTGGTTGTTTTCCGCGCTCATTCGACACAAAATTACATTTACTGTTTGTTGAATTCCTACTGCAACTAAAGTCTACCATTTATCAATATTCTAGAATTGTATCTATGCCATAAATGTTTCCAAGGACTTCGACATGTCAGATAAGAACATAAACATATTAAAACATGAACATAATTTAATAATAATAATGTGAATGAAAATAAAAATATCAAGATCTAATGATTGTAAAACGGTCATTTTGAAATACCGTTATTCATCGTTAAATACCGGTATTTATAATCTTGTTAATAGTATTCAACTTCACTTCTGGATAATAAAAATCTGGTCTGGGCACCTCACGACTTTCCGAATGAATCATGTGAACAAATGTCAATGTAGACATTTTTCACATTTCTTACACCTTTTTGACATTATTCATTTTGAAATACCGTTATTCATCGTTAAATATCGGTATTTATAATCTTGTTAATATTATTCAACTTCACTGCTGGATACAAAAAATCTGGTCTGGGCACCAGACGACTTTCCGTATGAAAAATGTGAACAAATATCAATGTAGAAATTTTTCACATATCTTCAACCTTTTTGTCATTACTGCCATTTTTCATATTTCGACTTTTTACACCTTCAATGTCTCTTTCAAATTTTCGTATAAATGAACCATTACCTATAACTTTGTAATGGTTGATTTAAAAAATATTTAAAATTTGAAGGAAACATTGAAGGTGTGTAATATTAAAAATGGCAGTAATGTCAAAAAGGTGTAAGAAATGTGAAAAATGTCTACATTGAAGGTGTAAAATGTCGAAATGTCAAAAATGGCAATAAACAAAAAACTAAAATTATATATCTTTTTAATTAGTCTTAAATTAATAAATGACATTAATTTAATCATAGAATATAACGGATAATAGTGTAGTGCATAGTTCAAGTCGTTTGAAATAGTGGACGGGCATAGTTTGGTTGGTAGGGGCCGCCCGCCCACCCCACCTTCGCTCTTATAGTTTTTCCATAGGGTAAAACTCTTCTTGAAATAGTTCAAACAATATAAAACGTCTGTATCTATTGAAAAAACTATGCGAGCAAGGGTGGGGTGGGCGGGTGGTCCCTACCAACCAAACTATGGCCGTCCACTATTTCAAACGACTTGAACTATGCATTACATTATTATTCACATATATCTTTTTAATTCGTTTTCAATTAATAAATGACATTAATTTAATCATAGAATATAACGGATAATAGTGTAGTGCATAGTTCAAGTCGTTTGAAATAGTGGACGGGCATAGTTTGGTTGGTAGGGGACGCCCGCCCACCCCACCTTCGCTCGCATAGTTTTTCCAATAGATACAGACGTTTTATGTTGTTTGAACTATTCCAACAAGAGTTTTGTCCTATGAAAAAACTACGCGAGCAAAGGTGGGGTGGGCGGGTGGCCCCTACCAACCAAACTATGCCCGTCCACTATTTCAAACGACTTGAACTATGCACTACACTATTATCCCTTATATTCTATGATTAAATTAATGTCATTTATTAATTGAAAACGAATTAAAAAGATATATGTGAATAATAATGTAATGCATAGTTCAAGTCGTTTGAAATAGTGGACGGCCATAGTTTGGTTGGTAGGGACCACCCGCCCACCCCACCCTTGCTCGCATAGTTTTTTCAATAGATACAGACGTTTTATATTGTTTGAACTATTTCAAGAAGAGTTTTACCCTATGGAAAAACTATGAGAGCGAAGGTGGGGTGGGCGGGCGGCCCCTACCAACCAAACTATGCCCGTCCACTATTTCAAACGACTTGAACTATGCACTACACTATTATCCGTTATATTCTATGATTAAATTAATGTCATTTATTAATTGAAAACGAATTAAAAAGATATATGTGAATAATAATGTACTGCATAGTTCAAGTCGTTTGAAATAGTGGACGGGCATGGTTTGGTTGGTAGGGGCCGTCCGCCCACCCCACCTTTGCTCGCATACTTTTTCCATAGGGTACAACTCTTCTTGGAATAGTTCAAACTATATAAAACGTCTGTATCTTTTGAAAAAACTATGCGAGCAAAGGTGTGGTGGGTGGGCGCCCCCTACATTTTACATTTTAATTATTTACATTTATTTTCATTTCATGACAAAAATATTTAGTTGCACTCAACTATTTTTAGAAAATCTAAGTGATACGCAGGGTCCTATCTGAGGGGGGGGGGGGGGAATCATTGTCATCACTATATTTCACAAAATTTATTTTCTTTTATTTTTTTTTGCAGCATTGCCAGTTCATCAATTCATGATGAAAGGTGATTCACGAAAATTCGCCCACAACGGCATTTAAACATTTTTCAACAGTAGATACGGCTTTGTTGACAAAAGTTTAAATGCCGTTGTGATGCAAATAATTATCAGGTTCAATTTCAGTTTTGCTCAATTGTTCACACCCATATGGTAATAACCGTCAACATGTTCATGCCATCAGGATCCTGATATATATGATATATGTTTTATAAGATTGGCCTTGTGCTAATATCTCAAACACTCTGTTGGAATATTATTCCACTACCCGGTGATCCTGATGGCATGAGCATGATGGTTATAACCATATGGGTGTGCATTGCTAATTAATGTGGTGCCGCCAGATGGCGTTTAACTTTCCTCCTAAGGGGTTAGTTGTATAATGTTTTTATATAACCACTCGAGATATTGTATGAATTCACCCTCACTAGCTGATCTACACTGATGAGATCTAATAAGATCGAAATCTAGATATGTAGATTGCTAAGAGATGGATTCAAACTTATATATGTTTTGTGGAATGTTTTTTTATGGATATATCAAAACTAATATACAAATAATGTTAATCAAGAAGTATGTCTAACCATAGTATAAATTAATCATTATTAATTGATAAGATAAAACTTCAAACAAAAGCACATTGTTACACACTCGATTATAAATAGAGCATGAAATTTTGATATCATAAAAAAAACATGATAAGAAATAAGAATTTCATCAAAACGAATCACGATATTATGTCTAACAACTATGTTTCTAGTCCAACAAAACAAACAGAAAACACTTACGCATTCATATAATGTGCCATGTACTGCATGTACGCCTGTTGCATCATCACCATGTGCATGGTGTACTGGTCCATGTTCTGCGGATGATTGTACTGGTCCATGTTCTGCGGATGATTGTACTGGTACTGATGGTACTGGTTGAACCATTGCATATTTGGTGGCACTCTTTGGTTGGTGGAATTGTCATCCATACTGGCCTCCACTGGTATATCCTGTGGTGCCGTTCTACTGGCTTGTTCGGCTGTGGGTCGAGGCTGTGGGGTGAATTTCGGCGAGCAAACCAGGTGCACAGTGTGTGTGTCCTGGCCCTCATACTGTCTTAAAATATCTTTTAGGACCACTGTGTCACTCAGCAGCTTTCCTGAGTATATTAGTTTTTGTTCATGCTTGGGCTGCAAACAATAAATAAATCTAGTTGTAGGTATATATTTGATTTTATATAGAATCTTATATTGCTACTTTAGAAGCACAACTATTATTTTAGAGAAAATCCAATTCAAGGTACTAGATTTTGATAATTCAACACTGATATAATTACTCTCTAGCAATCAAATATTGATGAATCTGATTTTTTCACAAAAGGACAAAACTGATTTCAAGGACTTAATATGAATAGCCAAGTTTTAACTATTGTGAAATAAGATTTGAGAGGGAGCCACAGATTGGCCCTTTTAGTTTTGTTTATTAAGGGCTACAATTGACAGTTAGCTATTTATGGAATAAGTTTGAGATATTGATGCCAATATATCAAACTAATTCCACAAATAAACTTATTCTCCAGTTAAATATCAATTGTAGAACCAGCCCTAAATCCTTTAAATCAGTTTAAACATTTTATTAAAAAAGTTTATTGTTTATGAAGGGCCAGTTCTACAATTGACATTTAGCTAGAGAATAAGACTACTCGTGGAATAAGTTTGGGATATTGACACCAATATATCAAACTTATTCCACTAATAGACTTATTCTCCAATTAAATATCAATTGTAGAACTAGCTCTAAATCCTTTAAATCAGTTTAAACATTTTATTAAAAAAGCAGATTGGCCCTTATTGCACTACACTGTCAATATGTTATGTTTTATATATAAAAATTTCCCACATTTCTGTGTTGACTATGGCATAGTAGTTGAGAAAACACCCTTTCTTGAGTTATACCAGACTTATTCCAAACTATAAACTGTCTTTTTGTTTTAGCTGATTTTAGTGAACAATTATTGAATTCGTATGTAAGTTACACATACAAATTCAATAATTGTTGGTGTTTTGTACCAGAATTCAATGATCTTTGGTTAGCTTTGTTCATATTATATAATAATTTAGTAGTTCACAGACTATCATCATATGCACTACCTGCCATCCTTTACTTATCAATAGCAGCTAGTATATGTAGTATTGGTGATTAAATCGTTAATGGTTTTCTTCAGTTTGTAAATAAACAGCTGATCTTTGTTTTTGTTTGATCAGCTGATTGCATTAAAATTACATGATTTCAATCACATCTACAATAAGGTGTGATTGTTAATATATTTTTAAAAGACACCTTACATGGTCAATAATACTGTCAGTCCTAGTACTGTCAATATTTGCTTGAATCCTTCTTCAATATTAATCAAGTAATCAATTATTCAGATAAACATCAGTATTCTCTTCATTTCATCATTACTATACCTTACATGATAAAGGCACCTTACACGATCAATATTACTGTCAATATTTTAGAATAATGACAGTATTACTGTATGATAATATGTTTAAAATGTTCATTATTCTAAAATATTGCCAGTATTACTCATCGTGTAAGGTATGGGCAATTCAAGCTAGTCAGTACTCTATCTGGTGGCAGAAAATTAACTAAAATCTAGTGGGATATCTCTACGCATAAAATGTATTTTCTCATCATATATGTGACCATATTTGCAAGGTTTGTCTAGTTAACTATTAAAAGTTTATTAACAACCACGCATTACTGTCCAAGTGATCAAAATCATGTAATTTTTTTATCTAATCAGCTGATGAAACAATAACAAAGATCAGCTGTTTACCCACTAGTTTGATGAACACCATTGACATTTGAATCGCGAATAGTAATGATGTTATGAGGAGAATACTGATCTTTATCCGGATAATTGATTATTTGATAAATATAAAGAGGATTGAAACAAATATTGACAGTACTAGGATTGACAGTATTATTGATCGTGTAAGGTGCCTTATAAGTAACACTGTCAATATTTTAGAATAATGAACATTTAAAATATATTATCGAACAGTAATAGTGTCATTATTCAAAAATATTGACAGTATTATTGATCATGTAAGGTGCCTTTATGGTATAAATAGCAAAACCTTGGGTATATTGTTATGTATATTATGAAAAAACAAATCTTACACAAACATATTTCCTACTAAATATAGTTCATTTTCTGCCACCAGATAGAGTATCCGTCTAATCGAATTGTTTATAGCATGTATATGCTTTGCTCCAAAGACCTTGACCAGACCTTGACTGTCATATTATTAAAACTAATTTATTATAGTTGTATAGTAAGTTATTATTATAGTAATGTATATTATTGTATAGTGAGTTGTATTACCAATTCCTGCCCTGTGATAATTGGTAATACAGTTCATTATACAATAATATACATTACTATAATAATAACTTACTATATGACTATAATAAATTAGCTGTAATAATATAAAATTAATAATAATATATTAATTTCTTTTGCCATAATTTATCATTCTGAACTACAGTATAAGTAGATTTTATTACATATATTATACTTCATCGGAGATAAGTGCAAAATGTCCCTTTATAAACTCTAACAAAAACAAATTAATATTAATTTGTACCACACCATAAACTAATGATGTAATTTCTCATAATAT
Source organism: Lordithon lunulatus (assembly GCA_963942505.1). Taxonomy (NCBI): domain Eukaryota; kingdom Metazoa; phylum Arthropoda; class Insecta; order Coleoptera; family Staphylinidae; genus Lordithon; species Lordithon lunulatus. The sequence goes on along the minus strand of OZ012668.1, from coordinate 51,956,655 downwards.
CTTTATTCTGTTATTTAATATCTCCAACAAAAATAATAACACTGCCAGTAATGAGTGACAATTAATAAAATCAGATGTCATCATCTAATCGTTTTATTATGCAAATGAAAATAATATTGGATCATTCAATGTCAAACACATAAAAAAAAAACGCAAACCAAATGAATCCAATTAACTGCCCTCCGTAACAATCAGTAGAACAATTACGTGTACTTACAGGCTTACTAGGGTACACTTCCGACAAGTGCTGCTTTAATTTATTTATTGTCCATGACAGTTCGCACTGGATTGTTTGGTCCTCTATTTGTTGATTCGGAGCTTTCACTATCAGGGTGACTGGTAATTCCATGATTTCCGGCACTTGCACTTTGGTACGGTGTGGGGGCTGTTTATAACTGAAGCACTTGCAAATTTGAACACACGCACCACTTCACGAATTGTTCTATTGTGGGATTGCGGAATCGCTTATATTTATCAACATTGAAGCCCGAGTAGTATTTGTCGTTCTTTCATTGGCCGCGTAGTCGCACGATTACTGTAGACACGCGAAACGTCACTGTCACGTGACCGATTGTGGCGCGTTCACAACAATCATCAGTCACGCGACATAAATATACACGTATTTATTTACTATTGTTATTCTTAGCATTTTGGCAGGTTGTCTGGAACTAATAATTAATATTGTGATCTGACAACACTAGTATTCGTTGTTTTGTTGAATAAATCAATACAATTAATGTATGCAACCATAACAACCATTCAATATTATATTTGCATATTGTTTTCTGAACTTATTTTATATTACAGGAGTCAAGACTAGTGATAACAAGAGTTAATAAAGTGATTATTTCGTTTAGTGTTATTATATTGTACATATGAGACCTAGTACATTGTCTGCATCTAAAGTTGCATACCTTACTACATTAATATAACAGGACCGAATCTAATACATTCATTTAATATCAATAGATAATCGGCTTCAGTGTGACTAATAGATTCATCCATCATTTTCGCGACTCCATGTAATGTTTACAATCTTGACCTGGCCTATACTCTGTATTTCTGTATTGGTTTAATAAAATCTATTATTATTATTAATGCTGATCATGCGTGAGATATTTATAATGCGAATGTGGTTTGTAATAATAATACTGAAACCGTTTAACCTTAGTGTCCAGTGATTCCAGTTTCCAAAGAGGACTCAACTAACACGCTTAACTTTTGAACGAACTATAAGCACAAGATAACTCGTTTTGCAGTTGGCTAGAAACCAGTGATGTCAATGGTTGCCGGTAGATGGCGCACCAACCTCGCTTTAGTTGACTGTAAAATGGCCGCCAGGTTTGTACAACTTTGAAGGCACTACATGTATTTATTGCAATATTCTTGCATAAACAAATGCCCCGGTGGAGTGAGTTATGTTAAAATAACGGTGATTTTATGGGGATTCTAGTGATGTGTGATTTATATTGTGATCGTGCATAACCAACACGGGATATGCAAAACAAGTGCTGCATGTATTGGAGGTTGGAAATTGGAAGCTTCCGAAAATATATACAATTGTACTTAGCTCAGTAGCCAAGAGGTTAGAGGCGTCCTCCGCCTTGTACTGAGCATGAGGAGCCGAACCCTATGGAGGCGAATCACCTTTCACAAGTACACAAGGTAATTAAACTTCTCTGAGCTTCTGCCTTGACCGGCGGAAAACTCTCACGGCTGATATAAGATAGAAGTGTCTGTACACAATTGTTACAAACAGCTGTTTGAGTATTACTCGCTTCAAATATTATAGGACCTCACAGGTGAGTAAACATATCTTCTTTTTTTCTTCATCTAAACGCTGTCTAGGCTTACATACTTGGTTAGGATTAACCACAAGCCTTACGTTAGGTAATTTTAAGATTCATTACTTATAACCACTTATAACCATGGCGTCATAGCAGCGGATGACCTCTAAAAGGGCATCGCGATTATAGAGACCTCATACATTTTGAAGGGGCTCAAAACATAGTAAAATGCATAATAATAATAATTAGAAACCTAAGTATCATATGGTCAATAATGTTATAATGATCACGGATAAATGTTGTCATGATAACGAAAGCCAGGAATATATACATAACAATTTGCTAGTGGGTGACTATTTTTAACTCATTTTCATATGTTGGTGTATTATTTTAATAATCATAACTAATAATACAATATAAAAATTATATATATTAAATTATACAAAATTATATGACTAATAATGGTTGCAATTGAAATGCACACATTTTTAAATTGAATAATAATTCGTAATAATAATAAAGCGACTCATCACATGACTCATAAGATAAGCCATTGTGCAGTTAACTATAAACAAGTGACGTGGTCAGATGTCGTACCAGGCACGAATCACGTGACAGTTCACTGTAAGATGGCCGCCTGTTCCGCACAACTTTGAACGCGCTACTTATATTTATTGCAATATTGTTGCATAAACAATTGCCGCAGTAGAGTGAGTTGTGTTAACACAACGGGGGTTTCGTGGGGTTTCTGGTGATGTGTGAATTGTGTTGTGGTCGTGCATAATCAACCCGGGAGAAACAAAACAAGTGCTGCATGTATTAGAGGTTGGAAAATATATGCAACAGCTACACACAGCTGTTTGACAGGCAAGTAAAAATATAATTAATAAGTAAAAATATATTTTTTTCTCATCTAAATGATCTCTAGGCTTACATACTTGCTTGGGATTTACCACAAACCTTAAGTTTTGTTAGTAAATATTACTTATAACCACTTATAATCAGTGATTATAGAGGCCTTATACAATTTTAAGGGCCTCAGAACATACTAATAATTATAAACTTAAATATAATATGGTGTAAACAAATTATAATTATTGGCTTGTGAATAAACGCAATAACGAAAGGCAAGAACATAATCTAAGTTCACTTTGTTCAGCATGGACATAAGCATAAGAGCTACACAGTTGAATAATAGGAAATCATTGTATGTGTTCACAATGCCCATTCAGCACACCCGCTTTTATCTTCTAAAATATTACTGCTAGGCGGACAGGCCACTGGCATCCAGAACTATCCAGAACTACACATCGTATATATATATATATATATATATATATATATATATATATATATATATATATATATACGATGTGTAGTTCTGGATAATTGGCTGGAGGGTAGTATACCTTTAGGCCTCAAAATGGGCCCATTGTGAAACCTCCCTTTAGGCTACTCACTCGTCCCACCAGTAAATTTTGTGTGCTAGCTGCAAAACTCTGGCGGGTGAGGAGTTGCCTTATCCTAGTATTAGATGCCTAGTGTTTACTACAGCTGGGCAGAGGCATATTACATGCTCTGCTGTTTCTAGTTCTTCATTGCACCCTCTACATAACGGGCTGTCCACCAGACCCATCGTGTGTAGGTGTTTGTTTAGCCGGCAGTGGGCAGTTAGGATGTTGGTCAATAATTTCAGATTAGTTCTAGATAAGTTAAGGCGGGCCGTGGCTGCAATTTTACAAGGTTGCCTGATTGCTATCTCTGATTGCTTGCAGCCCGGTGTTTCTCGCCATCTTACCTTGTGAAGAGCATGTCCTATGCTCTATTATTTTATTCAGAACACCTGCAGAAAGTATTTCACCCTCTTGGGTTGTTAGAGGATGTGAGGATCCCTTCCTGGTAAGCTCATCTGCTATTTCGTTCCCCTTGATGCCACTATGTCCATAGTTCTAGTTTGTTATGTTTAGCTAGCTCCTCCAGGCTGTGTAGATATGAATATAGCTCTTTCGACACAAATGTATTTGCATTTAGTGCATTTAGAGCTGCTTTGCTGTCGGTGAGTATTTGGATATGTTTATCCTTAATATTCCGTTCAGCTAAAATTTGAACGCACTTTCGTATTCCTGTTAATTCAGCTTGGAAGACTCACGTGAGTCTTCGAAGTGGTGCACTTATCTTGAGATCGAGTTATGGTGAGAATATTCCATTGCCAGCTTTCGTCTTAGTTTTGGATCCATCAGTATATATGGTTGTGTTGGCGCCTTGTGGGATACCATCCAGTATGCTGATGTTTGACAAAACTGTATTTGGGTAGAATTCTGTCGCACTTACCTTCTATGAGGGGGTCTATTTTGATAGATTCACTCAGTATGCTCCTGTGTCCAATGATTCTACCTTTATCATGCCACAGATTGAGTGAAGATAGCCTTAATGCAGTTTTTACTGCAGTCACCCTTATAAGAAGGTCGAGAGGTTGTAGACATAACAGTGCTTCAAGAGCTGCTGTGGGTGTTGTTCTCATAGCGCCGGTGATGGCAAGACACGCCACCCGCTGGATGTGTGATAGCTTTGAGATTGTTGTGACTTGTTTAGTTTTCGACCAGCAGACTATTGTACCATATGCGATAGTTGGTCTTATGATCTTATGATCGCGGTATATATCCGTTGGGTGATCTTGGGAGACAGGCCCCATGTTTTACCAATAACCCTGCGGCATTGCCAAAATGAGATGCAGGCTTTTGCCAGCTTGGATGTTATATGCACATTTCAGTTCAGTTTTGTATTGGCATGTTCATGAGCTCGAGTTTCCTGTTCCTCGTAAACAATATCAGCTCTGTCTTTTTTGGGTTTACTGTTAGCGAATCGCACCAGTTGTCAACAATCTTTAGGGCACTCCGCATGAGATTGCAGAGTACACCTTCAAAACTGCCATTTATCATGATCAGTATGTCGTCAGCATGGCCAACGGCTTAGTATCCTGAGTTGTTTAATTCCATGAGGAGGCATTGTACCACAAGGTCCCACAAAAGGGGTGGCTTGAGGACTGCAACTTTTTTTGATGTTACGTCATCTACTGTTACTTGGATTGTTCTTAGACCAAGCATATTTTTTTATCCAGCCCCTTATAGTGGGGTTGTTTTGTCAAATGCACCTTCAATATCAATTAAGGTGGCAAGCCACGAACTTTTATGCTCCAAGGTTTCCTCTATCTTAGAAGTCACCAAAAGTAAGGCTGATTCGGTTGAGCGTCCTGGTAGGTAGGCATGGTGTTTCGGATGTATGGGGTACGTTCTCAGCGGCCCGTCCCAGGTTTCACGATCACAGAGCCTTTCCAACGGCTTCAATAGAAATGAGGTTAGGCTGATGGGCCTGAATGACTTGGCAAGTGTGTAATATACTTTGCGTGGTTTGGGTATAAAGGTCACTTTGACCTCTCTGCATGTATTTGGTATGTACCTAAAAGCAATGCAACCTTTAAATATATATATACCAATGTGTTTATAATGTAGGTTAACCCCCATTGTAGTAGTGCTGGGAATATTCCAATAATAATAATCCTGGGGACTTAAAAGATGAAAAGCTAGATATTGCCCATTCTATTTTAGTTATACTTATCATTTCGTCAGCTAGCAGCCAATATTCCTCATCAGGTAGATGAGGATCAGTTGCTCTATTGGGACCTCCAGGTTGATTGCCAGGAAAGTGGATGTCTAGTAGTACCTCGATAGTTTGGCAGGGTGTTGCCGTGAAGGTGCCATCCTCCCATTTTAGCTAGAGTTAAGCTGTTGTACCGGGTCTTTTGAGATTACTCTCTTTAGACGAGCAGCTGCTGCTGTGGATTCAATGCCATTGCAGTAGGCTCTCCATGTATTTCTTTGTCGCTTCCTGACTTCACTTTTGAATTGTCTACGGGCTTTTCTAAAAGTTTCCCATAGAACTACATCATTACTGTTTTTGGCCTTGTTGAATGTTTTCCTGGCCTTGGATCGAAGACATTTGATCTCTGCATTCCACCTAAAGGGTGGTGCAGAGGCTCTCATGCCCTTTCTCATGGGACAGGAGTCCTCATATGATGAAATCAGTGATTTTGGAAGTGTTTCACACAGGCCTCCAAGTCGTCCTCTAATTCTGGAATATTTATATTTTTCTTTCACACAGGCCTCCAAGTCGTCCTCTGATTCTGGAATATTTATATTTTTCTTGGATAGGTATCTGCAAAATAGTTGTTTTAGTTTTTTTGTGGATTTCTGTAGGACGGTAGTTCACGTGGTACGAAATCTAGGCCGTAGCGTATCAGTCGGTGATCAGACATGGATACCTGACTTGATACGTGCCAGTTTTTTTAATTTTGCTTGAGATATTGCCCAGTGTTAGATTTAATGCACATCACAAGCTGCTTATTGTAAAATCAAAATTTCAAACTCGGCTCGTTAATAGATAAATTCGTGTCGTATACTACTCGTGTCGTGTATCATCTCGTTTCGCGAATACACCAGTATCCCGTTTAAACTCGAATACGTGCCGTGATTTAACGCGTTTCGTGAATCAACGTTTGTCGCGAAATAGTGTGTCGTAAGTTAACTCGTGTCGTGCCATGAATTAACTAAGTTTCGCGAATAAACCAGGGGTGCGATTCTTGAAACCACTCGTTTCAAACGTATTCGTTCCACCGTTTAAGTTGCTCGGCAAAATAGGACAATTCTTGATGTGAGTTCGTAAAATTATGGAATGTCGGTTTACTAGCCTTAAAAAATACTAATAAACCAAATATCCATCATCCATTGAACTCATGTCGTGAAGTATCTGTATATTTCACAGTTAAATGAATACGGTTGTTCAAAAATCGCAACCCTGGGGTGCGATTCCACCACTCGTTCCGAAAGTATACGTGTATATATCAGGTTCCCTGCAAAATACGGTCAATTCACGATTTGAGTTCGTAATATGATGGATTTCGGGTTTACCAGGCTTAAAAAAGATTAGCCCTGGATTTTTAAATTGTTAATTATTATTAAAATCAGATGGCATTATTACATTTATACAGACCAATTTAAAAGTTTCTAAAATTTTTCTTTAAAATTCCTTGTTTTTATGAAATCTAGTGATTAAATAAAAGCATATGGTTAGCACAGTAAGTAGAGGCCTGTAAATGTAACAGACCGAAATTCCAACATTGAACGAACTCAAATTGTGGTTTATTCGTATACTTCGTAGACACGTTGACAGCTATGCGTATACGTTTAGAACGAGTAGTGTCAGGAATCGCACCCCAGAGTTGTGTGTGAACTCGAATCCAAACGGTGAATCAACTAATGTTGCGAGTCAACTCGTGTCGCGGCTCAACTCATATCTCGATACAACTCGTGTTTAAAAATCTACGATCGCGCGCGATGCACCCTGCAGCGAAGGCAGTTCATTCCCACAACAGTCAAGCTGGACTCGCTAAAGGGGCAATGTAAGTTACAAACAATCCTAATTATTTGATCATCTACTAATATACTGATCTTATTGTTGCAGGTGACTTGTGTAGCTTTTGTTCAATCAAACAACAGTGGCGTCTTAAGTAGTCCGCGTTTTTAAAACCACGTTAGGGAAAGTATCTCGTGAGTGATAGTTATTTCAAGTTAGGTTAGTAGTGTTTTTAGTTTTGTAAACTAAACTCAGTGCTTTACATGGGCTGGAGATGGAATGGTGGAGCGCCGCGCAAGTAAATTGAAGACATCAACGGGTATAATTCCTAACGTGAATAACGCTCGCAACAAGTAGTAAGTGCTTTTTAAGACATATCTTAAATTTTGATTATTAATTATTTGAATATTAATTAACCCTTTCAGTTCTGGATTTTTAAATTTTAAATTTTGCTTTTCTTTGTTTAATTATTATTGCGATTATTCACACACATCAAAATTCAAAAGTCTCTAAAACTGTGCAGGGGTATATACCTTCTTGGAATGAAATCCAGTGATAAAAAGCTAACATATGGGTAGGCACAGTAAGTAGAGGCTTGTAAATGTTATGGTGGCAAATGCCACTGGCAGGACCGAAAGGGTTAATTAATTCGGAAAGTCATGCGGTGCTCACACTATCATATTTAATATACGGGTCGCGATCGCACTACGCCAGTAGGTTATATAAACTTGAAATAACCTACTTTTGCGTACGCTATGTGTATTTAGAATTTTCTTTTGGGAAGGAAGTTTAATTATGATCTATAAACAAAGTTAGGACCGAATCGCTATATGCTTAATACTCTTAGATATCTTTATTTGATTTAAAGAGTCATCATTTCATAGGCGGATATCACGATTTTAATTCGAAATAACATTATATTATTCATTACATGTTTCATAGACATCAACAAATTGGAGTATTTTCCGCCTAAGAATCCAGTAAATTGACACAATATAGTAGAGAATTGATGTTAGTTTTGGTAGTTGCTACATGTATTCACCAGAAAATATATATTTTTCTCCTGAGTATTCTAGGTTTTAACATATTTCTATAAATATGTATAATATAATATTAAGGGAACAAATCGGTGCCGCATAGTCCCGGCGCATTCACCATTTTTGAGATTTTAATGTTGACGTTGACTACTCCACTATTAACTTGATTTAATATCTTATATATATTATATATATATATATATATATATATATATATATATATATATATACATATATATATATATATATATATATATATATATATATATATATATATATATATTTACCACTATATGTTGATACAATTGCCCATAGTACTAAACCTTCTACGTGACTTTATATATAGAAAACCGTTATGGGCATTATCCTCATTACATCCATTTATATAAAATGTATTACTAAACGAACAATATACCAAAAAATATATTATTATTTTGAACTAAATAGTAATTTACATTATTAGTGCAGGAAGGCAAGTTTCCCGAATGAGCGAATCGCCTTCGGCTCTTGCTGTATTAAGAGCGAATTCGGGAAACGGCCTTATCGCACGAATAATATATCTTATTTCTTGTACGAATAAATACTAAATATTTATTTAAAGTTGTGACAAATTGGTTATGTCACACTACCAAATACATATAATTTAAAGTCTATATAAGTGTGAACCCACCTCTTAGCAATCTACATATCTAGATTTCGATCTTATTAGATCTCGTCAGTGTAGCTCAGCTAGTGAGGATGAATTCACACAAAATCTCGAGTGGTTATATACAAAAACAGTACAACTTACCTCGTTAATTTTTAATGCTATTTGAAGTATAAGAGGTGTACGCTGTGCTTACATGCATTCTCATATTTATAAATACACATTTACATTGGTATTGAATTTTAAGCTGGCACTAGTGCGGGAAGTAGCATTTCCCGCACTCAATTATGCTCCCGTGTTTCCTCTCTCTTAGAATGTAGGGCTGATTCCGTTGAGCGTCCTGGTTGGTAGGCATGCTGTTTCGGATGTATTTGGTCTTGTATTGGTTTATGTGTAGCTCTGATTCTTTTGCTGCGTCTCTCAACACTCTGAAAGTCTTTTCTAGCCCTATTTTTGTCCTGCTTATGATCAAGATGTTATCCGCGCATGCCTGTATTTGTGTCATTTTTGTCATTCTTTTCCCATGTTTTATTTTTCTTATTGCACTTTCCAACTATGCTGAACAGTGTTGTAGATAGTACACACACTTTTCTTACTCCTGAATTTATACTGATATTCCTAGACTAGTTCTGAATTCCGCGTTTGATCCTTCCATTGTCATTCTCGTTAAGTTTATTAGTTCATGTGGTATGTTCATCTATTTCTCCCCCTAGTGTTTTCTATCTGTTCACTGTGTCAAAAGCATCTTTAAAGTCCATGAAAATTGTGTGTGTGTTTGTATTCATGCTTGTAATGTATACAGAAGAAGAATATAAATCAAAAAGAAAAAGAAAGGAGGTACATGGACATTTTCAAGAAGTAACATGACAAAAAGAACGCCCACAGAAGAGAAAAGAAAGTATATATGAAACTAACACACGGAGCATAAATGGAAAAGAATAAATAATAGAAGATATAATAAAACAAAAATAGAAATAATGGGAATCACAAAACAAAGGAAAAAGCGAATTCAATGAAGAAAATGCATATGCAAATGATTTCTATGGTCAGAGACCTCCCAAAATATCTAATGTTCATGTGCAATTGCTACTTGGGTGGTGGTAGTATCAACTAAATATTTAAACGTCTTATCTGTTGTCTGGAACTAAGATAAGACAGAAAACAGTTTATAAATGCAAGGGATTATAAGTGACAGCAGCTGTCCTAGATGCACATCTAAATCTGATATATTCACAATCCGATAACAGTGTTCCGCCCGATATGTCCCAATGGTTAAGCTGATAACATCCCGTCGTAGTAAAGATGATCGATCATTGCTGTGATTGAAACTGTTACTATATAAATTATGACCATTTGATTATCAGAAAAATGTTGTTTTAACAGAGTCTGATAATTAGTGTGTATATAGCTTAATAATTCATTTTAAAAGTTGTGAACATCGGTACAGCAATAAGACTGACAGTAACGGACAAGCCATCACAATAGAGCACCCGAACGAACCGTGCCAATTATTTTTAACAATGAAACCGGCTCATTATTACTTTGCAAATGTTCTGCTTTGGGGTATTTCCCCCATCTGCATAACCTTTGTTCCATCCCACTGCTCGTCTGCTCCGCTACAACCAATTGTATCTTTCGACCCTTCATACAGCACAACATTCTTACATAAAAAAAACTGTTGTGTTGTGTACATTAAAGTTTGAATTTTTGTGAAATATTAATATATGGATAATATCCGACGGGCATTACTTTCCATGATTAAAATCCTGCAGCTGGCGTTTGATGTTTTTAATCCCTATCTTTTGTCGTAGACGTTTGGGGGGGGTGGGCTGGTTTTTAAAAGTTGGCAAACTGATAAATTAGAAATTCCCGTATGTAATCCAGTACATGAGGATAACAAAGGACGTGACTGCATACAAATTTGATGTAGCTGATACGCAAGAGCAACACAATAATGAATTTGTTGGCACGGTCCGGACCGCATAAAGGGTGAATGGGTCGATATATACTGTGTGCGGGGAGACGCGCGCATTCCGGGTTATAATTCTGGCGGTGGTGGCGCGCGTTGGGGACGGCAGTAGCATCAGCGCCCACCCCGCGACATGCCGCTGGCTAGCTGGGGGACGTCACCGCCGGCTGCAGTTGATAAACCCGGGACGTGATAATCCGGGTTTGTGTGCATCGGCGCAATGTAGTGGCGATGGCGCGAGAATTTTACACCCACACAGTAAGTAGTAGTAATGCGCGAAGTAAGATTGGCGCATGGTGAACATGTGTGATGTAGGTGGCGGGACCAGGAGGACGTCTTCTAGTCGCGCGGCGGCCGGAGTATTTTGGGCAGATCATGGCAGCGTTGGCGGTGTCACTGGGGCCATTTGCTGCTGGATTGGGTAAGGGGTACAGTTCGCCTGCTATAGCGTCGATGCAGCAACGCGACGCTGAAGCTTTCCCCCTGAATGGACAACAGGCTTCATGGTTGGCAAGTCTTTCGTTGCTGGGGGCTCTTTTTGGAGCTCCACTGGGAGGAGCTGCGATGCGATGGGGTAGACGCCGTACGTTGCTACTAGCGGGAATACCTTTATCTGTATGTTGGTTGATTACGGTGTTCGCATTTAATGTGGAAGTTATGTGTTTTTCCGCTTTTCTGAGCGGGTTTTTGGTTGCTGTTGTTCAATTAGCAGCTCAGGTGTATGTAAGCGAAATCGCTGCGCCTAATATAAGAGGAGGGCTGAGTGCTCTAACAAAAGTAGCTGGGCATGCTGGGATGTTGATAGCGTTTGCAGCAGGTGCCTTTTTGGACTGGAGACAGTTAGCTGGTCTAATATCTTTAGCTCCGACGGCTATGTGTGTAGCTATGTGGAAAGTGCCGGAAAGTCCTGGTTGGCTAGTATTGCGTGGACGTGAAAAGGAAGCTGAGGAAGCTTTAAGGTGGTTACGGGGAAGTAATGCAGATTTACGAGTTGAATTGGGAGCCTTGCACTCGCACGTACTTTCTCGAACGGTGCCTGCAAATCCGATACTTTTGATTCGCACTTTAAGAAATCCTGCGATGATCGCTTGTGGTTTAATGTTCTTCCAGCGCTTTTCAGGCGCTAATGCGTTTAATTTTTATGTAGTAAGCGTTTTTAGTCAAACATTCGGTGGTACCAATCCTCATAGTGCGGCTGTTGCAGTCGCACTAGTTCAGCTGCTTTCGTCTTTGCTATCAGGGCTTTTGGTGGATAAGGCGGGACGACTTCCTTTACTAGTCGCATCAAGTGTGTTAATGATTTTAGCGTTAGCATCGTTTGGCTCGTTTGCTTACTACGAAGACGCCAATCCGAAAGCACAACCCCAACTAGATTGGATCCCGCTGTTGTGTGTTCTAGTTTTTACCGTGGCCTTTTCTTTAGGTATAAGTCCCATTTCTTGGTTGCTCGTTAGTGAGCTGTTTTCGCTAGAACACCGCGGTCTAGGCACCGCACTAGCTACCGCTTTCAGCTACCTGTGCGCTTTTATCGGAGTCAAAACGTTCATCGACTTCCAGGAGCTCCTAGGCCTGTACGGCGCCTTCTGGTTGTACGCTGCTATTTCCATTTGTGGCCTTGCATTCGTTATCTGCTGCGTGCCGGAAACAAAGGGCCAGGACTTGCAGGACATCAACACGACGAGGTGATTAACAAATCATCGCTATCGCGCCCCGCCTGAATGTGTGCGGAAACTGTTAACGATATTGTCGCAATGCAGATAAAATTACAACTGCCTCCAACCGCGTTTGTTGCCAGTAAAATAAATTTTATAGATTTCGTCCGCGGCGCAAAGCCCGGCACGTTCCGCCACACAAGTCTGCAATTGATAGATTAAATAAATACCAGCGAGTCTGCATCTTCATCTCCGAAATATCCTTAATAATTTTCCGCGTGATTTATATGAATATATATAGGGCACAATCGGCTCGCTTAGTTTTAAGCATTTCGGCACGATTTACAACGAAAGTTTATTTTAATCTCGGGGTAGATCGTGTTCCTCGTTCCTTCTAGCTAGCAAAGTAATTACGAAACGAAAACCGACCCGGCGCGGACCAACGACTTATGAAATTTCTGAAGTAAATTATTTTTTTCGTGACGGCGAGAGAGCGAGGGTAGCGAATTACTTTTACTTTCACGAGCGTCCGACATGATACATTTAAATTTCTAAATTGGGCATCGTTTAATATGGACGAGGGTAATTGCTCGCTAAATTATGGGAGGCTATAAATTAATTTAACAGGAATATTAAATTATTACGTTGGCAGATTAATAGGGGGCAATATATTCTGGTTTAATTTACTCGCATGAGGTTTAAACGCGATACTCATACATACTCTAATGATGGTGATAACCGACAATAAGAAACATGCTGAAAATTCCAATTAAGTATAAAATTATGACAGTGATTATTTTTTACTGACAATTTTAACCGAAAAATATAAAAAAATTCATATGGAACGAACGAATTGTTCACTTCTCCAAGTCACCACAACTTTTCTTCCCTAATTATTATAATAAATTGTTACAATTAAGCGGTTTATTGATTAGAATTGGATTTGCCATAAATTCTATTTTTGTTTTATCATTTCGTCCACTACTTCTTTCTTTTCCCTTTATGCTCCGTATATAAAGGGAAAAGAAAGAAGTAGTAGACGAAATAATAAAACAAAAATATAATTTATGGCAAATCTAATTCATATTAATAAACCGCTTAATTGGAACAATTTATTATAATAATTAGGGAAGAATAGTTGTGGTGACTTGGAGAAGTCTGCACTATTTTTGACAAAATTGAAAATCACCCAAGAAAAGGGGAATCTATAGTGTAGATTCGATAAAATGCCCGTCGCATCGGGGATGATTTTTAATTACACAATTAATATAATAAAAAATGACTTATACTTTCAGTCATTTTTTATTATATTAATTGAGTCATTGGATAAACTTGAAAATGTCTAGAGCTTAAAATGCCTAGAAACTAGTTGTTTTAAACAATTAAATATCTGGTAAAAATATAGTCGTTTTATGCATCTCCTTCATTGCAAATGAATGACCACGTAGTAGACGCGCCACAACCATTCAATTTTTATATAGAGTTATTCAAAATTATTTTAAAATGTATCGTACCAATGGACATAATAACAAATTCTGATTATTAGTCATATCAACATCGCTACTCACCTCTATATTTTATGCGCCGAAGGATTTGATTCCATACCACTTTATCATATGATTTTCGCGAAACCTTTCATAAGTTGTTGGTTTCCCAAATGAAATCCAAACATATTATTACGAACAATCATATCCTACTAAAACATATGACAAAAAAACAATAATTTTACTAATACAAATTAATTAGTTAGTAGTTACTAAAACAAAATAATCAAAAATCGTTAAATCAAGTACTTACAAACAATCGGAATGTGACGAGTTTTAACGCGTTCATATTTCATAGTTCAAATTACGAAATAAATACTATAGGACTTTTTCCAAAAAAAAAACAACAAAAAATACAATTAAGACAATAAGCGAGACAATAATCGTGTCCCGTAGTAACTTTTTTCCTAGCGAGAGAGTCACGCGAGAGCGAAAGATAGTTTTTAATTGACATTAGGTGCTACTCGTAGAAAGAAGCTTTAGCCAAGATAATCAATTACTGTACCTAAATGACTCTAGATTTAGTGACTTTAGATAAGCTGATGTCCATTCGAATGTGAACCGATATGAAATGCCGGATGAACCGCTCAAATATTTATTATATATTACTTAGACAATAATTGTAAAGACGACGTTTTATGAATATCCATTTATGAGGGACGTTCTTATATGGGCGCAAATTCAAAATCGAAAGTGACAAATATGTGTGTGTATGTAGGGAGCTTTAGAGGTGTTTGTCAATTATGCATTAGTGGTGTGTTGTTTTAGCCGACAATGTTTAGTTATGTATATTATAATTAATTAGGTTGTAGGTGTTTATTGTGATGTTGACGTTTATTTTGTTTGAATAGATTGAATAAGTCTTTCTATTTATTTTACGACAATAACATTTTCAAAACGTATGTATATATAAAAAAGAAAACGCGAATTCTAATTTGACTATTAATAAATAAATAATAACTATAATATTCTACAATTCAACTATGGATAATAATTAAAATTGCATGGAATTACAATTACAATGTGGATGGGAAAGAAGGTTAATGACAAAAATTAATAATATTAGATTTTGTGTCTTCAGTATCAATATCTAAGCCTTGTATAACTATTTTATGTCTCCTCTTTTGCTTTTCTAGCCACTCCACCGATTGGTTTAGTTTTTCTAGTTTTTCTTTAATTTCTAAATTCTTTGTTTTCTTGCCACAGCATTTTATTTAAAGGAAATTGGTCAGCTTATCCAAAATCAATAACCTAGCAGGAGCAATAAACATGTAAGAATAGTAGAATTACTATACTTCTACTATTCTTACAAGTTTATTGCTCCTGCTTGGTTATTGATTATGGGTAAGCTATACCTTAGAAAACTGTTCTCGGTTTCTCTGTACCCGATTCCAAGTTCTCGATTCCTGAATGTTCTCGAGAACGAAGTTCTCGATTCTTAAAAATTCTCGATTCTTAAAAATTCTCGATTCTCCCCATCACTAATTTAGATAGGCACAGCCGGGTATGCAAAATATTATATATGGAGATACTTCAAATATATGCTAGAAGATATAAAGGACAGGCCGTGACGAGAGTGTACCGCAAGGTGATCCAGTCACGGCTTGGTGTCAGAGGGTCACTGGTATCCGGCGCTTGCGTTGGCCACAACCGAAAAAAAATATATATAAAGGAGCCATTCTACGACCAGTCTTCAATCTTCGAGGATGAATCTTTCTGAATATACTGGAACCGGAAAGTAATAACCGACAATACGATCGTAAACATCATGGCAGTTCCTCTAGTTGCGAAATGTCAGCAAAACGCATGGAGAAAAAATAGTAAATACCTACCACTGGCTATCTAGATGAAAGCAATGTGGAATTTGGAGACAGTTAAGAAGTTCCCATTATAACATACCGAAGGATGAAGCCCCTTCGGTATGTTGTTATAATGGGAACTTCATAACTATCTCCATATTCCACATTGCTTTCATGCCAACCTACATACCCTAAAACTAAAGCTGTATCTCCCCATGCAAAAATCTGTTCTGCTTAATACCTGCAGAATTGTACGCAGGGTTCTAGGATAAAACAATTTCGAAAAATTCAGAAATAAAAAGAACAAGAAAAATAATGTTTATGGCACTTGGCATCTCTTCCTGCTACCCTCGTTCCCACTTCTGGGGAAATATTGCTCGCAGTACTTACTTCCAAAACTGACCCAAGATGATGGTCCTTAATCCCGGATCTGACATAGTATAAATAACTGCTCATAAGTACTAACATAGAAAAGAAACATGCGAATCTTTATGTATGATTAAGCCTGACTGGTAAATATCAGACACTCCAACTTCAAAGAATTTTGCCTTCAAATTTGAATCGCACTGAATTTCAATTACCTCCATTTGCATATGATTATGTACTGATTTTATATTTATTGAGAAAATCGAAGGAAACAAAGATACATTGTCTTCCAAAGAATTAAAATCTGGAAATCTTGTTTCAAATTCTGTTCTAAGATTGCATGTTTGTTTCTGCGAATTTTTGATACGATTCAGTTTCACCTAAATAGATTTTTTGATGTTGCATGTCGAAAAGTCTTCATTTCTATTTTTTCCTTGAATCTACACTATCTCGGCAAAATGGCCGTCGCTCCACGGGGGATGATTTTTAACTACACAATTAATATAATAAAAAAATGACTGAAAGTATAAATGAGTCATTGGATAAACTTGAAAATGCCTAGAGCTTACGTGAAACTAGTTGTTTCAAACAATTAAATATTGTCGAAAAGTCTTCATTTTTCAACTACTTCTTCCAAAGAATTAAAGTCTGCAAATCTTATTTGAAATTCAGTTTCAAGACATTTTTTTCTGCGCATTTTTAATAGGATGCAGTTTTGTTTGAACTTTATTTTTTTTGTCGCATGTGGAAAAGTGCATTAAATCTTCATTTGCAACTAATTCTTCCAAAGAACTTCCAAAGAACTAAAGTCTGCAAATATTATTTGAAAATCAGATCCAAGACATTTTTTTCTGCGCATTTTTGATACGATACAGTATCACCTAAACTTGTTTTTTTGATGTTACATGTCGAAAAGTGCATTAATTCTTCATTTTCAACTACTTTTTCCAAAGAATTACTGCCTGCAAATCGTATTTGAAATTCAGTTCACATTTTTTTTTCTGCGCATTTTTGATAAGATGCAGTTTCATTTGAACTTGTTTTCTTGATGTTGCATGTCGAAAAGTGCATTAAATCTTCATTTTCAACTACTTTTTTCAAATAATTAAAGTCTACAAACCTTATTTTAAATTCATCTCCAAGACTTTTTTATCTGCGCATTTTGATACGATGCAGTATCACCTAAACTTGATTTTTTGATGTTGCATGTCGAAAAGTGCATTAAATCTTAATTTTTCAACTACTTTTTCCAACGAATTAAATTCTGCAATTCTTATTTGAAATTCAGTTCCAAGACTTGTTTCTGCGCATTGTTTGATAGGATGCAGTTTCCCCTAAACTTGTTTTGTTGATGTTGCATGTCGAAAAGTGCATTAAATCTTCATTTTCAACTACTTTTTCCAAAGAATTAAAGTCTACAAACTTATTTTAAATTCAGGTCCAAGATGTTGCATGTAGAAAAGTGCATTAAATCTTCATTTTCAACTACTTTTTTCAAAGAATTAAAGTCTGCAAACCTTATTTTAAATTCAGCTCCATGACTTTTTTTTCTGCGCATTTTTGATACGATGCAGTATCACCTAAACTTGGTTTGATGTTGCATGTAAGAAAGTGCATTAAATCTTCATTTTTTTTTAGTAATTATTAAACTTGTTTTTTTTATCTTGCATGTCGAAAAATGCATTAAATCTTCATTTTTCAACTACTTATTCCAAAGAATTAAAGTCTGCAAACCTTATTTTAAATTCAGCTCCATGACTTTTTTTTCTGCGCATTTTTGATATGATGCAGTATCACCCAAACTTATTTTTTGATGTTGTGTGTCGAAAAGTGCATTAAATCTTCATTTTTCAACTATTTTTCCCAAAGAACTAAAGTCTGCAAACCTTATTTTAAATTCAGCTCCAAGACTTTTTTTTCTGCGCATTTTTGATATGATGTAGTTTCACCTGAACTTGTTTTTTTGATGTTGCATATCGAAAAGTGCATCTAATCTTCATTTTTCAACTCTTTCCAAAGAAATAAAGTCTGCAAATCTTATCTTAAATTCTGTTCCAAGACTTTTTTTCTGCGCAATGATCTTTTCCTTTTATTAAATTCATTATTTAGGTTTTTTTTTAGTCTGCAAATCTTATTTGAAATTCAGTTCCAAGACATTTTTTTCTGCGCATTTTTGATACGATGCAGTTTCATTTGAAATTTATTTTTTTGTGTCGCATGTGGAAAAGAACATTAAATCTTCATTTTCAACTACTTTTTCCAAAGAATTAGTCTGCAAATCTTATTTGAAATTCAGTTCCAAGACTTCTTTTTTTCTGCGCATTTTTGATATGATGTAGTTTCACCTGAACTTGTTTTTTTTGATGTTGCATATCGAAAAGTGCATTAAATCTTCATTTTTCAACAACTTTTGCCAAAGAAATAAAGTCTGCAAACCTTATCTTAAATTCTGCTCCAAGACTTTTTTTCTGCGCAATGATCTTTTCCTTTTATTAAATTCATTACTAAGGGTTTTGTTATATCAACCATGAAAGATAAACCTTGCACCCATGTTGGATCAGAAATCAAGGCTGTGTCTTCATTTCTAAACTGATTTTAAAACTGACATACTTTTTCTCCCAAGTATGGGGACTTTTATACCAACTATAGATTTTTTTCGTAGTACAGCAATATCTATTTTTATATTGTTTCTTTTTTAATTTTGTTTCTATTGTACCTCTATTTCGTTGAAAACAAAATTTATTTGAATTTAAAAATAAATAAAATTAAACCAGTATAACCAATGTACCTTGGTAATGTAAGACTCATCGGAATATTCGCATTCTAATTCACTTAAGAAAGAGGAGAATTGTCGAATGGATCCTTCAATATGTATATCCACACATAATTTTCGCCTTATATTTTTTTGTAGTAATGTCATAAGGCCCACTGAAAGAGTGCCATCTATAACTACAAAAATTAATTTTGATAGGAGTAGAGTTCATTGACACAATCAATAAATATAATATTTTCTTTTCGTATCTATATAAAGTATTAATTAATATCTAATGGACTACAGAAAGTTTCATCGAGTCGCTAACACAACTATCAACCTTAACCTAGTTCTCGAAATGGAAAATGTCACTAGAGCCCTCATTTCCTAGGAAAACGGTGCTGCAATAGCGGTAGATTCTGATGACATTTGCGTCACAAAAAGATTTTGAGTATATGTAATTCAATATTTCCCCTTAATTCACAGTAATTCGGATTGCATTTTTACATTATGTGAGGGAAAAATCTCTCTGGGATTTTCATTTCTATACACATAAGTTTTTTTGTGATGTCAAAAATGGCCGCTTTTAGTTCTTAGGAAACCAGTATTTAAATCATTTAAGACGCACAAGTATACCCAATAAAAAAAAATCGAAATATTTTTTTTCTTCGAAAAACTGTAAACGATGAAACATATATAAGTGTGAATCCACCCCTTAGCAATCTACATATCTATATTTCGATCTTATAAGATCTCATCAGTGTAGCTCAGCTAGTGAGGGTGAATTCACACAATATCTCGAGTGGTTATATACAAAAATGATACAACTAATCCCCTAGGAGGAAAGTTAAACGCCATCTGGCGGCACCACATCAATAGCATTGCTAATTGATGTGGTGCCGCCAGATTGCGTTTAACTTTCCTCCTAGGAGGTTAGTTGTATTATTTTTATAAACGATGAGTTTCATTTAACTCGCTATGTAAAACAAAGCTGTTTTAGTATTACGTGGAGAAACGTAGGTTTAGTCAAATCTCCGTTTACAAAAGTTTTTTAAATTCTGGAACCACTCGAATTTCCAGCCTATAATCTGCAAATCGTGTAAAAGCTGTAACTCAATTCAAACAAAAATAAACGTCAATTAATTCCAGCAAAGTCTGTATTTTTATCAAAGTTAGCTACGGATTTTCAATTAGTACAGTAAGTGAGCGAGATTGATTGTCATCTGAATATGCATTTTAGGCGTGTAGTTTTTTTTTCTTCAATGTATTAGTAAATACCAACATTGGTATTTAGCAACTTATCATTTTATGGCCTACTGTCGTCATATATAAAATCAAATTCTAAACAAGAATAAAATAATATCGGGCTTCGTTTAGGAAATACTTATAAAAAACAATTATTTATAATAGTTTTTTTCAAAACTGCCACCATTTGCATTGATACACGTCCGGTAATGCAATATTACTGGTCTAATAAATACTCATGTATTTATGTAAACCTGCAAGATAAAATTATTAATAAATTTTACATAAGGTCGTTTTAGACAAGACAATTTCTTGACTCAAAAGTTAAGATCGTTTTAGACAAGACAATTTCTTGACTCAAAAGTTAGTCAATATGCGAGACAATCTAAATTATCTCGTATCATACAGCAAATTATATGAAATATTGAATTGGATTACCATTGAATGGAAAAATATAACGCGTTCTATTTGTTAAGGACAAATTGTATGGGAGGAGGATATATGAATTCATTTCTTGAACAACTTTTGAGATAAGAAATTGTCTTGTCTAAAACGGCCTTTAAGGTCGTTTTAGACAAGACAATTTCTTGGCTCAAAAGTTAGTCAAGATGCGAGACAATCTAAATTGTCTCGTATCATACAGCAAATTATTTAAAATATTGAATTGGATGGTAGATCGAATAGAAAAATATAACGCGTTATATTTGTCAAGGACAAATTGTATGGGAGGAGGATATATGAATTCATTTCTTGAACAACTTTTGAGCTAAGAAATTGTCTTGTCTAAAACGACCTTTAGTCAAGATGCGAGACAATCTAAATTGTCTCGTATCATACAGCAAATTATTTGAAATATTAAATTGGATGGTAGATCGAATGGAAAGGAGGATATATGAATTCATTTCTTGAACAACTTTTGATCTAAGAAATTGTCTTGTCTAAAACGACCTTTATATAGCACCCTAAACTAGGACTTACATAATTTATATTGTATTATTTTAACGAATGTATTTTAATTTAATTTCATAATTTGATTTGATTTGATTTAAAAGTTAAAAGACGCATACTTTATAGAAATAAATTATTATATAAATTATATTATAATTGCAACTTGATAACTCTGTTATATAACAGAGTTATAAAGTTGCAGTGGCATACACGAATACATATTCTTCTAAAATGGACAATTTCAAACAATGACAATCAAATTGCTCATCACGCTGTAACTCGTTAAATTATGTTCAACATTTGTACAAATAAAAGTAAATAAAAACGCTTGAAAACGTTAGTCAATTAGGCCTTACTCTGCGCTGTTCGTATAACTATAACAAATAAATGTTTTCGCCTGCACTAAAAAAAAAACGTGCATCCCCCCTCAGAGAAACCTTTCAGTTAATTACGTGCTCAATGCGGGTCCAAAAACAAGTTACATTATATAGTCTATTTTACGTGCGTTTAAATGGATATTCATTGTAATTCCACCTATATAATTATGTGATTAGTTTTAATTAAGGAGATGCGTTTAATGTATATTTTAATGTTCCGAATTTGTTACATGTTACAGAAGTTATATAAAAAAAAAGATATTATATATAGACAATGTATTATGAAACATAGCTGGCCTATGGCACTAATTTGTGATGTTCAATTTCAAACAAAAAATATTGAGATTATATAAATACCAGATAATATGTAGATGTGCTTCGACAATAATTTTTAATAAAACAAATGGTCTTTTTATAATAGTTTACTTTTTAATAGTAAAGATTTAATACAACAGATTATTGTGTTTTATTTTGTTAGAACCTTTGGACCTTTAGTGTAGATATTTAATTTCATTTTATTGCAGCGATGGCGAACCTTTTTGTAGCAAAAAAATAATGAAATAATGTAATGTATACAAGTGTGAATCCACCGCTCAGCTAGAGAGGAGGAATTCACACAATATTAATTGATGTGGTGTCACCAGATGGCGTTAAACTTTCCTCCTAGGGAGAAAGTTGTATTATTAATGTAATGTATTTAAATATACTATAATATATTTTACCGCTCCTTTAATCCTTTTTTTATTAATTGATGTGGTGTCACCAGATGGCGTTAAACTTTCGTCCTAGGGGGAACGTTGTATTATTAATGTAATGTATTTAAATATAATATAATATATTTTAACGCTCCTTTAATCCTTTTTTTGCGTTTAGAATAAACTAAATTATTATTTAAAAATGAAAAAACATTATACTCAATGGTAATAGTACGTTCAACTTTCCTCCTAGGGGGAAAGTTGTATCATTAATGTAATGTATTCAAATATAAGCCTCTTAAGTAGGCTTAATAAGTTCACAATTCTAAAAAGACTGTACTGTTTCTTGCTTCAGAATTTTATTCACTACTGTCCCTTTTTTAGCGAAATACATGCATGAGAAATTTTGAAAAGAATTTAAGAATTTTCGTTAGATCATATCACGAAAAAAATCTTTAAATATGAAAATTTATTCAGTAAGAATCAACGCAAAAAAATAAATATACCAGTTTTCATTTATATTTGATACAGTCTTTGTCCGTTGAGTGAAGAATCAATTGATTTGTCACAAATTATGGTATATACAACAAACTTCGGTAAAATTCAATAATTAAAGGTTTTTGAAGAAATGTATTCCCAAATTTGAGATAGATGGAGTATATAATATTCTTTTTATTAAATAAAAAAGTATTTTGGATTTTTTTCTAATTCTGTCTTTTTTTTTAGGATCAAGCAATTAAGCCATATGTCAGTTTATTTATTATTCGCGATTTAAACTTTTTGAGATTAAGGCTGGGTTGTATAAGGGTGAGTTATTTGCAACTGCAATGTTACTTAAATTATTAACTTTGCATTTCATACCCTCGGTTGCATCTGGTTTTATATTTTATATTCTATATCTAATTGGGCTCAACATTGGCTGCTTTTTGATATTTTTTACCCAAAAATAAATTCTGCAACAAGTTTTTTATTGCACGAGCTGTTTTAAATTAATTGACTGAGTTATAAAAAATGAATTATTTAAGAAATTTAAATTTATGATATTATTTTACATTCTATATTTAATTGAGCTTAAAATAAACCTATTTTTGATAATATTCACCCAAAAATAATGTCTTCAGACAGGTTTTTATTGTACGAGCTGTTTTAAATTAATCGACATAATTATAAAAAATGATAAAAAATCAAAGATTTAAGAAATTTAAATTTATTATATTATTTTATATTCTATATTTAAATAGACTCAAAATAAGTTCTTTTTTGATGAGGGCCGTCCAACCCTATTTTTTAAATTTGTTCATATTTTCGATGTTATAAGCTAACAAATTATGGCTATTTTCAACATTTTTTAAACTTATTCAGAATTATTTTTTTGGAAAAAAGGCTCTATACGGCCCTTGTTTACTTATTCCTTTTTAAGGTAATATTATTTTTGTGATTCTATCTCAAAAGATATAGCCGTGAG
The DNA here is from genome assembly GCA_963942505.1 of Lordithon lunulatus. NCBI lineage: Eukaryota > Metazoa > Arthropoda > Insecta > Coleoptera > Staphylinidae > Lordithon > Lordithon lunulatus. The sequence continues at coordinate 51,932,964 of OZ012668.1, read as the reverse complement.
CCGACAGGAGAAATTTTTTTTGTAAAAAAGGCTCTGTACGGCCCTTGTTTACTTATTCCTTTTTAAGGTAATATTATTTTTGTGATTCTATCTCAAAAGATATAGCCGTGAGCCGACAGGAGAAAATGTAAAATTTTTGCACCCAGCTATTGCCGCCTAGGGGCTGGTTCTATAATTGCCATTTAACCGGAGAATAAGACTATTCGTGCAATAAGTTTGAGATATTAACGCCAATATGTCAAACTTATTCCACAAATAGTCTTATTCTCGAGTTAAATATCAATTGTAGAACCGGCCCTTAATCGCTTTTTAGATAAGAGCTTTCTTTAAAGGTAAGTAATAATATAAAATATTTATTTATATTTTTAATCTTTGTAAATACTTCTTGTATACAAAGAACAATAAAGTTATTTATTTTTTGCACTTCACGTTTACACATATAAGTACATATGCCGGAATCAAAGCATACATGATTTTTACACTAATATTATTATTATTATTATTATTATTACCATACCAATGTCTATACAAATGCTAAAAAACTTCTATCTTTATAGCTATCACCCCGAGGGCTTTTCCGCTGGTAAAGGGAGAAGCTCAGAGGAGTGTAATTAATCGATATTTACTTTAAATTAACAAAGAACACCTCAGAAAAACCCTAAAATTTCGCCCACACCAAGGTTTGAACTTTCGCTCTCTAATGCTCAATATAAGACGAATGGCGCATAGTGGGACCAAATCGCCTTTGAGCGGCCACAATATGAAAAATTAAACTTTATTCTGGGAAAAAGTAAAGTATGCAATTAGTGGTGGTAATCCCCAAGGGCCTAACGACATAGTTTAAAGGGGTTGGATGTTTATACATGGCCCACAGAAAGCAGTCAAAGAGTGACGTCGAAGCACATTTCTCGCGGCGCTAGTAAATGTGTGACATAAAATTATTTCAATAAAATCTAATTAAACTGTAAATTTCGTTAGAAATATAAGGAAAAGTTATTTTTTTCAAAAAGCTTCACACCTGGGACGCTATTATACAACCCTGCATCTCTTTATTCGCGATTATAAAATGGAATGAATCAAGGCTGAAACATAAATTAGCACAGAAGAGGCGGAAGGGAATAAAGCGCACCGGCTGAGTTTTTAGTATGATGTAATAAAATATTTCCGCTGCTGTAGTAAGAAAATTCATCAATAATTGAAAGTGACTGCGACACTTGGTCTGCATGCGCACTTTACATACGTCAGTTTTGAAACGCTGCCAAGTTAATGTAAAAATCGATCCGTGAGAAATTGAGGGGACGAATATTTTCCAATCAATAGGGTTATAAATATAGGAACCATATAGGAAAATATAGTACGTGTGTTAGAAGCACAAATACATACATCCTTATTAAAAGATAGTTTGGCAAGACTTATTCTTGTTATAAGTCAAGTAATATTTAGTTACTTTACACCATAAGTTTCAGTTCACGACCCTTCCATGGCAAGTGGTTGCAAACTATCAAATGAACTTATGAACTTTACAAAATTTGTAACAAATAATAGGTTATTTAGTTTATTATGGTTAACTACATGAAATCAAATTATACTTAAAGAAATAAACAATTAACTTTTATCTCATCAATAAAAACAAGCACAATAATAATAGAAATTACATGATTAATGTAAAGACAATAAAAATTGTATACCCATTTTTATCGTCTTTATGCCCGTATTCACCAACATCCCATAAACTTTATAGGTCCCATAAGCTATTGAATGTATAAATTGAAAATGTCATTATGACAGAAATGGTTAAAATAAATGTCAAAACCTTGAATAGCGCTGGTGATTGGAGCTTTGATGACACATTTTCTATAATTTTTCAGTGTTTCCAATAGAGCGAATCTAAAGTAACTACATTCCCTAGATAATTTATGTATTGTTGCTATAACAACGAATACTTATAATTCATTCAATAGCTATTGATAGATTTATAAAACGTTGGTGAATACAGGGATTAATAATGTAATTTCTATTAGAGATAAAAGTTAATTGTTTATTTCTTGAAGTATAATTTGATTTCCTCGTCCATTTAGTCCTTCCATGATAATTTCGGTTTAATAGCCTTAAAAATACTAATAAACAGAATAAAACCCATGATTGAAAGTAAAAACGTGAATTGTCCTTATATTGTAGGTAGAGCGACAGAACAAGTATTTGGCATTAGTCTCCTCTTTTTGATTTTCTGACTACATAATGTTCGTCTTCGTTATTGATTACCACTATAGAATATCATCGATTTTTAATCTTGACGCTACCCGAATCAAGCCATCTTATTTCTTGGACCGCTGTAATGTCCATACCAATGTGCTGGAATGGAGGAAGATTGTTGTGTCAGCCAAGACCCACCCAGGGTTGTAGAGCTACAGAATGATGATGATGATGATAATGTGCGTCTATTACGATACCTCCAAATTAGAAAACGTCGAATATAAGCGACGTTTTCTACTCTAATTTAGAGGTATCGTATCTTACGTGTTAGCCTCAGTAATTTATTTCTACTAAAAAAAATATTAAAAAGACCCTTTATTGGCATTTTCCTCACAATAAAACTGCTCTTCAATATCACTAACCACTACTACAAAAATCTCGTAAAGAGGTTTCATTGATTTATATGTAATTATACGTAACTTTGCTTGTTAAATGAGTAAACAACACCAAACAACTCATGACGCGTGTAAATTCTTGTGTAAAACAGTACACAAACACAAATAAAATTAATTATTATTGTGTTCACCGAAATTAATTTGCAACCACCACATAATTACACAATTTAATTTGGGCGTTACAAGTAACAAGCTGCAATTAAACAAAGCTGATTAAGCAAATATGAATTCTTCGCCGCATACCAAAATCATTTAAAGCGGGTAGCGCAAACTTTGCGGACCTCTCCGCAGAGGTTAATTGTATTTACTTCAAGTTTGAGAGCTGAGGGCGCGCGTTCCACAACACAAATATTTCCGCAGGGCATTAGGCAAAACTCCACGCCACGCTGGAAATTATTTTCTCTCTCTCGTGAGCAGCGCCAACAAGAGAGCTTTAAAATGTATTTAGTAAATGTTAGTTAAACTTAGTTAGCAAACTACTATAAGTAGTATACTGTATTGATTGATATTTATAGTTTATATTACACATTGTATACAGATATTTATTGTTAGAAGTAAAAAATCGTTTTATTTATACTTTAAAAAATGAATTATCACAAAGTAGACGCCTTAACAATCCAACCTTTAGTAAATAATTGGTATTTCGCTCATTTATTGTAGCATCTTTATTAATTATATATAAATTAGAGAAATATTATTTAATCTAGGGATTTATCAGACGATTACAGTTTATAATCCAAGCTTGCGCAGATGGGCATTATAAATATCAATTATGGGTAGTTTGTTTCCAAACAGTAGGCATAGTGTTTTCCGGATATAAATGGTAATACCGGCAGTTATAGAAACTCTATTATTAAATATTTCGCTAATTTATATATAAATTATAAATGATTGTATATAAGGACATTATGGTTTCTTCCATATCCATTTAAGGCGAGGATTCGTTGTGAAGCACGATAAATATCTCCAGATATTATTGAAAATGTTGAAAACGAATTTGTTCTTCAATTAGCTCATCATCGTGTTTTTCTTCACTCTGACATTTGAAATAATTTTTCTTATATGATTTATATCATAATATACATCGCTGATTGTAGAAAAATAATCCCTTTCAGAATAGAAAATAAAATAATGGGGTTGTCAGCTATCAAACTCCAGATTTAAATGAAATTTATATATACATTATAAATGATTGGATATGAGAACTTTATGGAGATCAATAGAACATCCACTGAACAGAAAATAATATTGTAAAAAAAAAGACCTTTATTGGCATTTCCCTCACTGCCCCTCCACATCACAAACCTCAACAAAAATATACAAAAATACAAATAAAAATACAATATAAATAAAAGTACTATTCCGCCAAAAATTACTAATTACCCCCATCTATCGCCGCTCCCTTTGCCCTTGCCACTTTCCTCTCCCACGTCAGCCTCCATGCAGATTTTCACGCCTTCCCCATCCTCGCATAACCATTCATTCAGCTTTCTGCAGTCTCCCACCCACTCTGCTTTCACACCCTCACATTCTTCGCTAAGATGCCACCACGTGTCGCTTCCCTTACTACACAGCGCACACGCGGTGTACCCTAAACCCATCCACACTTTCCTCCCTCTCTCGTATGACCCACACCTCGCTCTTGCCATGCATACCTTGTCCTCCCTGCTCCACTCACACCTGGCTAAGTAACTCGGGAGTCTCCCACTCACTTGCCACTCTACGTAGCCAGGGTTGTAAGAGCTCTCATTCATTCTAGTCTGCCGTTCTTGCCACTCAATATCTCTCAATCTCTCTCTTACCTCAGTTCCTAGGCTTCCCATTTCTCTCAGCTTCTCCTCTACCCACACCTCAGACATACCCACTCTTTCATACATCCTTCCTCTATCCTTTCTCCAACCACTCTCCGTCCTACTCTTACACCTCATCCATACCTACCGCACCAGTCTTTCCTCACCCAATTCCTACAATCTTTCTTCAAACTTCACAACCCTTACACACGACTCCCACCACATACTCATACGATTCGTCTCCTGCAACAGCACTGCTCTCGGTGTCGACCTTTCGAGACCCAGCAGACTCTTCAGGAGCACACCTTGCTCTCTCTCTCTATCACATCCCACTCACGCAATCCCCACACTTCCACTTCATACAACAGAATAGGTTTTACACACGCATCCCAGATCCTGCACGCCATTACGAGGTTACCGCCCCACAACCTCTCCCATTTCCTTCTCGCTATTCCCCAAGCCATTCTCGCTTTCGCTGCATACTTTCCACATGCACCCTAAATCCTCCTCCACTGTCAAACCAGAAACCCAAATATTTAAAGACATTCACTATCTCAATCATCCTTCCCTTCTATTTCAACTCTTCCACTCTACTCCTTCTACCCCTATTCCTAAACATCATCCATTTAGTCTTCTCCACATTCACTACTAGCCCTCTCCTATCCATGTACCTTCCCATTCTTTCCAACATCTCTTGCATCTCTTCCACTCTCTTGGCTACTAATACTATGTCATCCGCATATGCCAGCATCCACACCTTGGTTCTCCCCACCACGACCCCTCCAGCCTGTCCTCTCTTCAGCACCGCCTCCAACTCGCTTGTGTATAGATTGAACAGGAGGGGGCTTAGCGGGCACCCTTGCCTTACACCCACATTCACCCTAAACTTCTCAGACACTTCTCCATTCACTCTCGATTTTGCCCACGTCTCTTTATATATACTTCTCACCCACTCCACTCCTTCCACTTCCATACCCAATCTATCCATACATTCCACCAGTTTCCCCCTAGGAACTGAGTCATACGCCGCTTTCAAATCCACAAACACCGCATACACTCTCCCTTTGCACTCCAACGCTTCCTCCACCATTCTCGCAAACGTGAAAATCTGCTCCCTCGTCCCTCTTCCCTTTCTGAAACCCCCCTGGCATTCCGGCAGCAACCCTTTTCTATCCACTTCCCTCGCTAGTCTATTTTTCACAATTGTCATCATCGCTTTGTATCCCGCATTCATAACGGTAATACCCCTATAATTATTTACGACAGATGCTGCTCCCCCTTTGTGTACCGGGACCACCACCCCCACACGCCACTCTTCCGGCAGTTCTTCCTCACCACTCCAGACTCTATTCGAAACCTCCAGTAACTTATCTTTTCCTTCCTCTGTTAATCTTTTGAAGGCCTCTGCCTTCAGCCCATCTTCCCCCGCCGCCTTTCCCAGTTTCAGCTGCCCTATGGCCACGTCGACCTCTTCCCACGAAAACGCCTCCCTTCCTACCACCGGTCTCGGACCCCGCCATCTCTCTACAGCTCTTCTCCCACTCTGCCAGCTCTATGCTAACGTTGCCCTTTTTTTACGCTTCCCCTCAGAATTTCCCACAGCCTTTTCTCTGTCACACACTCCCTCAACCTCGTTTCTACCTTCTGCAACTCCTCTATCTTCTTCTTCTCGCAGGTTCTCTCGAACTCCCTCTTCGCCTGATTGGCCCTTTCCACTTCACCTCTCCCATTTCTCCACTTCGCCATTGCTCTTCGCCAGCTCGACTTCTTCACCCTACATTCCTCGTCAAACCAACTCTCCCTCTGCCCCCCACTCTTCTTCTTCTCCAATGCAGCCACCATCACTCTCTCCAACTGGAGCATCGAATGCACATCCTAATAAATAATATTGTATCTTTTTTTAAATTTTTTAGCCGTAAAAACCCATATTTATTGCCCCCTATGTTAAATTTTACTATATATAACATGAAAAATTGAAATTTCAAGGAAAGACAATTCATTATAATTATTAATATTATTATTAACAGTTAATATGATTGAGTTACTTAGATAAATAGTAATAAGTTTTTATTATTTTTCATTAACAAACCAACTGAAATTTTCCCTACGTTAAATTTTACTATATATAACATGAATAATTGAATTTCAATGAAAGACAATTCATAATAATAATAATAATTATTATTAAAACAGTTATGATTGAGTTATTTAGATAAATAGTAATAAGTAACTATTATTATTAGTTTAAATATTAACAAACTAACTAATTTCTTAATACGGCTGCTTTAAATGAAATATCTTATAAACCCTGTTCGTAAGCTCAGCAGATCAATAACATGAGGGGTTTTCTAGCATGCATAAACATGTTATTCTGATATACTTTTCTGTCTGCTCCTCTCCTTGAATAAAAATAAATATTTTTTTGTTTCTTTTATGCTCGGCTACTCCCGCAGGCTGGGTAGGATTTACTTTTAATATCCATAAAAAGGAATGTAATGAGCTTCGCCACGAGGATTGCTATGGGAACGGTCCGACGAAATAAGACAGGCTGGGAGGAATAGGGCACGTATCACATAAAGCTCCCATCTAAAGAGATTATTTTTGATAACACAAAAACATGTTTTTAATTATAAAACGATTTCTTATGTAATCATAAAGTATCACACGCATTAAAAAAATCTGGTATGCCCAGTGTACATTAGTATGTATCTTATTAATTAGAATTTTAGATTTATATGTTGTATGTTTGTTGAAATAATTTCCAATCCGTGATTCAAACGTAACCTTTGACAACTTTGACACATAATGCGACGTTGCCGTATATAATCAGAGGTACATGAGGCTATAAAATGGAAAGTTAACGATAATGTAAGCAACATGTAATAATATAATCAGAGGCTATAGTTAACTCGCATTTATACAACTGAGCCGAGTATTTATAACTCTATTGATAACTGGTGAAGGTGCCGGGCATATAATTTAAAAAATGCTCATAGTCATTTTTTACAACCAGCCTACTATTTACTAACCTAGATACTAAATTGCATTGAAGACACATCTAATATTGAATTAACGTGTTTTTTTATTCATCACAATTGGATATCCCTTAATGAATAAAGTTACTTTTACCATATCAGATATTTTTATATTATGTTGAAATATTGCATAATTTCCATAATATACTATTATATTATAATATAATACACTATTAATAATTATAATTGCAATATTAACGCTAAATCAATATATTCTTAAGAAGAAATACAATTAAAATTAATTCTACTAACCTTTAATGGTGAGTGAAGGAATATTATCACTAAACCCGTCACTCAGCGCCAGAAAACATAAACGGATTGACGCACAATATTCATCCTAACGAAAACTTTTATCACAATTGGAAATCCCTTAATGAATAAACTTACTCTTACCATATCAGATATTTTTATATTATGTTGAAATATTGCATAATTTCCATAATATACTATTATATTATAATATAATACACTATTAATAATTATAATTGCAATATTAACGCTAAATCAATATATTCTTAAGAAGAAATACAATTAAAATTAATTCTACTAACCTTTAATGGTGAGTGAAGGAATATTATCACTAAACCCGTCACTCAGCGCCAGAAAACATAAATGGATTGACGCACAATATTCATCCTAACGAAAACTTTATGTTTCTGAAATAATATTTTGATTTATAACGCCCCCCGGATAAACTTTGACAGATTAAACAGAAAACTTTTCCCCGCCAGCAAACAACATGATTAATACTTTCAACTCGCAACGCACAGTTGTGATATACTAAATACAAAATAATGTTTATTTAATAAATGTCCAGATATGTACAACAATATAGTATCCCCAATAGAAGGCACGCGTCATCGCTCCAAATAATAAATACAAACTACAATAAATAAATAAATACAGCACTAAATTATCACACTGGTAGCGTCTTTGTTCTTGATATCGAACAGAGTTGTCGTCGAGGCGGTGGCGGCTGGCGTGTTACGTCTAATGGGCTTTATTGTGAACTTTTTGCCCAAGTATATTGCAGCGTACAGTGCACCACAGGCGCCGATGAACAGGCCGAAGAGGACGTCCCACCAATGGTGGCGGTGATCCGTGATTCTGGTGATCCCTATCACGGGACCCAGCACGAAAATTACTAACATTGCGAACGGCTTGAATAACATGCCCAGGTGGTCTCCGTCCAATCGAATTTGTATATACATCTATTAAACGAAATATATAATCAATTTATAATGTTTTATGTATAAAAAAGTTATTACATATTGCAAAATATCTTTTACAAAATGGTATGACTACTAAATTTTTAACGAAATCTTGTAACTGCAAAGACAATAATGAACAACCAACTTCACGTTTGTGTACATCTTTAACTTTGGATGATATCCAACATCTATTGAGATCGTAATCGGCGAATATGATGGAGAAAATTACAAAACTATGTTTTATGTACTTACCGTACAGTATATTGACACAAACATTGACAGCGACGAATGTCCAGATGGAAACGACCGCGATGAATCATGCACCAAAAACCTGCTGTATTGTGTACTTGTACACCTAAACTCACTCACATAACTGCCCGGAGTACATATATCAGCCACATCTGGCAAACATGTAGTCATAAAATGGGGTCTTGGTTCGCCCATAACCACTTTGAAAATGTCCGTTACAAACATGGTCAAACTCAAACCGATGAGCAATTGTCGGTACCACAGCCAGACTAACCGGGCCACGGATTTTGGTTTCGGGCCAATTCGTATGACTTCCACCAGGCAGAATGTGAGGAGTGGAATGACTGTGTTTAATACTATCAGGGTAGTCGTAGTTATGGTGTCGCCTTGGAAGGCATGTGAAATTGATGGGTCCTTGCAGTAGAAACCTTGTTGGTGTATGGGGAAGTATCCCAGCTCAATTAGAGCAATTATGGATCCAACTGGAATAAAACGTAGAATAGGTTAATTGGCCAATAAGTTACAATATTAATTTGGGAATGAAAGTGGACATCAATAAAATAATATTATTATATAATATATTATTATTATATAATATATTATTATTATTTAATATAATATATAATAATCTTAAAAACATATATAAGTGTGAATCCAACATGTAACATCATTATTTAATTGTAAAGTATTAAATGTTTCAAAGTAATAACAATGTTTTAGTAAAACTTAGAACTATTTATATTACTTACACTCTAAAAATGTGATAATAGGGTAAAGAAACCGCAAACGTTTACTGGTAGCTTGGCAGAAGTTACCGCACAGTTCGGCCTGTAGCACCATTGCGAGAAGAAAAATACTGTTCGTTGTAGCACGATATTGACAGGTCTGCCGTGTAAAATTATTATTATATAATAAATAACACCGAATGAGTTGTTTGGAATATGCAACCGTTAATTCGAATATCGTCATGATTTTGATTGCATTTTGATTGTTATTTAATTATTAATCAAAAAGTAATCAGAATTATATTATGAAAGGATAATATGGGATGCGCGTTGGGTATTGTAATTTTATTGATTTCATGCAGTTTCGTGCAATTATTTTCGAATTAGATTTGTTTAAATCCGAATTTATACGTAATATATATATATATATATATATATATATATATATATATATATATATATATATATACATATCTAGATTTCAGTGTAGCTCAGCTAGTGAGGATGAATTCACATAATATCTTTTATATATGTTTTATAAGATTGGCTATGTGCTGATATCTCAAGCATGCTGTTGGAATATTATTCCATAGAGGACCCGGTGATCCTGATGGCATGAGTATGTTGACGGTTATTACCATATGGGTGTGCATTGCTAATTGATGTGGTGCCGCCAGATGGCTTTCCTCCTAGGGGGTTAGTTGTATCATGTTTAATATAGATATAGATATATATATATATATATATATATATATATATATATATATATATATATATATATATATAAGAGAAATAAAGGAAGATTGTAGGAAAGTAAAATAAGATAATCAGGTTTTATCGTCCTCTGATAACACTGTCATAATTCTAATGAAGAACTCTCATACAAAATTTTCCAAACCAGGACTTTCACTATATTTGCTTGTCAAATGAATACGGATATATGCCAGAAATCATACAGGTGGAAAACATCAACACGATTTTATATACAATAATTTTGCTAAAAAAAATACTGTGGTACACAGAAGAAGTAGACTTAATGCGAAAAGCGTTTTCGGAGTTAAAATCATCAATGACAGTACAAGCAAACAGAAAGTATGAGAGGATATAGAACGAAACCCACCAATTAGTCCGGTGGATTAAGAATAACAATTTGGAAACATCAATTTATCATTCATCATTACCCAAAAAGATATATGGAGGTTTATCAGAGGAAAAAGATCTAAGACTTAAGGAAGCTCGTCGAAGCAGAATGCATCAGTGATAAAGTCTGGATTTATACCTAGGAGTGCTGTATAGCAGTTATAACACAACAACTGCTAGCACCCACAAGATACCGGAAATAATCTGAAACCACACAGGACTCTGACGTCCTGAGTATCCTTAGAACATCTGCAGGAAACGACGGAATCCCCAACGAGGTCCTAAAGTATGGGGGAACATTTCTAGCCGAATAACTATTGACGTTAAGTAATTTGATACTAAAACACCGATATATACCAAAATAATGGAAAAAGAGTATAGTTGAACATCAGTATACTCTTATTCGTGTATCTATATTTTTCTTGTTTATACGTATTTTTATTGTGTAAATGTGTATTTTGTTCTCATATTGTATTGACTTGTGTAAACTGTAACAGTGATAACACCAATAAACGATTATGATTATGATTATGATTATTCCATTATTTTGGTATATATCGGTGTTTTAGTATGTAAATTACTTAACGTCAATAGTTATTCGGAAAACCTAGAAAGCAGACCCCGCAAATTACAGTGTACTGTGTACACCTCTCACCAGAATCCTCGAAAATGAATGAAATGAACAACGCTAGCACAATAGCAACAAGGATTCAGGTATGGTGGATCATGTACAGACGCCATATTTGTTAAAAGTAAAAAAATGACAAAGAAAAGAGTTCAATAGGTCTGCGTTCATATGCTTTGTGGGGTTCGACAAAACTTTGGACAGAGTGAGATTACAAGACATCATACAACTGCTATACAAAAGCTCGATACCACTGGATATAATTAAAGCCAACTTTTATTTAATGGGGTAATTGATGAAATGATGGCAAGATTAAAAACCAAGATAGCTTATAAGATGGCCCAACAAGAACTGAAAATGATCTGCTTTGCTGATGATCACTCACAATGAAGATGACCTGCAGAGGTTAAATAAGGCGGCCAAAGGGTTCAATATAATTCAATATCTGCCAAAAAGAGCAAGTGTCTAATAATCGCGCCAAATCAGATAAGATGCGAGCTGAATGGCGACATTATTCAGTAGGTAGCCGCATTTAGTGATTTCCAAGTCCAAGTACAAACTGCAAGAGCCAACAGAGCAACTGGTTGTCTCAAGAACTCAATATTGCGCAACAAATATATTGCAAAACAGGTTAGAGGAAGATTTTACAAAGCCGTCATACTGAAGTATTTTCTTTATGATTAAAATAGTCGAAATAAGCACGATTTTTGCGGTGTGTGTGTGTGTGTGTGTGTGTGTGTGTGTGTGTGTGTGTGTGTGTGTGTGTGTGTGTGTGTGTGTGTGTGTGTGTGTGTGTGTGTGTGTGTGTGTGTGTGTGTGTGTGTGTATGTGTGTATGTGTGTGTGTATATGTGTGAGTGTGTGTATATATATATAAATATATATGTATGTATGTGTGTGTGTGTATGTATGTGTGTGTGTGTATGTATGTGTCTGTGTGTGTATGTGTATGTGTATGTGTGTGTGTGTGTGTGTGTGTGTATCCGTCTGTCTGTGAACATTATTCCGAGAAAACGTCACAGTGGATTGCAACCAAATTTGGAAATTAGCTGAGAACCCTATCTGGGACGATCCAGTGAAAATTTGAGGCAAACCGGTTCACTAACAGCAAGGAAAACTCGATAAAACCTATTTCCTGCAAGGTTGCAGCAAAAAAGGAACGATCGCGTAGAAACAACATTGGTGTTTAACGGAATATACGTAAATCGCGCGAGTAATTAATTTATGCTATTATTAAAAGCAGTAATGCAAATGAAAATGTGAGAAAACACGGGAACATGTGAGAAAACACATTTTGAAAACGCGGCAACATGTGAGAATATTTAGGAAAATTTGGGAAAATGTGGGAAAACACGAGAACATGTGAGAAAACATATTTTGAAAATGTGGTAACATGTGAACAAATTTGGGAACAATTGGGAAAATCTGGGAAAACATAGGAACATGTAAGAAAACACATTTTGAAAACGTGGCAACATGTGAGAAAATTTGGGAAAATGTTGAAAAATGTGAGAAAACACGGGAACACGTGAGAAAACACATTTTGAAAACGTGGTAGCATGTGAGAAAATGTGGGAAAATTTTGGAAACTACCCAGCTCAGTGGCCGAGTGGTTAGAGGCGTCGTCAGTCTCGTACTGAGCATTGGGGAGCATTTGGGTGAGGGGAACGAATTTTCGCGAATCACTTTTCACAGTTTTTCAGAGGTTTTCTGTGAAGTTAAGGTAAATACCGGGTGATTAAACTCCTCTGAGCTTCTTCCTTGGCCGGCGGAAAAGCCTATAAAGATAGAAGTTTTTTTTTGTTGGAAACTGTGGGAAAATGTTGGTAAATAGAAGAAAATGTGGGAAAATGTGTGGAAAATGTGGACAATGTGAGAAAAACGGAGAAAATAAAGAAACATTTGGGAAAATGTGAGAAAAAAATGTGTAAATGTCAAAATGTCAAATATTTGTCAAAAATGTTAAAAAAGTAGAAAAAGTAGGAAAATGTTAAAAAATGAAACCACACAAGATATTTTATATTCAATTAAAATTCATGTAGTGTAAGTGCATAGATGTATGGGTTGTACGAGTGCAGTTTTTCAACTATTTGATTAAGAACTGTTTCTGCATTTTTGTATGTAGACTATCTAACTCTCCATTATTTCAATAAGATCTGTTGTTGTAACTTATTTAAAAAATCTAATTACATAACTATCCAACTCCCCACCTCCACGTGCGAATATATCTTGCATTCCCCCCGAAAACGTAATGACAAAATCAATACATCGCAAACCGCACACATCCAACAGCACGCAGCGTGTTATTAACCGATACAGCCCCCAGTGCGCTGATTCGAGAATCACGCCGCTCCGATCCGCTTCCTCATTATGACAAATTAATGACGAGGCCGGCAATTTATTAGCCCCCCGGGTGCGCGGATTGCACGTCCTGCCCGCCGGCCCCCAATACACGATCGATGCCCCCTCCCCCAACGCCACTCACCTATTAAAATATACGCCGTGTTTGTCAGGTATCCCGGGCGGAATTTAAATTTTGCCCGTTTCGGCGCTATCCTGGGCAGGTTGTGCCCGTCCACGCGATCCTCCTCCGATACGGTCAGGCAGACCGCGGTGTCATTGGGGTGGTGGCCGACCGTCCCCGACGGGTTTTTCATCATCTTGTTTTCCTGAAACACGCAATGAGAAGTGCGATTAGAATATTTGTGACTCATGTTGTAATACAATTGGTATTTAATTAGAGGGGAGCATATGCATGATTCATGAGAGATTATAAGTGTGATTTTATTGTTGTAATGAATATTCTGCTAGCGAATATAAAATTCTGCCATTATTGGGCAACTAACTAAGTTAACGAAATAAATAAAATACAGGTCTAAAGCTAGAAGCCTAAAATTAACCTGATATGGGGTACGCAAAAAGAAAGAGATGATTACGTGAAGATGCAATACAAATACACAATAAACTTCCTCGATAAATTAAAAGCAGGAAGGAACTACATAAATTTAAACAAAACCTTAAAAGCAAATACCTCACCGAACAACAGGGCCAATGGTCTAAACGAAGAATTGTAATGTCTTCCTCACACCCGACTTTCCATTTTCAAAAGGAAACAGTGAAAAAGAAATTAAAAGCAAGAAGGTACTACATAAATTTAAACAAAACCTTAAAAGCAAATACCTCACCGAACAACAGGGTCAATGGGTCTAAACGTAGAATTGATTTTGGTTTCCAGTTTCAAAAGGAAACAGTGAAACAACTGACAGTAGGACATCATGTCTTAAAGACACCTTACACGATCAATATTACTGTCAATATTTTAGAATAATGACAGTATTACTGTACGATAATATATATAAAATGTTCATTATTCTAAAATGTTGCCAGTATTACTCATCGTGTAAGGTATAGTAATGATGTAATGAAGAGAATAATGATCTTGATCCGGATAATTTATTACTTGATAAATATTAAAGGAGGATTGAAGCACATATTGGCAGTACTGGAATTGACAGTATTATTGACCGTGTTAGGCCCAATTTACACATAAGCGGCGTCGGGCGGAGGCGCGGTGTAGGCGAGGAGCAGGCGAGACGTCGCACAGGCGATTGTGATGTCCATATGCAGTGAAGGGGTGGACATTGCACCATATGTTTACATAGAGGCGGCGTGGAAGAGTTGTGCCTCTCGCCTCGCAGCCACCGTGTCTCATGCGAAGAGGCTAAGACGCGATGCCGGCACGAGGAAAATTCCCGCGCTTCGTCACCTAATTGGGCATTGCACCATATGTTCATATATAGGGAGCGTGAAAGCGTCGTGCCTCTCACCGCGTCTTAGCCTCTTCGCATGAGACACGGTGGCTGCGAGGCGAGAGGCACAACTCTTCCACGCCGCCTCTATATAAACATATGGTGCAATGTCCACCCCTTCACTGCATATGGACATCACAATCGCCTGTGAGATGTCGCGCCTGCTCCTCGCCTACACCGCGCCTCCGCCCGACGCCGCTTATGTGTGAATTAGGCCTAACACGGTCAACAATAAGGTGCCTTTTAAAACAGTGTATATTTCATGTATTGTTGAACTTAATTGCATTATTATTTGCTTTGTTAATTGTTATATAAAAAATATATCGTTAAATAAAAAATAACCCAGCTCAGTATTCGAGTGGTTAGGGGCATCATCCGTCTTGTACTGAGCATTGGGCAGCCTGAGTACAAACCCCACCGGGACTAATTTTCGCGAATTACCTTTCACACTTTTTCAGAGCTTTTCTGTGAAGTTAAGGAAAATACTGTGTAATTAAACACCTCTGAGTTTCTCCCATGTACAGGAAAAGGCAAAGATCCAGCATTTTTGTAAAAATCACATTGCTGTCCAACTTAATAATTCTAAAATGAAGTACCTACTCACAACAATTTTTTTTAGACAATACTATGAACCAATGTCTTTTCTTAATTTTTTTTAACATATTGCCATTCTTTTTATTCATTACCCTCTGAATTACACTTGGGGCTATTGCCCCCTGAAAGCGTTTCCGGGCCCCTTAGTTATCGCCCACTTTGGGAAACACTGATCCATAAGAAACAATCTTTCAAATGACCCAATCACCTACTATTTTCGCAGCGACCACTAATTGAACGTAAAGAAAGTTGATTTTTTCTTACCAAAGTTCTAATTAGATATATAGGAGATAATTGCAAGTGAAGATGTTATTAAGTTTATAAACTCAATTAAGGAACGCATAAAAGTTTAATTAGTTCTTATAATTACATTATCTCCATTAACATGATCATTTTAACAGAAGAATGTTAATTATAAAATTCTTATTACAATGAATTAGGAATGAATTCGATTTAATGGAGTTGGATCTGGAGTACGACACCACTCGGTCGGAATGTGTTCGTTGTCGCTTCGCAAAATACGGATAATTCACGATTTCAGTTTCCATCATTAAATGAAATTTCGGATTATTATTGTTTTTATTATAGGCGATTAAACCTAAATTTCATTAGGAATCTCACCCTAGGCGTAACTACATATCATGAATATCAGCGTGTATGGAAAATATTCAATAAATCCTTTATTTATGATTTTTACAAAAATTTCTCGGACACGTTTTAAATTTTAAATTGCCAATATTAAAAATTAGCAATTTGAAATTTAAAATCGAGTGTCTGAGATTTTTTTGTGAAAATCATTAATAAAGTTTTATTGAATGTTTTCCATACTTTAGGGACACCCTGTTTATTCATGGTATGTAGTTACGCCGGGGGTGCGATTCCTATTGAAATTTAGGAAAGTGTCAATTTTATCCAACCATTTTTGAACGTCATTTCTCATTCACATATACTACACTACTATACATACACAACTACATATGCACACAGACATTTCGACTATATTATCAAAAAATAGCAATTCGATTTATCTCACGATAACAATATATGTGTGTTATATTCAGAAAGTAAAAAAAAGTAAAAAATACGCAAAATCAACTTACAGAAGAAACAAAAACAACTGCCATTTGCAATGTATTGCAAATATTTAAAAAATAAGCAAAAAACAAGAACAAAAGTACGGTAAGAATATTACTAATAACTACTATACATACACAAGTACATATGCATACAGACATATTGACTATATTACCAAAAAATAGCAGTTCGATTTTTGTCACGATAACAATATATGTGTGTTATATTCAGAAAGTAACAGAAGTAAAAAATACGAAAAATCAACTTACAGAAGAAACAAAAACAACTACCATTTGCAATGTATTGCAAATATTTAAAAAATAAGCAAACAAACATGAAAAAAAGTACGGTAACAATATTACCAATAACTACTATACATACACAAGTACATATGCTCACAGACATATTGACTATATTACCAAAAAATAGCAATTCGATTTTTGTCACGATAACAATATATGAGTGTTATATTCAGAAAGTAAAAAAAGTAAATAATACGCAAAATCAACTTACAGAAGAAACAAAAACAACTACCATTTGCAATATATTGCAAATATTTAAAAAATAAGCAAAAAACAAGAACAAAAGTACGGTAAGAATATTACCAATAACTACTTTACATACACAACTACATATGCACACAGACATATTGACTATATTACCAAAAAATAGCAGTTCGATTTTTGTCACGATAACAATATATGTGTGTTATATTCAGAAAGTAACAGAAGTAAAAAATGCGAAAAATCAACTTACAGAAGAAACAAAAACAACTGCCATTTGCAATGTATTGCAAATATTTAAAAAATAAGCAAAAACAACAAGAACAAAAATACGGTAAGAATATTACCAATAACAAAATAAAACGTACTGTTAGAGGTTGAGACACTAGTTCGAAATCACTGTGGACACTAACTCTCCTCAGTTTTCTTTTAATTGTGCTTGGAAGGCAATTTCTTATCAAAGACATGATAATGATGATGAACTGGAGGTGCACATTCAACTCTTCCTCTCGGATTCGTATCTGTAAGTCGGTTTCAATTTGCAATCAATACTAGGTATGTATTGCTGATGTTTTTATTATAAATTTTAACCCTTAAATGCATATTGTTGCAGAATTTAAAATGTTCACTGCCTAAATAAAAACGTTATTTAAACAAATGTAATTCTATATAGATACCTGCATACATAATTAAATAATTAATGATTTTGCTAATAAATCAAAATTCTTATGTTTTGTAGCAAGTAGACGACTATAATTTCTGAATCGTTGGCTGGAGGGTAGCATAGCTACAGACACTTAGACCTCAAAATGGGCCCACGACTATTATTGAATATCAATTTAAAAAAATCATGCATATAAGGGTTAAGTATGAGTTTCAACCAAATAAAAATACAATTTACCTTTCTCTTGAATATCTACAATATATTTAGTTTGTGCTTGAGTTCACGGTATAAAGAACACAGTTTCAACACTAATCTCATTTACAACTGTAACTTGCTTTTATTAAGGCAACATTTTTTTCACATAATTATTATCACTAATAAAATCACTCATATTTCTAGTAAATCCAGCCGCAGGACGGCACACACAAACACATAATAAGCACGCCTCTCCTATCAGTGTGTTGATAAAAAAAATCATACTTATTACCTGCGAGTCGAATCAATATTTGGCAACGAGTCATTCAAGGATGGGCGTGTATATTGCACACAGTCACACACCGACCGATAAGCGGAAACCCATAGACGGCAGCAATAAAAACAAATAGACCACAAACATTCGCGATTTGATTTGCTCGAGCGGCGAGTGACGGCCGAAGTGGCCGCGTCCTCACTAGCGGCCAGAGGGGGGAAAACAGGAAGACCGAATTAAAACCTTTCATGGGGGCCCACATTAAAACAAAAAGGGCCCACCAACCAGATTACAGCTGCACTGCGTATACGGTAGGGTCGAAAATAATGCACACACACGAACGCGTTGCGTAACCGTGGAGAAATTGGCGCGTTTACAAACAGGTGCACGCAAGAGATACAGTATGTGAGGGGTGGATTTTTATAAAAAAAAAACTTGTTAATGAAAGGTGGAGGTATAAAAACATATGCTTAGATGACGAGAATTGTTTTTTAATGAGATGATATATTGATACAACGTGTTAGGGGTAGTTGTGATAAGAAATTGCTAATGGATGGTGAAGTCTAGAAGCTATAAATTAATTAATAACTAAATTCTAATTATAATAGAAACCCTCTATACCATCCGTATCCAGAATTGGCCACTGAATAGGGGAGGAAATATTTTAAACTACCAATGTGTATATGAAGATTTCAAAAATATTTTTAAAAAACAGATACAAGAAATTTTAGTCACAGCAGATTCACGTTAAATATGATGAACGTTTTGTTTGTGTTATGATGACAACAATGTACCTAAGAAAATGAAATAAAAAGGGGAAAAAACGATAACAATAGGTCATAAAATATCATACATCATTTAGATGTAGTCATTTATATTTCTATGTAAATCTTATTTTATATACTGGCTGTCCTAAAATTAACTCAAGATTTGAATTAAATAGAAAACACAGTTTTTAGTCTTTAGATTGTTATTTTTTTATTGAATCAGAAAGCACATAGGATATTATTATTATATACACATCGGGAATATTATTCTATAGAGGGCACTACCCGGTGATCCTGATGGTATGAGCATGTTGACGGTTATTACCATATGGGTGTGCATTGCTAATTGATGTGGTGCCGCCAGATGGCGTTTAACTTTCCTCTTAGGGGTTAATTGTTTTATATAACCACTCGAGATATTGTGTGAATTCATCATCACTACCTGAGCTACTCTGATGAGATCTAATAAAATCGAAATCTAGATATATAGATTGCTAAGAGGTGGATCCACACTTATACACGCACTCTTTTGTCAAAGTTTTCCATGACCATTCTGCATAAATGCAGATGCAATTTACTAACCCTAATCTGTCAAATTGTTTAATTTTTCAGTAAATTGTTGGAAATTGACTACACAAATGGCGGCAAATTCAAATCTTGCGTTATTTTTGGGATACCCCTTATTACCCACTAATTATCTATGTAATTCATTGGAAATAAATGTATGTTGATTTATGATTTTTAAAATTAACAACATTTATGACAACATTTATAATAGAAAACAATCTCTATTTACCTACCGGTCATTGGCCTTTTGCCTATTATAAAATTTATATTCATTAATTTATAATTATAGATGTATATGTACTATGTACAATTCACATTCAATTATTATCTCGCAACACATTTTTAATTGCAATAATTATGACTAACCATCCCATATCTGTATATAATTACTGCGAATTGATTGCATTCATAAAACAATTAATATTCAATAAACCATTGTGTTGGGGAAAATTGAAAAATATCTAGTGGCGATTGTTTTTATCGCCGAGCGGTCGTGAGTTGAATTTAATGAGAAGTAATTTAAATAAAATGGGCACGACAGTTGTTTGGAAGACAAAAGACCTGCACGAGTGGCATAACTTTAAATAGCTTACATCCATTCTTCCACCCCACCGTTTGTAACAATAGAATTATGGGCCACACCGCACAATGAGTGTAATCAGATCATGATTGAAGTATTGGTCGGGCTTTATTGACGAATTTGTAATAAATCTCGTTTGTATTCATTAAACCGACATTTATCAATATATAGAGAGGATGATTAATTTAAAGTACGTAACGGATGAATATGAATTATTTAGGATATAAATTACTACTAGAGGTAATATATAGTTCATTTAGTAGTTGAATTGCTATATAAATTTATAAATATAGTAACAGAAAATGATAAATTAAGTCCATGTGATAATTATTTAACTATTTTTACATTTAGTTTCAACAATTTTCACTGAATTGGGGAATCGAACTGCGGTCTCCAGGATGTAAGCCAAACAACAAATACTATACTTCTGGCTTTCCATTTTTTAATATAAATATTTAAAAACAACTACTTTAGACATTACGATTATCATTCCTGCTTCCTTTTTTTCAAATTGAAAGGGGTGTTTGTTGATCAATACAGGAGAGACCATAACTTCCAAGTGTGCAAGAAGAGTGTCTTATTCAAAGAACGAGGGTACTTTTTCATATCAAATATTTAGCTAAAACAAGCTAACAAACTAGCGATCTTAATAATATATTAATTTGGCATATAACCAAAAATCTAAACTAACAAGTTATACTATACAGTTAGTAGTACGTGTATGTATTGTGACCATAAACGATCATAATAATCGTAAATTCGTAAATATTATTTTATTTCAGCATAAACCCACCTTTATTTACAATAAAATAAAGAATAAAGCAATAAAAAAAATATCTGACAGCACAAGAAAACATAAATCAAACTAGTCGACCGACTTGTATTATATATATATATATATATATATATATATATATATATATATATATATAATACAAGTCGGTCGACTAGGAACCGACTTGTCATTTATGTTTTCTTGTGCCGTCAGATAGTTTTTTTATTGCTTCATTCTTTATTTTATTGTAAATAAAGGTGGGTTTATGCTGAAATTAAATAATATTTACTAATTTAGGATTATTATGATTGTTTATGGTCACAATAAGAATACGTACTACTAACTATATAGTATAACTTGCACTGGCATCAGTTCGTAGAATTATCAATAATACTCTTAACTTCTTTTCTACTTGGTGCAGAAAAAGTTTGTTTATTTAATAGATCAAGATCGTTATGCTAATAAATGTCAGTATGTCAGTGATTATTATAATTACAATTATAAATATCATATATTTTATTAGATATATTAATAACTTAAAAATCTTACCAACATATCTATATCAATCGCAATCATCAATCACCTATTACCACACGAACACTTCAACTCCACAAACACGTACATGCGAGATATCATAATCGCACCAATTAATAACAAAGCCACACGCATCGATTTTCCGTTTGCTTTTTCACATGGCTTTGCGCTGCCCATTCACAGGGCTTGTTTAATCTGCACAAGCAAGTGCATTTAAGAAGCGCGGGCAGGGCTGCGATAAGAAGTGTGCATTGAACCGGGACAGACACAGTGCCCGACGACAATAGACACTTGGACGCGAGATTTAATCAGGGGGAGGCATATTGACTAGGGGAATCGAAACGTCAACAGAGCGACACAAAGAGCAACTGAGGAGGCTGGGCCGTCTCGTCGATGGCGTTAATGATTAATGGATGGGCCTCTTTGTTACAAGACAATGCGTTCTTGAATTGACCGATTATGCGAATCCGGGGCGAAACGGTAATGCAGTTATTTACTTACTTGGGTGAGTATGTTGTACGCCATTCAGATGGGGATTGAGTTATTAGTAATTTTAGAAATTAATCCACTATATACGGAGTCATTTTTCTATCTATATTTACCTTTTCTATATGTATTTACCTTTACTTTGATATAAGAGATTTTTTTAATTTATTTCTGAAGAGGTTCCCCGATAACACATAGAGCTTATCCGTTATTTTGAAACAACCTATAGATATAAATTTAACTATTATATAGATTATAATTAAATATATTATATATAACTTCTTAATTCTGGCTTAAGGTCCGGGGTTTTAAAGTTTTATATCTGCTACAAAACCGAATGGAAAACTATTCAATGGATTTGAATCAAAGAAAAAGCTTTTCCATCAGTAATAAATTGTGCATGTTTAAACTTATCTTTAATACAACAATTAAATTAATGATTTTTTTATATTTTGTAATATTAATGTTTTTATTGACTTGCATAAATTGTATGCCATTCCATGGCGTAGTTTTGCCTAAAAGCTGGAAACAATTACACAATTTTCGCCATAAGGAAAGTATAGGCTACATCCCAGTCTTAAGGTTTTTTTTTAAAATAAATATTACAACAAATTAAAAAAAAAATTAATTGTTGTGTTAAGGATAAGTTTGAACATGCTTTCCCGGCTGTAAAGGGCTACTCGGTATTTACCATAACTTCACTATTCTGAAAATCAAATTTTGGTTCATTTATATTCAGATTCAACTACTGCCGGAACCATAATTAACAATTACTAAGGAATAAATCAATTTCCGCCCGTTAAGATTCAGCAGTCGTTAAAGTTAAGTTAGTTTTTCTAATTATATAGGTATATTTTTTCTAATTATATAGGAATTTGCTGCATAGATACAAGGCAGTAAATTATTTCTATCAGCAGTACGTATACGATTAAAATTTATAAAATTTGATAATCGGAATAATTTAATGTCTAGACAGATAAGATATATATCAATTTCACTATAGTAAATATTAATGATAATTTTAAGTAGTTTTCAAAATGAGATTATGAAATAAAACGTGTTCCTATTTATAATAATACTGATTAAATGGTCCTGCGTATTTATTGTTTAAATTTTAATTCTATTATTATTATTATATGTACGAGAGCCTTACTATATCCTTTATTATATAGTTTTACAACTACAAAGTATGTTATTTAATTTGTTTCGTGTCTTCCTATTGTGTCGTTTGTCCATGTTGTTACTATACTTTTTGTATCCTCTATGGCAGTGGTTCTTAACCCATGCTCCGCGAGCTTGTTGCAAGTGCTCCGAAAAATCATGAAAGCCGAAATTGAATATTGGCTTATCTACTGTATGTGATTGACTCTGATTTTGGTGCACCGCGAGTTTTTCTTATGCTCCCTGACTTCAAAAAGGTTAAGACTACTAAAATGATAACAAATTAAAGATTTAAATTTATGATACTATTTTACATTTTAATTTAATTGGGCTGCTCAAAACAAGTTATTCTTTGATCATTTTCACCCAAAAATAATAGTTATAAAAAATGATAAAAAATCGAAAGATTTAAAATTTAATTTAAGATATTATTTTTCTTTTAATATTTAATTGGGCTCAAAATAAGCTTGTTTTGATTATATTCATCCAAAAATAAAGTCTGCAGGAAGGTTTTTATTATACGAATTGTTTTAAATTAAACGACTGTATTATAAAAAATTATAAAAAATCAAACATTTAAGAAATTTAAATTTGTGATATTATTCTACATTCTATATTTAATTGGGCTTAAAATAAGTCATTCTCTGATTATTTTCACCCAAAAATAAAGTCTCAACGAAGGTTTTTATTGTACGAGCTGTTTTAAATTAATCGACTGAGTTATAAAAATGATAAAAAATCAAAGATTTAACATATTTAACTTTATGATATTATTTTACATTTTATATTTAATTAGGCTCAAAATAAGCTTTTTTTTGATAATTTTCACCCAAAAATAGTGTCTTTAGTAAAGTTTTTATTGTACGAGCTATTTTAAATTATTCGACTGAGTTATAAAAAATTATAAAACTTCAAAGATTTAAGAAATTTGAAATTTTGATATTATTTTATATTCTCTATTTCATTGGGCTTAAAATAAGTCGTTTTGCGATCATTTTCATCCAAAAATAAAGTCTGTAAGAAGGTTTTTATTGGGCGACAGAGATATAAAAAATTATAAAAAATTCAAACATATAAAATATTTAAATTTATGATATTATTTTACATTTTATATTTAATTAGGCTCAAAATAAGCTATTTTTTTGATCATTTTCACCCAAAAAAATGTCTGCAGTAAAAATTTTATGGTACGAGCCATTTTAAATTATTCAACTGAGTTTAAAAAATCACAGATTTCAGAAATTTAAAATTTTGATATTATTTTATATTCTCTATTTCATTGGGCTCAAAATAAGTCTATTTTTGATAATTTTCACCCAAAAATAAAGTTCGCAGGAAGGATTTTATTGCACGAGCTGTTGTAAATTAATCAACAGAGTTATAAATAATGTTAAAAATATCAAAGATTTAAAATATTTAAATTTGTGATATTGTTTTACATTTTATATTTAATTGGGCTCAAAATAAGCTATTTTATATCATTTTCACCCAAAAATAATGTCTGAAGTAAAGTTTTTATTGTACGAGCAATTTGAAATTATTCGACTGAGTTATAGAAAATTATAAATAATCAAAGATTTAAGGAATTTAAAATGTTGATATTATTTTATATTCTCTATATCATTGTGCTTAAAATAAGTGATTTTTTGATAATTTTCACCTAAAAACAAAGTCTGCAGGAAGGTTTTTATTGCACGAGCTGTTGTAAATTAATCAACAGAGTTATAAAAAATGATCAACATGTTATAAAAAATTATAAAAAATCAAATATTTAAAATATTTAAGTTTATGATATTATTTTATATTTAATTAGGCTCAAAATAAGCTATTTTTTGATAATTTTCACCCAAAAATAATGTCTGCAGTAAATATTTGATTGTACGAGCTATTTTAAATTATTAGACTGAGTTATAAAAAATCACAGATTTAAGAAATTTCAAATTTTGATAATATTTTATATTCTCTATTTCATTGGGCTCAAAATAAGTAATTTTTTGATAATTTTCACACAAAAATAAAGTCTGCACGAAGGTTTTTATTGCACGAGCTGTTGTAAATTAATCAACAGAGTTATAAAAAATGTTTAAAAAAATTAAAGATTTCAAATATTTAAATTTGTGATATTATTTTACATTTTATATTTAATTGGGCTCAAAATAATCTATATTTTTATCATTTTTACCCAAAAATAATGTCTGAAGTAAAGTTTTTATCGTACGAGCAATTTTAAATTATTCGACTGAGTTATAAAAAATTAATAACAAATCAAAGATTTAAGGAATTTAAAATTTTGATATTATTTTATATTTTCTATTTCATTGGGTTCAAAATAAGTGATTTTTTGATAATTTTCACCCCAAAATAAAGTCTGCAGGAAGTTTTTTATTGCACGAGCTGCTGCAAATTAATCAACAGAGTTATAAAAAATGATAAAAAATCAAAGATTTAAAATATTTAAATTTATGATATTATTTTATATTTTATATTTAATTGGGCTCAAAATAAATAATTTTTTGATAATTTTCACCCAAATATAAAGTCTGCAGGAAGGTTTTTATTGCACGAGCTGTTTTAAATTAATCAACATAGATATAAAAAATGATAAAAACATCAAAGAATCAAAATATTGAAATTTATGATATTATTTTACATTTTATATTTAATTAGGCTCAAAGTAAGCTATTTTTTGATAATTTTCACCCGAAAATAATGTCTGCAGTAAAGATTTGATTGTACGAGCTATTTTAAATTATTAGACTGAGTTATAAAAAATCACAGATTTAAGAAATTTAAAATTTTGATATTATTTTATATTCTCTATTTCATTGGACTCAAAATAAGTAATTTTTTGATAATTTTCACACAAAAATAAAGTCTGCACGAAGGTTTTTATTGCATGAGCTGTTGTAAATTAATCAACAGAGTTATAAAAATGTTAAAAAAAAACAAAGATTTCATATATTTAAATTTGTGATATTATTTTACATTTTATATTTAATTGGGCTCAAAATAATCTATATTTTTATCATTTTTACCCAAAAATAATGTCTGAAGTAAAGTTTTTATTGTACGAGCAATTTTAAATTATTCGACTGAGTTATAAAAAATTAATAACAAATCAAAGATTTAAGGAATTTAAAATTTTGATATTATTTTATATTTTCTATTTCATTGGGTTCAAAATAAGTGATTTTTTGATCATTTTCACCCCAAAATAAAGTCTGCAGGAAGGTTTTTATTGCACGAGCTGCAGCGAATTAATCAAC
The DNA here is from genome assembly GCA_963942505.1 of Lordithon lunulatus. Taxonomy (NCBI): domain Eukaryota; kingdom Metazoa; phylum Arthropoda; class Insecta; order Coleoptera; family Staphylinidae; genus Lordithon; species Lordithon lunulatus. The sequence continues at coordinate 51,906,293 of OZ012668.1, read as the reverse complement.
AGAGTTATAAAAAATGATAAAAAAACAAAGATTTAAAATATTTAAATTTATGATATTATTTTATATTTTATATTTAATTGGGCTCAAAATAAGTAATTTTTTGATAATTTTCACCCAAATATAAAGTCTGCAGGAAGGTTTTTATTGCACGAGCTGTTTTAAATTAATCAACATAGATATAAAAAATGATAAAAAAATCAAAGAATTAAAATATTGAAATTTATGATATTATTTTACATTTTATATTTAATTAGGCTCAAAGTAAACTACTTTTTGATAATTTTCACCCAAAAATAATGCCTGCAGTAAAGTTTTCATTGTACGAGCTATTTTAAATTATTCGGCTGAGTTATAAAAATTAAAAACAATCGAAGATTTAAGAAATTTAAAATGTTGCTATTATTTTATATTCTCTATTTCATTGGGCTCAAAATACGTAATTTGTTGATCATTTTCACACAAAAATAAAGTCTGCACGAAGGCTTTTATTGCACGAGCTGTTGTAAATTAATCAACAGAGTTATAAAAAATGTTAAAAAAAATCAAAGATTTAAAATATTTAAATTTGTGATATTATTTTACATTTTATATTTAATTGGGCTCAAAATAAGCTAATTTTTGATAATTTTCACCCAAAAATAATGCCTGCAGTAAAGTTTTTATTGTACGAGCTGTTTTCAATTATTCGACTGACTTATAAAAAATTATAAAAAATCCCAGATTTAAGAAATTTAAAATTTTGATATTATTTTATATTCTCTATTTCATTGAGCGTAAAATAAGTAATTTTTTGATAATTTTCACTCAAAAATAAAGTTTATAAGAAAGTTTTTATTGTACGAGCTGATTTAAATTAATCAACATGGATATAAAAAATGATAAAAAGTCAAAGATTTAAAATATTTAAATTTATGATATTATTTTACATTTTATATTTAATTGGGCTCAAAATAAGATAATTTTCACCAAAAAAAAATCTATGCAGTAAAGTTTTTATTGTACGAGCTATTTTAAATTATTCGACTGAGTTATAAAAAATTATAAAAAATCAAAGATATAAGAAATTTAAAATTTTGATATTATTTTATATTTTCTATTACATTGGGATCAAAATAAGTGATTTTTTGATAATTTTCACCCAAAAATAAAGTCCGCAGGAAGGTTTTTATTGCACTAGCTGTTTTAAATTAATCAGAGTTATAAAAAAATTATAAAAAATCAAAGATTTAAAATATTAAAATTTATGATATTATTTTACATTTTCTATTTAATTGGGCTCAGAATAAACCATTTTTTGATAATTTTTACCCAAAACTAAAGTCTGCAGTAAAGTACGAGCTGTTTTAAATTAATCGACAAAGTTATAAAAAATCAAAATAAATAAAAATTAAATTTTTGACATTATTTTACAAATTATTTAAAATAAGTAATTTTTTGATAACTTTCACCCAAAAATAAAGTCTGCAGGTATGTTTTATTGTACTAGCTTTTTTAAATTATTCGACTGAGTTATAAAAAAATATAAAAAAATCAAATAATTAATAAATTTAAATGTGTGATATTATTTTACATTTTATATTTAATTGGGCTCAGGATAAACCAATTTTTGATAATTTTCACCCAAAAATAAAGTCTGCAGGAAGATTTTTAGTGTACAAGCTGATTTAAATTATTCGACTGAGTTATAAAAAATGATAAAAATTTAAGATGTTTAAATTTTTGATATTATTTTGTATTCTATATTTAACTGGGTTTAAACTAAACCTATTTTTGATAATTGTCACCTAAAAATTAAGTCTATATCAATGGTTCTTAACTGCGAAACACTGTTTGTTGCAAGTGCTCCGAGAAATTATGAAAGCCGAAATTAAATGTTGGCTCATCTACTGTATGTGATTGATTCTTTGATTTTGGTGCGTTTACAAAAGTGCTCCCTGACTTCAAAAAGGTTTAAATTACTGCTCTATGGTATTTTCTATCTCCTCCTTTCATAAGACTAAGATTTAGCACAGGGCATCAACAATAACAAAAACAAGAACAACAAGAACTCCTTCACACCAGGCTGTCCAGATCAGTGGATTGGTGACAGCACTGAGAGGGAGCACAATTTTCCGAAATTAATATGTTATATGTTATTTATATGAAACCTATGTATGTATGAAAAAAAAAAATAAATAAATAAATAAATAAATAAAAAAAAGGGCAAGTATTTTCTTTCTTTGAGTATTAAAAACCTCTTCAGTGTTTTTTGGATATATAAAATTGAGATTATTGTTAAAGTTGTTCATGATCTTATCTAGCATATGGTAATTTTGCAAATTTAAAATCTGTATTATGGTATATCTAAACATAAATCAACCAAAAAAGATCGGATAAAATTATTGTTTTGTATACTAAATCCTAAAATACAATTGTCAACAAGAAGCTTTATTCGTCTAATCCATATAATACTGATTATGTAATAAATTACATGATCTGACACATTATTAATACCCCACGACGAAATATCCATTAATTAATTTAGCTGGAGGTTGTTGCGATTAACGTTAGATCCCTTATGATGTAATTTTCCTTGTGTAATAAAATGTATTGATTACAGGCGAGCGAGAGCTTTAATTAAATCCTCGATGCGGGTCGCGATGGCGGAGTAATTATATACTTTTTTTCCTGATGACTCAATTTCACCGAAATTCGTTCTAATTCGTGGTCTAGTTTCTATCAGAATGAAATTGCAGCGGTGCAATCATTGTCTGGTAGATATAAATAATGCATTATTCGAAATTTGTCATGAATTCTAGTTGCATTTTACAATTATTATTCGGTGAATCATAGCTTCTTTTTGTGAAAAATATGGCATCGAAATATAGCAGGGGTGCATCGTACCAATCAATAAGTAGGATATTGGCAGAAGCCCTTAATTCGTTATTAATTGATATATTTTCCATACGATGTACTCTTCTTTTTGGTTTCATTCCTTTTTCTTTCCTTTTTCTTTTTCCTTTTTCTTTTTCCTTTTTCCTTTTTCCTTTTTCCTTTTTCCTTTTTCCTTTTTCCTTTTTCCTTTTTCTTTTTCCTTTTCCTTTTCCTTTTCCTTTTCCTTTTCCTTTTCCTTTTCCTTTTTCCTTTTTCTTTTTCCTTTTTCCTTTTTCCTTTTTCCTTTTTCCTTTTTCCTTTTTCCTTTTTCCTTTTTCCTTTTTCCTTTTTCCTTTTTCCTTTTTCCTTTTTCCTTTTTCCTTTTTCCTTTTTCCTTTTTCCTTTTTCCTTTTTCCTTTTTCCTTTTCCTTTTTCTTTTTCCTGTTTCTTTTTCCTTTCTTTACTTGAAAGAACGTTACCAATTACTACAACTGGTATGTCAAGTCACCGATTACTATAACTAGTATGCCAAGTCAAACTGACCAGCATTTCCGTTCACTTTTCCTTGTAAAAGTGGACGGAAGAAGATTACCGAGGAGGACAAGAATATCTTGGCTCAAAAACCTTAGAACGTTTAGAACGTTAGATTTGTATTGTATACCGACGAGCCAACGACTACCTTCCGAATCACCGTAGGATCGTAGCTGTTTCAAATAGGATTCATGCCCTGCGACACCGAGATTTGAACTCCGGTCTGTTGAGTTACAAATCCTACGGTTTATCGCTCGGCCATGCGCTCCACTCCATTATTTTGTCGATGTATTAAAATAAAATGTCATTCTAAAATTTCCTATTTCATCCACATCGTTTTCGACCACTTTCACACCACTCCTGGCGCATGGGTCTCGTTCTCTGCCTATAGTGCTGGCAACTGGCACTACAGGTGGACCTACAGTTTAGCGTGGATTCCGAACCACTGGAGTACGTTTTAGATGAGAATATCATCTACTCCTGACCAGAGAACGGTAGTGCCTTTCGTTTATCACTCTGGGCTGGTACGGGCTTATTGATTCTAGTTCTATTGCCGCTTCCGATGCACATAATTCTACCTCGGCCCCTATAACCCGCGGCGCATGACCGTAAGACCTGCGATACTGCACGCCACGGGGGCGACTAGCAATGATAAACCATGCTAAACGAAAGCGCCTGGTATTAACCATGAAACCCCACGCTGGCCAAGCGGATTGGTTCCACATATACATATTTTATTAAAAAGTTATAAACATACACACTAGTTCCCCTAACTATTTCGAGCAGTGTATATAATTACTGTTAGTTTTTAAATCTTTTTTTAACTATTTTTTAGTCGTAGTTATTTATATTATATATTACAACTAACCAACAAAAATATTAATTATAATAGTGAACGGTTAAAGTTGGCACATAAATAAAGCGAAAACTTACTTAAAAATAACAATAGATTCAAATCACAATTAATAAAACGGCATCATTATTGATGGAAAATAGAACCCACGAATATCACTTTAGCAATAACAACACAGTAAACATATATGAGAGGTTGGTCGGTTAGACTTGGCATTTATTTAGTATGTTTCGGTTATGCTATAGCGATTGGCTGATAATGGCTACGGCATAGCCGAAACCGATTGCTGTAGGCAATGTAAGTACCTAGTAACAACATAGTGGTTTTATTAATTTCCTTTTCCATTTTATATTTAGAAATAAATACACGTGTTTTATTTTTAATCATTCAGAAAAAGACGAAACAAAAATACTTCGACCTACACTGTTCTCCATTTGATATAGAAAATATAAAAACTTTCTATATTAAGGATGGAATCACAAGAACTCTTCTTATGGCACGAATAATGAATTTATATTTGTATTTTAGTAAAAACTATTTAGCGAAACGCCATACATTTTTTTATAGTTGATTAAAATACTTTATTGTTGATTCTGGAAGTTATTTTATAAGATTTTATAATCTACGTTTTATATCTAAGGATTATGGTTGCAACGTTTGGGTTGGATAAAGTACATCTATATATCATCAATTTGTAATAGGTTTATTAAGTTCTTAAACACGACTGTACAATGGTCATTAAATTTTGCAAGATAAGTGTCATAGCCAACAAAAACGTGTTTTAATCAACAAGTAACTTTAGCATAGTTTTTGATAAAAGCTCAATACAATTTCACCAATTCGCGCCATAACAAACGTGAAAAGCCTATTTGCATTTGTAATTAAATGTTATTATACGTTGCTATAACTTATAAGTGCATGTGATTGTACTCACCAATTCATTTATTAAATCAAAAATTAAAAACTCTGGCTGAGGACACTGTTTGCGCTTCATGTCCATTTTGTCCATATTAACGAACACCGCACGCTCGCCTGCTAAACACACTGAATTGTTTGCGCGACAAATAGCACACAAGAGCACAATATCCAACTATGCCAACCGCAACTTCCTCAGCATTGTTGAACGTCAACACGCATTATCAATTATAGATAACAACGATTTTTCATACTACTGGAGTATTAGGGGGATATTGTAAAATCGCAGTGGTTATTGTAGTACCGCAATTTTGACCAATGGGAAATTGGAACGAATTTGTCACAGGGATTTTTTTGTGTATTAATTGTAATAATATAGTCGTATGATTATTTTAATGACTAATAGAATTGTTATAATTATGTACAGTTGAATCAAAGTGTATTGTAGCAGAAATTAGTAATGTAGATTTAGTGTTGAATTTACAGACTTTATTTTATTGATTTTATCGACAGCTATGCACCGATCATCATATGTACCGATCGAGCACCTCCAATTCAGCATACAACATATTAGAAATTGAGTTTATTTTCTTAAAATCAGGTCTATCAGCTTATAACAGTTTAGTGCAATGGTACAAGCAACAAACAAGTAAGAAACCATATAAATATTTAATACTATAAAACTACCTGTGGATGATAAAAACATATCCCCATCTAACTACTCATATAGCAACTGTGATGTAATATTCACATAATGTAAAAGAAAGTGAATATAGGAGCTGTCTCACGTGAAACATAATACGTTGTAAAATAATCTAGTTAAATTCAATAGCCGCGAATAAAGGAGAGGACGTGTAACACTATTACAACGTTCGTCTCGTGCATGCAAGGCATTATATTCTACATTTTAGTCGCATACTCTAATTACAAGAGTTCAGAGGTAATAATTATATATGAATCACGCTCCGCGAGCATCCTGTACCGATTGGTCATTTATAACGAGCAGCAAAACCATGTATAATGATTATAATCTTGCTGATTGCAACGCAACGCGTTTGTGTTGTAGCGTAATTAATATATAGTAATAGGTTCATTAATTATTACATCAGTTAATTATTTTAACACGGTCACAATTTTAATATGAAATAACGTATCGTCAAAGCGCCACTAATTTAGATAGTCTTTTAAATGGTCACGATAAATTGTATTGATAAGATATAATGAGTCATTATTATTCTACTTATACATATAAATTATGTAATAATTATGGTATGCATAATAAGTAAGAAACGTTATTAAAAATAATATCTTTGAAAAAAAAACCTGTAAAATAAGAAATAGTAAGAAAAGTAATAAGACCAACATTCACTTACAGCTGAGAAATATCACAGAGAACATAAAATGCTGATTAAGGAGATTGAAATTCTTCTCTAATATTGTCAGTCTATTCTTTCCTCGGCATCCCCTTCGTACTTTTCCTATTGGTCTCGTATATCTTTCATTATATACACATTTCCAATCCATCTCATTTATATCTACGTAAATTGTTGGTTCTATGTCCAGGTTTTGTCTGTTTCTTAGCTTATTCTGTCCTTCCTTATTCTGTTTTAAATTTCCCTAAAGTCTTGGTTTTCTAGCAAGCAGTGTCGAAAAATACGGCCGTTTTTGACGTCATTTACACATTACAAGATGCGTTTTAAGTACATGTAATTGAATAACTCACCAGATTCCAGTGTAATTCACGGCATTTTCTCATTACCTTGAAGTATATATACCTCTCTCAGGATTACCAAATTTATTTAAATATACAAAAAAGAAATGTCAAAATGACGTGAAATACGGCCGCTTTTGTCGACACCGCTTCGTAGGAAACCAAGGCTTTAGGGAAATTTAAAACAAAATAAGGAAGGACAGAATTAGCAACGAAACAGACAAAACCTGAAAATAGAACCAAAAATTTACGTAGATATAAATGAGATGAATTTGAAATGTGTATAGAATGAAAGATATACGAGACCAATAGGAAAAAGTACGAAGGGGATGCCGAGGAAAGAATAGACTGACAATATTAGAGAAAGGGCAAAGGAAAGATATAATGGGCCGTTCACAATAAGCGTGGTAGGGGTAGCGTAGCGGTAAGCGGAATTGCACACATGTATAAAAATGCGGGCGTTTATAGCAGCGCAGTAAAACTATGACAGTACATGGGTAATTATCTCTACCATAATTATAGCATAGCATTACTGCAAAATTCTGAACGTCTTCATTTTTATAGCCATGCAAAATATTGCTTACCGCTACCTTACCACTACCGCGCTTATTGTGAATGGCCCTTAACATAGACACAGGGCCGGTCATAGAGGGCGTGCAAGGTGTGCGCCTCATGCGGGCGGCCAAGTTAGGGGCGGCCAAATTCAGCCCGGGGTATGAGCTATCGAAGGACTTCTAAACATAAAAGTCCAATGAGATATCTTCATTATCTTGAAAGTTATGGCTTGTAAAATTTGAAATTAGTATTATCACACACTTCTGCAAAAATACCTATTCATCATGATGCAATTTTAGGATTTTTTTGTGTTTTGCTTGTCTAAAAATATATGAAAAGACCCCAATAAGTTATCTTCATTATCTTCAAAGATATAACTTGTAAACGTTGAAATTTGTATTATCACACATTCCTGTAACAATATCTATTGATCATGATACAATTTTAAGATTTTTTGTGTCATTCTTGTCTAAAAATGTAAAAAAACTCAATTATAAAGACCTCAATGAGTTATCTTCATTATCTTTAAAGATATAACTTGTAAAAATTGAAATTTGTATTATCACACATGCAAAAATACCCATTCATAATAAAGCAATTTTAAGATTTTAAATATGTATGAAAAACTCAATTATAAAGACCGCAATTTAAGATTATTTGTGTTATTCTTATGTAAAAATATATGACAAACTCAATTATAAAGATTCCAATGAGATATCTTCATTATCTTCAAAGCTATAGCTTGTAAAAGTTGAAATTTGCAGTATCACAAATTCCCGCAAAAATACCTATTCATCATGATGCAATTTTAAGTTTCTGTGTGTTATTCTTGTCTAAAAATTTATGAAAAACTCAAATATAAAGACTCCAATGAGATTGTCTTCAAAGATATGGCTTGTAAATGTTGAAATTTATACTATCACATATTCCTGAAAAAATACCTATTCATCATAAAGCAATTTAAAGATTTTTTTGTGTTATTCTCATCTAAAAATGTATGAAAACCCCAATTATAAAGACTCCAATTAGATAGCTTCATTATCTTCAAAGATATGGCTTGTAAAAGTTGACATTTGTATTATCACACATTTCCGCAAAAACACCTATTAATCATGATACAATTTTAAGTTTTTGTGTGTTATTCTTGTCTAAAAATGCATGAAAAGCAAAATTATAAAGACTCCAATGAGATATCTTCATAATTTTCAAAGATATGGCTCGTAAAAGATGAAATTTGTATTATTACACATTCTTGCAAAATCACCTATACATTATGATGTAATTTTAAGATATTTTGTGTTATTCTTGTCTAAAAATTTATTAAACACTCAATTATAAAAACCCAATGAGATACCTTTATTATCTTCAAAGATATGGCTTGTTTAATTTGAAATTTATATTATCACTGTTTTCTGCTAATGAAAACTATTCCTCATTATGTAATTCGCGGTTTTTATTGATTGCACTTGTCAAGAAATGTATTAAGAACGCAATTTTATAAACTCTAAAGACCTTAGTGATATATCTTCATGGTCTTCAAAGATATTTCTTAGTAAATTTCAAATTTATATTTAGTAAGTCTTTTCTGCTAAACAAAACGGTATCTCATTATGTAAATTTAGGATTTTTTTGGTACACTGATCCAAAGATAGGAACTCAATTTTAAAATCTCAATTGAGATATCTTCATTATCTTCAATGATATGGATTGTAAAAGTTGACGTTAGTATTATCACACATTCCTGCTAAAAATAGAATTCATCATGATGCAATTTTAGAATGTTTTGTGTTATACTTGTTCAGAAATGTTTTTATTTATTGCACTAGTCAAGAAATGTATTAAGAACGCAATTTTAAAAACTCTAAAGACCTTAGCGATATATCTTCATTGTTTTCAAAGATATGGCTTAGTAAATTTCAAGTTTATATTATCAGTCTTTTCTGCTAAGGAAAACGGTATATCATTATGTAATTTTAGGATTTTTTTGGTACACTGGCCCAAAGATAGGAACTCAATTTTAAAATCTCAATTGAGATATCTTCATTATCTTCAATGATATGGATTGGAAAAGTTGACGTTTGTATTATCACACATTCCTGCTAAAAATAGGATTCATCATGATGCAATTTTAGAATGATTTGTGTTATACTTGTTTAGAAATGTATGAAGATCTAAATTATTGGTATACAGAAATCATTATTATAATTATTTGAATTTCCGCACACTATCTCTGTATTTTACGTGCTGGGATTGGAGAACGTACGATGTGGCACGTCTGTATTTATTATTATTATATTTATTATTATTATTTTATTTAATCAAATACCTATCTATCATTTTATAGGTGTAAGGCTATTATTAATTGAATAAACCAATAATACCAATAGACCCTAATGAATATTTTCAAAGAAATGGTTATTAAATTTTAAATTTATATTGTCCCTCTTTTCTGGCAAGGAAAACGGTTCCTCATTATCTAATTTTAGAATTAATTTTTGTTACAGTTGTACAAAAATGTATTATGCATTCAATTTCAAAAACGATAATGAGATATCTTCATTGCCTTCAAAGATGTGGCTTCTATAAGTTGAAATTTGTATTGTCACATAGTCCTGCACAAATACCTCTTCATCATGATGCAATTTTAATTTCCAAAAATGTATGAAAAACTCAATTATGAGCCTCGGTTATAAAAGATCCTACTCAGTATTTTCATAGATTAGCGTTTATAAATGATTTATTAATTTCCCCACATATAGGGACATATGATGAAATTAATAAATCATTTATATCCTAATATTCTATAAAATGGTAATTCATTATAATAAATAATATAATTAATTATAATAAATAATATAATTAATTATAATAAAAATTATAATTTTCTAAGTACAGCATGTGGGCGGCCAAATTATATTCGCACGCGGGCGGCCGATTACCTAGGACCGACCCTGCATTGACAGAACGTCATTGCTCATTAAAAAATGGTCGAAAAGAAATGGACGCTCTCATTATAAATTGGGAATTTAAAATAAAAATGTGTGACGTGCCTAATCAATTTTTACAAAAATCATAAATAAAGGTTTATCGAATTTATTCCATACTTTAGGGACACCCGGTGTATACTAATATCAATACTTGAAATCGGAAAATCTTAAACGGTGCGTGTACAATTAATCATCAAATTCATTTCCGCTATATTTCAATCAGCAGCCTTATCAGCACGATAAGGAAAAATGGAGGAAATTCCATATTACATTGCATTTTCCCTTACGTAAAAACTATAGATAATTCTAACCACCAATTCTTACAATGTAGTCTCATGTATGGAATAAATGGCAAATATATTTTTTATATTATTTTTATTTCCGCTCAATTTTCACTAGTAATAGTTGTTACTGTATTTGTTACAATTTGTAACTGACTATCGGACCTTCTGTTAATGTATGTGTTATATATGTTCTATATGTTATATATATATATATATATATATATATATATATATATATATATATATATATATATATATATATATATATATATATATATAGTTTTTCGCCGAAAACTAGTTAGGAGGAAAACTGTTGGTATTGCGGCGTGAAAGCTAAAGCTCTTTTAATATCAATATTTCTTGGTTCAGAGCTTCATCAGGATTTTACTACAACCAAGCCAGATGTTACAAGAGAAATATTGATAACAGTAAGTATCTAAAATAGTATAATATTAAAATATAAAAGTTAATAGTTAAATGTTAAAATGTTCTAAGTTGAATGTATATAAAAATAGTAAAAATAATAAAATAGTAAAACTAATATATTACAAATAATATATTTTTACTATTTTTATATACATTCAACTTAGAACATTTTAACATTTAACTATTAACGTTTATATTTTAATATTATACTATATTAGATACTTCTCATTGTGTTGTAGTGTTAATAATACATACAATGTTCATAACAATTACAATAATATATAGAATGAATTTAAACTAAAATCGTGCGTAAATTAAATGATGTTATTCTATTATTGTTTCTAATAATGTTTTAATGGGTTGCTGTCTGTTAATTATGTTAATTACTTGGAAGATTATAAAATTACAGTTGTAAATAAATTATCAGATATACGATAATATTTTGTATAATCTTAATATATTTTAATGGTAATTACACAATTGATTGCAGTCGTAAAATAAATCTGTACAAATTAACATTCACCTGCGGCTTAAGAATGCGATTAATTTCAACTTGTAATCTGTTTATGTGTATATATTTTGTATAATATTATCAACATCGCAACGCGCCCAGATATTTTTATTTATTCCTGCGTAAGATACTTTAAAACTTTCGTCCCTTCGATATTAACTTTCACCCTCTTAAAGACTTTTAAAACAAGTTTTTCATATTAAACTTGGACAATCTTTTCTTTTAAAATGTTTTAGGGAAAAAATTTGATTAAGTTGCATTGTATATCGGGGATTTTATGCTGAAATTATTTTTTGCAATATCGTTGTTATATGCTGAAAGTAAACGGGTATAAGCAGGTTCGGTAATTGTTATGAACATTGTATGTATTATTAACACTACAACACAATGAGCAATATATATATATATATATATATATATATATATATATATATATATATATATTTGGGTTTCTTATTAAACCCATTGTTTTAGTTTTAACATTTGTTTGTAATTAATTTTCAAATGAAGTTTTGTCTTAAATTTTTATTCTGTTGCTCCAAACATATATCTTACTTAGTCTTAGAACGTACCACCGTCTTATCGTTTGAAGATCGCTTAACGCTTAAGACCGTCTTATTATTAAGACGGTTTTAAACTAGTTAAGATTCGAAACCGGACGTAAGACAATAGACAATACCTCAATTTTTATAATTGTGATTTCACTGAGATCACCAAGTTCATTAAAATCGTTCAATATATCCTTAGTACTCTAATTATTTTTGAAAGGCAGTATATAAAATATAATTCTTATTTTATTATGTAATAATAAATAAACTAGTTTTATTATTGTACATTACAACAACAAATTAAAATTAATTGCATTTTTAGCCCACTAGCGAATTCAAGCTTAATTTATTCAAATTTATTTTACTACCGTAAACATATTTGTGCAATTACTATTTAAATTAAATTTCTTTAATGACAAGCACATATATAAATCAAAATAAATTCCAAATTTTAAATATCCCAACGATATTAGTAGTAGTTGGATTTACCAAGGTTATCAGGTTTTATAAATGCTGGCGACTCGTTAGTTATAGTTATGGAAGATTTCATGGAATAAAAATATTGAATTCTCAAGAATGCTGTGTAGATGTCTGCACGCATCCAGGTAGAAAATTCCGGTGATTATTAAAAATTATGAGTCATCATTTACGGCAGGAATATTTGAGGGAAGCATCGTGAATTCAATGCGATTATTTATTTCGTTCAATGACTTGCTATAACTGTTGATATGTAGTTGTTTGTGGAGTTAGTCTAGTGTAACGCATTGTTATGTTATTATCGGAAGGTTATTGTTTATTGTTATAATAAAATTGTGTGGTTATTGAAGATGGAATGGGTTGATATTAAATTATAGCAATAAACAATCTATTTGTGCAGTGGGAACTATTTTGTTTTAGCGTTGATTGAGAAGTCTAAATCTAGTCTAAGACTCTTTAATCAATTAACACAAACTATTATATGCCCTATTAAATTTAGCTTCATACACAGGATTTATAAATTATTTACTTAATTTAACACAAACCATTATATGCCCTATTATATTTAGCATCATACACAGGATTTATAAATTATTTACTTATCATCTAGCTGGGGCGTTGGAGGGTTTCTAGTCAACATTTTATAAGTTTCTAAAACTATGTTTAGATATTTCACAAGTGTAAGGATGATTTGATCTTTTGTTTGGACGAAAAAGTTAATTTTTTGTCTATATATGCAAAAGTAGTCTAATTTCTATTTACTCCGATTTGTAATCAAAATTCAAAAGAAATTCCTCTAAGAGATTGTAGTCATGAATACATTTAATAATAACTAATACAACACCAATAAATAGTACGCCCACAAGAGGCATCCGCTCCAGAGCTATACCCCATTTAGTCCGGTACTTAAGGATGTCCGCATAGGGTTTGAACCTTGGCTCCCAAATGCTCAGTACGAGTCGGACGGGCGCCTCTATTCACTAGGCCACTGAGCTGTGTTAGTTATTTATATAATACTAGAATAGTTTAATTGTTCCATACTTTCAAAGGCCCCATTCCGAACATACAAGTGTAAATATAACACCATTAAAAATTTCTTGTCACACTTCAACGAATTCTGAAGTGGAACATATGTCGGTGCAGCCAGAGGGAGGCCACTCAGATTTAGTTTTTGTTATTCTCTGCAAGCGGTTAACCCCAACTGCAGGCGCATATGGTTTTGGTAATGGAGAATATCATAAACAAGCGCTTAATTAACGAACATAATTAAAAACGAGCACAGACCGCTTCACACGTACAAAAAACGTCGTTGGGGTACCATAAGTTGTATTCCTTACAGACGATTTATTGTGACCACAATGTTGTAAACAAAACATTAGTGGCTGATTTATGTAGAGTTTACATCAAAAATAATTACATATGTAATAGAGTTTGTTGTACGAGTCAAAGATTTAGTTATCAATTATACTTATTATTGAATTAAATTAAATTGTCATGGTGCAGGAATGATTATCTACACAATTTCTCGATAAAAACTTTTAACAGTTAAAATATCATGATAAATTTATTACGATCATTTAATCGTTAAGAGTGTTTATCGAAAAGTTGTATAGATCATTCTTGCTGTTTTATATTAAATTTATAAGGGCCATTTATTACGATATTTTAAACAAAATGTTTTTATCGAAATGTTGTGTATCATACCTATAATATATATATATATATATATATATATATATATATATATATATATATATATATATACATATATATGTATATATAATTAGATCATTCGTGCTGTTTTATATTAAATTTATAAGGGTCATTTATTACCATATTTTAAACATATCATACCTGTTGTTTTACATTAAATTTATTGAAGCGCTAAGTTTGTTGATCAACATGACAGACATCGTAACGTTTTATGCAAGAAGAATCTTTTATTCAAAGAAGATATACTTATCTTCTTTGAATAAAATACTTTAGAGAGACGTTAGATTTTTGTTGTTATTTATAAAATTATAGAATAGTAGACGCGACAACCATTAAATTTCTGTAGTGTAACATGATTTTTGTAGGTAATTTACATCAAAATCTAATCAAGACTAGTTATATTAGATAATATTCACAAGCAAAACTTTCCATTCGAGGTTATAGATATAATTTTAAAAACAAAATTAAGAGCTGTTTAAATATTCAAATGAATGTCGATTTTAAAACCTAATCATTTTAACCGATATTAACAATAGTGTAGTTTGAAAACATATATTTAATCACTCACAGCACGTCACGAATATGTTAGTCATATGCAACAATTGTAATTTCAGCTGTTTGTGCATAATTCCGAGTGAAATTGAATAGCATCGGTGGTGACGTCAGGAGAAATTGTGTTCCCGAACATGTGTAATCAAATTGCATTTCCGGTAGCGGGCGGTATACACATATGAATAATTAATCACCTGATGGTAGTGTATTAGAAGTTTTCAAAGTGCTGTTCCGACAGTTTGCCGTAAACACAACATTACTTGCTCGTTAAATTTATAAGAAATATTGATAGCTGTAATCTTTATGCCATTAGTGGGATTTGATAATACAGTTTTCATATTTTTCGGGATACCGATTATTAAATGAAGAGATGATGTATTTCATATAAGGTATGACAGCTAATTGTTTTAATGGCAAAACTAAAATACAAACTTTCAAGATGTTCGAACGGCTCTTTAGCTGTTTTCCGCTAGCTTCCGGAAAATGGCAAAAAATGTCTAAAAGTATATCTGGGGAAGATTATTTGTATGAAAAAATAAATATGACTATAACTATAACTATATTATATTAAAGCTATAATAATATATGATTGATAGCAATTAGTACAGTACAAATACTATATGCTATATTTTAAAAGAACGCCAATCTTTTGCGATATGAATAAACATATTTTCAACCCATAAATATCACAGTATGGCATATCCGTATGTCCATAAATACTACCTGTTTATTTGTGATTGCAATAATAATAAAACTTGTTTGGGAGGCGTAACGGTCGAACGACTGTTACGTGCCTTAATAATGCAAAAAAGGACATAAATGAGCACGCTTAAGTAATTATAAACAGCACTTTATAACTTAACGCGTTTATATTTTAAATTGCATTTCAAATGGAATTTACCATGTTACATTTTCCGGTTTTTGTTAACATTCCAAAATACATTTACTTGAATACATGGGCTAGCTACATTGTGTGTTAAAACCACATAAATTTATTAATAAAATCGTTCAACTCACAATATATAATGTGTAAAGATTTTTAAGAAATTCTTATGTTTATGTCCATTGTGAACAACCACTTACATAAAACTTATCATATCAGTGTCCATCATGTTGTACGAGAATCCTTCAAAATGTTACGGTGCGAAGAAGCGTAATTTAATTTTTGTGCTCATGTCCTAGAACAAGTCATTTCCCGCATTGCTTTGGGTGCGGGAAATCGTACTTCCCGCACTAGTGCGGGAAGTAGTCAGTGTTGCCAACTTAAAATTCGGTACCAATGTAAATGTGTATATACATTATTCGTGCGATAAGGTCGTTTCCCGAATTCGCTCTTAATACAGGACTCGCCTTCGGCTCGTGCTGTAAACTCATTTACTCAGTCGGAAAACTTGCCTTCCTGCACTAATAATGTAAATTACTATTACATTATTAGTGCGGGAAGGTAAATTTCCCGAATGAGCGAATGACAGCACAAGCCGAAGGCGAGTGCTGTGGTAAGAGCGAATTCGGGAAACGGCCTTATCGCACGAATAATGTATCTTATTTTTTGTACGAATAAATACTAAATATTTATTTAAAGGTTATTAAAGTTGTTGTGACAAACAGGTTGTCACACTATGCACTAGTGCGGGAAATAGTATTTCCCGCACCCAAATCAATGCGGGAATTGACTTGTTTTAGGACATGAGTACAAAAAGCTAATTTTCATACCTAAATCGGGCAAAGATGTTAATATCACTGAGTTTTAATTTTTTACCACATGAGTGTGTTAATTGATGTGGTGTCGCCATGTGACGTTAAACTTTCCCCTAGGCGGACAGTTGTATCATTTTTGTATATAACCACTCGAGATGTTGAATTTATCCTTACTAACTGATCTACACTGATGAGATCGAAATCTAGATATGTAGATTGCTAAAGCCCTGGTTACCATTTTGACGTCATAGAGATATCCCATAAAGAGTGATACCTCAATGTAATGCAACAGGACGATGAATTACAGTGATATGGAGAGTTATTCAAATATATATATATATATATATATATATACTTAAAACGATTTTTATAATGTGTAAATGACGGCAAAAGCGGCGCTTTTAACCGACCGCTTTCTGAGGAAAGGGCTTAAGATAAGAGGTGGATTCACACTTATTTGTTATATACAAATTGGTTTTATTTGGTCTCCAGGACTTATCATAGAAAGGGTAGTAAATGCAATGTGCAATGTCCTAAGTACTTGAATCGTGCGATGGGTGGTTGGTGGTGGATTATCTCAAGAGCTGTGTGCCGATCAACTTAATACACTTATGGTAATGAATCACAATCCAAGGCTACAATATATCGATTGTTTAGTGAATGGAAACGTGCCCGTATCGAAAGGTCGTCCAAAATTGGTCATTGTGCCCGATAACATTGATGCTGTATACGAACTGAAAATACAGGATCGTCATCTGACCTACTGTGAGATTGAGGCATCCCTGAATATTAGTATGATAATCATATAATCATATCATATCATCTGTAATTGGTTTCTGTTAAACTGTAGATGTCTATATTAAATAAATAAATAAATAAATAAATAAATAAATAAATAAATAAATAAATAAATAAATAAATAAATAAATAAATAAATAAATAAATAAATAAATAAATAAATAAATAAATAAATAAATAAATAAATAAATAAATAAATAAATAAATAAATAAATAAATAAATAAATAAATAAATAAATAAATAAATAAATAAATAAATAAATAAATAAATAAATAAATAAATAAATAAATAAATAAATAAATAAATAAATAAATAAATAAATAAATAAATAAATAAATAAATAAATAAATAAATAAATAAATAAATAAATAAATAAATAAATAAATAAATAAATAAATAAATAAATAAATAAATAAATAAATAAATAAATAAATAAATAAATAAATAAATAAATAAATAAATAAATAAATAAATAAATAAATAAATAAATAAATAAATAAATAAATAAATAAATAAATAAATAAATAAATAAATAAATAAATAAATAAATAAATAAATAAATAAATAAATAAATAAATAAATAAATAAATAAATAAATAAATAAATAAATAAATAAATAAATAAATAAATAAATAAATAAATAAATAAATAAATAAATAAATAAATAAATAAATAAATAAATAAATAAATAAATAAATAAATAAATAAATAAATAAATAAATAAATAAATAAATAAAAAATCGATAAAAAAAAGACTCGTGTAAAAATTGGTACAAGGAAATTATTATAAAATACAACCGCGGTGCTTCAAATGGTGTATAACATCTACACATGCGATGAATCTTGAATTTATTATTATGAGCCACAAACTAAACTGTAGACGGCGCAATGAGATGTGAATGCATTCAAAATCCATGTTTTAGAGATAGCTATATCGGAGTGGCAAATTGGCTATCCTATGCTAAGCTATGCCAAATGGTCATTCCAATGCAAACATGTGGAGATCGTAAAGCAGAGTATTTTTAAAAATCATAGTTTCTGCACCCCAATCATGGTTTTGTATTGTTATCGTTATTTTTTATTATATATAATTATCTTTATTCACAACAGCATTATATTGAATTCAATACATTTATTTTACTAATTGGGTTAGTTAGGTCCTTTTGCAACACCTAACTAACCCAATTAGTAAAATAAATGTATTGAATTCTATATAATGCTGTTGTGAATAAAGATAATTATATATAATAAAAAAATTATAATAACAATAAAAAACCATGATTGGGGTGTAGAAATTTTATTGTTTTTCAAAATACGACCCGCGGTCTTTCTGCCTATTTTTTATTATTATGTTATTATGTTGTTATTGTTGTTGTTATTGTTATTATTATTATTCATTCTTAACACATAAATAACAACACTCATACAAACATATGTTTACCTATTAGTGCTAATATTTGTTTTATATTTCCAGTTCGTGTATATTTTTAGAATTATTTTTGTTCGAAATTAATCTTGAATAAATAAATACATTTATTACACTGCAACAGATATTTGTTTGCATGAATACATTCTACATTTATATTTTAAAAACAATTATTACAGACAGACGGGCAACACTAATAAATATGATTTACTCCAAAATGAGATTTATTTTCTCCGCAGGAATACAATATTTAATTCATATATGAGTGTGAATCCACCTCTTCGCAATCTACATATTTAGATTTCGATCTTATTAGATGTCATCAGTATAGCTCAGCTAGTGAGGATGAATTCACACAATATCTCGAGTGGTTATATACAAAAATGATACAACTAACCACCTATGAGGAAAGTTAAACGCCATCTGGTGGCACCACATCAATTAGCAATGCACACCCATATGGTAATAACCGTCAACATGCTCATGCCATCAAGATCACCGGGTAGTGCTCTCTAGGGAATAATATTCCAACAGAGTGTTTTAGATATCAGCACAAGGCCAATCTTATAAAACATATATGGGTATGCATTGCTAATTGATGTGGTGCCGCCAGATGGCGTTTTACTCTCCTCATAGGTGGTTAGTTGTATCATTTTTGTATATAACCACTCGAGATATTGTGTGAATTTTCAATATTTAATTCATAAAAAAAGCTCATATATTTATAACGCTATCAGCCGATCAAGGAAGGAGTTTAGAAGAGTTTTATCATCCGGTATTTAACTTAACTTCACATAAAATCTCTGAAAAACTGTGAAAAGTGATTCGCGAAAATTCTCCCTGGTGGGGTCAGGAACTGAGGCTACCTAATGTTCAGTACGAGACGGACGACGCCTACTACTACTCGGCCACTGAGTTTTTATTTATACTTTCCTATTTCGGATATAATAGCTAAATTAAATTGGAACTTTTCATTATCCAGATACTACCGAAATGTTCACCTTTTTACATGTAAGAAATACTCTATACGTTATGGATACAGTAATCCGATTTGCAGATTACCGTAAAATGAGGTTACTTTGCACCATTTTTCAGGTTTTTTGTCTTTAATTGAACAGAAATATTTTTTGAAGCGCGTTAAAAATATGGGACTTGTTGCATTTTGTTCTTTAGTGTTATTAGTTGCTATTTAATATAAAATATATGTAATGCGAGTAATTTATTATGCAATATTTATGATATAAATTTGATGCAAAGTTACCCCTTTGAGTAGGATACTTTGCACCATCACATCATTTTGATCGAAACTCCGTTGTATATAGGAAAGATGCGAAGTTAAAAACATAAATCAATAGAGCACACAAAATTTATTCATGGAACTGATTTTTTCTTCAAAAAACATAAACGACACATTGCAAATTAATTATTTACAGCCAACCCAACTTTTCAATTTCTGGAATTCGATACAATCCTCTTCTATTTACCATGGTAGAGGGGTTTATGTTGTCAAATACATGCTCCCTATCATAGTATGAAACATCTGGATTTTCAGGCAATTTTCACGACTTGATAGATTTAACCATAGAAGAAATTACAACTCCAATGATATTATTTTACCAGAAAACAATTCCCCTTCGTATTTGAAAATCATGTATTCTCCTACAACTCTCTTTGCGGCAATTATGCCAAGAGCATCTGCTAGAGATTTCGTACCTTCCATCATTGCAGCTTTTTCTTCCTTTTCCATTTCTTTTACCATTTGCTCCGAGTATGTTTGAAAATTGGGATATTCTTCATCTGAAGAGTCCTGCAATACTGGATCATCAGTGTCATCATCCCGCTGGATTCGCTTTGTCTTTTCTGATATATCCTATTGCCTTTCTTCTGTCTTTTATATATTTTGTGAATTAAAAAAAAAATGTTTCACCAGTTTTAACACAGTTTGACGTTGGTGCAAAGTCTCCCCATATTGTGGTGCAAAGTTACCCCACGTGTTAAAAATGTTAACAAGTACTTACCAGATGATTTTAAATATAAACTAATTATCAAAATATATAGCCAAAGATGTGTAACTGGTACTAAAATGGTGACTTATCTGATAGTATTATACACGAATCGGTGGAACACGCAATTTTTCAACACTAAACAAAACTGCAACAGATTGGTGGGATAAACAAGTCCCGTAAAGTTAGGTTTTGATGTAGAAATCTCCTAATCACTCTCTCACAAGATCTACAGATGACACTTCCATCTTGTGATTAACATGTTGCGCAGTTAAATTAGAAACTACACATATGGCTCCACGATTCATCTTTTTCGGACGTTGGTGCAAAGTTACCCCACGCGGTGCAAAGTAACCTCGTTTTACGGTAATACACTTATGCAATAAATTGGAGGAAAATCCTAGATTCGATGTGTTTACTGAAAGCAATTGTTCGGCTAGGATAATTATTTCTATTACTTTACCAGATTGTTTGTAATTACTTGTATTTATTTAATTTATAGAAAGAAAGACAGTCGAATTAATACAAAATATATATAACAACAATACCCATGCAATAATACACACGGGCTAAACATCAAGAACATTTAAGACAACCACTGGACAAGGAGACGGACTCAGTCCTACTTTATTTAACATAGAGCATGAGACCAGAAATCAAAAAAGCAAATATAGGTTACAAAAACATGCAAGTGGTAAAAATATCGGAAGGAGCATTCGCTGATGATGTCGTAGTGATGTAGAAAATGAAGCTAATCTGCAGCACAAGGAGTGTTCTAATACAAATGCTTAATTGCTGTTCAATGTCCCAATCAGATTTTTTTTTCGTCATATTTCGTGTAAATAAATAAACATCTGCGAAATTTTGTTTGATTATTAATGAGTAGCAATTAAATATTTAAAATATTATTATTTATTATATATAAAATTAAAAGGTGTCGTGCACATCAAACGAATGTTATATGTAGATTGGCCATAGTGTAATATATATTACACTATGAGCTTGGCTTAAGTGAATACATTACTTACTTATATTTTTCAGTTGATAATAATAAATAAAATAAATAACAATTGTAATAATAACCTAACAGACAACAAAAACTTGGACAGATATTTGTTGTCAATAGTAAATTCTAGTATACTTTTGTAATCATGCTTTATCCTTTCTGCTTAGTATGTGAATAACTTCTATTATACCTAACGTTTAGTCTTTTGGGTCTTTTAGGTCTTTTAGGTCTTTTAGGTCTTTTATGTCTTTTAGGTCTTTTAGGTCTTTTAAGGTCTTTTAAGGTCTTTTAAGGTCTTTTAAGGTCTTTTAAGGTCATTTAAGGTCGTTTAAGGTCTTTTAAGGTCTTTTAGGTCTTCTAGATCTTCTAGTATGTAGTAGCATGTATTGAAATTTTAATATCGTATCTCAACCAAATTGTAGATACATATTGTGATTAAAACCAAAACAAACCTAACCTTCCTACTGCTTATACCGGTGTTTTAATGCCAAAAGTACTTTTACTACTTATGGCATGGTTGCCTTTATTACATAAAATGCATTTTAATGTCCATACCTAATTTGTAGGAGGAGAAAGCCGTTATAAAATAACCCGGTACAAATCGCTCGTAATACGAGTGAGGTCAACAAACGTTGAATAATACAACATTGTATTATCAACAGTAGGTAGAGACCGCGCCAACAAAGACTCCCAAATAAACAGCAAGATCAACAGGTAATCAAAATATAAAAACTTACGTAGCACATATCGCCGCGGATCGTGTAAATTCCCTGGTGATTGTACATCTCGCCACCTTACCACTATCGCACGCAGATAAATAATCACAAATATTTACACTTTCAACTAACGCCTCTCAGTCCACGCGGTAGTCGCACCACCACTCACAAATATTTATTAACAAAGAGCCGCCGTCGTCGTCGGCCGCTCAGCGTGTAAACCGGACTTGACTTTGGCGCGGAGTGAGCCAGACAGGTAACGCGAGGTAGTAGAAAAGCCACCAGGTACGACCTCGCGGCAACGCTCCTGACTCATACTTTCGAAGAACAACGCTGCCGCGGAATTGAATTAATTGAGTCTCGAAAAGTGCCGGCTGGCTGCGTGTTGACGGAAAACGAAAGTCAAATTAGACCCCTTCTCGTCTTCGGCTGGCCTCAAGATGTTCTACTGCTGCAACGAGAGCAGCTCGCAGCCCGAGCGATTACTTTAATTAATAAATGGGAGAGGAGTCTTTTTTTTATAATTTGTCGTCGAGTGACAGCTGCCGCATTACACACGCGTTGAATGATTTTTATCGCTGTGCAAATACTTTTTCGGAGAGTAAAGTAGAAGGTAAATAATAAATAACTGTTAGTAGTTTCGTATGAGAATTTACATGATTTGGTTATTGAGTCATGGGATTAGTTACAGAAGTGTTTATTACTAGCATAAACATTTATATTAGTGCGATTTCTAATTATACTTTAATTTATACAATTACTACGAAATAATAAGTAATTATATGAGTAAGTAAATAATTTCCTATTAACATTAATTTTCGCATGCAATGGCCCAAATAATCTAATCAGGACCCAACTCAGTGGCCGAATGGTTAGAGGCGTCGCATTGGAGAGCCTGAGTTCGGGGGCGAATTTTCGCAAAACACCTTCCACAGTTTTTCAGAGGTTTTCTGTGAAGTTAAGGTAAATACCGGGCGATTAGGGCCAATCTGCTTTTTTAAGAAAATGTACAAACTGTACCCAGCTCAGTGGCCGAGTGGTTAGAGGCGTCGTCCGCCTCGTACTGAGCATTGGGGAGACTGAGTTCGATCCCCAGCGGGGAGTGAATTTTCGCGAATCACCTTTCACAGTTTTTCAGAAGTTTTCTGTGAAGTTAGGGTAAATGTCGGGTGATTAAACTCCTCTGAGCTTCTCCCTTGACCGGCGGAAATTGTACCCAGCTCAGTGGCCGAGTGGTTAGAGGCGTCGTCCGTCTCGTACTGAGCATTGGGGAGACTGAGTTCGATCCCCAGCGGGGAGTGAATTTTCGCGAATCACCTTTCACAGTTTTTCAGAAGTTTTCTGTGAAGTTAGGGTAAATGTCGGGTGATTAAACTCCTCTGAGCTTCTCCCTTGACCGGCGGAAATTGTACCCAGCTCAGTGGCCGAGTGGTTAGAGGCGTCGTCCGTCTCGTACTGAGCAACGGGTAGCCTCCCCAGCGGGAGCCAATTTTCGCGAATTACCTTTCACAGTTTTTCAGAGATTTTCTGCGACCGGGTGATTAAACTCCTCTGAGCTTCTCCCTTGGCCGGCGGAACATCCTCATGGCTGATAGCCCTATAAATATAGAAGTTTTTTGTTCAAACTGATTTAAAGTATTTAATAAACAAAGCTAAAAGGGCCAATCTACAAGGGTCAATGAGAGTCTCCCTCTCAAATCTCATTTCACAATAGTTAAAAGTTAGCTATTAGTACCAAGTCATTTAAATCAGCTTTGTCATTTTGTTAAAAAGGCAGATTGGCCCTTATTGCGCTACACAGTCGATATGTGTGAGTATATTTCGTCAGTAGAAGAAAACTTTATGGATAACCCAAAAAAAAATCTGGTCATTTATTGGATCAGTGAGTAAACACAGTCGCGTACCAACTATACGAATCATGCTGGTACCCCTAAAACAATTGTAAACGCCTTCATATTTCATACAACATGGAATATTCGTTATTGGTACATCTTCACCAGCATCTAAGGCACTATCTTAGATGCTGGTGAAGATGTACAAATAACGAATATTCCATGTTTAAACATTGAGGACATAGCATAAAAAGAAATAATTCAGAAGATCAAGGGATTTATATATGAGCAATTTTGTTGTCACCATCAAATCCAATCAACGGAACACGAACGTAAATACGCGTAGTGCCCATATTGCCCATATCGATCTCTTAGATTAATTTAATGGACGAATTTTATAAAAATGTTAGATACTATTATTTAATAGTATCTAACATTTTTATAAAATTATAATAATATAAATTTTTATAAAAATGTTAGATACTATTATATAATAGTATCTAACATTTTTATAAAATCAAAAACATAAATAAATGGCACATATCGGTAGATTATATATCCGTTGTTATTATGAAATGAAAACACTTGTAGGGTACAAGATAAAGTGTTCAATGTAATCCGTAAAATAAGACTAGTACCGATAATGCATTTTATCCTTTGAGCTAAACTTATCGGATGTATTGATTGAAGATTTAGTAATCTTTTGTTAAGTCTGTTCCTTATACAGATACACCATATCAATAAGTTACTGTCCATTTTTACTTTCCGAATACAGCACTGCTTTAAAGAAAATATTGCTATCGCGTAAAATGTTCCTTAAAGCAGTACCTTCGTATCACAATTAATAATTATTAAATTAAAAATTACGTAATTTTATGCAACTAATCAATAGTGTTTAAGGTGCGAATATCTCTTTTACGTTTTCATTCCATTCCAAAACCCCATACTATTTAAAATATTGAATATTATAAATGATGATACTACTAGAATTCTTCGTGATAATGAAAAGTAACATATGAATATTATCACAAATGCTTAAAATCCAAGAATATATTTTAAAATCTCCTAGCTCAGTGGCTGAGTGGTTAGAGGCATCGTCCATGTCGTACTGAGCATTGGGCAGCCTGAGTTTGAACCCCATCGGGGCAAATCACCTTTCACAGTGTTTCAGAGGTTTTCTGTGAAGTTAACGGGTGATTAAACTCCTCCGAGCTTCTCATTTAACCAGCGGAAAATCCTCACGGCAGATAGCCCTATAAAGATAGACGTTTTTTTATTTAGAAAACCAGTAACCTACTACATCATAAGTTGCATCAAGTGAGGGTAGTTAGTTTCGTTCTTTTCTCTTGTATGGGAGATGCAAAATCCTAGTTCTCGACCTCGGCAGCCCTCCGGCTCAAAAACTGCTAATTTTTTGCAAGTTTTTCGGTTTGTTCCCATTTTAACCATGAATTGGTACGTTCTCGACAAAGACCTTTCTATGCAACTAGATTAAATTCTCTACAATTTGTGACTAAGATGGGCTCGGTAGCCCTAATAGTTTCCGAAATACAGCTTTCTCAGTTTGGCAATATCTCTAAACTTGAAAATTGTATGCTAATTTTCATGCTTCATCATATACAATTATCTTTATAACTTCAATAACCTATCTAACATGAGTCAGTGAAGTAAACATTTATTTAATTTAACATTTTGAAAGAGGTGGGAAAGGAGTGGAAAAAGTTGGGATGGGTGGAGGGTGGAGTCACTGTTCACAACCAAACGACTAATTGAAATCCAAAATATATTTAACACATATATCTTATTAAAAATGTAAAAGAAATGTTTGCTAATGTTGTTTACTCCTCTTTGAGGGACCAGGGCCAAGGAAATTCCCCATTCGAGCGGATTTTTTTTGTAGCCTCCCATGCAAGATGCTGCAAAGCAATATTCGTTTCGAACATACTACCAGGTGCAGCAGTGGCTACTGCACCTGGTAGTATGTTCTTGTAGCGCAGGTCTACAGCACTTCCTATTATAATGATCCAGAATGCCTCGTTTATGTGCGAGGATCAAAGTTTCCAACAACAGTTTGAGCGACTCAAGGATTACAGAGTTTACGTCATTCAAGAAATCAGTTGAGGGTTCGTAGACAGCTGTGTCATAAACTTGTGATCGAATGTCTTTCCGAATGATATCAGCAGTTGCCTTCACAACTGACAACCTCTCATGTTCAGGACTTAATTTACTGGTTTCTTCATATCAGGCATTTGTAAGGATCTTGTGTCCTGTATTCTTGAAGCATACAACTGTTTTTTAAATGCAAGGTCCATGATGAGTATATCGTCCCCATACTTGTCAAACAATCGTTTTTTTTAATAAAGGAGATGAATAAAACTACTGTTTGTTTTTTACCACTTGTTTTATTGTTTAAAACAACTAGTTTCAGTCATCGGGAAAAACTTGATAATGTCTAGAGCTTAGGCGAAACTAGTTGTTTTAAACAATAAAACAAGTGGTAAAAAACATAGTAGTTTTATTCATCTCCTTTATTGAAAATGAATTACCACGTAGTAGACGCCAAAACCATTCAATTTCTAATCGTTTTTTTATGGTTCGAGTATCAGGTTTTTCTCCTTCTGTCAAGTCGACAAGTAGGGAAAATTGGCACTCATCTGCTCATGTTCATCAAGATAAGCAAAAAAGGATTCCATGGCTTGATCAACGGTAGACTACCGAAGACCACCGTATGGAAGTCCTTTACTTGGTAATTGGTACAGTCGCCTTTGGCAAAACAGATGGTATCTTGCGTCGAGTGCTACCATATCAGTCTCCTTTGAAATTCGTTCCTTTATTTTCATAGCCCACTGGTCATCCCTTCGATCAGCTGCTTTCAGTATGTTTGAGTTCAACTTTTTCTCAACATTAACCACAGTATTTCTTTTCTGGTGGTTTACTCTTCTGATCATCAATAAATTGTTTGGTTATAAATTCTCCACATAGAAAACACTATTCTCTGAAGTTGAACTTCTCAGTGGAAGTCCTTGTTGTTCTTGTCACAAGTGTGTCTCCTCGTTTAACAGCTATTTTGATTAAATTAGAATTGCTGTAGCGCTTCTGGCATGCTGTATGTACATAAATCTCAGCCATACGTTTCAATAAACGTTCATTATCTGTATTTTTCAATGCAGCACTAGACGCTTGTAGGGTGTTAACTCATTTTCTTGTCACTGGCACTAATTTACCTTCCTTCAAACTCTCACATAAAACACGTTGAACTCGCGGTAGTCGCGAATGCAGACGGTCAGCATAGTGAGAATTTGGAATCCAAAGGCACAAAACTAATTTGTACCAAGTACTAAGAAGCTGACGCTACAAAAAGACTAGAACTCAAGGTCAACTTTAGTCATTTTGTTATGAACATGACTACCCTCCATCCATCCCACCTTTCTCCCTGAGAGGTGGGGATGAACCTCTTTCAAAATGTTAGATTGAATAATTGTTTATCTCTAAACTTGAAAATTTTATTTATTTTATTACAACGGTGTTTATATCTTCAATAACCTGTCCAACATGAGCCAGTGAAGGACTCATGTTGGACAGGTTATTGAAGATATAAACACCGTTGTATATGATGAAACATGAAAATTAGCATAAAATTTTCAAGTTTATAGATTTTGCCAAACTTTGAAAAGCTGTATTTTGGAAACTATTTGGGCTACCAAGCCCTTCTTAGTCTCAAATTGTAGAGAATTTAATCTAGTTTATAAACATAAAAAGGTCTTTGTCGAAAACGTGAAAAATCATGGTGTAAACGGGAAGAAACCGAAAAAGTTGCAAAAATTGAGCAGTTTATGAGATATTCAAAAGTGTTCCGGGGGGCTGCCGAGGTCGAAAACTTGGATTTTGCATCTCAGGCACATCCCATACATGAAAAAAATAAGAAACTAACTACCCCCACTTAATTTAACTTATGCCCCAAATAACCATGACAAGGTTACTGGACTATAGTTCGCGGCGCGTTAATGTATGTTCGATTTGCATATACATTATGTTGTGATATACTCATTATACTTAACCCTCAAACATTTTTTTGTTGCTTTTTTGTATTTTAAGATTTCAAACTTGCTTATCTTGTCTAATGATTTATATTTAATTTTTCTAACGCGCCTTACTCTGAAAGAGGACGATTGATGACCTCTTGTACATGTATATTTTGTATGTATCTATGTTACAATAACTTCTTAAAACCCCCAGCTCAGTGGCCCGGTGGTTAGAGACGCCGTCCGTCTCGTACGAGAGAATGAGAGTTGAAATCCTGTTGTGTCCAAAATTTCGCGAATCACCTTACACAGTTTTGCAAAGATTTTCTATGAAGTTAAGGTTTTTATATCGGGTGATTACAATCCTGTGAGCTCCCCTCTTTATCAGCAGGTATACACTCAGGCTGGTAGCTATAAAGATAGATCCAGATTTTTTAAACGAAGAAATAAACTGATAATTATTACAATGCCCCCAGCAACCACTAGTTGTTACTCTTTCCCTCGAGCAAATGTAAAATCGTAAGCGCATTATAATAATAAGCACATTACAGGCAGCAGACGTAATTTGCGATGTCGCCAGAGTGCTTGCGAAAATTGAAATTTACAACGCGAGCCGGCGTGGCGCGGCGCAGCACATTTGTCCGCCGCCGCCGCCCCCCGGCCACAATAAATATTTACGTCTTGTTTGTCTGCGCGCACCATTAAATCACGTTCATTGCAGGATATGAATATAAATAATCCCATTCGTGCCATTGTAATGAACTAATTTCCCCGGTGCCTGTTCATGAGCCGTCAGGCCGTTTAATTTAAAACGTTATTCTGGCGCGAGCGGGAATAAATAACATCACACATACATGCACGCGGGGGGTGGCTATCGCATTGCTGGAGACAGGCCCGAAATGATTTATATCGGGATGTTCGAAATGTTGCAACAGGCAGATCTTGTCGACAGAAGTCGCTAATAGGATTTAGTATGAAATGTTACAAGAGGATTTTGGTATGGCCACAACGTGCATGTAGTTAGCAATATGCCGCCACAGACTATTAATATGTATTTAACTTAGATCAAATTATTTGGTATAAATCTAATATTGTATACAAATATTTACATTGTTTTGCCATACATAATGATCAAAACTGATACTGTTAGTAGCAGGGCAACCCTGTTTTCAAAAAACGTTGTTTTTTGTAATATAATGCGAATTTTGTCGACTTTTCTGTGGCCTCTCTTGGGAATCCCGCCCCCTGGGCCCTGGACACGTGCCCTTGTTACTATCCCTGTCTAGTTATGGCTCTGCTGTTACCCATCGCAACCAACCAAACAACTGTTGGTTTGTGTTGTTTCTCCCCCACGCTTTGCGAATACTAGTATAATACTGCCTTATCTCAAAAGTTACAAATGTGTCAAAAGTGATCTAAAGATCGTGAAATAGGTTATTATTCAGTCACTCTTGACACTCTTGACATTTGACATAAGGCAGTATTATACTAGCGTTCGTGGAGCGTGGGGCATACAACCGTAGACCAACAGTTGTTTATTTGCTTGACATGGGTAACAGACCAGTCTTGACTTACAGAAAAGACCCCCTGCTCTAAATGCAATAGAAACTATTATATGTATGCATATCTTTATCACATTTGTCTTTCTATTTTTTTTTTAATTTTTAACTTTTACGCTCATATCTCTATAATCAGATTTTAGAGACTGAGTCGTAATGCAACATATACTGTTCTCTCAAAACATATCAGTGTACCAGATGGCCGAAGGAAATTGGAAAATTTTCATTCTAAGTATTTTTTTCTCAACGACTAATTTGTATTTCATTATCGAGAAAAGAGCGTAAAAGTTAGAAAATAAAAAAAAAATGAAAGAAAAACTCGTTGTGATAGAGACTTTCCATTTTACAATTCAAAAATAATAATAATAATGAAATACAAGTTAGTCACCGAAGAAAAAAATACTTCGATTCAAAATTTTCCAATTTCCTTCGGCCATCTGGTACACTGATATGTTTTGTGCTAAGATCAGTAAAGAAATTAAACAAAATATGTTGCATTATTTTTCTATCGACTCAGCCTCTAAAATCGATATAGGAGCGTAAAAGTTAAAAATTAAATTTTTTTAGAGAAAATAGATAATCCAAAATATTCCTTATTTTCACTGATTTATTATTTTATTTATTATTTATTATTTTATGTCAGAATAAACCCACCTTAACATTACTTATAAAAATATATTAAATTAAGAATCAAGATTCATAAAATACGAAACCTTAGATACACAACGATTAATAACAAGAAATAAAATAATAATGAAATAAAAGCTTACCAACAAACTTGCAGTTTCCATCACCATTTATTAGATTCAAAGGAACTAATTAAAGACACTTATAATAGTGATTAGTATTTTTAAGCTTTAGCTAAAACAAACTAAGGTTTATGGAATAAACTAATAAGTCATAGTTTTACGAATAAATACCGAAAAAAACTTAGTAGTATTTTTTTTTTTTGAATTTAAGACGGCCTTAAAATTAATTTAATTTAATTTGATCAAGTATTAATATTTAGATTGGCTATTGTTCGTCTATACCGTTAACAAAGCCAACATGCACTGATTTTATTTCGTGTCCAGGTGAAACACAATGGACATACAAGTGAAATAAATGTCTCCTTATAAAGATGCTTTCGCATTTAAATCAATTGCGAGACAACTGCAGCTGCGACAAAAATGTTCTACTTATATACACAACGGGCTGAGTAATAATAATTTCAATTTTAGCCGAGTAATAATATTGGGCAGCATTTTTATAGCGTTACATTGAATTTTTATGGATTATTACGAAAAGTTCGTAACTTACCTTAATATTCAAATTTATTGTATGGTGTCAATTTAATGCGAATTCCTATTATGATTTAAGTTGCTATACCTTCAAGGTTTTTAAAAAGAGATTTTAAGTTATACGATCGTATAATTTAGGAATTTTTGTAATTTAATTTAGTATGTGATAGTTCGGTATGGATAAACACAATCCTAAAAGTCCATATTCCACTGGGCATTTACATTTTTATTGGATTATATTTTTATTTGATTCATATTGGGGTATATGTTTGCTGTAAATAACACAGACATTATATTTTTTTATTGCTGTAAAATATTCTGGTTTGAATCGAAATTTCACTTTTAACTTCAACTTGTACCACGAACAGCATTTTGCAGAGATGGCCTTAAAATGATCTCCCAATAAAGAGGATTTGCACTCAATACAAAGGTTATTCGGAAAAAACAATTTACGATTTGAGTTCGTTGAATGATAGATTTCGATTTCCTATCCTTAAAACCACTAATAAACCAAAATTTCATGATTGAGCGAACTCAAATTGTGAATTGTACGTATGATGCGGCGCGATTTTGACAGTTAAATGACTACGTTCCGAACGAGGGGTGTCAGGAATCGCACCCCTGCTGAATTGAATATTTCAGGGTTGATTTTTCATGTTTATAATAAGGCATTTGATTTTATGAAACATTAATTTGAATGGACGAAATACATTAAAAATATATGTATAAACGCAAAGTATAATGTTTGAAAATTATTAATAATAGCCCAGCTCAGTTGCAGAGTTGTTAGGGGCATCGTCCGTCTCGTACTAAGCATTGGAAACCCTGAGTTCGAAACCCAGCAGGGCGAATCAGCGTTTTTCAGAGGTTTTCTGTGAAGTTAAAGTAAATACCAAGCTTCTCCCTTGACCGGCTGAAAAGCTTTTCGGCTGATATCCCTATAATGATAGATTTTTTTTTAATTAATAATATATTTATGGCTGTTTTTTCAAAAAGGTCCCTTAAATAATGCTAACCGTTACCTTGCAATGCCCGTAACACACGGGATTCTTTTAAATTATGTAACACCTTCAAAGGAGTAAATTTATTTACCAACATCCAGATGAAAACGGGCATTAGAGTTCTAAATGGACACAAACTGGAATTGCAAATAAAAAATGCAATGCTGCGATTATCCGCTTGTTGGTAATCGGTGTGGGAAATCTGTATATAGTGTTGCACCTGCAGCAATATTGCGCATTTGATGTGCTAGGATTCTAACGGTTTTGAAAATATTTGTATTACAATGCTGCTTTTTCTATAAAAAAAAAATACTTTATATCTTGACACAGCGATATCTCTTTCTTATTCTTTTCTATATAGTACTATAATCAATATATCTATCCAAGACAATTAAGAGTTACGCTAAAATCTGCATCTACTTTCAATTCAGATCAGGTTTCACTTCATTTCACCTTTTTTATGGGTCTATTAATCCATGGATGGTGTGTGGTGTGTTTGTCCATAGTTTCATGTCTTTTACGTATATATATATATATATATATATATATATATATAAACTTGATTTTATTAATATATATTACTGACTGTAATGATCCATAGATCAAGGTCAAAAACACATACTATTAGGTATAAGGGTACGTCTTTATTATCTACTTGCCCATTTTCCCCCATTATTCTCGTATTTTATATCAAAACACCACTCGAGTTGTGCAAAAATAGCACTCTTTTCGTAAGATCTCATGTCTGTATTTTGGATACGGAACCATGAAAATAATACATTCTCGTTTCACATATATGTTGTCGTTCCACATGAAAATTGCGATAGAATAAATATAATTTAAATTTGACAACATATTTTCTGTATAAAAGAAAACATTATAATTCTGTAATAACAACCAATCGTCTGTGGTGCTTCATATCGATTCAGTATGATTATAACATGTTATAGTTTCAACACTAGGAGTTTAACACAGTCTAGCGTAACTAATATCATTCATTGAACAATAAGACAATTCATACATGATTCAGCTGCTGCCCTTTGATTATTCGGATGGGTCTTAATAGGATTAAATGAGACGAGTTTACGTTTAGACTGGCCCATGCAATTATGAATTCGTCCCACTGAACTGTTTCTATCTGGTGCAGCAGTTATATACTTACTTAAATTACTTTTTAACCATAAAGCTATTAAGCTTATTAATCTTGATTATGGATAGATTATTTAAAAATATATTATTATATATTGATATGCATTTAATATTGAATTGACGACTATTGTATGACACGATTACAGCGGAACATTTGGGACTGAATTAGTTTGGTATTTGCCTCTTTAAATATATTAAATGTTTCTGCATATTAATATCTGAGATATGATTAATGTATAAACAATAAAATAAATAAATAAAAAATATAAAAAAATTACAGTGCTCTTTCTATTATACATTTTATACCGTTCTATGGATGTTCGTCTTCAAAACGTGGGCTAAACAATATTTAATATGAATGAAATATATGACCAAAATTGAAAATTGATGATCGCATGAGTGAGTCGATCTGAGCGAAAATCCAGTATCGAGCAGACGTTTTTTGGCCTCTGTTATGTCTCTTACTTTAATTCGGCGGTTTTTCAGCACCATTTGAACTTGAGCGATGGTATCGTCAATGGTTCAAAGATTCCCCATACACGTCGTACAACTCGTCTTTGATTTGCGTAGGCGTATTGCCTTTCAAAACCACCAATATTTGAGGTTTTGAAAGGCAATACGCCTACGCAAATCAAAGACGAGTTCAATGAGGTGTACGGGGACTCGTTCTATCATTTACCACCGTGATATTTTGGGCAGCTGAATTTAAACGTGACCGTACCAGCTTGGAAGACAAAGAACGTCCAGGACGTCCAAAAACTGCAATCATTGACGATAACATCGCTCAAGTTCATCAGGTGAATATGGTAGGCGTATTGCCTTTCAAAACCAAATATTTGAGGTTTTTAAAGGCAATACGCCTACGCAAATCAAAGACGAGTTCAATGAGGTGTACGGGGACTCTGTTCCATCATTTACCACCGTGACATTTTGGTCAGCTGAATTTAAACGTGGGCGTAGCAGCTTGGAAGACAAAGAACGTCCAGGACGTCCAAAAACTGTAATCATTGACGATAACATCGCTCAAGTTCATCAGGTGGTGCTGGAAAATCGCCTAATTAAAATTAGCATAGCAGAGGCCAAAGAACGTATTTAATGAAGATTTGGGCATGAGCCTATATTTTTAGACCTTTTTTTTTGTCCGTCTGGGGTGTAATCTTCGAAAGACACCCATGCCTCACTATCGCCTCGTGGCGTTAGAGGCATGGGTAGTGTCGGATTCACCCCGCGTAATGGCGGGGGTGCCTACCGACTAAGCCACCCCAGGTTCTGTCACGAGGGGCTTGACCGCCTTGAAGGCATTCCTAAGCCCGGATCGTCTGTGTTTGTCTGTCGTCAGGTCTCTTGTGCTTGTCCGCGGAACGATGTGTCGTCGGTTCCGTCTCGGTCCAGGTTCGTTAGTCTTGTGGGTTGCGCACGTCGTCGTAGAACTTCGCTCCCATCACCACCCGGGAGAAAGTCGCGAACGCGTCCCACTTGTCCTTGTCACTGAGCATGGTTGCACTGATCTGCTCGGGGGGTGTCTCCCCTTCCATGCTTATCCACATCCTGGTCCGAAAGGTCAGAGATGCCTGCCAACGGGGGCAGCAGTAGATATTTTTAGACCTGTTGACGTTGCTCTTACATTAATGGATTACTCTGATTAGTACTCGTATTTTGATACTTATCCTTATATATCCAATATGGATATAAAAGTATGGACTTCTTTTGCCATTGTCCAGTTGTCCTCCATGTACCAATTGTTTTTCTTTTAATTATTAGTCCTCTATTTACCACGACTCCTACTTGTACCCTTTGGTCTTATTTCGCAACTGTTAGTTTTACTGTGTATTTTGTTTCCTTTTACCATTTGTCGTTCTGTTTCCAGCTGTCCTTTTTTTAATCTATTTTCATAATTTCACATTCCAGATTCCCCAAATGTACTTTTCTCTACATCCTCATATATCCATATAACAGTATGGACAGCCAATAACTTAAACTATCTTAAATATTATCTGCTCATTCAATATTTTATAAATTGATTTATACTGTCCTTTTTACAACTGTACTACAAGTTTTTAGCTATTTGTTTAATTGTTCTAATTTCAATTTGTAGATAGATTTTGCTTGGCATATTTTTCTGTCTCTCTTAATTTTTTAGAACTGATAACTTAAGTGAGTAGTATCTTAAATTGAGACGTGTATCTGATGTATTTCTTCCCTTCATCTGGCTTCTCATACATTGCAAAATAAAATTACTATTTGTCATCATTTTAGCACTTATCTTCATATGGTCATTAGTCTATATTTAGACTATTTGTCTTCCTGTTACTACTTGCTCTATTTTCACCAGTGGTCATCCTTTCTCCACTTATCCATAAAAAAAACTTCTATCTTTATAGGGCTATCAGCCGTGAGGCTTTTCCGCCGGTCAAGGGAGAAACTCAGAGGAGTTTCATCACCCGGTATTTACCTTAACTTCACAGAAATCCTCTGAAAAACTGTGAATCCCCGCTGGGGATCGAACTCAGGCTCCCCAATGTTCAGTACGAGACGAACGACGTCTCTAACCACTCGGCCACTGAGCTGGCATATTTTACCATTTGTTCCACTTTTACCGTTTGGTTTCACTTTATCAGTTGTCCTCGTTTTCGATTTCTCGTCTTTTTGCCATTTTAACTCTTTGTAACTAGTGTCCTCAATTGAGACACGTATCTGCCCTATTGAATGTCTTCATCTGGCTTCTCATACATTGCAAAATAAAAGCACTGTGTGTCCTCCTTTTACCACTTGTCTTTATATAGTCACTGGTCTACATTTAGACTATTTATCTTCTACAATTTAGAATATTTGTCTTCCTGGTAATAATTGCCCTCGTTTCACCAGTTGTCTTTTTTTTTCGACTTATCCATATTTTACTATTTGTCCTTCTTTTACCACTTGGTTTCACTTTATTACTTGTTCTCATTTTCGACTTCTCGTCATTTTGCCATTTGAACTCTTTGTAAGTAGTATTCTCAATTGATACACGCATCTACCGTATTTCTTCTCTTCATCTGGCTTCTCAGACATTGCAAAATAAAAGCACTGTTTGTCCTCCTTTTACCACTTGTCGTTATATAGTTACTAGTCTACATTTAGACTATTTGTCTTCCTGTTACTAATTGCCCTCTTCTCAACCCTTGTCATCATTTTTCTACCTATCTATATTTTACCATTTGTCCTCCTTTTACCATTTGGTTTCATTTTATCACTTCTCCTTGTTTTTGATTTCTCGTTCTTTTTCCATTTTAATTCTTTACAATTTTTTCTAGTGTTTGCCATTTGTTTCCCTTTTACCTTCTATCTACAATTTGTCATCTTTTTACCCTGTGTCCTTATTTTGCGACTTGTCTTACTGCCCCGCTTGTCTTTAATTTACCATTTTCCTTCCTATTACCACTGCTTTCAAGTTTGCCATTTATTATCCTTGTACAACTTATTACCCATCACTTGTTCTCCTTGTGCCATTTGTCATCCTTTATTCTTTTGCTTCCTTTTTTTGCCACTTCTCCTACTTGTATCACTTCTATTTGTTTATCCAAAAAAATCACCTTTATTTGGCATGTACAGCTATACAATATACAAAAATTTACATACAAACACAAACATCCCACCCTACCGTCCCCGGTCTCTCCCACGACGATCATCTGCAGATTTCGACGCCACGGGAGTATTTCTCTTAGCCATTCGCTCACTCCCCTACCCATTTCATTTGTTTAACCACTGGTCTTTATTCTGCGATTTAGTATTTTGGTACAATTTCTTACTTTTACCATTTATTTGTCATATTTGTCATATTTGTCATATTTGTCATATTTGTCATATTTTTCATATTTGTCATATTTGTCATATTTGTCATATTTGTCATATTTGTCATATTTGTCATATTTGTCATATTTGTCATATTTGTCATATTTGTCATATTTGTCATATTTGTCATATTTGTCATATTTGTCATATTTGTCATATTTGTCATATTTGTCATATTTGTCATATTTGTCATATTTGTCATATTTGTCATATTTGTCATATTTGTCATATTTGTCATATTTGTCATATTTGTCATATTTTTCATATTTGTCATATTTGTCATATTTGTCATATTTGTCATATTTGTCATATTTGTCATATTTGTCATATTTGTCATATTTGTCATATTTGTCATATTTGTCATATTTGTCATATTTGTCATATTTGTCATATTTGTCATATTTGTCATATTTGTCATATTTGTCATATTTGTCATATTTGTCATATTTGTCATATTTGTCATATTTGTCATATTTGTCATATTTGTCATATTTGTCATATTTGTCATATTTGTCATATTTGTCATATTTGTCATATTTGTATCCTTATTTTCACCGTTTTGTTTCCTTTTACAATTTATGTTTCTAATACCACTTGTACAATTGGTACAATAAGGACAAATAGTATATAGCGAAATAAGGACAAGAGGCATTAGGAACATGTCCTTCTTTTGCTTTCCTTTGTTTCCTTTTACAATTTAAGTGGTATTAGGAAAGCAAAAGAAGGAAATGTTCCTAATGCCACTTGTCCTTCTTTTGCCATATGCTTTGTGTCCTTGTACAAATTGTTCTCCTCTTAACCATTTATTCTCTTTTTGTCACTTCTCCTTTTTGTACTACTTGTATTCCTGTTATCACTGTTGGAGCCAACCTAGGGCAATTAAGGTTGCATATAGTTGGAAGAGATAAATATTTCTTATCTCCACCCTCGCCATCTCAAGTGGGTACTCGACAGCCGTGTACCCAAGCAGTACGAATCCAATTTATATCCCAATAAACTATGCATTCAAATAAACGAAGAAAATAGCAAAAAGTGTTTCCATACAGTCCATTATTATCACCCAAAACAACCACTGGTCCTCATTTTGCCATTTAGTATCCTGGTAAATCTTGTCCTTTTGCTACATGATTTTCTATAACTACTTGTTGATATTTTATCATTTCCAATATTTGTACCCTTATTTTACGACTTGTTTTCAGTATTTGTTTCCTTTTACCATTTGCCTTTTTATTGCCACTTGTACTTGTTTACCATTTGTTTATCTTTCATAGCATGTTGTTATTTTATTTGTCATATTTTAACCCTGTCTCCTTATTTTTGTTGTTGTTATTTTATCCTGTGTCCATATTTTCCGACTTATCTTATTTTCACCGTTTAGTTTCCTACGTATTCCTTTTATCATTTGTCTTCGTATTACCACCTGTCCCTCTTTTGCCATTGCCCAGTTGTCCTTCATGTACCAATTGTTTTTCTTTTAATCATAAATCCTCCATTTGCCACTACTCCTACTTGTACCACTTGTATTCCTTTATAACTGATCTCCATTTTGTGACTTGTTCTTCTGCCATATATTTTGCTTTAACAACTCTTTATTTTATTAATTGTCATATTGTACCCTGTGGTTTAATTTTGCTTGTGTTAGTTTAGTTTTACTATGTATTTTGTTTCCTTTTGCCATTTGTCTTTCTATTACCATTTGTCCTCTTTTATCTTTTGTCTTCCTGTTTCCATCTGTTGTTTTTTACCTATTTTCAAAATTACACATTCCAGATCCCTCAGATGTGATTCCTCTACATCCATCTCCAATTCGTCCAGCACCACTCTACCGCCTTTAAGTCCTACAGGTTTTTATTGTAGTATACTGTTTCTACCAACACAGTCCTTCTACGTATTCTTTCCTTTTGTATTATGTGTGCTCCTTTAACCATTAGATTTTATTTGTATTTAACCCAGCTCAGTGGCCGTTAGAGGCGTCTTCCGTCTCGTACTGAGCATTGGGGAGCCTGAGTTCGATCTCCAGCGGGGAGTGAATTTTCGCGAATCACCTTTCACAGTTCACAGAGATTTTCTGTGAAGTTAAGATCACCGGGTGATTAAACTCTTCTAAGATTCTCCCTTGACCGGCGGAAAAGCGTCACGGCTGATAGCCCAATAAAGATAGAAGCTTTTTATTTATTTGTATTTACATGTATAATTATAGTTTCTTTTTCTGGGGTTAGATGGAAGAACAGAGATTAGCTGGTTAATCTCGCGCAGTGGCTTATATTCAGGTGGTAAGCCAGATTAACCAGCTAATCTCCCCATTTTTTGCTTGCATTTATTATTATAATATATCCATTTGTTGAGAAAAGAATGAAGCATATATTATTATTATATTTTGGTATTATAAGTACATAGATAATTATAAAGAATATTCGGTATAATTTAGTTTCTTCTTTGAGAAAACTTCGCATATTATATGTAACATTTGTAAAAATGTTGAGAAACAATCTATGCAGTACATTAACCGTTATATTTTTAACTGTTTTACTTAATGAATCTACTAATCAAAATCATCCTAACGTCAAAACAACACAACCCCACTCAAACACATCTGGCATACTTTCCTAATGCGAATTCCCTGTAGTTGCGAAACCCATCACAAACAACACGGCAACTTTTTAACCCTGCATGACCGCTGATGAATGAATCGGCTGTAGGGTTGAAACCCTATACGTGTAATCCGAGGCTGGGTCAAACGCAGCCACCAAAATGCTGCAATAAACACACAAGAAAGGTCTCCCAACAAAATACACGCCACATATCTTTGTATCGCTTTCTTTTTCACACTTTCTTACATCATTCTTTAACATGATTTTTTACAACAGCGTGACATAAATAAATTAGTATTATCAACTTAAAAAAGTAACATGGACTACTTTACTAGAATTTCTATATACGCCCCGCCACTTAAAACTTCAGCCGTCGCGTGCTGCGGGGCTGCGATTTTAAGCGGCGAGTTCTTTTAAAACTTCTTTCAAATTGCCGGCGACGCGCGGTTTAGCGCGCCCCCATCATACTCAACAATTAACATTTATTTTCATTTTAATTATTGTAACTGCTAACAATTTTATCCATCCTATAATCCGAATCCATAATTTAATATTATTATAAAAAGCAACTTGATATAATTATATATTTATATTTTTTTTATTTTCTTTAGAGATGAGATATGTAAGGTGACATTTAGAGTGTTCGTGGCGGTAGTGATGGATTCTGGTTTTTTATTATTATTTTATATATATATTTTTTTGTTGATTGGTGATGTGTGATGATGTAGGTATATACTCAGCGAGCTATGAGGTTTGTGATTATTACCAATGATTATGTTTTTTGAGTGTTATTAATGGTGTTGTGGGTACAAATGATCATAAGGAATACTCACAATAAATTTAAGATGAGGAACAATGTTATTAGAATTATTTACATACAGAGTAAGTGCCAATGAATCGCATTTTTGAAATTCTTGTCAAACTGTTTTCAAAGTTTTGATGTTTCATAGTAATATTCACTGTTTTAAACTTACATTTCTAAATTGTTTGAGTTTATAACTTATTAAATCAGTTATAAACCCTACCAATTTATTAGGAAAACTAATCTCCATTTTGTGACTTGT
The DNA here is from genome assembly GCA_963942505.1 of Lordithon lunulatus. Classification (NCBI taxonomy): domain Eukaryota; kingdom Metazoa; phylum Arthropoda; class Insecta; order Coleoptera; family Staphylinidae; genus Lordithon; species Lordithon lunulatus. The sequence continues at coordinate 51,865,400 of OZ012668.1, read as the reverse complement.
TCTTCAGCCATATATTTTGCTTTAACAACTCGTTATTTTATTAATTGTCATAGAGTCAAGAGTTTATAACTTATTAAATTAGTTACTATTAGATTTCCTACTAAACGTATTCTGTAACCTCAATATCAGCTGTTACTTACTAGTTTATTTCTAAAAAAATGTTACCCCTAGCTTGAATTGAGTATAGTTTAATAAGGTTGCATTCCCATATAATATTATTAATCTTTATTTTATTTAATCGTTGAAACTTCTATACCATTAGGTTTAAGGGTCAGATATTAAATGTAATTTTAAAGTAATTGATAATTTAACTTCTCTGGCTATTTGGCAGAATAGAAGAATCAACGTTTAAATAAAATAAAGGATAATAATATTATATGGGAATGCAACCTTATTAAACTATACTCAATTCAAGCTAGGGGTAAATTTTTTTTAGCAATAAACTAGTAAGTAACAGCTGATGTGTGTATACTTACTAAAGTTGAGAGTAGACAATTAACTATAAACTAGTGAGTTGCGTCTAATCAACAGCTAACAAAATATGTATCATTAACTAATTTAATAAGTTATAATTTATTAAATTAGTTAATGACTCTACCAAATTAAAAATCAGTGTTAGATAATACATATATATGCGATTATCATTGGCGCCCTATTTGTACATAATTTATACTATGATTAAAACAATATTCATATAAACAGTGTACTTCTCAATTTGTGACTTAATTTAAAGTATGAAACTAGCTATAATCAAATCTTAGAGAATAATAAACAATTAAATTTCTCATATGTAAATACATTAATTAAGTACTCACAGTGTCGTTGATTTTTGTATGGATATGAAGTGACTCGCTGATGGTATTCTTGTGTATAAGATTAAATATGGATGAAAAAAAAAATATAAAAACCCAGTTAACGAAAATAAGTCGTCCAAACTACTCGATTTCCTACCTATACAATGGTAACTGTAATACATATTGTTATTGTGCTTAATTTAATATTTGCCATAATATAGATTAACATTGATGGATGAATGTATTTTAAATAGGTTATTTAAGTTAAATTCGCATAACAAGTCGCGGAGGCGTCATTCGGTCTATGTTCAGTCAAATAACGTCTCCGAAAAGCTCGAGCCCCGTTCTTTCGGATTGAAGAAGGCAAGTCTTCGAGCTCAACTCGTCCAACCAGCTATTATTTATACTATAAAGCGACACGGAAGAAGAGAAAGAAGTAGTTAAGATCATCGTATTATTCCCATTGCTGTTGTTTTGTTAATTAATTAAGTAGATATCTAGATGTGCATGTGCGCACTTGGTCTCGGCTAAGCTACGGTACAGACACCGACAGTTTTTTGGCGCTGGCTGGACGCGTGTGTAAATACCCCAATACCCTTACCGCGGTATCCAAATGGCACGAGGATGGCAGTGTTGCTCGGCCTATTTAGTATGATATGATAATGAATGTACAATTGATATTATACAAGGCATTAGAAATTATTAACGTTTCGAATTGTATCTCAATCTTATAGATGACAAATGTACATGCTGCATGAATAAATACAATACTTCATTTTGTACTCAAAAAGTATAGCTTTTTACAAACGGAAAGGCTAATGTACACCCGTGGTGACCATATTGACTAATTATATTATACATACATACCAAAAAGTAACCTTGCATTTCATTAAACAATGTCTAATACGGTCAAAATACTAGTGATATACAAATCATTCGGAAAAACGCTTAAACGAGAAACAAACCACAAAGTGCCTTATTCCTTTCAATTATTGTCATATCTATATTCGAAAGGAGATTGAAAATTAAAGTAGTTTCGCTCAAAACGCACGTTACACTTTTAATTAATTTAAATATCTTAGGCAGTGCTCTTATGTTTTTTTTTGTTCTTTTAAATACACCTTCTTCGTGTGTGTCCTTATTGCTGATGAGATCAAGGCGGAATCCGCTCTGCCGCGGGTCCTAGCTTTCCGCGTCTTCTGATAGAATGTCCTCGATGGAATTTGCCGAGTCCTCTAACAACGATACACTGAGTTCATTCTGAAAATAAAAAAACACATTATTAATTTTCATGTAACACAAACTCTAATCGAAATCAAATGTTAGCATACAAATAATGACCCAGTATTAAATATTTAGTTTCATTTAGCCGCCCACATGCTGTACTTGTTAAAGTATAATTACGATTATATAGCATATTAGGGTAGGGACATATGAGAAGAAGTTAATAAATCATTTATAAACGCTAATCTGTGAAAATACTGAGAATTTGACTGCCCCTAACTTCGGCGTACATCTTGCACGCCGGCCCTGGCTTAGTACATATTTATTCAATTAGAGAAATTTAATCTAATTTCAGTAGTAGTAAATTAATATTACTTTTTAATGTTTGATTTAAAAAACACGGATCAAATATCAATTGCTGTTATTCAAGTTTGATAGTTTGAAACGTAATTAATTTCAGTAGAGATTTATTATTTACCAGTTACTTTTATTTATATCAAGAAACACGTCGTTTGCAATTACTCAAGTTCGATCGTTTTAAAGCGTACGAAGTGTGAGCCATTAAGAAGTTTCCTAGCGAGATTCATTAATGGGAGTAATTAACGTCGGGGGCTCCATGACAAATTGGTCTGGCGTGCTCCTTTAGATAAAGTTGCGATAACAGTGCAGGTTTATATTGATTTCGAAATTTATTATGCGTCTGGTAGTAATTATTCGGTTTTAACTTATTGCAGAGTAGATTGGATTTCTATCATAATTAAAACAATAAAATGCATGTAATGGAAATTGTTTTTTTTTTAGTAAAATCCAAATAAACAACAGATGTTTTATTGAATTTTACATCGGAGATGAAGCTCGCTGTAATTTGTAAGCGTAATTCAAATTAAGGTTATAATAAAATTCTAAAAGTAAAAATTAATAAACAAAAAATTTCATTATACAAAATTAAAATGGACGAATAGTAGAAATAATTTGTTTTTAAATTTAGTTTTATTATTAAAGCCAAATTTTATATATTTACTTTTAATATAAAATTGATATTACAATACATTTTAAATAGTAGTGGGAACAAGCCGATTTTTGAGGAACTCTGGACCTCCTCCTCCTCATTGACCTGCCTGTAGGTCAGAGGACAAGGTTCCACTTGATCGATGTCACGAGATATTGACAATGTATCGTATATTACCCATTACCATTAATTTTGCAGTTCGTACTGATTTTTGAGGAACTCTGGACCTCCTCCTCCTCATTGACCTGCCTGTAGGTCAGAGGACGAGGTTCCACTTGATCGATGTCACGAGATGTTAACAATGTATCGTATCCTACCCGTTACCATGAGTATGCAGTATTAATTTTGCAGTTCATACTAAATTTTTGACGAACTCTGGACCTTCTCCTCCTCATTGACCTGCCTGTAGGTCAGAGGACGAGGTTCCACTTGATCGATGTTACGAGATGTTAACAAAGTATCGTATCCTACCCTTTGCCATGGGTATGCAGTATTAATTTTGCAGTTTGTACTAGATTTTTGAGGAACTCTGGACCTCCTCCTCCTCATTGACCTGCCTGTAGGTCAGAGGACAAAGTTCCACTTGATCGATGTCATGAGATATTAAGAATGTATTGTATCCTACCCATTACCATGGGTATGCAGTATTAAGTTTGCAGTTCGTACTAGATTTTTGAGGAACTCTGGACGTCCTCCTCCTCTTTGACCTGCCTGTAGGTCAGAGGACGAGGTTCTACTTGATCGATGTCACGAGATGTTAACAATGTATCGTTTCCTACCCGTTACCATTGGTATGCAGTATTAATTTTGCAGTTCTTACTAGATTTTTAAAGAACTCTGAACCTCTTCCTCCTCATTGACCTGCCTGTAGGTCAGAGGACAAGGTTCCACTTGATTGATGTCACGAGATGTTAACAATGTATCGTTTCCTACCCGTTACCATTGGTATGCAGTATTAATTTTGCAGTTCGTACTAGATTTTTGAGGAACTCTGGACCTCCTCCTCCTCATTGACCTGCCTTTTGGTCGGAGGACGAGGTTCCACTTGATCTATGTAACGAGATGTTAACAATGTATCGTATCCTTCCCATTATCATGGGTATGCAGTATTAATTTTGCAGTTCGTACTAGATTTTTGAGGAACTCTGGACCTCCTCCTCCTCATTGACCTGCCTTTAGGTCAGAGGACGAGGTTCCACTTGATCGATGTAACGAGATGTTAACAATGTATCGTATCCTTCCCATTATTATGGGTATGCAGTATTAATTTTGCAGTTCGTACTAGATTTTTGAGGAACTCTAGACCTCCTCCTCCTCATTGACCTGCCTGTAGGTCAGAGGATGAGGTTCCACTTGATCTATGTCACGAGATGTTAACAATGTATCGTATCCTACCCATTACCATGGGTATGCAGTATTAATTTTGCAGTTCGTACTAGATTTTTGAGGAACTCTGGACCTCCTCGTCTTCATTGACCTGCCTGTAGGTCAGACGATGAGGTTCCACTTGATCTATATCACGAGATGTTAACAATGTATCGTATCCTACCCATTACCATGGGTATGCATTATTAATTTTGCAGTTCGTACTAGATTTTTGAGGAACTCTGGACCTCCTCGTCTTCATTGACCTGCCTGTAGGTCAGAGGACGAGGTTCTACTTGATCGATGTCACGAGATGTTAACAATGTATCGTATCCTGCCCATTACCATGGGTATGCATGTATTAATTTTGCAGTTCTTACTAGATTTTTAAAGAACTCTGAACCTCCTCCTCCTCATTGACCTGCCTGCAGGTCAGAGGACAAGGTTCCACTTGATTGATGTCACGAGATGTTAACAATGTATCGTTTCCTACCCGTTACCATTGGTATGCAGTATTAATTTTGCAGTTCGTACTAGATTTTTGAGGAACTCTGGACCTTCTCCTCCTCATTGACCTGCCTTTAGGTCAGAGGACGAGGTTCCACTTGATCGATGTAACGAGATGTTAACAATGTATCGTATCCTTCCCATTATCATGGGTATGCAGTATTAATTTTGCAGTTCGTACTAGATTTTTGAGGAACTCTGGACCTCCTCCTCCTCATTGACCTGCCTGTAGGTCAGAGGATGAGGTTCCACTTGATCTATGTCACGAGATGTTAACAATGTATCGTATCCTACCCATTACCATGGGTATGCAGTATTAATTTTGCAGTTCGTACAAGATTTTTGAGGAACTCTGGACCTCCTCCTCTTCATTGACCTGCCTATAGGTCAGAGGACGAAGTTCCACTTGATCGATGTCACGTGATGTTAACAATGTATCGTATCCTACCCATTACCATTGGTATGCATGTATTAATTTTGCCGTTCATACTAGAAAGTATTTGTTATTGAATAATTTAAATTTCTATTGATAATTTCTCGTAACAGTATTTTCTATAGTATAGTAGTGTGGTCTATACAGAAACACTTATTACTAGGGATAGCAACGATATATCGACATATTGATAAAATTAGGATGCAAGGGGTTGAAGAACTAGAAACTAACACTAGCAACGATATATCGACATATTGATAAAATTGGGATGCAAGGGGTTGAAGAACTAGAAACTAAGCCTAGAACCCAAATGTCAACCTCGCCTGCACGTGGTGCATCCTGCTAGATAACTAAAGAGGCTCTGGCGACCGAATGAGCGCCGGTATAAGCGCTCCACCTCAGTCGGCCAGCAGCTTCAAAAAAGGCGGACACGCGGACTGAGGCAAGGACACTCTATTGTCCCTGAAGAAATTCCTTCAAAAAGCGGAAGAGACAGGAATGGTCAACGGTATCGGAATACAGAAAGCAAAAGAGGACTTCACTGCATTAAGGGCTGCCTAGAGCATTCCGAAGTAAATCATCATGAATACCAAAAACCAAACTTACAACACTACTGATCATGGAGCTCGGATACCAAGAGCCATCAGGGGAGAAAGAATACATGGCGGGGTCTCCTCGATCGTGGTCCTGCGATCAAAAAAATGATGACAACTTAGGAGAAGTAAATCATCAGGAGAAAAACATCGAAAGTTATATTATCATGCTCCAAGAGTAATCACACGACCAGACTAAACAAAAAATTCTTGAAAAACATAACCAAGCTCAGTGAACTAAACCAAGGCTCCATCCATATTGTTCTAAGCATTGAGGAGCATGAGTTCAAATCTCATCAGGTGAATTTTCGCGAATCACATGTCTCCGTTTCTCACAGGTTGGTGTAAAGTTAAGGCAAGGGTGATTATATTCCTTTCAGGTTTTCCCTTCACCAGCCTAACAGCTGATAATCCTATGGATATAGAAGTTTTTTTTATATCTAAAAATAGTAACTTGAATGTTCCCAGCCTCTAGGCATCTAATACTAGGGGAGTACTGGCCTAGCATGGCCAGCATTGGCAACTCTTCACCCGTCAGAGTTTTGCAGCTCGCACTCAGAATTGACTGGTGGGACGAGTGAGTAGCCTAAAGGGAGGCTTCACAATGGGCCCATTTTGAGCCCTAAGTGTCTGTAGCTATGCTACCCTCCAGCCAACTATCCAAATTATCCAGATCTTGAATGTTCCGCCAGAGTTTTACAGCTCGCACTCAGAATTGACTGGTGGAACGAGTGAGTAGCATTAAAGGGAGGTTTCACAATGGGCCCATTTTGAGGCCTAAGTGTCTGTAGGTATGCTACCCTCCAGCAAACTATCCAGAACTTGAATGTTCCTAGCCTCTACCAAGCAGGGAAAATTGATAACGTGACCTTACAAATGAATAGCTTAAAGATAAAAACCTTAGGAATGAACAAAAGTAGAGGGCTAAACAGCGGAATATCACGAATTTAATATACTTTTCAAGTTCTGATGACTCTAAAAATCTCCAGCATTGGAATTATTATAAAGATACTCTTACCAGTGATTCACTCAAGATTCTATACTTAACTAGATGACGATATAAGCGAAGAACAATTTGAGAAAGTCTACAGCAATTGCCACTCATTGCTGTAGACTTTCTCAAATTCTGCTTCGATTATATCGTCATCTAGTTTAGTATAGAATCTTGAATACCTTAGAAGGACAATATTATAAACGACAAGGTTTTAAGGAGTACACATAAGGAGAGCATTTCTACACGATCAAATCAATAAAGCTCGAATACATAGGCCCCATCACATCCACCACCGCCGAATCACGCGCCGTTTTGATTGTCGTGGTCTCCACTGCATGACTCTTTCTGTCCATCTTTTGTCATCACTGGCATGACATGACCCGCCCATCGCGATTTACTTTTGGCAATCTGTTCCATTACATCCTGTTTTCCTTCTGAACTCCTCGTTTTTGATCCTGTCTCACCCCCATCATCCTTCTCACTATTGCTATCTGACAGACTCGCAGGCGGTTTGCACTGGTCTTAGTTGCTGATTCGAATTCGAGTCAATATGTGGTTACTGCCAGGATGCAAGCGTTGTATACTTTGCTCTTCAGGTTTATAGGGATTTTCGTTTACTAAGGATGTGTCCCTAAGGCCCAGGTCAATACTATTCTTTTTGAAATTTCCACTGTTTGGTCGTATATCCCAGGTATAATAATATCCTGTGATACTAGAATTAGTCAACATCCGAGTACCAGACATACGAACACAAAATGTGAAACTACTAGATTATAACACGCCTCCAACAAACTGGCAGTTGAATTCGCCAGTTGTAAGAGCAAGTAGATATTTTATAGTACCTGTATTCTTAATCTTAATCTGTAGTTTGTAGTTGTATTTTTATATTTTGTAAGTTAGGTTAAGTTAGACCCTGCACTATTATTGGTTTGTACTGAAGCTTGATGTAATTCATAAATCCGCAACCCTTTACCTCAGTTAATTATCTGCAATCTCTTCCATTACGTCCGTGATCCCTGTTTTCCTGCGGATCTCCTCGTTTTTGATCCTGTGTCTAACGCTCATCCCATTATCCTTCTTCCTATTGCTCTCTGACACGCCTGGAGGCGGTTTGCACTGCTCTTAGTTATTGTTGCGGATTCGAATCTTTGTGTGCTTATGGAATCGTTGTATACTTTCCGCTTTTAGTTTAGTTTATAGGGATTTTCGGCTTTATCTGTATTCCTAATATCTCTAATCCTACCGCAACTGAAGCTTGTTGTAATTCGTGCTTCACGTCGTCTGCGAAACAGAGATGACTCATATACTTTCCATCCATATTAATTCCTATTTCCTTCCACGAGAGGCGACCTTCTTTAGCGCTAGAGTGAATAGTTTCTGCGAGATTGTAGCGCCCTGACGTACTCCTCTACTGATCGGGATTTTGTCCCGTAGCTAAGTCTTCTCGCACTTTAACATGGAGGGTAGCATGTTCATAAACATAGTTGACGTTTGAGTATCTGGAGTCTACTCTCGCTTCGACCATAAGCTGCAGTACTTCCCATGTAGTATCAAACCTAAATTTCGATTTTAACGGTAATAGAATATACATTTAGATAGATAATCTACTGTGCTACAAGCAAATAAATGTAAATGCTATATGTAGCTAATTAAGTCGTTTGTTTAAACAAATTACACATTACATTTAATGTTTCTCTCGTATTGCCTCGCACATTTATAGCAGCGAATAATAAAAGCATTTGTAACTACTGGAATTAGTCCATATAATTTATATGCAAAATCGCAGTTCACTAATCCAGAACGCTTTAGCATAATTATAAGTTCCTAATTATGTTCTTCTCATTAACTGAGATCGAGAAGTTTAAACATCTGAATTATAAAATCTGGCTAACTTTATAATAACTGCTAGACTGTTATACGATAATTATTATTATAGATTCAAGAGACTTAAAACAGAATGAGCAGAAATTAGTTCATTTACATTCTAATAATAAACGAGTTATGCAGAAAACTTATATATTCTTATTATGTTTTAGAGAAAGAATATTCCAAAATTAAATAATATGTTTTAGATTATTATTAGTAGTAGCTACTGTATTTGTTACAATTCTGTAATTAGCTATCAACCAACAGGACCTTATATATGATGATCATACGTACGGAATTTCCCGGGACAGTCCCGAAATTTCTGTCCCTGTCCAGAAAGAGGGAGATTCTGTTTTGCCTGTCCCTCCCTTGTTCTTGTTGGTCCCGAATTTATAGCATTTATCCCGAATTTACTTGAAAACAAGTAGAGTGAGAGCGTAAAGTTTAAATGCATATATTTATTTAAGTAGTGTATAGTTTATGTTTTGTCTTCCAACCTGAGGCTAAGCTAGTACTTAGCATTATAAACAGTTTTTGAACTAGTGATAAGACACAGCATATTTAATGCTGTGTCTTATCACTAGTTCAAAAACTGTTTATAATGTCCATTTAGGACAGTTTGCAGCGTATGTTAATCTCTAAAATAAATTTTGATGAAAATTGCAGGGACTTTTATAAGAAGATTAAAAAAGAAAAAGGTGTTTTAAAAAATATGCATGCTTCAGTGAAATATAAAGTTACTTCATCAAAATCATTTAAAAAGGTTACAAATTTATTATTTTGATTAAAAATTAATGCTGCGTTTTGATTTACTGTTTATTTATTGAAAATATTATATACTCGGTCATGATATTTATGTTAGCGTTTGTATTTTTGAAAAGATCTATTTCGGTTGTTAACAGCAGACTTTTCCGTGAATTTTCTAATCTCTTGCAATCTATAGTATCCTTAAACAGCTATTATACATAGATAACTATAACATTTTAATAGCTATCTGGAATAAATATTATTTTATTTGCGTTCAAATTTAATAGCTTTTTATGTATACTTTATATATCTAGTATATATTTACAAGCGGAATCTATTTCAATAAAAATGTTTTTTCGTAGTCTAGCAATATAAAGATAATATTATTAACTTACTTCTTCCTGGAGTCGTTCAACGAGTCGCCGCCGATCAATTTTCAATTGCTCGACTTCCTCCGCACGTTTCGCAGTTCTAATCCCTGACATTTCAAGCAACGCCAGATGAGCATCCTTCTCGCTGATCGCAGCTTCAAGCGCCTCTCGCCTGAAAACGTCTAAACAATTTTCACCACACCAACTCACAATTTATTCAAATACGCACTTCATGTGTGCCAGATCCTGTAACTGCATTTTCCGTTCGGTTAAAACAGCAGTCAGTCGTTCCTCCAAGGAGTGCATTTTCAGCACTACAGGTCGGCACTGGTGGCAGCGCAAGGATTGTGCGGTTTGTATAGACAGCAGCCGCTGCTCGAGTTTCGACACCTGCAAAAGCACATTAATATTGCACGCGCGTCTTTTATGGATTGGCGGTTTTACCTTTTCAACTACCCGGTTCCGCTTCCGTTCCTCCTCCTGCATATCAATCTCCCGCTGTTGCGCGATCTGCATGCTCTCCCGCAACGCCTGCTCCAACTCCTCCACGCGATTTTCCCTAGCCCTCAGCATACCTAATGCATCACTCAACTTGCAATTCACGTCGCCGGCTTCGGAAATTATCCGGCGCGCGTTTTCCAGTTTGACATGCAAAGTATTCAGCTCGTTGCTGGTGTCCTCGTAGCTGGACACCCGACGACACTCGGCGGTAATGATCCCTTGTTCGGAATGCTAGTCGGCAGGTGTATATAAGAAAGCGGACAAAATGTTTACGAGATATGAGAAAATTATAATTTTAACGTAGGTTTACTAACTATAAATAAAGAATGAGACAAACGTTTGTTTGGGGGGATAAATGGAAGGTGGGAAGGCTTAGAAGAAGCTTTTGAGGAAGCCAGCAGGTCCGGCCTGTGTTATACGTACGTCCATTCCAAGCAGAAAATTGTTAAATAGAAAAAAAGGAACATATATTAGTTAGAGAAATACAATTATTATTATTAGTAATCTACGAATGCCAGATTTTAAAGCTTGTTAGTAGTAGTAGTCAAAGATAATACAAATTTCTATATAGATTTAATTAATTTCCGTTTGAAAATTGGCTTTGAAAATAAACTTGTTAGTAGTAGTAGTCAAAGATAATACAAATTTCTATATAGATTTACTTAATTTCTGTTCGAAAGTTGGCTTTGAAAACAAACGCTGAAAATAATTTCATTTATTTCGATTTGATTAATTTCATTTGTTTTGCAGAGTGATTCATATTTTTCACAGCCAACTCTTCATGTAAATCTAGTTAAACTAGAAATATTTTAAATATTATTATTAGTATTTATTAATGATAATTATTTTTTAAAGCGAAATATTCAATCTGCATTCGCTTTCATAGTAAATATATTTAACATACCTCTTCCTTTTTCCTTTGTTCTTCTAATTGTGCATTCATTTGTTGTTGTGACTTTAATTTCGTTTGCGCCGCTTTCAGAGCCCTTAAAACGATCACATTAATAGTTTTCATTGCGGATATTAAAGATTACTTACTGCTGCAGCTCCATAATGGTCTTCTCCTTGGCGTTCTGCTCCTCCTGGCTCATTTGCACTAACTGCAATAGCCTTTCCATCTCTCCCTCTTTCTGTTTTGCCTCATCGAGCGCCTTTTTCAGATTTTGCTCGGCCTCCACCAGCTTCTTGTTCAGTTCTCCGGCGGCCGCTGCACCACCTCCAGCCTATTAAAATATACATTGACCAGTTAAAATCAGAATAAAATCGAATAGATATTTATGAAATACTGACTTTGGCATTAAATAACATGCAAACTAGCAACAATGTCATTTTCGATTATTACATTGGTGGATAGACCCATATATTGCTAATGCTCTATCAAAGTAAGAATAGAATCCAACAAGGAATTTTTGAAATATTTACTAATTTGCGATAAAAACTCACAAACTCGAATATTTATGAAATACTGACTTTGGCATTAAATAACATTCAAACTAGCAATAACGTCATTTTTGATTATTAAATTAGTGGATAGACCCATATATTATTAATGCTCTAACAAAGATAGAATAGAATCCAACTAGGGATTTTTGAAATATTTACAAATTTGGGACAAAAACTCACAAAATCGTATTTTTATGAAATACTGACTTTGGCATTAGATAACATGCAAACTAGCAACAACGTCATTTTTGATTATTTCATTGGTGGATAGACCCATAAATTGCTAATGCGTTAGCAACGATAGAAAAGAATCCATTGAGGGATTTTTGAAATATTTACAAATTAGCGACCAAAACTCACAAAATCGATTTTTTATGAAATAGTGACTTTGGCATTAAATAACATGTAAACTAGCAACAACGTAATTTTTGATTATTACATTGGTCGATAGATCCATATATTGCTAATGCTTTAGCAAAGATAGAATAGAATCCAACGAGGGATTTTTGAAATATTTACAAATTTGCAACAAAAACTCACACAATCGGATTTTTATGAAATACTGACTTTGGCATTAAATAACATGCAAACTAGCAACAACGTTATTTCTGTTTATAACATTGGTGGATAGATCCATATATTGCTAATGCGTTAGCAAAGATAGAAAAGATTCCTGCGAAGGATTTTTAAATTTTTTCCAAAATTGCGATTAAAATCGTATTTTTTTTAAGAAATATCGACTTTGGCATTGAATAACATGCAAACTTGCAACACTTTAATTTTTGATTATATCATTAATGGATAGACCCATATCTTGCTAATGCAATAACAAAGGTAGAAAGAAATACAGCAAGGATTTTTTGAAATATAAAAAAATTGCCGTTAAATCATACAAAATCATATTTTTTTATGAAATGACTTTGTATGATATATACATACATTAAATGTATGTAAAGGTAATAACTGTAATATAAGGGTAAGACCAAAGATGCTCTTGCTTAACAGCTCATTGATCAGATCGTGAGTAGAAGGCATGTAAAGGTAGAATTAATGAGATGTTACGCCCTTCATCGGACGGAAGTCTTTTAATGACAATATTGTTACGAATCATATAAAAAATAAAATTAACTGAATTAGATCAGTAGTAATTCTGTCTTTCAGAAGACACAATTTCACTTCTTAACCTATCCAATTCCTTTTTGGTAAGAATCATGAAGCATTTAATATTTAAAAACAATCATAATAATTTCCTACCTTTTTAAGCTGCGCCTCCAATTTATCCATTTGATCCTTCCTCCTCCTCAGATCCTGATCCATTTCACCCAACTGCTTCTCCTTCTCCTGCACCTGTCGATGTTTGGCTTCAATCGCCTTGCGTTGGTCATCGAACTGCCTTCTCTGTTCATCCAGCTGTTTCTTTTGTGCGAGTATTTCCTCACCCTGTTTCTGCGCGCCAACATTATTATGCGCTTTCTTGGAAGCATCCATGAGCTCCATCTATAACCCCAAAACTCTTACCACTGATCACTCATAAACCAAATACTACATACATAAGGTAAATTAAAAAGAAAGCAACAATATTAAAATAAAACACATAATAATCACAGAAATATATTTAAAAACAAACAAAATAAACTTGTAACAATATATTCTTGTAAATTGTACTGACCTGATTGCGTTCGAGCTCCTGCACAAGCATTTCCAATTGTGCCTGCAACCGTTCTTTTTCAGTCGCACTATTCTTCAAGTCCCCTTGCGACTTCTCCAGGTCTTTTCTTAACCGTGCCACCTCCTTATCATCCGGCTGCGGGTGTATTCCTCCCTTCTGGTACTGCGCCATTTGTTGTAGTTGCTGTTGCAACTGTTTTTCCATAATAGAAATTCGCTTTTGCAACTCTTGCGCCGTTTTCTCAGCTTGATCCGCGCGAGCCGTTTCAGTCTCCACAACTTTGCGCCACTGCTCCAGTTCGTTATCACCACGCGCGCCCGTTTCCTGCAATCGTTTCTCGGCTTTATCAGCCCGCTGGCGATGTGTATCCCGCTCCTTCTGCACAGCGGTGAGTTGCTGTTGCAACTTCTGTATCTCGCGATCCCGATTTTCCAACATCTCTTTGGTTCCGCGCTCCACATCCTGTGACATCCGTTTCTGCTCGTTTCGCAGCCGATTCACCTCGCCCTTCTGCTTCTCCAACTCAGTCTCGCTTTGATTTAGTTCTTGCTGGAAGTTCATTAGCATGTCCTGAGATTTTTCTAATTGCATCACAAGTTGGTCGCGTTCCATTGTAAGTTGTTTGATATCGGCTTCGTATTTCATAATTTGTTTTTCAACTGAGTCTCCCTGTCGGCCTTGTTTGTCGAGCATTGAAGCCATTTTCTCGCGTTCTCTTGAAGCTTGTGCTAGTTCCTGTTGTAATTTAACTATTGTTTCTTGTGTACGGTGATCTATGGTTCTACGTTGTGAGTCCATTCCGGTTCTAACCTGTTGCACTTCAGCTCGGAGGACGTCACGTTCCTGTTCCATTGTTTTCCATTCGATATTATCTCGCTCGATACGTTCATGCATACGGGCCAATTCATTAGCCATCCGTTCAAACTCGATTTTAGTTGCTTCGTTCGTTTCTAGAGCCTTTGCGAGATGTATTTGCGATTTTTCAAGCTCCTGAGCGAGTCTACCAGCTTCTAGTTCAGTGGCATCGCGTGCTTGTATAGCCTTTTCCAACTTCTCCTTCATTCTTTCCAATTCTAATCGTTCTTCTGTTCGTACCTTATCAGCAGCTAGAGTCTGCCTTCGTTCAGTTTGTGCAAGCTCCATTTTAAGCTTCTCGTTTTCTTTTTCAAGTTTTTCCATTTGCACCTTCAGCTTCTCTTGACGGTCTCTCAACTTTTCGCACTCGATTACCGCCCTCTCCAACTCGTGACGTTGTTTGTCCTGCCCACCAGAAACTTTATTAACCTCAGCTCTTGCTAATTCTAGCTGCATTGTTAATTCGTGTAGTTTAGATTCTAATTGCTGATTAGCGTTAACACTTCTTTGGACTTCATCGCGTAACCTATCAGTTTCCGCTGAACGCTCTTTTTCTTCGTACTGGTATTTGCCTCTACTGGTTTCGGCTAGAGCCAAGTCCTTTCTTGATCGATCTAATTCTGTTAGAGTCTTATCGAGTCGTTCACGAAGACGTTCTATTTCCGCGCGTAGTCTATCATTGTCTTCCTTAGTTCTATCATCGCGATCATATTTGGAATACCTACTAGTGGCAGTGGTGGCGGTTTCACGGAGAGCATCATATTCACCTACAACTTTCCGGAACTCATTCTGCAATGTGTCGTGTTTATCGCGTAACTTTTCAACTTCTATTGATAACCGTGTTGATTCCTCTTGCGCTTTCTCGTAGCTAGCTTGTGCTTTGTTGCCTTGTGCGTGTGTACGTTCTAGTTCATATTGCAACCTTTCATTTTCGGACTGTAGTTTATCCTTTTCTGTTTGCAATCGTCTGCATTCCAGTTGCGCCTTTTCGTAACGTTCACGAACCATTTCAACATCCATTCCCATTCTTCCTAATTCCTCCTTTGATTTTTCCTCCAGTTCCTTCGTTCTAGCCAACTGCATTTGTGCTCTATCATGCATCTCTTGTATCCTTTGATATTCCTCTTGTAACTTCCTTTGGTCATCGCGTGTTTTGTTTTGCAACGCCTGTTGTTTGTCCACTTCTAACTCCAGGCGATCCTTATCGGCTTGTACGATATCCAGTTTGTTTTGCAATCTATAATATTCGCTCTGTGATCTGAAATAAAATAAAAAGGTAATAGTTGTTGAATTAAAATGTTTTTAATTACCTGTCGTATTTTTCAAGTAATTTATCAAATTCTCTGTTGATATTATCGCGTTCGTCGATGACTTTTTGTGTTGAGTACATTGACTTATCAAGCTTTTCTTTGAGGATGTCTATCTCGTTTATCGCGTCGTCTCGTTCTATTTGTAATTTTTGCTGGAGCATATGTGCCTTGTCCCATCGTTCTTTAAGTAGATCAAGCTCTGTCTCGATGTCAGCCCTTTCTCGTTGCACTTTAGCAACTTGGTTTAATTGCATTTCTACACGTTCTTTTAATTTATCGCACTCTTCCTGGAAACTTTCCTTTTCTTTCTGCAGCCGCGATACAGCAATCTAAAAATATAAAAGAATGAATGCGTGTGTAAATATATGATTTGAGGGATTTTATACCTGAGATTTTTCGTATTTATCTCTAAGACGATCTGCTTCGAGCTGAGCGGTATCTTTGTCCTTCTGTAGTCGAGCAGATTGCCCTAGAGCCTTGTCCAATTGCGATTGGACACTCTCGAAATCGTACCCTTGTTTTTCTTTTTCTAGTTGGATCTACAATTTTAAGGATTATTATATAAAATAGATACAAATAATTGATGATATTACCCTGCGTGCTTCCGCTAGAGCTTTGTCTAATTTTTCTTGCAATTTGTCTACTTCTGTCTGAGCTTTGTCCAAGGCATTCTGTAATTTGTCTTGTTGTATCTGAGCCTTTCCCAAGGTCGCCTGCGAGCGCTCCAGCTCTTCTCGTGCCTTCTCGAGGTCCGCCGTAGAACGATCCTTGTCGGCGTGAAGACGAGCCATAGTAGACTGTGCTCTCTCCAATTCCTCTCGTAGGCTGCTTTGTTCTTGATGCGAATTTTCCAGGCGTGCCTTGAGGCGGTATACTTCCCCCTGGGACTTTTCCAGTTTTTCTTGTAGCGCCGTCGCTTCGGATTTGGCCCGTTCGTTATCGGCCTGGGTGACGCGCAATTCGGCCTGACACCTTCTCAAATCCGAGGAGGTTTTATCCGAACGGTCGTAGCTGGTATCGAATTCCTGCGACCTGCTCAACGCGCTACGACTAAACGACGTGGATATCTGTGCCCGCTCCAAATCCTGTTTGAGGCGTTCGTTCTCCAGCTCCAAACGTGCTAGTCGTTGTCTGGCTTGTTCCCAATCGGCCCCACTTCTGCCGACTTCAACGCTGAACTTATCTAGTTCCGCTTTAGATTTACCTAGTTCAGACTGCGAACTTTCTAATTTAGTTTCTAACCGGTCCCTATCACCTTGGGCTCGTTCTAATCTAACACTTAGTTTCTCTACCTCACTATTCAGTGCGTGCAACTTCATCTTATACTCAGCTAGTTCTCTTTCGTGTAAATCCCGTTCTTCCGCCTTTTCCTGTTCGGCCCTATCCCGTTGCTCTCGCAATTGGTTCATTTGTTTCTCTTTATCACCTATAACTTCCTCTAAAGACGATAATGCACCTTCGGATGAACAGTGGTGTGCTTGCATTGCATTCAAACGCGCACGCGCCATATCAACTTGATTATCCTTTTCTTTCAGCAAGTCCTCTAAGTTTTCAACCTGTTGTTTAAAAAGGTGTAAATTCCCAACACTTTTATAAGCACTAATCACACCAAGTAACTAATAAAACCACACTACACAAAGGGAATAAAAATAAAATAACGCAACTAACACAAAATTACCTTGAAATACAAATAACGAAAGAAGTGGTGTACTGGAAAGTGATTTATTACTAAAGTGCTAAAGTGATATGTGAAATAAAGCGGCATACCTTTCGTTGGAGTACGTTGATTTTTCTGTCTTTAATATCCATATGCTCGCGTAGTTCTGCGTTTTCCGATGTGCCGCGTTGTCGTTCTTGCTGGAACTGCTGCGTTTTCTTCTCGAATTGCCGGTTCTTCTCCTCTAACCGTTGACGGAGTTCTTCGACGTCGCCTTGCAGCATGTTGTAGTGCTCTTCCTTCGCACAAAGGGATTCCTTGAGAACGGCGATGTGGCGCTGGTAGTCCTGATGTTGCTCTTCGAGGGTCTTCATCTTGGCGCTCATGGCGAGGATCTCCTGGTCCCTACGCTGGATCTCCACCCGGAACTCGTCGAGCTGCACACACGAGCGAATGCATGCACTACCCATGCAGGACACATGCGTGCCGAGAGACAGTGAGGTGGTAAAACGTTCAGCACTAAGCGGCCGCAGAGTCTTTACAATTAGTTACAGTATATCGAGTACTGAACCATCCTTCCCGAACTGAACATCGTTCAACAGAAAACTTACTTGTCGCTTATAGGGATTGGTCTCCTGGTGCGCGATTGAACCCCCCAGACGCTCCACTTCGTGTTCCAACAAGTGAACTTCGCGCTCGAGGGTCGCTATTCTAGCGTCCTTAGTGTCCAGCAGCACTCGGACGGTGCTACTGGATGGTGAAGGTACCAACTCCAGCTGAGACTGCAGCGTGCGCAACGTCTCGTTGGCCGCTCTCAGTTCCTGCACAAGGGGTTCAAGTGTTTCACTATAGGAGCTAGCACCTACCTTAGGCCACCGCTTTACCACCTCCACTCGTTCTCCCATTCGGCACACACACAGATTCATACAATTTTTTTTTTCACAAGTCACACAATTCAGATGCATTCGATTTATACCTGTTTCTGCGCCATCGCTTGCATCTGTTGGAACATCTGTCTCTCCTCCTCTTTACCTGGAACAGAGCCAATATGAGCGCGGTATTAGTGCTTGGCCTTATCCGCACACCTATCCGGGGATGAAACAAGTACCACTGTAACTATGTAAGACTCCCTTGTAAAAACGCTATATACACACACGCCGTTAGATAGATCAAGATAGAAAAGTGTGCAGGAGAAGCATACAACACCTACACGTACCAACAATAAAGTAAGGCACGTATACATATCCAGAGAGAAGACATTTATGTAAAAAAAACACACACTAACAAAAAAACACTTACCCATGCCCTTATTTTGCAGCATTTCAAGCAGTTTTTTTATGCTCTCATCGCGCGCCTGCAGTGTCTGCTTCTGCGTCTCTATCCGTAACTCCAATTCCTGCAACACAAAAGCCAGTCTCACTCGCTCTCGTGGTCTTATGTATTCGTGTAATTATAATGTTCGTTTTTATTATGGCGCGCATTTATACCTTGATTGTGTCCCTCAATATTGCAATCTCTCGGGTCAGATGCTCGTTCTCCTGGTAAATCACCTCCATCTGTTGCTGCATCTCTATGCTCGGCCCTCGCATTCGCATCCGCAGCTCTTCTTCCAATTGCCTGACCAGCATTGCTTGTTTCTATAAATAAAGAAAATATTTATTTATAATGATTACTACTTTATATAGGTTACTTATAACAATATAATATAATATTTAATCAATATATACCGGTAGGTGAGATTCAGTTAAAGAGTTCTCGCTCCAACTGGTTTAGTCGTCCACATGTACAAAATAAAAGCGACAAAACAGAATTTTGTAACTCTTAAAACTAATATAATATATTATAACAAATTTAATAAGATTTACATTTAAAAAAAATATTTTTTTAAATTTATTTAATCATATGCTTTTTACCGTGAGGTACATTTAAATTCTAGCTTGAATATAAAAGTCAAATTTAAGGGATTCATTATTTTTCGTCTAATAATTTAAATTTATTGTATCGATTTTTATACAATCTTCTTCTTATTATGCCTTGCGGAGGTTGGCCATCACCATACATATTTGGTTTTATTTACAGCAGCTCTAAATAATTGAAGGGATGGGTTGATGAACAATTTGCGTGTTTTTTGAGATAAACATTCTTCTTCTCCCGTTGCTTCTCTTTCTCTGGATTATTAGTTATAACAACTGATAACTCTCGAGATGTGGCCTAGGTATTCTTGCTATGACCGTGTCGACGATTTCTCTTTCCTTATGCATTTGTCTTAAAACCACTTCATTTGTGTAATCTTGTTTTTCCAAGATATGCTCAGGATTCTGCAGGACAATGAAAAGCTCTAAATACTACGATTGCAATGCGCACTATTTTATTCTGATTATTATTAATTCGGGCCCAGTTTAGTGGCCTAGTGAGTAGAGGCCCCATTCAGAATGAGACGTCGGGAAAAAACAAGTTTCACAGTTTTGCAGAGGTTTACTATGTTTAGGTATATAACGGGTGATTAAACTACTTTACTGAAGGAGAAACCCCTGGGCTGATAGCCCTATAAAGAGTTTTTTATTCATTTGGTTCCACATAACCTACTTTTTCGGAAAATCGCCTATTTCATCAATGACAATTACTGAAAGAAATTTATCAAGGCCAGCAGTGTCTCCTTGATAATTGTCTTTCAGCAATGAGGCTAGTCTTTAATTATATTCCCTATCTTTGCTTGGTATAGTGTTGTGTGTGTGTGTGTGTGTTTGCATGCGACATTTAGTGCTATTCGCGATTCAAACGTAGGTAAACAGGTGTAACAATGCAACCGAGACCAGCTGTGTACAGTTACAGTTTGTGAGTTCGCCTGAGGGTCCTTACACAATACACATAATAATTAAATCGGAGGAATCTAGCACTAATAAAATGCATTGTACATAGGAATTACCTATGAGTTGTATTACGTTGTGCTGCTACTAGATAGAGTGAGTGGGCTATATCTATAAAGTCAGATTGAAAGAAGAGGCCTAGCATCAGTGTGAAATCAATGTGCATGACCAACGGCACATAGATTTAATTCAGTAAAAGAAAATTATGTACATCGCCATTTTCTATTATTCCATCAATTTAATTGATTAATGTGTTTTTTTTTTAAATCATCGATGGTCATTTCCCCTAATATGGAAATAAACATCGATGATTTATAAAAAAAAACATAATTTTGTTTTGTTTTGTTATTGTTATTTATTTAATAAGACTAAAATATAATAATATATACAAAAGTAATACAGATATTATATATGATATATTAATTAATCAATTAAATTGATGGAATAATAGAAAATGGCGATGTACAGCGGAATTATTTGAAATGTGCATAGTTTGAATGGTTTTGAAACATTCACCTACCGTTGTTCGTTTAGTTCTTTTCAATGGAACAGAATTATTACACTACTCAAAAAGTGTCTTGTTCCATCAAAAAACGATGCGAACAAAGGATGGGTTTGATTCAGGACCAACCAAATTATACTCCTTCATAATTTCAATCTACTTTCACTCTACACTACACGGGTATCCGAAACTTTCTATGATTTAATTAATCTAATTTTTCGAGAATAAAATCAAAATAATTATATATAAGTGTGAATCCACATCTTCATATCTAGATTTCGATATTGTTAGATCTCGTCAGTATAGCTCAACTAGTGAGGATTGACACAATATATTGAGTGGTTATATACAAAATTGTACAACTTTCCCTCTAGGGAGAAAATTTTAACGCCATCTGGTGACACCACATCAATTACCATATGGGTGTGCATTGTTGCATGTAACAAATAGAGCTAAATGACCGGCATAAGGGCTCTAACCGAACTATTTCAAGCCTATTACCGGTCAATGTGGAAAGAGTTCAGAAGCGCAATCGAACAGAGCCAAATCCAGTATCTGAAAGAAATTTTGTCTGGAGGCTCCTGTATATGATTATCATGTAGAAAATAGGAGCTCATCTTCCTGGACCAGACTTATCGGTAGCTGGAGTAATAAGGGCGGTAGTTACAGCCCTATTCTCGGCTGGAAACAACACCGACCCAAAACTAAAGTATATGACGTAATAAAAAATTAGATTGCCCGATTTTTGAAAATCTTGATTTAGAGTTTAGTTACTTAGTTATATATCTACATAATAGGCTGTAGCTTGTTTATTTCTTACAGTTATTAACCTTACAGCTGGAGGATATGTAAAATAAGTCACTTATCTGATATACCTTCATATTTAAATAATAATAAAAAATCCGTTTGCCTGATTTTTGAAAAAAAAATTTGGATTTTGGTTACTCAATTATATATCAACAAAGCGGGATATAGCTTGTTGATTTCTCACTGTTATTAACTTGACAGCAGCACCATATGTAAAATAAGTCACTTTTCTGACATACCTTCATGTTTAAAAAATAATAAAAGATCAGTTTGTCGGATTGTTGAAAATTTTCTTTCGGGCTTTGGTTACTCAATTATATATCTACAAAACGGGCTATAGCTTGTTTATTTCTCACTGTTATTAAACTCACAGCAGGACCATATGTAAGATAACTCACTTATCTGATATATCTTGCTGTTTAAAAAATAATAAAAAATCAGTTTGTGGGATTATTGAAAATTTTCTTTTGGATTTTGGTAACTCAATTGTATATCTTCAAAACGGGCTATAGTTTGTTTATTTCGCGCTATTATTAATCTCACAGCAGGACCATATGTAAGATAACTCACTTATCTGATATATCTTGATGTTTAAAAAATAATAAAAAATCAGTTTGTAAGATTTTTGAAAATTTTCTTTTGGGTTTTGGTTATTCAATTATATATCTACCAAACTGGCTATAGCTTGTTTATTTCTCGCTGTTATTAACGTGACAGCAAGACCATATGTAAAATATGTCACTTTTCTGACATACCTTCATGTTTAAAAAATAATAAAAAATTAGTTTGTTGGACTTTTGAAAATATTCTTTTGGATTTTGGTAACTCAATTGTATATCTTCAAAACGGGCGATAGCTTGTTTATTTTTCACTGTTATTAACCTCATAGCAGGTCCATATGTAAGATAACTCACTTATCTGATATATCTTGATGTTTAAAAAATAAAAAAAAAACAATTTGTGGGATTTTTGAAAATTTTCTTCTGGGTGTTGGTTACTCAATTATATATCTATAAAACGGGTTCTAGCTTGTTTATTTCTCACTATTATTAACTTGACAGCAGGACCAAATGCAAAATAAGTCACTTTTCTGATATACCTTCATGTTTAAAAAAAAAATATATATAAGTTTGTGAGATTTTTGAAAATTTTCTTTTAGATTTTGGTTACTCAATTATATATCTACAAAACGGGCTATAGCTTGTTTATTTCTCGCTGTTATTAACGTGACAGCAGGACCATATGTAAAATAAGTTACTTTTCTGATATATCTTCATGTTTAAAAAATAATAAAAAATAAGTTTGTGAGATTTTTGAAAATTTTCTTTTGTACTTTGGTTGCTCAATTATATATCTACAAACAGGGCTACAGCTTATTTATTTCTCACTGTTATTAACCTAACAGCAGGACCATATGTAATATAAGTCACTTTTCTGATATACCTTCATGTTTAAAAAATATTAAAAAATCAGTTCGTGGGATTTTTGAAAATTTTCTTTTGGACTTTGGTTACTCAATTATATATCTACAAAACAAGCTATAGCTTGTTTATTTCTCACTGTTTCTAACGTGACAGCAGGGCCATATGTAAAATAAGTCACTTTTCTTACATACCTTCATGTTTAAAAAATAATAAAAAATGAGTTTGTGGTATTTTTTTAAAATTTCTGCTGGTCTTTGGTTACACAATTACATATCTATAAAACTGTCTATAGCTTGTTTATTTCTCACTTTTATTAACCTGACAGCAGGACCATATGTAAAATAAGTCACTTTTCTGATATACCTTCATGTTTAAAAAGTAATAAAGAAAATAATTTATGGGAATTTTGAAAATTTTCTTTTGGGTTTTGGTTACGCAATTATATATCTACAAAACTGTCTATAGCTTGTTTATTTCTCGCTGTTATTAATGTGACAGCAGGACCCTATGTAAAATATGTCACTTTTCTGATATACCTTCATGTTTAAAAAATAATAAAAAATCAGTTTGTAGGATTTTTGAATATTTTCTTATGGGCTTTGGTTACTCAATTATATATCTACAAAACGGGCTATAGTTTGTTTATTTCTCACTGTTATTAACTTCATAGCAGGACCTTATGTAAAATAAGTCACTGTTCTGTTATACGTTCATGTTTAAAAAATATTAAAAAATTAGTATGTGGAATTTTTGAAAATTTTCTTTTGGACTTTGGTTACTCAATTATATATCTACAAAACAGGCAGTTTTTTTATTTCTCACTGTTATTAACCTGACAGCAGGACCATATGTAAAATAAGTGACTTTTCTGATATACCTTCATGTTTAAAAAAAAATAAAATATAAGTTTGTGAGATTTTTGAAAATTTTCTTTTGGACTTTGGTTACTCAATTATATATCTATAAAACGGGCTATAGTTTGTTTATTTCTCACTGTTATTAACCTGACATCAGGACCATATGTAAAATAAGTGACTTTTCTGATATAGCTTCATGTTTAAAAAATAATAAAAAATCAGTTTGTGAGATTTTTGAAAATTTTCTTTTGGACTTTGGTTACCCAATTATATATCTACAAACAGGGCTATAGCTTATTTATTTATCACTGTTATTAACCTGACAGCAGGACCATATGTAATATGTTTAAAAAATAGTAAAAAATCAGTTCGTAGGATTTTTGAAAATTTTCTTTTGGACTTTGGTTACTCAATTAAATATCTAGAAGACAAGGTATAGCATGTTTATTTCTCACAGTTTTTAACGTGACATCAGGACCATATGTAAAATAAGTCACTTTTCTTACATACCTTAATGTTTAAAAAA
The DNA here is from genome assembly GCA_963942505.1 of Lordithon lunulatus. Taxonomy (NCBI): domain Eukaryota; kingdom Metazoa; phylum Arthropoda; class Insecta; order Coleoptera; family Staphylinidae; genus Lordithon; species Lordithon lunulatus. The sequence continues at coordinate 51,841,079 of OZ012668.1, read as the reverse complement.
TAATAAAAAATCAGTTTGTGGTATTTTTGAAAAATTTCTTTTGGTCATTGGTTACACAATTATATATCTATAAAACGGGCTATAGCTAGTTTATTGCGCACTTTTATTAACCTGACAGCAGGACCATATGTAAAATAAGTTACTTTTCTAATATATCTTCATGTTTAAAAATTTATAAAAAATCAGATTATGAGACTTTTGAAAATTTTCTTTTGGACTTTGGTTACTCAATTATATATCTACAAACAGGGCTATTGTTTATTTATTTATCACAGTTATTAACCTGACAGCAGGACCATATGTAATATAAGTCACTTTTCTGATATACCTTCATGTTTAAAAAATAATAAAAAATCAGTTCGTGGGATTTTTGAAAATTTTCTTTTGGACTTTGGTTACTCAATTATATATCTACAAGACAAGCTATAGCATGTTCATTTCTCACTGTTTTTAACGTGACAGCAGGACCATATGTAAAATAAGTCACTTTTCTTACATACCTTCATGTTTAAAAAATAATAAAAAATCAGTTTGTGGTATTTTTGAAAAAATCTTTTGGTGTTTGGTTACACAATTATATATCTATAAAACGGGCTATAGCTTGTTTATTTCGCACTTTTATTAACCTGACAGCAGGACCATATGTAAAATAAGTTACTTTTCTGATATATCTTCATATTTAAAAAATTATAAAAAAAACAATTTGTGGGATTTTTGAAACTTTTCTTCTGGGTTTTGGTTACTCAATTATATATCTACAAAACGGGTTCTAGTTTGTTTATTTCTCACTGTTATTAACTTGACAGCAAGACCATATGTAAAATAAGTCACTTTTCTGATATACCTTCATGTTTAAAAAATATTAAAAAATTAGTATGTGGAATTTTGAAAATTTTCATTTGGGCTTTGGTTACTCTATTATATATCTACAAGACGGACTATAGCTTGTTTATTTGTCACTGTTATTAACCTGATAGCAGGACCATATGTAAAATAAGTCACTTTTGTGATATATCTTCATGTTTAAAAAATAATAAAAAATCAGTTTGTGGGATTATTGAAAATTTTCTTTTGGATTTTAGTTACTCAACTATATATATACAAAACGGGCTATAGCTTGTTTATTTCTCACTGTTATTAACGTGACAGCAGGATCATATGTAAAATAAGTCACTTTTCTGATATACCTTCATGCTTAAAAAATAATAAAAAATCAGTTTGTGGGATTTTTGAAAATTGTCTTTTGTACTTTGGTTACACAATTATATATCTACAAAACGGGCTATAGCTTGTTTATTTCTCACTGTTATTAACCTGACAGCAGGATCATATGTAAAATATGTCACTTTTCTGATATACCTTCATGTTTAAAAAATAATAAAAAATCAGTTGAAAATTTTGTTTTATGTTTTGGTTACTCAATTATATATCTACAAAACGGGATATATATTGTTTATTTCTCACTGTTATTAACTTGACAGCAGGACCATATGTAAAATAAGTCACTTTTCTGATATACCTTCATGTTTAAAAAATATTAAAAAATTAGTATGTGGAATTTTTGAAAATTTTCTTTTGGACTTTGGTTACTCTATTACATATCTACAAGACGGACTATACCTTGTTTATTTGTCACTGTTATTAACCTAACAGCAGGACCATATGTAAAATAAGTCACTTTTGTGATATATCTTCATGTTTAAAAAATAATAAAAAATCAGTTTGTGGGATTTTTGAAAATTTTGTTTTATGTTTTGGTTACTCAATTATATATCTACAAAACGGGATATATATTGTTTATTTCTCACTTTTATTAACCTGACAGCAGAACCATATGTAAAATAAGTTACTTTTCTGATATACCTTCATGTTTAAAAAATAATAAAAAATCAGTTTGTGGGATTTTTGAAAATTTTTTATTGGGCTTTGGTTACTCAATTATATATCTACAAAACGAGCTACAGCTTGTTTATTTCTCACTGTTTTTAACGTGACAGCAGGACCATATGTAAAATAAGTCACTTTTCTTACATACCTTCCTGTTTAAAAAATAATAAAAAATCTGTTTGTGGGTTTTTTGAAAGTTTTCTTTTGGGTTTCTGTTACTCAATTAAATATCTACAAAACGGGCTATATCTTGTTTATTTCTCACTGTTATTAACCTCACAGCAGGACTATATGTAAGATAAGTCACTTATCTAATATATCTTGATGTTTAAAAAATAATTAAAAAATCAGTTTGTGGGATTTTTGAAAATTTTCTTTTGGACTTTGGTTACTCAATTATATATATATATATATATATATATATATATATATATATATTTGTATGTAATAAGTCAATTTTCTGATAGATCTTGATGTTAAAAAATCATAAAATCCTGATTATAATTAATTCTGGTAGGGTTTATCACGCTTTTTTGTTAAGCTTCAATAACTTTCTATTATTATAACTCAATTGTGATTATTATTAGATCCGTATCACGGAGATACAACGTATAAAGTCAAAATTGTCGTTCGAGGATACCCATCATTGCACTGTAGTATACTTACCTACATAAAGGCAAAGATTCCCATCAAATAAGCATTTGAATAAAATTTGAAAATTATTCAGCCTGACCCATGCTAAGAAAGTCTCAAACAAATAATAGGATATCAAGGGGACTGTGGTGGATTATAGGTTAAGAACTGCTGTTATAGCAGCGTCCTCGAATATAAAGCGCTCTTATTATATCCGTATTGATCGAAATACCCTGTTTGATACTCATCGAAAAAACGTACTTCAGGATTTAGTTTTTCTGGATGACTAATGGGGCTTAATTCTTGATAATTAATTGTCGTGAACCAAGCAGCGAACTTTTAATTTAATTTAATAATTGGTAGTTTTCATATGATTTATTTTTATATTATTACTAGATGAAATACCCGTCGTCCGACGGGGTGTGAATATAATTTAAAAAAATCAATTATAATTGCGATTTCCACTGACGAATTGAACCAGTGCCTCAGAATAAAGCCACTCTCATTACTCGACGGATAATGAAAAAAATACGTTTTTTATTGTACGAACGCAAAATGTTGCTTGGCATTACACTAAATATTTCAATTAAATAATGAATATTGAATACAATATATGAAAAAAACTTCTGAGAACATTACTTAAAATAATTCTCTTCTTATAGAGAAAAGATGATTCATTTAGTTATTCTGTATAGTGCAAGCAAAATAAATTTCTCAGAAATTAAGGTACAAATTGGCAATTTGATTATATTGATGAAATATATTTGTTAAATGGTGATAGTAATTGATCCTCGCATCAATAAAAAACGTCTCCCCTCCGAGACGTGTTTTATTCATGCGAGGATCAATTACTATTACCATGTTTCAAATATAGACCATCAATAAAATCAAATTGCCAATTTCTTTTGTTTGCACTATGCAGAATAACAAAATTAAACATCTTTTCTCTATAAGAAGAGGAATATTTTAAACAATGATCTCAGAAGTTACTTTTCTGATATACCGTCAAGTTTAAAAAATAATAAAAAATCAGTTTGTGGGATTTTAAAAAATTTTCTTTAGTATTTTGGTTACTAAATTATATATCTACAAAACGGGATATGTATTGTTTATTTCTCACTGTTATTAACCTGACAGCAGAACCATATGTAAAATAAGTTACTTTTCTGATATACCTTCATGTTTAAAAAATAATAAAAAATCAGTTTGTGGGATTTTTGAAAATTTTCTTTAGTGTGTTGGTTACTAAATTATATATCTACAAAACGGGATATATATTGTTTATTTCTCACTGTTATTAACCTGACAGCAGAAAAATTAAACATCTTTTCTCTATAAGAAGAGGAATATTTTAAGCAATGATCTCAGAAGTTTCTTTATATTTTTTATTCAATATTCATTGTCAGATATATAACACAATCCCAAACCATCTCAAAGATATTAAAACATAACGTAAATTTAAAATCCTACTAAAAGAAAATTTTGTAAACAATTTAAAAAAAAGAGAGAATCCAACGAGGAAGGGGATCACCATAGCATCAGCACCACAGAGCAGCTGATTTGATCCCCATAAGCTGAATATATATATATATATATATATATATATATATATATATATATATTTATATATATTTAAGAAGTTTTTTTTTTAATATTTTTTATTATAATTAAAAATGTATTTGTATGTTTGTAAAAAAAATGGGGGAATAAACTTACTATTATTATTATTATTATTATTATTATTCATTATTTAATTGAACTATTTAGTGTAATGGCAAGCAATATTGTTTTTCGTTTTTACAATTAAAAATGTATTTTTTCATTATCAATAAAATCAAACCCGCACCCTCACTTCTGTACTGATAGCACTGATAGCACAAAAAACAAAAACGACAGGTGGCTTGGTTTGAACACATTGTCTTCGTTTTTATATTATAAGGATAAACTTAAACTTATATATTTAAATTGGGACTTTAAAGAAGTACTTTTATTAAATTATATTGAACTGAGGAACAAAAACAGCCTGTTTAAATACCGATCGAATCGTCTATTATTTCCTTAACATACATTTTCAAAGAAATTCCTCATAGTTGGTTAGACGCTAATATTTACACTACCCAACTATAACTTGCGAGTTGCCCTTTATTTAACATCGACGATGTAGCAACGATGGCCGGTTAAATTGACCGTCCTTATAAACTATAAACTTCGGCAATTTCCTCCTAGTTGAGCTATGGAGTGAATATATTAAGATATTAGCAATTCCGGCATCAACCTATATGCAAGTGCATATGAATTATATTATAATCCGAAATGCGGTTACAACCTGTGAACCTAAACATTATGGACGCGATAAGTTTAACAGAACAGGGAGAATGAGATGCATGTATAACATTGCAGGTTTATATAAGCAATAATGGTATACAAGGTTCCCTAAAGTATGAAATAAATTCCATAAAAGCTTTATTTATGATTTTTGCAAACATATCTCGGACACGTCGATTTTTTGTTTGTTTTTGTTGAATTGCCATTTTTTTTATCATTTAGAAAAATTGTCATTGCTCATTCCAAAATAGTCGAACAAAATAGACACTTTCATTAAAAATTGGCAATTCAACATGAAAAATCGTCCCCGAGAAATGTTTGCACAAATCATAAATAAAGGTTTTATCAAATTTATTACACATTTTAAGGACACTTTGTATATCATTATTGCTTATATAAACCTGCAATGTTATACATGCATCTCATTCTCCCTGATCGTAAAACTTATCGCATTAAGTTAAAAATCGAAGTGTCGAATTTTTTTTTCAAAAATCATCAAGGAAATAAATCAAGGATTTATCGAATTTATTCCTTACTTTAGGGACAACCTGTACTTTACAGACAAATGTGAGAGCATTATCTCACGGTGTGTTCTAAATAGTGTCGTTAGGTCTACGAAAGCACGTCCTCTATACAGGGAGGAAACTAGAACTTTTAGTGTATTGGATGTAATTTACTATCATCTTAAGGAAATATTGCAAATCATTCAGCCAGTTTAATAAAAGTTGTATAAATTAGTAATTAGTTTAAAATTAATTTATATATTGTCAATACACCTTTTTATTTCATATTTAAGTACCTAAATGAGTTTGTTTGGTGTTTTTTGTTTCAGTAAAAATGAGACTAATTATAAATTCTTTTTGAAGCATTTGTGTCTGCGGGAGTTATTGCACTCAAGGCAATTAATCTTAAACCCCGCACTAATTTCTTTTAATGCAATATTCTTAATGCCCGCTCAATGTGCCTTTTGTTCTTTTATTACCATCAATGGCTCTTTATACTTTTATCATCATTTATCCTTTTAAAGTAATTATACTAATTAGTCAAATTTTATTAGCCTCCTGTTTTATATTTATAAAGACTGACGCTATAGAGGTCATTCAATTGTTTGTTTTCCATTCATATTCATTAAAAATATAACAAAACAACAGTTCGTTTACAAATAAAAAATCTACCACATGCATGGAAAAACTATGATCTGGCCAGTGCACATTACTTTATCATAATGATGCGTATGGTAAAGTAATGTGTACTCATCAATTAATTCAAGAAATCTATTAGATCGGCTAAAGAGCTATAGCAGACAGCATATGAAGATATAAGTGTTTTATGCAGAATATTGTAGAAATAAATTGTACACATTTATATTAATTAATCAAATTATAATAATATAATAATTGAGTAGTGATTATAAAAAGGATTTACAAATATCATAACAAATTTTTACAAAATGTTATTTATTGCATTATTATAACAAATTATAATAATTAACAATTATGCATTCTCGCCGTTTGAGGACTGAAAAACGTGGTATTTTCCTCAAACGGCGAGAATTCATAATTGTTAATTATTATAATTTGTTATAATAATGCAATAAATAACATGTAACGATATCCATATTCCTCGACACCTCATCGGGTAACAGAGGAAACGAATAAGAAAAATATGTATTTCTATATATCTTTTCTTAATTACTATAATCTGTAAATGGTATGTTAATAAAGTTATTATTATTATTAAAGTTATTATTAAAAAAAGACGATATCCCATATATTTAATATAATTAAATTGTATATGCATGGAAATTTTATTGGAATATAATACAACGCAATACGTTTTAAAAGAATCGCTGGGAACATTACTGATAAGCACAGCGCTCGACTCGGCTTACGCACAAAAAATCCCACAAAAACTGGTCAGATTTGTTCGCCATGTCCCCGAAATAGATGGAAACATCGAGGTCAATCGTAGTTTAGTCAGTTTAGTGTGTGCGCTTCTGCAAATTACACGTGTCGTGTGTGCTATGTGCTGTGTGCTGCAAACAACAATGAAGTTTAACGAGCAAATTTGATGATTAGATCATTAGGCCGGGCAGAGAAGGTAAGATAAAGACGTATTACGTGCTAATAATATAATGTGATTATGTTAATTTCGTTTACATGGCCCTAGCAAAGGCAATTCATTGACGCTGTGCGCGATAAACTAATCTTGAATGCAAATGAATATCGCGGTTATTTATGAAGTTAACACGTTGTGTCTGTACGGTTATTTAACAGTACAGATTTTTATAAGAATCACACTTATATAGTCAGTCAGATTTTAGATTCGTCACTGGCTATCGACATTATTTGCGTATTGGTAATTTTAAGATCTCTTAAAATAGAATATAGATTCATTCGGTGTGAATACATGTATGGTATACAATTTGCACATTTGAACATTTTCAGGTTAAGATAACAATATTACAACAAACTTGAAGTAATAAGTACACGAATATAAAAACATTGATAAATGCATTAAAAAATCGTACTGAGCATTGGGGAGTGTTAATTAAAACCCAGTTTTGGGCAAAAAGTTTTCATAGATTTTCTGTGAAGCTAAAATAGATATTGAGTGATTAAACTCCTCTTCTCGGCTTTACCAGCGGAAAGGCCTTCGGCCTCATACCTATAAAGATAGAAGGGATTCGGACCCCACTTCTCAAACAGCTGTACTACTAAGTACTTGATTTAGTTTTGTGTTTTAATGTCGTGTTCGTGATTGTTATGGTGCTATTTGTGAATTTATCCTGGGTTCCTAATTACGACCATGAATTTGGCCTTAACTAAGTTCATCTTTATCATCCTTACTATATATGTTCACTTTATTAACTAATTATTGAAGATCTTCGATGTTGTCAGCTATTATCTCTGTATCACCTGTAAATCTGATGATATTGATCTATCTTCCATTTACGTTTATTCCCTTTTGTACCTACAAATCTGATGATATTGATCTATCTTTTATTTACTTTTATTCCCTTTTGTACCTGCACATCTGATGATATTGATCTATCTTCCATTTACTTTTATTTCCTTTTGTACGTTTTCCAATGCCTCTAGGCAAATTGTCTCCGAGTACAGTTTATTTCATCCATGTTAGTGAAACTAATTTCAATAGAACTATACAACTATATATAAATCATTAACATGTCGATCTATATCAAATCAAAACATTTTAGTTAGAAATTCAATCAATTCAGCGTTGAATAATTTCCATGACCTTGTTCTCAATAATAAATTGCACCATTTTGACGCAAGCATATTAAAACTGGAGCTAATCGTGATGTACCAGTATGATATCACGTCGTAAATTTTGATCGAATATTTGCCCCAATGAGTACTAATTGAAGCGATATATTATAATTGTCTGTAATGGGAGATAATAAATTACATGTAACGACATGATTTAAAAGATTTAATTGATGGCCATAGCCGATAGCATCAGTACAAACTCGAACGCTTGCGGCATAAATGTTTATGTGTAAATATTATGCTTTTGCACGTATAATAATAATGGATGCTGCATATAATCAAATATGGTATGTTTATAGAGGTAACAGTGATTATCATGTAGTAAACTTGTGTTGTATAATACCGGAGAATTAGTTGCTGTCAAGAGGATGCTCTATGTGTGAAAAATATGCCGAATATTATTGTACTGTATATTATTCGCTGGTGTAATCGATATAACAATTGAATAGCATGAAATGTAACTATATTTTACAACAAATACGACTATTTACATTATATCACGGATTTTATGAGTGAAAATATGCCGAATAATATTGTACTATACTGTATACGCGTATAATCGATGTAACGACTGAATACAATGAATATTTTATTATTAACTATATTTTACAAATGCGACTATTTATATTACATCAAATTTTATGAATTAATCAACTGATAAATTAACAAAAATTGTTCAACCATAGCAATACTAATAAAATATACTTTTTACTTTTTACAGGATTTTGAGTGTAAAATAAACATATGAGGTATGCTTTTGACACAAAATAATTTCGGAATTTGTAGTTATATTCAGGGCAGGTTTTAGCGGGCGGCCTAAGTTATGGACGGCCAAATTCAGCCCGAGGCATGAGCTATCAGGAGTTACATACATATAGTCCAATGAGATAACTTCATTATCTTGAAAGATGTGGCTTGTAAAAGTTGAAATTTCTATTATCACACATTCCTGCAAAAATACATATTTATCATAAAGCAATTTAGAGATTTTTTATGTTATTCTTGTTTAAATATGTATGGAAAACTCAATTAAAAAGACCGCAATGAGATATCTTCATTATCTTCACACATATGGCTTGTGAAAGTTTAAATTTGTTTTATCACCCATTCCTGCAAATGTACCCATTCATCATGATGCAACTTTATGACTTTTTGTGTTATTCTTGCCTATAAATGTATGCAAAACTAAATTATAAAAACTGATCTGCAGACCTCATCATAATCTTCAAAGATATGGCTTGTAAAAGTTAAAATTAATATCACACATTCCTGCAAAAATACTTATTCATCATGATGTAGTTTTAATATTATTGGTGTTATGTTAAAAATGTATGAAAAACTCAATTATAAAGACTCCAATGAGGTATCTTCATTATCTTTAAAGATATGACTCGTGAAAGTTGAAATTTGAATTGTCACCTATTCATCATGATACAATTTTAAAATTGTTTGTGTTATTCTCGTCTAAAAATATATGAAAAACTCAATTATACGGACTCCAATGAGGTATCTTCACTATCTTCAAAGATATGGCTTGTAATAGTTGAAATTTGTATTATCACACATTTCTGCAAAAATATCCATTCATCATGATGCAACCTTAAGATTTTGTATGTTATTCTTGTCTAAAAATGTATGAAAAAATACAATTATAAAGACTCCAATGAGAAATTTTTGTTGTATTCAAAGATATGGCTTGTAAAAGTTGAAATTTGTATTATCACACATTCCTGCAAAAATATCTATTCATCATGATGTAACTTTAAGATTTTGTATGTTATTCTTGTCTAAAAATGTATGAAAAATACAATTATAAAGACTCCAATGAGATATCTTCATTGTCTTCAAAGATATAGCTTGTAAAAGTTATAGAAAATACCTATTCTTGAAGATGCAATTTCAAGTTTTTATATGCTATTATTGTCTCAAAATGTATGAAAGACAAAATTATGAAGACTCCAATGATATATCTTCATTATTTTCCAAGATATGGCTTATAAAAGTTTAAATTTGTATTGTCACACATTCCTGCAAAAATACCTATTCATCATAAAGCAATTTTAATATTTTTTTTGTTATTCTTGTTTGAATATGTATGAAAAACACAATTATAAAAACTGCGATTAGATATCTTCATTATTTTCAAAGATATGGCTTGTGAAATTTGAAATTTGTTTTATCAGTCATTCCTGCAAAAATACCTATTCATCATGATGCAATTTTAAGATTTTTTGTGTTTTTCTTGCCTAAAAATGTATGATAAACTTAATTATAAAGACTCCAATGAGATATCTTTATTATCTTTAAAGATATGGCTTGTATAATATTTTAAATTTGTATTATCACTGTTGCTTCATTATGTAATTCGCGATTTTTATTTATTGCACTAGTCAAGTAATGTATTAAGAACTCAATTTTAAAAACTTAAAAGACCTTAATGATATATCTTCATTCTCTTCAAAAATATGGCTTATTAAATTTCAAATTTAAGTTATCAATCTTTTCTGCTAAGGAAAACGGTATCTCATTATGTAAATTTAGGATTTTTTTGGTACACTGGTCCAAAGATAACTCCATTTTAAAAACTCAAATGAGATACCTTTATTATCTTCAATGATATGGCTTGTAAAAGTTAAAGTTTCTATTATTACACATTCCTGCTAAAAATCGGATTCATCAGGATGTAATTTTAGAATTTTTTGTGTTATTCTTGTCCAGAAATGTATGAAGATCTAAATTACAAGCATCCGAATGATATATCTTCATTATTTTCAAAGAAATGGTTATTAAATTTGAAATTTATATTATCAGTATTTTCTGGGAGAAAGGAAAATTGTTCCTCATTATATAATTTTAGTTTTATTTGGTTACAGTTGTTCAAAAATGTATTATGAACTCAATTTCAAAATCTTCAATCTTCATTGCCTTCAAAGATATGGCTTCTATAAGTTGAAATTTGTATTCTCACATATTCCTGCACAAATACCTGTTCATCATGATGCAATTTAATGTTTTTTTTGCAATCAAATGCGAGAATGACTTTGAGAATGCCGAAGAGAAGGTGGTCTTCGGTATTCTCAAAGCCATTCTCGCATTTGATTGCACTCTCTCCAAATGTTTCCTAAACCCATCACTGCAGTCAACCCAAAGGCCATTTCTGGACAAGAATAACACAAACAATTCTAAAATTATATCATGATGAATCTTATGTTTTTAACAGGAATGTGTGATAATAAAAACTTCTACTTTTACAAGCCATATCATTAAGATAATGAAGATATCTGATTTGAGTTTTTAGAATTGAGTTCCTATCTTTGGACCAAAAAAATCCTAAATTTACATAATGAGATACCGTTTTCCTTAGCAGAAAGGGCTGATAACTTAAAATTTAATAAGCCATATCTTTGAAGATAATGAAGATATATCACTAAGGTCTTTAGAGCTTTTAAAATTGAGATGTTAATACATTTCTTGACTAGTGCAATAAATAAAAGGCCTAAATAATTAAAGCAATTCAGTCTCTCAACCATGCATCCCCTCCATTTCAACTCTTTCGCCTACCAATTCTACCCTTATTTCTAAACATCATCCATTTGGTTTATTTTTTCATCTTAATTCTTCCATAGATCGTAAAATCATTAAAAATAAACTAAACCTACAAATAAAATTCAGAAAATATCCGTATATTATAAACCTTTTAATACTACTCTATCAGTAGTTCAAATATTTAGACCCGTTTGTGTTAAGACATGTAATTGCAATGAGGTAATGTTTACCGAGTGGCTATAATTAACGTATCCATTACCCATAAATATTCGATGGAAATTAGCGAAGTATAAATGGCTGTTATTAGAGCAGTTTACAAGAAAATCAATATAATTCAGGAATTCCTGTATACTCGATATAACCCGATTACTGATTTGAGTGAAATTGACAGTCAAATTGATTTCAAATTGGGATTACAAGAGCTGCCATTTCAATTATTTAGCAAAATGTTCATTTAGTAGAATAGTGTTTAATTCAAATAATATTTTTGATTTTTCATATAAAATATTTAATTGAAATATATTATATAAAAAACCCAAAATATTATTTAAACTAAATACTATTCTTCTAAATGAACATGTTGCTAAATAGTCTTGTAGTTAGAGGTGTCATCCGCTTCGTACTGAGAATTGGGGAGCTTGAATTCAAACCCCATTGGGGCGAATTTTTGCCATTTTTTTGTGGACTTTTTTGTATGGCCATTGTTATGAGTGATATATAAGAGTAGGGTGGTTTTGCATGGGTGTAGCTTTCACAGTTCTTCAGAGGTTTTCTGTAAAGTTAAGATAAATACCGGCTGATTAAACTGCTCTAAACGTTTCCCTTTACTGGCAGAACAGTTAGGCTGATAGCCCTATAAAGATAGACATTTTTTATTTTATTTTACATGTTATGTGGAATCAAGTTTTATAATTATTCTGAATCTATAAACAAGTTAATTTACTAGCATAGCATTAATTTTGCTGTAAAACGAAATATACACATTTTAGTTTCAAAAGGTAGACACTAAGATTATAATTTAATTTAAGAGCATGGATTATGTATTTTCTTACTTTTAATTAAAATTAATTAAAAAACTAATTGTGAAGCTCTAGTTAAATGGTTAGCATCTGGATTTTTCTATCGTATAGCGACATTTTCCACCCGACCCGCTTTAAAAAGATGCCGCGATGATACACTCTTAAGTGTGAATTACTTTGTACTAGATTCACCAAGAAACTTGCATACGTTTCTAGTTTCCACTCTACATATCTCGTATGGGGGTATATGAGATATGTAGAGTGGGTGTAATCAAAAACGAGGTTAACATGGATATTGGAGTTAAGAAAATGGGAATCTTGCAGGGAGGTAAATATGAATCTAGCGTGTAAGGTATGGGATGTTTTTTCATGTACTGACTTTAACAATAACATACAAAATGTAGAACCATATTTCAAGTAATTAAAGTACCTTACTATTAACTACAATGATTCAGGAATTGATTAGTATATATTTTGAAAATATTACTTTGCTACAACTTAAGAAATGCTCAAAAGAATTGATGCTTGTAGCCCCATAAGCAACACATTGTAACATAAAATCACGGTGGGGGGTATCTGCCTTCTTAAAGCGATTATGTTGTGGATACTTTTCAGCTTAATTGTAGAGGGAGGTCTCTACAATTAAGCATATATTTGTCAGCTAATTCATGAGCGTTCTGGTATACATTATTTTAGCAATACACCACTGGTTTATAGTATTACTTTTGGTAATATTTTGAGAGGAAAAATTGTCGCACGAGGCCAAGAGAGATAATTAATTCATCATACGTTGAACAACCGGTATTTCATCTAGTTATTTATTTTATCACACACGTATACACAGTTTTAGTGTAATTAGTAGTAATAAAATGATAAATAATATTTTCACTACTCTCTTCACAAAATAGAAAAATAAGAGAACAAATCATAAGTACAGAAACTAATTACAAGTTGCGGTATTAATCGCTTCGCATATCTGGACATGCCATTACAAGTATAAAAAACTCTATACTCAACTGAATGATTCATTATTATTGTACAGCTGCAGTCGAAAAAGTTAGGCCATTTATTAAAATCGTGGCGTTTAATAAAATATATTGGATAGCATAGATAAAGGGAGAGAGATGGAGAGCTCGTCAAAACTTGGAAAGTATTGATTTGAAATTAATTTAAACCCGTAATGGATTCGATGAACCTCCTTCTCCGAAAAGTTTCTGCATGATATTAATGATAACGAATATTTTAATGGCCTGTATGTCTTTTTATAATGCATTTATTCGAAACGCGAAACTGTAATGTGAGAATTGTGTAGGGTTCATGGTATAGGAATACTTACGTATTATGTTACCACCGTAAATGATACCTATATGGCTAAAATGTTATTGACAAAAAATATTAAATATTGGATTGTTCCGGCGTCCACTTTGTGATATTTTTTAAATGTTTATTTTTTTATCATTAATAAATCACATAACAATAATACATCAATACCACAACAAAATAAGTAGAAAAGCGAAACTGTAATGTGAGAATTGTGTAGCGTTCATTGTACAGGAATACTTACGTATTATGTTACCACCGTAAACGATACATATGTGGCTAAAACGTTATTGACAAAAAAATATTAAATAATTCTAAAACAATATGTAAGACATTACGCCAGATACACTACGCAAATTTCGATAGCCAATTGAGATATGGGATAATGCTATATCTCAATTGGCTATCGAAATTTGCGTAGTGTAATCTAGGATGACGAACAAGATATAAGTTCCATCTTCATATTACAAAATCATTACGAATTTAAAAGCCGGAGAATTATGCAGAAGGGTTTTCGTTTTTCAGCAGTTAAATATGGAGCAGGCGGTGTTTAGATAGCCACTATCAAATATTTAATATATCTTTAGTTTAATGAGATATACTTTGTAAATATCAAGTTTTAAGAAATAAATTTCCCATAGAACACTCAGAAACACATGTGCTTCTTATGTATTTGATTGCATATGCAAGATTCTGGTATATATATATATATATATATATATATATATAAAACTGTATAACTATTTCTAACAGGAAAATTAACATAGATAACGGATAATAGTGTAGTGCATAGTTCAAGTCATTTGAAATAGTGGATGGGCATAGTTTAGTTGGTAGGGGTCACCCGCCTACCCCACCTTCGCTCGCATAGTTTTTTCATTGGATATAGATGTTTTATATTGTTTAAACTATTCCAAGAAGAGTGTTATCCTTTGGAAAAACTATGCGAACAAAGGTGGGGTGGGCGGGCGGCCCCCACCAACCAAACTATACTCGTCCACTATTTCAAACGACTTGAACTATGCATTACATTATTTTTCACATATATTTTTTTAATTAATCTTAAATTAATAAATGACATTAATTTAATCAAAGAAAATAACGGATAATACTATAGTGCCTAGTTCAAGTCATTTAAAATAGTGGATGGGCATAGTTTGGTTGGTGGGGGCACCCGCCCACCCCACCTTCGCTCGCATAGTTTTTTCAATGGATATAGATGTTTTATATTGTTTAAACTATTCCAAGAAGAGTGTTATCCTATGGAAAAACTATGCGAACAAAGGTGGGGTCGGCGGGCGGCCCCCACCAACCAAACTATACCCGTCCACTATTTCAAACGACTTGAATTATGCATTACATTATTTTTCACATATATTTTTTAATTAGTCTTAAATTAATAAATGACATTAATTTAATCAAAGAAAATCACGGATAATAGTGTAGTGCCTAGTTCAAGTCATTTGAAATAGTGGATGGGCATAGTTTGGTTGGTGGGGGCACCCGCCCACCCCACCTTCGCTCGCATAGTTTTTTCATTGGATATAGATGTTTTATATTGTTTAAACTATTCCAAGAAGAGTGTTATCCTTTGGAAAAACTATGCGAACAAAGGTGGGGTGGGCGGGCGTCCCCCACCAACCAAACTATACTCGTCCACTATTTCAAACGACTTGAACTATGCATTACATTATTTTTCACATATATTTTTTTAATTAGTCTTAAATTAATAAATGACATTAATTTAATCAAAGAAAATCACGGATAATAGAGTAGTGCCTAGTTCAAGTCATTTGAAATAGTGGATGGGCATAGTTTGGTTGGTGGGGGCACCCGTCCACCCCACCTTCGCTCGCATAGTTTTTTCATTGGATATAGATGTTTTATATTGTTTAAACTATTCCAAGAAGAGTGTTATCCTTTGGAAAAACTATGCGAACAAAGGTGGGGTGGGCAGTCGGCCCCCACCAACCAAACTATACTCGTCCACTATTTCAAATGACTTGAACTATGCATTACATTATTTTTCACATATATTTTTTAATTAATCTTAAATTAATAAATGACATTAATTTAATCAAAGAAAATAACGGATAATAGTGTAGTGCATAGTTCAAGTCGTTTGAAAGAGTGGACGGGTATAGTTTGGTTGGTAGGGGCCACCCGCCCTCCCCACCTCCGCTCGCATAGTTTTTTCAATGGATATAGATGTTTTATATTGTTTAAACTATTCCAAGAAGAGTGTTATCCTATGGAAAAACTATGCGAACAAAGGTGGGGTGGGCGGGCGGCCCCCACCAACCAAACTATACCCGTCCACTATTTCAAACGACTTGAATTATGCATTACATTATTTTTCACATATATTTTTTTTAATTAGTCCTAAATTAATAAATGAAATTAATTTAATCAAAGAAAATAACGGATAATAGTGTAGTGCATAGTTCAAGTCGTTTGAAATAGTGGACGGGCATAGTTTGGTTGGTAGGGGCCACCCACCCACCCCACCTTCGCTCGCATAGTTTTTTCATTGGATATAGATGTTTTATATTGTTTAAACTATTCCAAGAAGAGTGTTATCCTATGGAAAAACTATGCGAACAAAGGTGGGGTGGGCGGGCGGTCCCTACCTACCAAACTATGCCCGTCCACTATTTCAAACGACTTGAACTATGCACTACACTATTATCCGTTATTTTCTATGATTAAATTAATGTCATTTATTAATTTAAGACTAATTAAAAAGATATATGTGAATAATGTAATGCATAGTTCAAGTCGTTTGAAATAGTGGACGGGCATAGTTTGGTTGGTAGTGTATTTATTATTATTCCGCCGCTCTATCATTTTTTACATGTGTGTATGACACTATGTAGTTTGCGCCTGCATCGAAAACGATATAAGAAACTAGATAATGTGACACGGGCTTTACAACTGCAAAATATTCCCCTCGCGCTTGCAATCTAATTTTTATGTATTGGAGGTAGTTTACGAGAACGTACGTCATCTAAATAATAGGAAATGCAGCTGAAGGAATTAATTAGGTCGAAGTATATAGGGATTACTATCCCGCTGGGAGATCTACCAGTATTGGCGGCGGCGGCGGCGGCGCCTGCTCGCATAGCACGACTGGCTCAGACGGGGTTCTCTTCCATTACAGCTTCGGTAATTATCTGCAGTTTAATATAGCTCGCACAATTCCTAGCAGCAGTGATGCTTGATAATAAGTTTTCGCCGTATTATTAAAGCTTTAATTGAGACTAGAAGATTTTTTACAGATTTATTATGAGAGAACATTAGAATGAATTAATTAAACTGTTAACCTATTCAATTTTGTTTCTCGCAATTCTATGTTGAGCTCCCATATTTTCTGTGCTCTTCCTTTTTCTTTTTTGTATTATGTGTGTGTAATCTTAAATGTGGTAATTACTCTTTATAGAGAAAGTGTACATTTAATTTTGTAAATTGTTGTTAAAGTCAGTACATCAGAGAATTCTATGTTGACCTCCCATATTTTCTATGGTCTTCCTTTTTCTTCTTTTCTGTTATGTGTGTGTAATCTTAAATGTAGTAATTACTCTTTATATAGAAAGTTTAACGCCATCTGACGGGATCACAACACTATCAATGCACACTCTAGAAAGTTGAATTACTTTGTATATAAACCACAAGAGATTTTGTGAATTCATCCTCACTATACTGGTGAGATCTAACAAGATCGCAATCTAGAATAATAAGTGGTGAATTCACACTTATATATTTGATTTGTAGTAATTATTAATTAATTAATTAATTCATTCAAAAAGTCCTAAAAAACCCTAGATATTCTGATAAGTAGTAAAAATTGTAATGATAATAGTGATCGCAACTTTTTATAAATTTATATAAATATGTTGCTTAATTTTTAGTTTTGATTATCAGAAGAAATAAAAATTCAACGAGGGGTGAGATAGATATTTATGCATTCAATCCTAATCCTAATTTCCTAATCCATGATTTTCTGTTACAATGTGTTGATTATGGGGCGACATGCATCATTTGATTTTTCAAGTTTCTTAAGTAATAAAGTAATTTTATCAAAATATATACTAATCAATTCCTCAATCATCACAGTTAATAGCGAAGTACTTTTATGATGACATCTAATAAGATCGAAATCTAGAATAATAAGAGGTGGATTCACACTTATATATTTGATATGTAGTAATTATTAATTAATTAATTAATTAATTCAGAAACTCGTATGGTGCCCACCCCAGATATTCTGATAAGTAGTAAAAATTGTAATGATGACACCTAATTATCTCTTTGATGACCTAAAGTTTGGGCCTCTAGAGGATTACTGTCCGACGAAAATAACTATCTTGAAACACTTTACTTCCTCCCTCGATATATTATTAAACACTTCCTAACTGCCACTAGCATCGTTTATTTCAGTTTGGCGATTTATTATTGATACTTCTGAATAAATGACTATAAAGTCACGATTCAGGACAAATTGGGGTCACATCAAACTCGTCGACTGTTTTTATAGGGCAAACAATATTGGTCATTATCTGAATAATTTAATATTTAAAAAAGATTAAAATCTCTTCATGGATTATCGGAAAAGGCTTTGAAATTATTGTAATGTTCATTGGATAAATATTGAACATACACATTTAATTTAATTATTATTATTAAAATTTTTTATTACTATTCACTGAACCCGCGCATTTATTTTATGTTCCAGTACTTTCTATGGTGACATACATTTGTAATGGTGATCATAACTTTTTATAAATTTATATAAATATGTAGCATATAAGTGTGAACCAACCTCTTAGCAATCTAGATCTTAGCATATCTAGATTTCTATCTTATTAGATTAGTGCTTTGCTAATTGATGTGGTGCCGCCAGATGGCGTTTAACTTTCCTCCTAGGGGGTAACTGTATTATAAAAATATGTAGCTTAATTTTTGTTTTTGACTATCAGAAGAAATAGAAATTCAACGAGAGGTGAGTCAGAGATTTATGTATTCAATCCTAATCCTAATTTCGTAATCCATGATTTTCAGTTACAATGTGTTGCTTATGGGGCGACATGCATAATTGATTTTTCACGTTTCTTAAGTAATACCAAAGTAATTTTATTAAAATATCTACTAATCAATTCCATAATCATCAAACGTAACCCTCAGTTGGTATGGTAGGGTCAAATCTGACCCGAACCACTTTGTTTCCATTTGTTTCTTTTTGTGCAGCTGCATACCAGTTAAGGAATTCTCCTAACTTCTAAGATAGTTTTAGATGCAACGTACGTGAATAGAGTTGCGTATTGTTTTCGGGTTGTACGTTGTTGCGGGTCATATTTGACCCACCATACCATAAGCGTCAGCATATTTTGTTTAGAAACAATTCCAACAATTATAAATACAGGACGTAACATTACGGAAAAACAGTGTTCTTCGATGTAACTGATGATTGAACTGAATAAAGTCAATATAACATACACGAACTCTACGAAATGCCAAATGCAATATACTACCTGAATACTAGACTCATAAGGATCGTCCTGCCTTATCTTCAATAAACGTAACTATTTTATCGTACGTGTCAAAAAAGCGTAAAGCAGTGATAATGTTATCATCACTACATCATACAAATGCTATTGAGGATGGACCAAAAAGGTCCACAGCTTATCTATGATAAAAAATGACTAAAAGTATGATGACACAAAACACTTCAGACCTTTTTGGAAAGAAATATAGTTTATCTTTTTATTTCAGATATTATGATGACTTGGGGTGTTTAAGCAATTAGAATTAAACCAGTGTGCAATATTTTTTAGAAACTAATGTTCATTTTTCTATTTATCACATAATCAGTGCCAAATATTACAGTTGTCTGATTTCTTCCTTATTTCTGTGATTTTTACTTTAATATGCATAATTTCACTAGTAATGCTTAATTAATATCCTAAAGATGAAGCAATCATCGCCCAAAAATTTTGTATTGACCCACCATACCATAAGCAGCTGAGGTAGTCACCATACCAACTGAGGGTTAATAGTAAAATACTTTAATTATTTAAAATCCGATTGTACATTTTGTAAATTGTTAAAAGTCAGTACATCAGAGAATTCCTATATGACATGTGAATCCACCTCTTAGTAATCTACATATCTAGATATCAGTGTAGCTCAGCTAGTAAAGATGAATTCACACTTATATATCTTTTATAAGATTGGCCTTGTGATATCTCAAGCACTCTGTTGGAATATTATTCCATAGAGGGCAAGAGAAAATTGATCCTTATCATTACAATTTCCATACAAACAAATCTGAAACCCGTGACTGTATTAAGCTCTGTTATACAAGCGAGCTTTTAGGCAAACAAAAATAATTCCAGAATTCCCCGCTGACTCTCAAATAATACCCCGCAAATAAAACCGTGTTTATTTGTGTACACACGCGAGTTGAAAACTGAGCTCATACGTAAAAATTGATTTTTATATAATCGTTACACGCATTGTGCGCTGAGCTTTTTGCTGCTGCGATGTTGAATGGAGAGGTTATACGAGTCGGGGGTTCCAGGGTTGCTACTGAGCTTGTGTGTGTGTGCTCGCTCGTAGGCGATCGATATAAAATGCAGGGTCGTCGACCGCCACCATCCCTCTTCCTTAATAATCTATTTCCCACAATCTAGTGTAATATGTATATGAATATATCGACCGACCTGCGCGGGGGGGTCATTCATTGTTGAATAAATAACGTGACGAGAATGTCACAAATTTAGTTTGTTCATTAAATTGTATGCATTTTGCTGGTGGATAAAATTCATACATTCATTCGGTATGCGTTTGATTTATATGGTCGATCGTGTGTTGTGTGGAAAATTTAATTAACATTTTTAAAATTAGATTATGGGATAATTTATGCATTTTGCTATTATTAGATCATATTAATTTACATCAATGTTTAGCAGCTTTTTTCATGTCATATTTTGTTGGGAAATTTCTACAATTCAACTACTTTATAATCAAATATGTCAGGTAAAGGTGGGTTTATACATAGAAAATAAGAAATAACAAATAAAATAAGAAATAATAAATACCGAATAAAATAACAAATAACAAATAAAATTAGAAATAAAAGGTGAGTGTATTGTGATATAAAATAATAAATAATAAAAAAAAAGAATGATCCAATGGAAATAAGGAATATTTTAAATTATTTTTGCTCATAAAATAAGCAAACCAATTTTGTTCTTAAGGTCGTTTTAGAAAAGACAATTTCTTAGCTCAAATTTTTTTCAAGAAATGAATTCATATATCTTCCTCCCATACAATTTGTCCTTGACAAATAGAACGCGTTATATTTTTCCATTCGATCTACTATCCAATTCAATATTTTAAATAATTTGCTGTATAATACGAGACAATTTAGATTATCTGGCATCTTGACTAACTTTTGAGTCAAGAAATGAAATCATATATCCTCCTCCCATATAATGTGTCCTTGATAAATAGAACGCGTTATATTTTTCCATTCGATCTACTAACCAATTGAATATTTCAAATAATGTGCTGTATGATACGAGACAATTTACATTGTCACGCATCTTGACTAACTTTTGAGTCAAGAAATTGTCTTGTCTAAAACGACCTTTAGTATTAATTTAGTCACAATATTTATTATTTATTATTTTATGTCACCATAAACCCACCTTTAGACAGAACAAATCAGTGATAAGTTATGCTCTCATTATATTCACGTAGTACTTAATTCTCATTTTGTCACATCAGATTAAAATCATTGAATTGTAGAAATTTCTCAATAAATTATCATAAAAGCTGCCAATTGCTAAACGTTGATATATATATATATATATATATATATATATATATATATATATATATATATAATGTTTTTTAAGAGTCAATTAAGGCATTACAATGCATAATCTGATTTGTATATATACATGTATGTTGTAAATGCTAATAATAGCGTTAATAAATAAATAAATAAATAAATTAACATAATATTATGAGTTTATTTCTCAAGAATTGCCCATTTATAGGAAAATATAAATAGAAATAACTTAAAAATAACAATAAAACGAATTTATAAATATAAAAGTATAGAATAGAATACATATGATTCCTGGGATACTTGGTGCGGTTCTTTAGAAATATAATTTTAAAGTGAAATTGATATATGTGTAGTAATATAGTATGTATTATCTATGTTAAAAATTCTGTGGCTCTCAAAAGAAAAGAAAAAATATTAATTATATTTTTATTCTGAAAGCAGACTTTAATATCTCAATTATTAAAACATTATACACGCAGTCACAAACACACCCATATTTTAATTATAATAACACGTAGAATTAAATTAAATTATTTAATTAACATGCATAACGTTGGTGAACTTTTATCAAAGCTTTGCTAATTAATGCTACAAATTATTGTCATAATATATTGCTGATAAAGGCACCTTATACATCCTTGCGTACAAGTCAGCTATACTGTCAATATTTGAGAATAATGACAGTATTACTGTACGATACATATTTAATATTTTCATTATTCTAAAATATTGACAAAATTACTGATCATGTAAGGTATAATAATGATGAAATGAAGAGAATACTGATGTTTATTCGGATAATTCATTACTTGATTGAAGCAAACACTGACAGTACTATGAATGACATTATTATTGATATATATATATATATATATATATATATATATATATATATATATATATATATATATATATCGTTCTAATGATAGCGATAACTCAAAAACCATCCTCACATGTGGTATAAGAGAATCGAAAAAATTAAACACCTCACCATATAGGGTTGGTTGTATATTGAACTCTGCTCTTATATCTGCGTTTCTTATGTTGTTTAGTCTTGTGAAACCCTTAGCTCTTCTTAAGAATTTAATTTCGACTTACGTTTCTGTATTCTTGACAAATTCCATGATTCACAGCCGTATGTTAGTACAGGTCTGTATATTGTAATTTTTGTTTAACTAGTGATTTCGTTCCTATTTATAATATAGCTTGCATTACATGATAGCGACTTAACATACGTCTACATTAAATTTCATAAATAATAAATTAAACTTTACAAAGAATAAAAAAATGATTGTAGCTCATATTATCATAATTTCTATTGAAACATCGAAACAGATAAATTTCTTCACGCAATAACTTGTTATATATTATTATTTAAACCTTCTAATTATTTTTATTTTTGCCTTGTAATTAGAAAATGATTACATTATACAATAAGTCAATATTTATTAATTAACTAATATATTTATTATAGAGAACTGAAATAATTGTGGAGATTCAAACAGATGGCAATTTTCTGCTAGCACACATGCGATAAGAGCAAACTGCCGCCAGTAGTTACTCTCAACTGAACTTTCCGCAAACTTATATAGGTCGTGCACACGAGCAGACTGCGATGTGGGGGACTGTAAAAAGCTCCGGGAAATGTTCGCTTTAAAAAAAAATCATTAATTGCAGTCTCTCCCGCAAATGTGAACACGAAAAGATTGAGTTATAAGTTGGCATGATTCGTGTTTCCTTACGCCGCCGATGTTTGGGCAATTGCCAGCCGACATGCCCGGCTCAATTAATTTTCATTGTAAAGTTTGCACTATTAATTGGCACGAACGACTGATTTATGGATCGAAATTTACTATGTACTACTACGCTGTATAGGAGATTTGAATGTATAGATATACCAAACTAGGATGTTGAAATAGATTATACAAATTCAACCGTAAGCCCGTATGACATCTAGTTTCCTATATCGTTTTATATATAAGAATTGATATATTAAACTGTATAACTATTTCTAAATGGAAAATTAATGTTGTTATGTTAAGTGAATTTATTATTATTCCGTCGCTATATCATTTTCTACAAGTGTGCATGACACTATGTAGTTTGTGTCTGCATCGAAAACCATATAAGAAACTAATGCCATACGGGCTTTAAACACAGCTTGATGTAATTTAAGGGTAATGTAGAGAAATGTTCTTGCATGGAGAAAATATACCGTCTTATTTCCAAAAGGTTGGATGTTTGCGGATTGATATTTCCTGCCAAGGCTTCATTTTTTATTTCTCAGAATATAAATAACAAATAAGACAGGAGAAATAACATGCGAAATGAAATGTGATGCCCCTACAAGTGAAAAATGGTTGCGTTTTTTACTTTAACCCATTATCTCCCAGTGTACTCGTTTGAGTAAAAATTCACTGTAGATCCATCTGTTTGCTCATATTGCAAAATTGATTGTCAAAGCCGGAATATTATTGATTTCTTTTCAGTTTTACGAAGACAAATCGCCTTAAATTCGTGTTATTTAGTGTTTAATACCATGCGGTGTGTTCCAGAGTATAAACTCTAGAACACACCAAATCTAATTTCACTAGTTACTTGCATAGGCAAGTAACTAGTAAATATTATAAATAAATAAAACGAATTTTTCTTTGTTTTTTATCACTTGTTTATTACTGTTTGCGAATATTTTCGGCTACGCTCTAGCCATTATCAAGCTAATATATAAATAAAAATATTCGCAAACAGTAATAAACAAGTGATAAAAAACAAAGAAAAATTCGCGTTATTTATTTATTATAATGAATTATCACAAAGTAGATGCCGATTCAATTCAATATTAGTAAATATTAGATTTATTAGAATTTATTTATCGTTATATAGCTGGATTTACTGCCTGTTATCAAATCGTTAAAAGTGTAGTGGTGTGTATTATAAGCTAATTTTCAAGAAAATAATTAAGTTTTTCTATAAAATCTTCAACATTTTAATTTTTGTATACTATATAATCCCATTGTACTTATTTCAGTACATATAATTACTTCCTGAACCTGACTTTTTCGAAAGGAAATTAGATAATGTCATACGGGATTTAGACATACACATGTCACAATTACGCTTAAGACATATATAGAAAGTTAAAGAATATATTTATTTTTTAGTAAAACTTTTACATTTTTCAAACCATAAAATTCAATTTTTATTTAGCTGTTGTTCCGAATAAACCGCATTTACTTTTAAATCAGGTTTTAAGTAAACCCAACGCCACTATTGTAAGCCGATTTATACAAGTGCCGGAAATGGAATCGGTAAGCCGATCGATACAAACAGTAGGAAGTGTGTATTTGCTCCTATTTTTTTTATTCGCGTAACAGCAGCATATTCATCACGCCGGAAAAGTGTACACACTGGAAATGTTTTTATAAATGGAAATAAATTACGGTTTTTAGTGGGAATATTTGCGCGGAGTGGACGTGGCAGGTGGAAATAAAACGTTTCGACCTTTGGTGTCGTGTGAGTGTATATTTCATGGGGTTTGGTCATAAGTTTTGGGGGTGGCGACGGAAACGCTGGATGTTATCTGTGCAGAGAATGAATTATATTATTAGACTAGAAGGGTTGAATGTAGTAGGCAAATCTAACTATTTATAATAAATAATAATGCTTGATTTTAATGGATATGCAGTAATTTGGATTTTATCAAATCTCATCGGCTGAGCATATTAGCCATTACAAATATTTTGCTAAAATAACAACAAAAAGGAAATGAGTTAACATACTTTATAGTTTCACCCACCACTATAAACTCTTTTAAGGACCTTTAAGGAGTTACACCACCTTGGCGCTAGGAAAAAGAAGTATACATTTAAAAAATAAATTAGACGCAGTCATTGAATTATATATATATTTATATATACCATGTTCAATTAATTATAAGCCCCTTTGTACTATTGTAGATTATCCTGATGATGCTCGAAATATAACGAGCGAAATATATTGATATATTATAAAAGGAGTTTAACTGCCCACGCTGTTTCCCAATAATAACTTATACATAATTAACTTTCGGCGAATAAATACAATTATATATATATATATATATATATAATATTTTTTATTTTACACATATACGTAGTAGTTTTGTGAACAATATGAATGAATCTTTAATTAAAAAAATAACGAAGATATGAGTTGTCAAGTAAGATACTTTTCTGCAATTCCTTCCTGATGGTGTACATAGTTTGTCATGCATCGTTTTAAAAAAATATATATTTTTTCTCTTATTTAGAAAGGTAATAGCTACGAAGTTGCGTAGGATAACTTAATTTTGTTGTAAAAATTACAGCTGCTTGAAAAAATCTTAGATTTTTAACGAAATTTTGACTTTAATGTATAACTCATGAACGCGATATCCCACCAAAAAAATGTTTTGCTACTTTGTAGATAATATTATAAAGAATATGTGTTGCAAATTTTAATAAAATTGGTTAAGTATATCTTGAGATATCGTGTACATCAGTTTGAAAAAGTAGTTTCCAGATAAACGTAAAAGGAAATAAACTGTCGGTACAATTGCTACTAGAGTTTCGGGCCAGCTGCCAGCCGCACTCACTTCTAATTGCTATAACTTCGGAAATACTTTGAATTTTGATATGATTCAACGTTTAAAGTATTCTGAAAAGTATAGAGAATTTATTTAGCCAAGAAAAAAAAATCGATTTTCTGAAATCTTCTTTAACTATTATCTATGTTTGCTCATTTGCTTATTGTTGTGGCCCAATTCTTCTAAAGACGTAGGCCATCCAATCACAACATGTATAATTTTGCAACCCCTCAATATTCAATAACAAAATGCGTTAGGTCAGCCGTTCGATAGAACTTTTTTGCTTAAAATTGCATTTTCTATGCGGCGTTTAATTTTTTTGTAGTTAGGTAAACCTTATAGAATATAAGAATCTAAGGAATATAGAAAAAAAATTCGATGTTGCTATTGATTTACTGTGCACAATAATTTATATTGCTCCGTATTTTTGCTTTTACTAAAATTAATAATCGGCTTACCGTACAAGTAGACTTGATTGAATACGAACGATTGAACCCTTTCTTCAACTCACCTGTAAAATAAAGAACAACATATTACAAAATATGTTAATATATGTCTATTCTGTATATTATGTCTAAACTGGCTAAATATGGCATTTTGTACTGTTGTGTTTTGTACAATAAAATAATACAATTGAAAACACCTCCCTATCTTTGTAATAGAATTGTATTTCGTTCGGATGTTCATAATATAAATGTAAGGGTCCGAGAAGGTATTTCTCATCCAAAACATATCTTTAAAAATATTTTTATGATGTATAATAAAATTCCTCTACAACTCAAAACTTTCACAAACAAAAGATTTAAGATTGCGATCTACTTGAAAATGAGTTTTGATGTTATGCCTTAAATATTTTGGTAAATTTATTGTTTATATAGTTTTCTTTAGTTTTATTTGCATGCAAGAATATCTCTTAATCATTTTTTGTTTGTTTTGTTCTTCTTTAGCAGGTTAGTGGTAGAGCAGATGTATGAATCTGAACTTCGCCTGTTATTTAAATTTGGTTATTTCTTAAAAAATAAAGACAGTTTATTATTATTATTATTTATATGTATTCATGTAACGAACAATTTTTTTTATGCGGCAGAAGTAATGTAATACAACGTGTTCATTTAACACACATTTTTTTTTTATAATACATAAAATTATCCTTGCAGGTAGCTCTGGTAGCATCTGCTACTGGCGACCTGGTTTCGGGAAATCTACATGCCTCGACTTGTTGATAATATTTCATCCTCTTCTTCCTTTAATTAAATTCCGCTTAATGTTAAATATTCAAGTTTCAAAAGTCGGAATACTATATTTTGTTGTTAGTCAGTTAGTAACAACATATCAAATTATCTGGTTAGTAATAATCTCTTGGTGCCATTTCAGTTTAAATTCATACTAAGCCACAACTACTTGTTTCGAATAAAGTACAGGCTCTCATTAATTGTGCTTTTAAAATGCAATAATTTTGTGGTAGCTACCAGGCATCGCTGTTTGAAACTGTTCGCTGTGTTTTAAACAGCCCACGTTTAATCACGTTACAAAGTTTAAGCACGCGGTTTAGTTCATTGAATTGCACAAATGAGGAAAGGACACAATGGCCTACTTTAGATCGAGATGTGACCGGAACTCGCAGGCTCAGCAGGAATAATAATACAAACTCCGGAGCTCATCTGTTAAGTGCTAAATTTAATACAACCCTACCGCGTTTCTCTGCTAATCACACGAAACGTTGCGGATTGTGCAAATAAGTGCAACGGTATAACAGACGCCAATCAAAATTGTAGTAGACACCGCAATTAAATTGTTTTTTGAAAAAAAACAATTTAATAATATCAGTATATTTTAGACATTTCTTTTATATTCTTCTTTGTATTTTTCTTTTATTTATGTTATTGACATTTTTTCTATATTTTTCTTTGTATTTTTCTATTTTCTTTTATTTATGTTATTGTATTTTTTTTTTGGGGGAAATTTTTTCGAAGGGTTTTTGTGGTTATGCCTAATAAAGGTTTTTTCTTTATTATTAACAAGTTAGACCTATACTGACATGTGCGAGCGAACGTGGAAACTAACAATTTATTAGACGTTATTAACTGACTATTTTCAAGAACTGAAAATAAAAGAAGAAGAGGTAGACCAAGAAAAGAGTGGGACAATATAATAGAGGACATAATAATCAAGAAAGGAAAAACAGTCAAGCAAACAAGAGAACTGGCGAAGAACAGAAAGGAGTGGAAAGAATTTACAAATGTATAAACAACAGTAATTGTAAACTATAATGTTAATGTAATAGCCTACACTGAAAGGTAAAAGGCAATTGATAATATATATTGATTGATAATATATTAACTGACTAAAAATTCCAATATAGTTTATTCAAACTTGCTATATGGTACTACTAATTCAAAATTGACCTATTGGCAACCTTTGCCCTGAAATGACTTGACAATATCTAAAGGCGTGAATCGATAGTTTCACCTATAACACAGCACGGCTTAAAATTAACCAATTTTATATCTAAAGTCGTTTTACACAAGACAATTTCTTAGCTCAAAAGTTGTTCAAGAAATGAATTCATATATCCTCCTCCCACGAAATTTGTCCTTAACAAATATAACGCGTTATATTTTTCCATTCGATCTACCATCCAATTCAATATTTCAAATAATTTGCTGTATGATATAAGATAATTTAGATTTTCTCGCATCTTGGCTAACTTTTGAGTCAAGAAATTGTCTTGTCTAAAATGACTATAACTCATTCCATATAATTGCGCCCACAAAATGAATATTAAATTCCCAAACATTTGCACAGATCAAGCGGATAAATTTTAATTGAACTTCCTCTGCCAGCCACAAAATTTAATTACCCTCCAAGCAATAAGTCAACCCGCCCGGGGAAGTTTTCCACCGTAACAGTCCGCATCTGACTTTAACCACCGCGCGTCTCGCCATATCAATAGCAGATTTGTTTCTTCAAGTTTCAAACTGATGGCTTGTCCATAAAACATTCGCCGGTGACGCTGTTACACGCGCGGTCGATATTTAAATTATTCGCGGGATTACATATTCAGCATGCAAATTATCTTCGTCCCAGCCGCACGGATTTGCGGAGTAGGTAAAACGCGAGATGCCCGTTTGAGAAATAACGTGCGATGATGAAGGGGGAGTGAATTTCATGTTGTTTTACGCTCGACTATGTCGGGTTGTAATATGAAGGGATGGAAGACCTAAATATTTAAGTGATATTTAGAACGGTTATGTTCTCTCGGGAATAGCGAACGTTTTTATTTTACGGCCTTACAAACTTGACGCGTAAAGCGGATCTGTTTAAACGGTTACGATGGGCGCATGGCGTACTTAAGATACGAGTGTCGCTCGTTTTCGTGATATAGATTTGAGTGATCCCCACATATTTAAGACGGTAACTGGGATAGGACAGAAAGTTAATACAATATAAGGCACCTTACACGATCAATAATACTGTCAATATTTCAGAATAATGACAGTATTACTGTACGATAACATGTTTAAAATATTCATTATTCTAAAATATTATCAGTATTACTTATCGTGTAAGGTATATTAATGATGGAATGAAGAGAATACTGATGTTTATCCGGATAATTGATTACTTGATAAATATAAAAGGAGGATTGAAGTAAATCTGTATCTGTATCTCATAAAGGCACCTTACACGGTCAATAATTCCTAGTACTGTCACTAGGACTGACAGTATTATTGACCGTGTAAGGTGCCTTTATGAGATACAGATACAGATTTTAGTGATTGGGGGGATATTTAAGACGGTAACTGGGATAGGACATAAAGTTAATACAATATGAGATGTAAATTTCATTCATTCACAGTTTTTAATTTTTTTTAATTCATTAGCTTGTTATACATACACAAAAGTGAATTGTGACTATTTTAAGGACTAACAAACAATTTATCTAGTATTTTACATCCTAAATTGAGTTTAAGTTAGTTGAGTATAAGTCTTCCCATCGGTCGGCTCCGTACACTTTTCATTTTACACTGCAATAAGATGACCATACGTCCCGAATTTCTCGGGACAATCCCGAATATTTTCAGTCCCGGTCCCGATCTTTTACAACTCGATTTTTGGTCCAGAATTTATAGAATTTGTTCTAAATTATCCTGAAAAGCAGTAATGTGAGAACATAAAAGTTTAAATGCTTGGCTACCGGAGCAAGTATTTAGCAGTATGAACAGTTTTTCGACTAGTGACAGGACATAGCTTTGTGTGTGTACATTTGACTATGTTATCACCAAATTATTTTTTTATCAAAATTGTAAGTACTTTTATAAGAAGATTAAAAAAGAAAAACATGTTCAAAGAAATATTCATGCTTCAGAGAAATATAAGGCTACTTCATCAAAATAATTTAGAAAAGTTACTAATATAAAAATGAATGCTTCGTTTTGATTTATTGTTCATTTATTAGAAAAATATATTATGAACTACTTTTAAAACATAAAATGAAACAGATTTGAACTATATTACATATATTTTTTCAACTAGTGATAGGACATTTGTGTGTGGACATTTTCAGTATGTTAATCACCAAATTAAATTGTTATCAAAATTGCAAGTACTTTTATAAGAAGAATAAAAAAAACATGTTCTAAAAAATATTCATGTTTTAGAGAAATATAAGACTACTTCATCAAAATAATTTAGAAAAGTTACTAATATAAAAATGAATGGTTCGTTTTGATTTATTGTTTATTTATTAGAAACGTCTATTATGTATTACTATTAAAAAATAAAACGAAAAAGTTTTGAAGCATTTTACATATATTGTTGGTAAGGTAAAAGATCGGTGAGTATAAAAACTCATACCGGAACCTCGCCATATTCTTAAATGTATGTATTAATGCATACTTAAATTGAAGAATATGTAAGTGTATACTTTGGAGCATTTAAGGAATAAAGTTTTTATTATTATTATATTACTTTCACTTCTTAAATTCACCGTGTTAATTATGAATATTTTATAGTCTAATGCGATGTTTGCTATGTACTAAGTTTATAGACGATTTTTGGAAAAATATATTTTAATGTTACTTTCGAATCATATTTTTTATTTATTGTTCACATAACTCGTACTAGCAATATTCACTTCATATTCACTTTCAATACTATCACTGGTCTCGTTAATGTCACCGTTCATATTATTTTCGTCTGAACTATTGTTGTCACTCTATTTATTATTAGTATAATACTTTCACTTCGTAAATTCACCGTGTTAATTATGAATATTTTATAGTCTAATGCGATGTTTGCAATGTACTAAGTTGTAAGTTTGATTGCACAGTACATTCAGCTAGTAGAAATGTATATATTTAAGCCAAACTACAATACTCTGCTTGAAGTTATTACACATAAAAATATCCCCAGCGTCACAATTTCATTGCCTCGCCCGTAATGCAATTTATTAGGACGCTGCAATTTGCTTAGTGAGGAGCTTCTAGACATAATAATATTATTCTCGGCAAAAAGGGCTTCCGCAGTAATGATGTACATAAATTAAATTAGTTGTGTGAATATGAATTATGCTTATACATAGAAAAATGTAGTATATGGGAATATAATTTGATATTTCCGTAATTATCTTTTTATAATATTTGCTAATAATATTGGCGATTCAAGCTGGCGGATACTCTATCTGGTGACAGAAAATGAACTACATGTAGTAGGGAATTTGTTTGCATAATATTTGTTCTTATAGCCAAGCTTTGACTATTACATACCTTAAATGACCATTCATAATCGCGCATTATTGTAGAAGTGACTACTGAAATGATATGATTTTAATGCTGATCAAACAATAACAAAGATCAGAACTCGAAGAAAATCGTTAAAGAATTGAATCGCGATACGACCAATGTATATACATAAATCTTTATTAACAACATTACATATTTTGTATTAACAATATATTTCATTACATAAAATTAATTACAATAGTTGTAAAGGTCTATTGACCTGCAGTCCTTTTGCCCGTGATTTGAAATATCATATTGTATTCGTAATTCGTTAATCTGTTGGGTCTCTCTGTGTGTTATAAAGTTGGGAATGTATAATTACGACTAATAATTAACCAAGAAATGTCATTTTAAATCTATAGAATATTTTTTAGAGAAAAGTGATGATATTTTTATTTTTATCTATCTAAACCACAAACTCTGTTCAGACATAGGTGTATATACATAAAACTTTATTACATTTTGTATTAACAATATATTTCATTACATAAAATTAAATACAATAGTTATAAAGGGCTATTGACCTGCAGTCTTTCTGCCCGTGATTTGAAATATCATATTGTATTTGTAATTCGTTAATCTGTTGTGTCTGTCTGTCTGTTGTATAGTTATATATATATATATATATATATATAGGTAATTATTATTACGATCAATAATTAACTAAGAATTGTCATTTTAAATCTATAGACATTTGTTTTGAGAAAAGTGATATTTTAATTTTAATCCATCTAAAGTATAAACTCTGTCCAGACATCGGTGTACCTACAATTATTTTAATACTAATACTCCTGACGATAATTTGCAATGACATACAGTTTTCTGTATTCTGTTACAAATGAATACCGATCAGTTCTGAATTACATATCTGAGTGCATGTGTCGTATTTTGACTTCTATGCAGAACCCATGTCAGTATGTAATTAATGCGATACCAAGTTTGTACGCATCCGAGTTCATAACACATCCTTTATGACGTTCAATCAAACTTCGAAATCATGTGATTTACAAATTTCTATTAGTTAGGATAGTGGTAGCTGTAATGATATCCCATTCGCAAAGTTTGTAAATTAATCCACTCTCCATGTGTCTTATTTGCAATCTCAGCACATAAAATTAAGAGATAGATCAAGAGATAAAACAAACTTTGTTTTAGGTGTTATAATAATATAAAAGTATATAATTACTGCACCTACTTAGTTTCTCTATCTTTAGTTGAAGAAAAGTCTGCTGTGGTTAGTGCATATCATACTAAAAATACCTTTACAAAAATGAAAAATTAATTTTCTCAGAAATTTCCTTATGTGACTATATCATAATATACATCGCTGATTGAAGAAAAATAATCCCTTTCAGAATCCGCAATAAAAAATGGGGCTGTCAGTTGAAGAAATTGTAGATGACGTCAATGCTCATTCAAAAATGGTCGAAAAATAATGAGACTTTCATTAAAAGTTGGAAATTTAAAATTAAAAATCGACGTGTGAGAGTAATTTTTGAAAAAGTCATAAATAAAGTTTTTTTCGAATTTTTTCCATACCGTAAGGACACCTTGCACATCCATTATGATATTCAATTTTGACATCTGTAAATATTTATGTATGTTAGCAGAAATAAATTAGGGACACCTTGTACATCCATTATGATATTCAATTTTGACATCTGTAAATATTTATGTATGTTAGCAGAAATAAATTACATGTATTCAGTATTATAACGAATATAATTTCCGAGTATAAAAATTTACTGCTTAGAATTGTGCATTTTTAGATTATGCAATGCAATTATTAATGCGAATTTTATTTTCACATTCAAAATAGTTGAATGGCTAATGATAATGATGATGATTAATCATTTAACTATTTTGAATGTGAGAATAAAATTCGCAGCACCCTCAATGTTAGTTTATATAAAACACCAATCGTGCCATATTTTTATTACATGTTTTGATTGATTGTCAATTGATGCTTTGCTCATTTCACTATAGTCACACTCATATATAATAGTAAGTATCATAAATATCGAGTGTGCATGTCACAACAAGCTAATCAAAGCCTCAAATGAAAAATTCCCGTTACCATAATAAAAGTTTCACAGTGTTTTCCACGTTATATACACATGAAACGTGCCGCGCGGAAAAAATCAATACACGAAAGGGCGATAGAAGCCGACTCACTGGGCTGTACGCCACCAAGAAAAACGAATTTACGCCACCATAAAAATTAATTTACAACCACGAATTTAATTTTCATTACGCGACTAATTACACATAGTTGACAATTTTATTTACAAATAATATATTTAAGTTAAGAGTGGGATCACTATACGTTACTTATTACGAGATTTTTGAATTTATATTAAGCTTTTAACTAAAAAAATGCTCTAGAATGCAAGTTTATAAAAAGAAAACAATTGTTGGCTCTGAAATCTATTTTGTAAAAATACGTATTTTTTTAATTAACTGTTATAGAATTCGCTGTTATAGAATTCGCTGTAATAGAATTCGCTGTTATAGAATTTGCTGTTATAGAATTCGCTGTAATAGAATTCGTTGTTATAGAATTCGCTGTTATAGAATTTGCTGTTATAGAATTAACAAGGTCATAAATTCTAGCAAAGGAAGTTTCAGAGCTAACAAAAAATTATTTCTATTTAAATATTGGATTGTAAAGGCGTCTACTTTGTGATAATTCATTTTTAGGGAAAGTGTTTACCTTCACTCCACCAGAAAACCACTAAGAAACTGTGAAAAGGTAATTAGCGAATTTTCGCGCGAACCGTGTCTGTGAAACTTTCTTTGTCTACTGTCTCCTAACATTTGGTTATTTTATCTTGATTTTGGTTAAATAGAATATGCCCCTGAAGGGATAAAATAATTTCGTATTACATCCTATAGTAGTATAACCTGCCTTACCTTCGGGTGGCATAAGGTTCTTGATATATAGTGGTATTAAGGGTGGAATTTTCTATTGCGCGAATTGTAGAATTTTAAAAAATGTATAATTTTTTTAAAAGTAAATATAAATAACGATTTTTTTACTTTTTTGTATCACACTTCAGTTACACTGTGCAACTAGTTTCGGCTAAGCTCTAGCCATTTTCGAGCTCATTCGAAGAGTAAAATGGCTATAAAAATCGATCGGTTAGAATTTCTTTAGTTATCGGAGGAGCTCGAAAATGGCTAGATTTTAGCCGAAACTAGTTGCAAAGTGTAACTGAAGTGTGATAAAAACTAAAGTAAAAAATCGTTTTATTTATCCTTGAAAATAAATTATCACAAAGTAGACGCCTTAACAATCCAATATTTAAATAGAAATAATTTTTTGTTAGCTCTGAAACTACCTTTACAAGATTTTATGAATTAAAAAATTATTTTATTTATATTTCTATTTACTTTATATTATAAAATTTTAAAAATTGTATGCCATTCCATTGCATAGTTTTTCCTACATGCTCAACACAATTTCACAATTCGCGCAATAGAAAATTCCTCCCTTAATACGACTATAATCGTTTTATTTATCTTTTAACATAAATTATCACATTGTAGATGCCTTAACAATCCAATATTTAAATATTAATAATTTTTTGTTAGCTCTGAAACTACCTTTGCAAGATTTTGTGAAGTAAAAAATCGTTTTATTTATATTTCTATTTCCTTAAAAAAATATATATAATTTTTTTTTTAAATTGTATGCCATTCAATTGCATAGTTTTTTCTACATGTTCAATACAATTTCACAATTCGCGCAATAGAAAATTCCACCGTTAATACCACTAGATATCAAGAACCTTATGCCACCCGAAGGTAAAGCAGGTTATACCAGGTTATACTACTATAGGGTGTAATACGAAATTATTTTGTCCCTTCAGGGGCATATTCTATTAAACCAAAATCAAGATAAAATAACTAAATGTTAGGAGACGGTAAACAAAGAAAGTTTCACAGGCTCGGTTCGGGCGAAAATTCGCGTATTTTCACAGTTTTTTTAGTGGTTTTCTGGTGGAGTTAAGGTAAATACCGGGTGATTACACTCCTCTGAGCATCTTCCTTTACAAACGGAAAAGCCGTCGGGCTGATAGCTATAAAGATAGATTTTTTTAATACTATACAATTATATATAGGCGTGAATCCACCTCTTAGCAATATACATATCTAGATTTCGATCTTATTAGATCTCGGCAGTGTAGCTCAGCTAGAGAGGATGAATTCACACAATATCTCAAGTGGTTATATGCAAAAAACTAACCCCCTAGGAGGAAAGTTAAACGCCATCTGGCAGCACCACATCAATTAGCAATCCATATATGTTTTACAAAATTGGCTTTGTGCTGATATCTCAAGCATTCTGTTGGAATATTATTCCCTAGAGGGAACTACCTTGGTGATCCTGATGGCATGAGCATGTTGACTGTTATTACCATATGGATGTGCATTGATAATTGATGTGGTGCCCACAGATGGCGTTTAACTTTCCTCCTAGGGGGTTAGTTGTAACTTTTTTACTATACAATGTTTTCTCTCACAGTTATCTGTGGTAATATGTATACAGCACGATAGTTAATTAAAGCTAGTAACCCTTACGGTACTAGATGCATCTGGAGGACAGGAAATAATGCGGAAAGTCATGTGAAGCCCACACTTGATTTTTTAAATACGCGAATGATAGTAGTAGTAGTATATGAATCACTAAAATATTTAGTCCTGGGTATGACAATAAACTGCATCCATCAAGCAAGTATCTGCCGGTCTATTTAGACTCCTCTTACAAGCCAACAGCTAAGGGTGGAAGAACAATTGCATGAGATATAGAAGGCAATGGAGAACCACTGTATTAATTGCCTGCAAAGACAACCCTATTAGAAAACCAACATGGTATACTAGCACTACTAATTCCAGAGTAATTCCCCCAATCGGACTCGGGGGTGCTCCCCTACTGTATGGAAGGATGGACGATGCAAGTAGTATTATTGAACAGAATTGAAACCTTTGATATGTTGCTCTACTGCAGAATACGCAGGATCTCGAGAACTGCACGAATAACTAATGAGGAAGTCCTGCGACTGGTCGGTGCTTCTCTACGGTATGGAAGGATGGACGATGAAAGTAGTATTATTGAACAGAATTGAAGCCTTTGATATGTGGCTCTACTGCAGAATACGCACGATCTCGTGAACTGCACAAATAACCAATAAGGAAGTCATGCGACTGCTCAGTGCTCCTCTACGGTATGGAAGGATGGACGATGAAAGTAGTATTAATGAACAGAATAGAAGCCTTTGAGATGTGGCTCTACTGCAGAATGCGCAGGATCTCGTGGACTGCACGAATAACCAATGAGGAAGTCCTGCGACGGGTAGGATGAAGTCGTGAACTTTTGGATGCAATAAAATGAAAGACTGCATATCTAGGATACGTGATACGAAATCAGAAATATGATATACTACAACTCATCATTGAAGATAAAATTGAAGAAAAAGTAGAAGAAAAACGATGAGATGTGGCTCTACTGCAGAATGCGCAGGATCTCGTGCACTGCACGAATAACCAATGAGGAAGTCCTGCGACGGGTAGGACGAAGTCGTGATCTTTTAGATGCAATAAAATGAAAGACAGCATATCTAGGATACGTGATACGAAATCAGAAATATGATATACTACAACTCATCATTGAAGATAAAATTGAAGAAAAAGTAGAAGAAAAACGATGAGAAACATTTACGGCAATTACGGGATTATAAACCATCTTGTTCATACAGCCAAGAATCACGAATATTATTCATTATTGCATAAATATATAATATATGCATAAGAAGAAGAATATCCTTAATATACTTACGCCCGGTTTCTCCAACAAATCTTAGAGCTCGTCTTAAAGTCGTTTTAGACAAGACAATTTCTTAGCTAAAAAGTTGTTCAAGAAATTAATTCATATATCCTCCTCCCATACAATTTGTTCTTGACAAATAGAACGTGTTATATTTTTCCATTCGATCTACCATCCAATTCAATATTTCAAATAATTTGCTGTATGATACGAGACAATTTAGATTGTCTCGCATCTTGACTAACTTTTGAGTCAAGAAATTGTCTAGTCTAAAACGACCTTTATATAAACTCGTCTTATATATAACCACGTCTTAAATTTGTATTCTGTTGCACTAAACATATGTAGATCTTACTAAATCTTACAATGTAAGATCGTTTCAAGATTCGATTTTTGTTTGGTGCAACGCTTTAAGAGTCGAATTATTAAGACGGTCTTGAACTAGTTAAGATTCGTTGGAGATAGAAGTCTAAATAGAAAAATAATAAGAGCATAAACAAGTAATTTGTAATCAACATTTTGCATATTGATCGCATTATAATTTTCATTTCCCGTGACATCCGGCCCCCGACAAAGCGAACTCTGTTTCATGACACACGGGCGTTAAATACTAAAATTCAATTATAATCCTGGCCAATTTTTGGCATTGTTGCTCACTTATGAATGAATGCGGGGGGGCGGTGTGGTGGGCCGCCGGGGGGTGTGTACCGTTATCGCCGTATTCTGCCCGTTTTGTTTCGCTTACACCCGAGCACCATTATTACATCGTTCCTGCCAGGAATTTATAGTCGGCGTGCTCGTAAACTCGACCTTTATGAATCCAACCGCGAATGTAAATAATTTCATAATGCGGCGTTTTGCTAAAAGTGGCCGTGCGGTTCATTAACGCGCAATCAGATCAGGGCTGCGTGCGTGGGTTTGTTTGTGTGTGACCCTGCACCGCGGGATTCGATTAAACTGGTTAATCGTGAATGGGGTGGTGTCAAACTGGGGTTAATGCCGTGATATGGACGGGAAATTTACATATTGTGATATGCTAACTATTTTGGAATTTCACAACAGTATTGATAATTATTATTAATTTTATATGGAAACTAGGGCTAGGAATGTAATCAAGCAAACCGGATCCGGAAATTTTGTTTCGGTACGTGAATATGTTTATATATAGTTCGATTACAAGAGAAAGGTTTGTCGATGTGCAAACCTTCCTCTTGTAATCTTGTGACTATATATAAATATATTGGTGTTTAAAGCCCGTATGACATTATCTAGTTTCCTATATCGTTTAATATATAAGAATTGATATATTAAACTATATAACTATTTCTAAATGGAAAATTCAGATTGTGTATTACGGTGTTGTTAAGGTCGTTTTAGACAAGACAATTTCTTGTCTCAAAAGTTAGTCAAGATGCGACACAATCTAAATTGTCTCGTATCATACAGCAAATTATTTGAGATATTGAATTGGATGGTGAAAGGAGAAATAATTGACATAAGAGTATGGATCATAGCAGGAAAAGAGTAGAATAGGTCAGCTAAGCTTTTGTTTAATAATACTAATAATTTTCAAATTTTGTTTGTATTTGGGGTGGCGTAGAATGTGCGTGAGGCAAAGGCAATGGTAGAGAGATGGCATATGCAAGTACGAAGTGAGATGAGTGAGTGTATTTCTGGTTTACTGCTGTGTTTTGTAATATATTGTTGTTGGTGATGGATAATAATGGCCACATTCTTCTTTTCTTATTTGGGGAGGATGAGAGAAAGGAAAAGGCAAAAAGATGAAATATTCAAGTAAGAAGGGAGTTGAGGGAGTGTATTTCTAATTTACTGTTGTATTATATTGATGGGGTGATGGATATGCCAAAATAATTGTCGTTTTTTAGATTTCCAATGATTTATGCTCAAATGTTCAGTTTTCGTATTTTTTTTTTTTTGAAGTTTAAACTCGCATTGGATTTAAAAAGCACATTTTAGTTAGTCCAAGACATTAAAGAATAGCAAAAGAAATATATAATACCAAACTCAGCCGAAATATATCTATGTAAAACTGCCGATGTGTTATCTTATATAACAATTTTATTTGAGAATGTTATATGAATTTTTGAAGGAATAGATCTTGCAAAAATCACAATTTCACGCCAGGATAAAACTCGCCGACTTTATGCCCTAACCCCTTACATCAATACTCCTTTTCAACGGTTCGAATTTTATTGTGTGGCCACAAGAAAGGGCCAACCAATAGTGCAACTGTTTTACAGCAGCATTGAAATGCGCGACCGTATATTCACACAACAAACAGATTTCAGCGCTCCGGCCTCTAATGGAAACGGATGCCACACTGCTGTGCACGTTTCAGCGGCGAATAAATAACATTTAGGTCACTCCTTCTAATGCCCCGATATATCAATCAAACTCCCGCCAGCTACGCGGGCGTAATGCTGAATTACATCGAATGCAATTATAAGTTGAAACTCAATTATCGCGTTACTAGGCGTTGATGGTTAAGTTACGAGCTAGTAAATATGCGCATGAAGCCCCGCCGAATTTATCTCCTTCGTATGAACGCAAAATGTGTTCCACATAATAGGCAATTTATTATGACTGGAAACATCCTTTAATGCTGTAATGTTTAATCTAACCGCATTGTTATTTTGATGGTTTATTATGCTAGAAATATTTACATTTAATTATACGTGCATAATCTTCATAGTGCTGACACTAAACAATTTCAATATATTTTTATATAAGGAACGATATTTAATAATAATAATAATAATAACTTTATTAATATACTAGACCGATTACAGTATAGATATATAAAAATACATATTTTGGGCTGTTAAACAGATAAATTCGCAAATTAATGAAATAAATGTAGGACACCAGATATTATTTGTATTTAAAATAATATGATCACATTTTAGTAAAATATAAAGGTAATAAGAAGGTAACAACAAGAAAAAAAAAACACCACTAACACTAACAACAGCAACAACACTAATGGTTAAGGTTTGAAATGAAAAAAATATTGATAGAAACGAAGTGGATAAAAGACTGACTAAAACTATTGAAGAGAAACCACTAATGATTCTGTAGCATATGTGTCGCATGAATGAAGATAGGATACATCGATGTTTATTGGGTGTTCATTTATTTATGGCGGAGAGTATATTTCTTAAGAAACCAGGGTTTTACACATGAAAATATAAATATTAATTCGCATACAGCCTCTACATATATAATTCTTGCAAACTTGAAGCAGCTCGCCACCATAGGCGTTAACTTAAATATTACTCCATCATAAGCACATAATCCTGTTTGTTAAAATTTTGCTGTGAACGGATTAGAAAATTTAATGCTATTATAAAAAGGAAGTCCCACAACTAATTTTTAGCGTCGACTAAACACGACAATCGACACACGCGGCGCGTTACACTAACAATACACCCAGCGCTTTCACCCGAAATCTGCACCATGCATGCAATTCAAAGATAATTAATGTGTGACGGTTGTAATTAATTACGTTTTTGGTTTATATTGAAATTACACACTCGATTATCCCATTCTGTGTGCATATTTGTTGAATGAGATTGTGTTATCGTGTTGTTTTCGCTATCTAGCGGCATATCGGTCTAAAACAAATTAGTTTTCGTTGTATGGATGTGGGTTTGTTGTAATAACGCGGGCAGTGGTAATCGATACACCAACAGATAGTTCTGAATGATCCGTTTATGCATGATCCGCTGGGATAATAGTACATTCAAGACGGGGATAATTTATAATTATATAATATATGTCGGAGCGAGTGAAGTATTAATCAGATGTATAACATATCGTGATGTTTTATTACTAATAACAATTAGTATGGTCAGGTACTTGGTTCGGTAAATCCAGAGTGCGCTCCTTGGAGAATATTATTCAATGCACAATAAATAATAAGTCCTTCGCCACAATCAACTAACACATTTTATTAACAACTGAGTAACTAACTTGAAGCACTGATTATACAATAACAATTATAAGAACTAATTACACTTATTCTAACGCACTTATAGTCAATTGTGAACTTTTCTCGAGAGAAACGGTACAGGCCAATTTATCATATGCGTTGTTCGTGAACTACCCGCACCCCCGTTAGCTAGTTCCGCTCACATCAACCCTTGGCGATGCGTACTCAAGACAAGGTCACTATTGTCACTAATTGGCTGCTGCAGCACTAATCAAACGCTGCGTAAAGCACCCTTGTGCTGTCGTTATGGTTAAATTCCTCATAAAATCTTTTTAAAGCATTGAAATTTATCAGGCGCCGGCCGACATGATATTTAGTCACATACTAAATGCAATGGAAAATAAAATCCAGGCGTTCGATATGAAATATCCTACAAAAGTAATAGCAGTAAAAAACCATTCACAATAAGCGTGCTAGTGGTAAGCAACGCGGTAAAACTGTAACAAAACATGGGAAATTACCTCTACCTTTAATTATCCCAATTATTACTTAAGTGTGTAATTTTATAATGCAAAATTTGAATCTAATTTTTATCTACCCGCTTCAACTAGGACGGGAATAAGAAAAGCAGGTCAAATAGCACAGAAAAGGACGTAAACGGTCATCATCCGTCAGCTGTGAAAAGGACGTTCCAGATAAGACTAGCTATATGTAGGTTCTTAAAACTTGTTATAGATTGCAATTATAGATCTTGAGTTGCAATGTTTTATGTTGCAATCATTCTAACATATACGTAGATGTTACATTGTAGATTATTAAAGTATAACATATAAAACTATTTTACGACATCATACGTTTAAACAATAATAATAATAATTTTCATGGAGTTTTTAGTGATGTACAAATGTCAATACTTACAAACAGCCGATTTAGTTTACCGCTGTTCTAGGAAACCAGGACTTTGAGGGTTTATACTTTTTGGATCTTGGTTCCGGACATAGCAGTGCATCAGATGGCCGAAGGAAATTGAAAAATTTTGATTCTAAGTATTTTTTTTGGGCGACTAACTTTTATATCATTTTTGACCATGATGCGTAATGTTGCTGGATTTGAAAGAAATTGCAATATGATAAAGTAAAATGGAAAGTCTGTATACCGGCAAATTTGTTTTTCTATTTTTTCAATTTTTTTTATATCATTATTATTATTTTTGACCATGATGCGCAATGTTCCTGGATTTGAAAGAAATTGCCTAATGTTTATAACAATATGATAAAGTAAAATGGAAAGTCTGTATACCGGCAGGTTGGTTTTTCTATTTTTTTTTTAATTTTAAACTTTTACGCTCATGTCTGGATAATCCGATATTAGAGGCTGAGTCCATAAAAAAATAATGCAACATATTTGGTTTAATTTTTTTTTGGATCTTGGTTCAGGACATAGCAGTGCATCAGATGGCCGAAGGAAAATATTTTTT
The DNA here is from genome assembly GCA_963942505.1 of Lordithon lunulatus. NCBI lineage: Eukaryota > Metazoa > Arthropoda > Insecta > Coleoptera > Staphylinidae > Lordithon > Lordithon lunulatus. The sequence continues at coordinate 51,797,559 of OZ012668.1, read as the reverse complement.
TTTTCGGCGACAAAGTCGAGTATTTAGTTTTATTAAGTTTTGTTAAAATCTTGGTACAGCGGTCTACAACAAAATTTGAAAACCATTTCTTAAGAGACAAGCAAATTGATTGGAAAATTTCTCAACATCTATTTCACTATATAGGAAAATATTGATCCTTTTTATTGGTTAGGCATTCTTCGAGGTAATTGATTGAGGCATATTTCATTTCAATATAATTTGTAGTGCACAATTACCCTATATAATCATAACATTCGCATCCGGAATATGTCTATTGCATAAAAAACTGTATATAAAATCGTAGTCAATGTTTTTAGGCCGACCGACCTATCGTTTGTTTAATTCTTTTGCTGTCATTATAAAACTCAGAGTCGATGGTTCGAATCACCGTCGAGGGTGTAGCCTTTTTACAAATTATAACTCGTAATACTATTGGTATAATAAGTATTTTGAATGAATTGTAATCCTTAAAGTAGCGAGTTTATTAATAACTAATAATAATCCCAATCGGACATGGGAAATTCGCGCAGCCATATAAATGATCAAACTACGTAAAAGGCCTGTAAAAATATATAAAAGTGGATCCGTGTCAATCTAAAAAATACTTTTTGTAACCACTATTGGGTTAGCAACAAATGGTGAAAATTTGAAAAAAAAAACTCCGTGGGCTATGATGGAAAATTCAATAATTTTGACTTTGCCTTCGTCCAGATGGGAGCGAAAAAGTTAAAAATAAAAAAAAAATAGAAGAAACTACGTGCTTGGGTTGGGACTTTCCATTTTCTAATTGACATTTTGTTATAAATATTGTGTAATTTTTTCAAATCAATTGTATGACGGTGGAATTTTAAAAATAATAGTAATGAAACATACTCTACATAGACTTTGTCGCCGAAAAAATAAATACTTAGAATCAAAATTTTCCAATTTCCTTCGACCAACTGGTGCATTTATATGTTCTGAACCAAGATCCAAAAAAAAATTAAACAAAATATGTTGCATTAATTTTTTATACACTCAGCCTCTAAAATCGGATTATCCAGACATGAGTGTAATAGTTTCAAATTAAAAAAAAAATAGAAAAACCAACCTGCCGGTATACAGACTTTCCATTTTACTTTATCATATTGTTATAAACATTAGGGAATTTCTTTCAAATCCAGGAACATTGCGCATCATGGTCAAAAATAATAATAATTATATAAAAGTTAGTCGCCAAATAAAAATACTTAGAATCAAAATTTTCCAATTTCCTTCGGCCATCTGATGCACTGCTATGTCCTGAACCAAGATCCAAAAAAAAAATTAAACAAAATATGTTGCATTATTTTTTTATGGACTCAGCCTCTAAAATCGGATTATCCAGACATGAGCGTAAAAGTTTAAAATTATTATAATATAAAAGTTAGTCGCCAAAAAAAAATACTAAGAATCAAAATTTTCCAATTTCCTTCGGCCATCTGGTGCACTGCTATGTCCTGAACCAAGATCCAAAAAAAAATTAAACAAAATATGTTGCATTATTTTTTTATAGACTCAGCTTCTAAAATCGAATTATCCAGATATGAGCGTAAAAGTTTAAAATTAAAAAAAAAATAGAAAAACTAACCTGCCGGTATACAGACTTTCCATTTTACTTTATCATATTGTTATAAGCAATTTTTTTCAAATCCAGGAACATTGCGCATCATGGTCAAAAATAATAATAATGCTATAAAAGTTAGTCGCCAAAAAAAAAACTTAGTATCAAAATTTTCCAATTTCCTTTGGCCATCTTTTGCACTGCTATGTCCTGAACCAAGATCCAAAAAAAATTAAATAAAATATGTTGCATTATTTTTTTATGGACTCAGCCTCTAAATCGAATTATCCAGATATGAGCGTAAAAGTTTAAAATTAAAAAAAAAATAGAAAAACCAACTTGCCGGTATACAGACTTTCCATTTTACTTTATCATATTGTTATAAACATTAAGCAAGTTTTTTCAAATCCAGTAACATTGCGTATCATGGTCAAAAATAATAATAATGATATAAAAGTTCGGCCAACTGGTGCACTGATATGTTCTGAACCAAGATCCACAAAAAAATTAAACAAAATATGTTGCATTATCTTTTTATGGACTCAGCCTCTAAAATCGAATTATTCAGATATGAGCGTAAAAGTATAAAATTTAAAAAAAAAATAGAAAAAACAACTTGCCGGTATACAGACTTTCCATTTTACTTTATCATATTGTTATAAACATTAGGCAATTATTTTCAAATCCAGGAACATTGCCCATCATGGTCAAAAATTATAATTTACGTTACAACATATATTATACAAAAACGCCTATAAAAATTATAATTTTTTTTTTTAGATATATATATATATATATATTATGATCGACAAGACATTAATAAAGAATTCTTCAAAATTTGGATTTTATTGGTCACCCCAATTGATCAGTACAGACCCGCAAACAATCTGCCGTGCGCGCGGACCCACGGCGCCGCGCGGTATAGAGGCTGGAATCATAGGGGATAAGTTCACTCCGGTTTATATTTTTCCATTCGGTCTACCATCCAATTCAATATTTCAAATAATTTGTTGTATGGACGAGACAATTTAGATTGTCTCGCATCTTGACTAACTTTTGAGTCAAGAAATTGTCTTGTCTAAAACGACCTTAAATTTCAGAGCTAACAACAAAGTGATTTAATGAAATTCTAGGCTATTCCTTTGCTAAAACCTCAAAATAATTTCACAATTCGCGCCATGACAAGCCTTACAGCCGGCCATACACGTTCCGGTATACCGGAGAGGTAAACCTGTCGGTTTTCCTCTCCGGTTTGCCTGCACAGTCCCTGGAGCCAGCCATAAACGTTGCGCTATACCGGAGAAGTATGCCTGCACAGGTAAACCGGAGCGTGTGTGTGGACAAGTTTCGGTAAACCTGCACAGGCGTAGTGACCTGTACAAGCGACCGGAGAAGAATCAAAATTCGATTCTTTCTACCCGCAGGCGAGTGCTTCTTCGGCTTTACCGCCAAAACAGTACACTTTTAATAACAATATTTTTTCGGAATTTTATTTGGAATTAAAAAACCTACAAAATGAGGCTAAACACGACTTTCTATCATGAAATAAATGTTTTCAAATTTCAATGTTTGGTTTCGGTTTTCCGGTTTAACTTAAAATAATCTCGACATTATTCCCGAAACTACTATATACTATATTTTTGTTACAAAACGACAAATATGTAACCCAGTACCGTTTACCCGTCTGTATGTGTGCAAGGCAATGTGCAGATATACCGGAGAGGAAAACCGATAGGTTTACCCTCTCCGGTTGACCGGAACGTGTATGACCGGCTGATCCTTTTCCGGTCACCTGTACAGGTCACTAAGCCTGTACAGGTCACTAAGCCTGTACAGGTCATTAAGCCTGTACAGGTCATTAAGCATGTACAGGTCACTAAGCCTGTACAGGTCACTAAGCATGTACAGGTCACTAAGACTGTACAGGTCACTAAGCCTGTACAGGTCACTAAGCCTGTACAGGTCACTAAGCCTGTACAGGTCACTAAGCCTGTACAGGTCACTAAGCCTGTGCAGATTTATCGAATTTGTCCTCACACATGGTCCGGTTTATCGATACAGGTCTTTGCGCATTTAAACCTCTCCAGTATACCGGAACGTGTATGGCCGGCTTTAGGTTGGGAAACATTAAGGCGTGTCCAGCCAATGCGAATAAAAAAATGATAAATTCTTTATTCCATTTTTCAATACAACTTAAAAAATATATACTTATCGCATCATATTAAGATCCGTGAAATTTTTAATTGCAATATACGCTGTTGTCGGTTTTCCTTTATGAAATCTACTATTCCGCGTGAAAATTTTCAATTAGGATCTATTTTAACGAAAACAGTTTAATGTGCTCATTAAAACTAACGTACTGGTGTTTAAATACGCTGCAGCACGGCAACAAGTACTCTCGAATTATGTCGGGCTAAATAATCTCATTAAGTCGTTTAAATGACTGCGCCCGATGCCGTCATCCAATTACTTTTTCAGACGACTTTTCAAGGTTAACCTTGGGCATGTATATACGCGGTCACCGGCAACAGTATGCCGTTTGGACTCGGTCCAAACACATGTAGATTGCAGGTAAACATTTCCTAGTTTCAAACGTAAATACGGGAATCCCTGCCAAATTGTGGGAATGATGATGTTTGAAAGAAATTTATAGCCCACAATTTTCAAACTATACTGACAATAGTGTGATTAAAATTTTTACTGCACCACATCGGTGTGTTAATAATAACAATAATAATAACATGTATTGATTTTGTTAAACCAATTTATTTACAGAAACAGAAGGCTAGAACAGAAGTTCCTGTATGTCAACCTCTATGGTTGCAATACAGGAACTTCTGTTCTAGCCTTCTGTTTCTGTAAACAAATTGGTGCCTTCTGTTTCTGTAAACAAATGGGTGCCTTCTGCTTCTGTAAACAGATTGGTGCCTTCTGTTTCTGCAAACAAATGGGTGCCTTCTGTTTCTGTAAACAAAATGGCTTAACAAGACCAATACATGTTATTATTATTGTTTTTATTAACTCGCCGATGTAGTGCAGTAAAAATTTTAATCACACTATTGTCAGGATAGTTTAAAAATGGTGGGTATTATTGTTATTATCAAGTTATATCATCTAGATTGTTTATACCAGTAGTTCTTAACCCGTGCTTCTCGAACTTGTTGCAAGTGCTCCGCAACTAAATTCTGCTTACAATTAGATAATAAATAAAAATATAAATTGCTAATATAAATAAACAATCTGAAAAATAAAATAAACAATGTTTAAATGAATTGTTTTTAAATAATTATATTATTATACCTATATAACATTTCTCTAAACTTAGTGAGTCACATTCCATAATTCCTGCCGACAGGCTATTGAAGAGGGATAAGCCATTGCACATAAGTTGTTTTCGAATGCGCTTTTCACTCTTAAGACATAAAAGTCTTGTCGGTTTCGGGTGTCGCTCATGTTTATATTGTAATGGAATTAACAATGTGATAAAGCTATTTTTTAGTATATGAACACAAGAACATATTTGTTTAATTATTGGATTGTTAAGGCGTCTACTTTGTGATAATTCATTTTAAACGATAAATAAAACGAGTTTTTACTTTGTTATTTTTATCACACTTCAGTTTCACTTTGCAATAGTTTCGGCTCGAAAATGCTTAGCTTAGCCGAAACTAGTTACAAAGTGTAACTGAAGTGTGATAAAGAACCAAGTAAAAAATCGTTTTATTTATCCTTTACATATTTTTTTGTTGGACACTTAGAATATTTAATGTTTTCAGCATTATATTGATTGCTATATACGAGGCGTGTTTTTTAATTAAGTACCGTTTTGATATTCCGCCGATTCAGCGCTGCGGTCGGTATTCCGCGCATGCGCGATGTGTACCTGCATCTATTGGCAAGGTTGAGACGCAATTACGGCAACACTGGTCCGTGATTACGTGTGTTAGCAAGCATTTAAAATGGCAATGCCGATTGAGAGTCCCGCCGACTTTGAAGTTCGGTATGCTATTCGTTTTCTGAGTGTAAAACGTTTAAAAGCGATCGAAATTCATCGTGAGATCTGTGCAGTTTACGGAGAAAACATTATGAGGGATGAAATGGTTAGAAAGTGGGTTCGAGCATTTATGCACAAATGTGCATGATTCGTTCGTCATCATCCGAACCTTATGAGCCATGGAATGGTTAGAAATTCCATTCCATGGCTCATAAGGTTTTCTCCGTAAACTTCACAGATCTCACGATGAATATCGATCGTTTTTAAGCCTTTTCACTTAGAAAACGAACAGACCGAACTTCACAGTCGGCGGGACTCTCAATCGGCATTGCCATTTTAAATGCTTGCTAACACACGTAATCACGGACCAATATTGCCGTAATTGCGTCTCAACCTTGCCAATAGATGCAGGTACACATCGCGCATGCGCGGAATACCGACCGCAGCGCTGAATCGGCGGAATATCAAAACGGTACTTAATTAAAAAACACGCCTCGTATTTATAGCATTTTAAAATAATTATTCGCATGGCCTTGTTTTGTTTTAGATAATATCAAATAAATGATTTTATTTTACGAATCCGAACTGCCCGATTCCCCGTAATCCAGCTTAAACCTTATCCAACATAATTGGTCAAGGAGTCCGTTCGAGAAGATAGATAGAGAGCCGATGATAAATATTTGTCGACCCGCTTTAGCCGCGCCAACTCACCCCTGACAGTTTTCGACCGGAATAAAAGAACTTAAATTATTCAAACTTTTATTCTGACAAATTGGAACACACACGCCAAAACAAAACAAACAAAAAAACGGTCTGCAATAAAGCGTAAATATTTATGCGCCCTCACTCGGTTGTCTCAAACTGACTGCGATGTGAAAACTTTCAAAATTAAATTTAGCTTGGAATTAGTGATTCCACGTAGATTCTTCTGTGATTCGCGAAACTTAAATTAATTTCCCCGCTTTGATTGTCTGGAATAAAGTGGCGGGAGGTTCGGCAAGTTCAAATGGTATATCATAATAAATTGAATAGGGGCTGGGTGTATTAAAAAGAGTTTGCTCGATTTTAAGTTAATTAATTCTTGTTTGAAGTTAGTTGGGAAGCGCGGAGTTGGGAGGTATTTGTACAGGTAATTATTTAATGCAGAATGTTCCGTTGACGGAAGTAAAAAAGACTGTTATTGCTTTTAAGTAGATAGTGAAAGAAAAACAAAAACGTTATCGTAAGATGTTAATAATTAAATGTACGCAATGTAATAAACTATATATAACCAAAAAATCACAGTTATGTATTTTGACTAATATAGTACATCTGAAAAAACTAAATCACACGGATATTTTGAAGTCTGGGGTCAAATACTACTTAGAAACGGTTACCAAAATGTCTTTTGACTAGTGCATAGGTTCTTAAACTGTGGTATATGTACCACTGATGGTACAGTACGTTGTTGCAGGGGGTACAATAGAAATGTCAAGAAATTTCTTATGTAGATCTTGATTATGTAAAAAATTTTAAACTAAATCTGTATTTTAGTGGTTCCGCCACATAGCATTAAACTATCTCTCTAGAGAAAAAGTTGCATTACTTTATCTAAGTAAGATTCGGGATTCGGGAGCGTGAAGGAAGCGTCTCCATTTTAAAAATTAAATTTGCGATCCTGTAATTTTTAAATCTTACCCTACATAGAATTCGGCAAAAATTACTCTACTCGTTTATACTACTTTATTCTAGTTATAGTCTTCGATTCAGCCTGAATTAAATATTAATTTACAATTAACATATTAACTGTGCGTTATTGGAATTGTACGCGGCAGAACGTCGCTGAAGTGTCTGTTCATTCTAATCAGCATCTAGGATAATTAAATTCTACTCCGAGCTGAAATCCTGCCAAAACGTTAATTGTACGGTTGATAAATGAGCATTGCAGCCAACACCAACAGCCCGTAAATCTATTTTTAACCGCGAAATTATAAATCGGGTGCCATTAATCTTCCCCCCTTGCAAACGTCAGACAACCTGTAGGGACGTTAGAACATTATACAACTAACAAATTGGTATTATTAAATATGTGATCAGTTGGTATAATGTAAAATGTGCTAACGATATATTGTTATTATAGTAATAATATGCTATAGAGTAGGGATTTTATGTATTTACATGTTGTATAATATTGAAATGACAAGACAGTCCTTTGATATCTTCACGAATGATATAGAAACAGATACAATAATCAACTATTTTATAAATATATACACATAGTACATATTTTTTAAATTTTAGGTTCTTGAGAATATATTTTCAAATGTGCGGTACAGTTATTATGTTTATTATTAAACCTGTGGCTCCACAGTAGGATCATAGAGCACGCTATGATTCTGTGGCTGGTAATTGTGAGCAAGGTCGCTAGTCTTGCCCCATCGTGTCACGTCTTTCGCTATATAGTTTTTCAGTGTTTTTCCACTCTTGTGTCTCGTTTGCTTGTGCCATCATATATATATATATATATATATATATATATATATATATATATATATATATATATATATATATCCTATATCATTCTGTTCCTTGTGTATCTTTCTCTTTCATATTTTTACCGGCAGTCCTTTCTTCCTTGCGTCTCCAATGTTGTGCTCAAATGCTCGTTTCGCTATTTCTCCTTTTCCTTTCCTTAGAGTGTATATAAGTGTATATGTGCAATAATCAATCTTCATGTTCTTCTTTTTATTTGTGTTTCTATAGAATCTTGGTTGCATCCATAGCTCTCACGTATTTGTGTAGGAACGTTTGCAGTCTTTTTTTGTTGACCACGACTTGCATCCATATTGTAAGGTTGGAAATTATAAACTCCGACAATCTCAATCGCAGTCTTGACTATTTAGAAATATGTTTTAAATATATATATATATATATATATATATATATATATATATATATATATATATATGTATATGTATATATATATATATATATATATATATATATATATATATATATTCAGAGCGTCCATAAAGTATGGAATAAATTTGCTAAAACCTGTATTTATGTAGTTTTACAACAATTGTGCGGACACGTCGATTTTAATTATTAAAATGCCAATTTTTTATGACAGTGTAAATTTTTTTTACCATCATCGATTTTATTGCGAATTCTGAAAGAGATTATTTTTTTGTGATAGGCGGCGTATATTATGGTATAGGTCACATAAGGAAATTTCTGAGAAAAATAATTTCAATGTTAGAGCGAAAAAAAACACAAAACCCGAAATAATATGTAATTAACCAATAGAAAAGCTAAAGTAAATGCTCAAACTGTGCACCATTTACAGTTTGACAATGAGCTAATTGAAGAACAAAAACATTTTCAACATTTTCAATAATATCTGGAGATATAACGAGAATTTAATGGATTATTATTAGTATAATGTATATTCATTGCTTAATTGCGATAGTTTTTAGAATAGATAATTCAATATTAATAACTTTCTGCATGCGAAAATTTGAATTCGGCTAGTGTAAATGTAAGTTTATGGTCTCATATTTACTATACAAGTTGGCAATTTATTTTTAAAGGTCGAGGACGCTCCTTTTGAACAAAATAATATATAACCCTGTTAGCGTACAAGAATCTTTTCACATTGCAAGATCAAAAAGAGAACATATTCCAGAGGTGCCCGTGTCTCGAGTGTTTCATTTCAATCTCGAGGAGTTTTCATTGCACAAGAGCTCTCTTATAGTGTCACAGTTGTTACCAATTGAGATCTGTATTATATGAAAGGACAAAACTAATTGACTATTATATATAAAGCAAACGTAATTCAACGTATCCGAGTTTTAATCACCAAAATCTCCATATTATATTTACAATAAAAGTAGCCTCCTTTAAGGGAAGCCTAATTTCATGCGATTTAATAAATTCTAATCCGTCCAGCCTACATTTTCTGATTAAATTTCCAACATATTCTATACCGCATATATGTGAAGTCCATCAAGTTCGCATTGAATACATAATCCCGGAAAATTAAATTTAAACGACGCGTTTTATTCTACAACCTCCCAGGGTTGAATTTCCCCAACGGTCTATTCATTTTTACAGCCGGCCCAATTATCTCAATGGTACGCAAATATTTTATACCGAAAACCGGCGCGTTAAAAACTAATGTCGTCACGAGTTCCTGAATTAAAAGGCACCGAACTAATTTTCTAAAAAAAAAATAATTGCTAATTACATTTTACCCAAGAAATAAATATAGCACATCACATTGTGCAGGAGTTAAAATTGAAGTATTTATTATTATTTCTAGAGGTGGATTTATAGATAAGTAAAGGGTAGAAGGTGGCGCTGGAATTTTGAAAGTTATGATAGTTTGATGACGAACAATTGTTGCTTAAAACATGTGGTAGTGGCAGATCATAAAGACACCTTACACGATCAATATTACTGTCTATATTTTAGAATAATGACATGTTCAGTTCATTATTCTAAAATATTGCCAGTATTATTCATCGTGTAAGGTATATTAATGATGTAATGAAGAGAATACTGATTTTTACCTGGATAATTGATTACTTGATAAATATAAAAGGAGGATTAAAGCAAATATTGACAGTAGTAGTATTGACAGTATTATTGACCGTGTAAGGTGCCTTATAAAGGCACCTTACAAGATCAATATTACTGTCAATATTTTAGAATAATGATAGTATTACTGTACGATAATATGTTTAAAATGTTCATTATTCTAAAATGTTGCCAGTATTACTCATCGTGTAAGGTATAGTAATGATGTAATGAAGAGAATACTGATCTTTATCCGGATAATTGATTACTTGATAAATTGATTGATTGAAGCAAATACTGACAGTACTAGGATTGACAGTATTATTGACCGTGCAAGGTGCCTTATACGGCTACGGCTACAACTACCACATTTTTAAGCAAAAATTGTTCGTTGTCAAACTGACATATATATATATATATATATATATATATATATATATATATATATTATCAATTGCCTTTTACCTTTCGGTGTAGGCTATTACATTAACATTATTATAGTTTACAATTACTGTTGTAAATTCTTTCCACTCCTTTCTGTTCTTTGCCAGTTCTCTTGCTTGCTTTACTGTTTTTCCTTTCTTGATTATTATGTCCTCTATTATGTTGTCCCACTCTTTTCTTGGTCTACCTCTTCTTCTTTTATTTTCAGTTCTTGCTTCCCATACCTGTTTTGTTTTATTCTTTTTGTCCATCCTAATTAAATGACCCCACCAGTTTAGTTGTTTCTTTTCTATATACTTATCTACAGCTTCAATTCCCAGTTCTTCTCTGATGTCCTCATTTCTTATTCTGTCTCTTCTCGTAACTTGTTTTACTCCTCTGAGATATTTCATTTCCATTGCCTGTATTCTACTTTTGTCCCTCTTCGTTAGCTTCCACGTCTCGCTTCCATATGTCAATATAGGTCTATATATGCTTTTATATATATATATATATATATATATATATATATATGTTATTTTTGTCCTTCTGCTGATCTCTTTCTTGTTAATCAGTATATTGCTCAATGCGTGGTATGTTTTAGCTGTGTTGTTTATTCTGTTACTAAGTTCGCCTTTTTTCCGTCTTCTGTCAGTGCTACTCCCAGGTATTTGAATTCTTCTACTTGTTCCATTGTGTGTTGTTTTATCTTTATATTTATTTGTTCTTTCCGGTTTCCTATTACCATCACTTTTGTTTTGTTATAGTTCATTTTCAAGTTATACTTTTCTAGGTGTCTGTTCCATACACTAAGGTTGTGCTGCAGATTACCTTTATTTTCTGCTATCACTACTACATCATCAGCGAATGCTCCTTCCGATATTTTTACAACTTGCATGTTTTTGTACCCTACGTTTGCTTTTTTGGTTTCTGGTTTCATGCTCTTCATTATTTCATCCATGTATATGTTAAATAATGTAGGACTGAGCCCGCCTCCTTGTCTTAGTCCAATGGGTGCCTGAAATATTCTTGATGTTTGTCCCTTGTGTATTATTTCATTGGTGTTGTTGTTGTATATGTTTTGTATTAATTCGACTGTCTTTCTTTCTACACCTCTCTCTTCCAGGATTTTCCATAATTTATTTCTTGGTATCATGTCGAATGCTTTTTCCAAGTCGATGAATCCTAGGTATGTGTTTTTATTATTTGCAATTCTTTTTTCTGTGATTTGTTTTATCGTGAAAATGTTGTTCTGTGTGGATCTTCCTTTCCTAAATCCACATTGCGATTCTTCTAGCGTCTGCTCTATTTTTGCTAGTATTCTTTTGTTAATTGTTTTTTCTAAGATCTTCATACCTATGCTTATGAGTGTTATACCCCTATAGTTTGAACATTTTGTCTTATCGCCTTTCTTGTGTATCGGTACGATTAACGATACTTGCCAATCTCTGGATATTTTATTCGTCCTCCATATTTCGTTTATTAATTTTAGTAGTATTTCATTACCTGCAGGTCCCATATGTTTAATCATTTCCGTTGTGATCTGGTCTTGTCCTGGTGATTTCCCTATTTTCATTTCCCTGATTATCTCTAGTATTTCTTTTCCATTGATCATCTCTATATCTTCTTCCGAGTCGTTCTGGTCTCTTGTCTTCTGTTCGTTTCCACCATTTTGTGATAGTAAGTCTTCAAAATATTCTTTCTATCTTTCCAGTATTTTTTCGTTGTCCTTCAGCAATATTCCCTGATTGTCTTGTACATAATTTACTTCTTGTCCTTTTTCTTTTCTGTTTAGTTTTAGTGTTTTATAGAATAATTTTTGGTTTTCCTTTGCATTTTTTTCCATTGTCTCTCCGAACTTTTCCCATTCCCTGCTCTTTGCTATTCTGACCTTATCTTTTACTATTTTCCTCTTTAAACTGTATTCTTCATAGTTTTTACTATTTTTGTCATTTAGGTATATTTGTCATGCTTTTTTCTTTTCCTTTATTTTCTCTCTTATGTCCTGCGACCACCATGCTGTCTGCTGCTTCTTGTTTGTGTTTTGCTTTGTCCAACATGTCTCTTGTGCTGTCTCCAGTATATTTTTCTTTAATTTATTCCACATTTCCTCTACTTCTTGTCTATAGTTGCCCTTTACTAATTTCTCCTCTATTTTCTCTTTATAGATTTTTGCTATTTCTTTTTCCCTTAGTTTGTATGTTCTTACCTTGTTGTAGTTTATTGCTATATTTGGTCTCTGCTTTTTTTTATCGCTATCTTGGTAGTCTTCCTGTATTTTCGTCTCTACTAGATAGTGATCACTTCCAATTTCGTAACTTCTCTTTACTCTTGTGTCTATTATTTTGCTCCTTTTCCCTTGTTCTGCTAGTACATAGTCTATTATAGATTTTTCGTTCCTGCTTATCACTTCCCTGGTGTATTTGTGTATGTCCTTGTGTTTGAATAGTGTATTCGTTATTACTAGATTATTCATTCTACAATAATCTAGCATTTTCTTACCATTTTCGTTGAGTACGCCTTCTCCATATCTTCCTCTCATCGCGTCATTATCTTTTACTTCGTTGCCAATTCTGCTGTTGAAGTCTCCCGCCACGTACACTTCTCCTTTGGCTTTTTCTGTTGTTTCGTTGAGTTGCTCCCAGAATGTTTCTTTGTTGCACGCAGTATCATCTTCGTTTGGTCCATACACTGCTATGATAGTTTTATGGTAGCCGCTTCTTTGATCTCTAACTTCGATCGTCAAACTGACATAACTATCAAAATTCAATGCTTATGGCATGGCGCTAACATGCAGAAAAAAAACTTTATCTTTTTATAACCATAAGTGGGGGTGTAAGTTTGTAAAAATGAAAATAAATCATAATACATTTAAAATTCTTTATTGCGAACAACAAAAGTGTTATTTGTAAATGAACATTTAATAACTGAATATTTGATCGTATTAACCAAATTCAAACTAAAAAGTGTGATGAATGTGCCTGTTTGTTCTTACAAATCAAATTAAAATTTAGAGAAACAGTTTCTCCAGTTAACTTAAGTCCGAGGTTATATCTAAACGACAGAAGTTGGTTTTCATTGGTACTAAAGAATAAATAAAAAAATATAACCTGAGAAAACGTAATTATGCACAGGTCTGGGGTCCGGGGTCAAATACTACTTAGAAACAGTTACCAAAATGTCTTTTGAGTAGTGTATAGGTTATCAAACTGTGGTATATGTACTACTGATGGTACAGTACATTGTTGCAGGGGTACAATAGAAATTTCAAGAAATTTCTTATGTAGAGCTTGATTTTGTAAAAAAAATGTAAACTAAATCTGTAGTTTTGTGGTTCCGCCACATAGCGTTAAACTATCTTTCTAGAGAAAAATTGGACTACTTTATCTAAGTAAGACTAGAAATTTTCTGGCATCCAGCACTGATCATGAAGGAAGCGTCTCTATTTTTAGCCGAGGTTATATCCAAACGACTTCTGTAGTTTTTTCATTGCTACTAAAGAATAAAGATATATATATATATATATATATATATATATATATATATATATATATATATATATATATATATATATATATATATATATATATCTGAGAAAACGTAATTATGCACAAGCTTGCACACCAGGGGCAAAAATAACGTTATGCATTTTGTAATAATAACTAAGTGAGGATAATAAATCTGTAGTCTTACAAATTTTATTCTGTTTATATAATTTGTAAAAATAAATACCCTAATAACTAAGACTTATTCTTACAAAATACATAAAGTTTTTTTTTCACCAATCGCACAATTAAATGTTATCAGTTTCTATTCTTTTTATACTGTAATTCACGGGTTTTACCTGTTATTTAATTCCTGGCTTTCTAAATTCCCAACGCCTGGTTTCTTCAACTAATCTTAATAATATGACGGGCTTAAAGCGTTGCACCAAACAAAAATCAGATCTTAAAACGATAAGACATCCTTACATTGTAAGACTAAGTAAGATCTACATATGCCAGCATTGGCAACTCCTCACCCGCCAGTTCGCACGCAAAATTGACTGATGAACAGCCTTAAAGGGAGGGTTCACAATGGGCCCATTTTGAGGCCTAAGTGTCTATAGCTCCAGTCAACTATCCAGATCCAGACTATCCAGAAGATCTATATATGTTTGGTGCAACAGAATAAAAATTTAAGACGTGATTATATATAAGACGAGCTTTAAGATTCGTTGGAGAAATATTAACATTTTATATGAATTATTTACATAAAATATAGCAGAAATGCACCATTATTGTTCTATTTTAGTTTCTTCGTAGTAGCGAGGGCATTATGTGCAAGAAAATTAAAAACGCCGTCGGCAGAATTTAATTGCTTCTACAGATAATGAAAAGCTGGAGCTTAGAGATATTTACGTAAGCGCGGTGCTTTATTTATGTCAGTTGAATGAAATTGATATAACGATATTATGAAATATTATAAAATTGCCTGCCAATCCTCGAATGTTTTTTCAAATATTTATGTGCACCTGTGACAGGCGGAAAAGCCTCACGGCTGATAGAAGTTCATTTTATATATCGGTTAGAATGAAAATTTAAAACCAAATGTATGCAAGTGCGAAACTTTTGTAGCGTCATTTCTAGTTATCACATGTTAAATATGTTAAATATGTTAAATATATTATATATTAGCCACAGTTGTAATTATAATTATTATATGTGTTTTGTAGTATGCGAAAGTTTGGACCTACAGCTATATTAATGTGGAATATGAATGCTTTTGTATTATGCGAATAAGTTAAACTCTTTACTGTTTATACATGTGGTTTGGTTTTAATGGACGACGCCAAGCGCTGGTAGCCGCAGGAACATATCTAATGAATACCGACATTCTTTTGATAATGGTAACTACATTTCAGAATTCTTTTTCTTTGTTTTGGATTATAAGAAGAGAGTGATTGTGATTTTCTTAACACAGTTTATATTAATAGTAATGTAAATTCTCGTACAAAATGTAAATTATTGGGGGGTGTGCTAACAAATCGTCGGCATGTATTAATTTTCATTATATCCGAAAATAATAAAAATAAATTTGTTGCCTCAGTGGTCGAGTTAATGCAAATTAATGTAATGCCATTTTTTTAAATTGTAGAAGCAACATGGTATATATGGTACCGGTGTGCCTTAAATATGTAAATTGTTTTTAAATTAGTACAAATGTACAGTGCTGGTAAGTCACGCAAAACCGCATTTAATGCTACTAGACAAAGTAAAATTACCTATAGTAAGTATAGCTAATCGCTATTTCAAATCTAATTATGTTCAAGACTGTATGAATGATTTTATTGAGCCAACATGGAAAGATTGAATTATTATTATTATATAATACAATAATAAAAAAAACTTCTATCTTTATAGAATATCAGCCGTGAGGCTTTTCCGCCGGTCAAGGAGTTTAATCACCCGGCATTTATCTTAACTTCACAGATCTATTATAATAAATTGAAATTTACTGTGTAATTGATTGTAATAGTTTTACACACTTAGCTGTACTATTATGTCAAAATCAATATGTAATATTTAAATGTATATATATATATATATATATATATATATATATATATATATATATATATCATATTGATTTTGACATTATAGTACTTTTTTATTATATTATTAGTATTAGCATGAATAAACCTATGCACACTTTATTTAGAATGAATGTTATGTCATACATAACGCATATTTAAATCTAAAAGTTTCTCAATACATATATTTTGTTAAATTTGTTAATAATAAACTTGTTTATTGTAAAACAAAATAAACACACATATGTACAAAAATGTAAAAAATGGATTATGATACTTTAAAGACATAAAACCAAAGAAGATTTCATAACCATTAATATAGAATCTGCTTGAAATAACATGCCGACAAACACGTATAAATATCGAATCTATACGCAGAAAAGCTCACTTCAAACGTCTCATAAACAACGTTTATCTATCTTCCCGCAAAACCAAAATCTAATAACCAATGTAGGTTAATGTGTTTACAATATACCCGACCGGCATAAACGGAATATCTGAAAAATCCTTCCGTTCCATGAAAATTAGATAATGAAAATAATATTTACAGCGTGCATTCTCAGTTCGCAGTATTATCCTGTTTAAAATTCGCATACATTTACGAACTTAACTCGCACAGCTTAAACTGCTGAATGGGCAAACTCGTCTACTTTACGACTCTATCGATCTAGGAGGTGTAATGTGATATATCAACATTATCTTTAATAGTAATCATCGTTGTAAAATCGGATAGTATCACCGGCGAGCGTTCGTTTTGATTACAGTTTATTGCATGGGGCATTAAGAGGTTGTAATATAGTTTATATTGACCTGATTTTCGCTGCTGAGTAGTTTGAGCTGGTCGTTGATGAGGCTGTACTTGGCTGACTCTTCTTTGCGCAGAGCCCGTTCCTTTTTGAGTTCGGGACTCCAGAAGGTCTTGATGGAATGCATGGAAGATCCGAGCTTTTGGTTCGTCAGTTCGAGCTCCTTCTTTAAATTCCCGAGTTCGCGTTGCAGGTCGGAGTTTTGGTGCTGCAGCTCGCCGAGGAACGGCTGATGCGAGGTAGGAGATTGCCGGGCCGATCTCGAGCTATAGGGTTCCTCGTCGAAGTAGAGGGACCGTTCGAGCGAGCGGTCCCTCCGGTCGCGGATCGGCAGGAATTCGCGATCATGGTCCACGGTGGCCCCGCGGTCCAGCGATTGGTACCGTACGGACATTGGGTTCGTTGGTCGGGTAGCGCTGCGGGAACGATGGTGACCGGGACCCACGGCGAGAGGTCTTCCGCGTTCTTCGAGCATCGGACTTCCTAGGTCTTCGTCGCGGTAGTAATGGTAACCGTAACCGTGGTCAGGCGAATTGTTGCCGGATCGCGTCTGGCGCAGCGGCTTGCGCCCTATCGGACTACCACCAGGATACACCCGGCTGGGGGACCGGTCCACGGTGGGCAATCTCACGCCCCGCGGGGACCGGCTGCCCCCCACATACGCGTCTCGGGACATCTCATGACATGACACACACTATACTGAAGATGTCGGCCGAACTGCTGATCAATGAACGGGTGTAGCGTAATTATGCGCGCGCACCCCACGATACTCCTACACGCATCTACACCCCCGCATGTTCAGATATCCAGGGTTATACTGTTCATAATTAGGGTTTAAAACACGGACCGACGCCAGCAGCATCACCCCCGCGAACGCCGCACTACACCTGCACCCAGCCCATGGGGACTTTCATAGATAAAACTCTGTTTTTACACACATTTCTATTATTAAACGGACTATTCTGGCCCTAAATGCGGCGCAAGAGCGCTGAAGAGCTCTTGAATTGGGTCAGGCCAAGTGGGAAAGCCTTGATATTTAAATAACGCGTCCAGATTCCTGCGCTCGCGGCTGTTCCCGGAACTATAACTTCGGGGGAACGGCTGGAGCGCAACTGGCGGTTACAATTTCCTGCAGGAAAAATATTGTACACGCTTAATATTTCTCTTTTGACTATTACATATACATTGTATTATTTTATATGATAACAATTCAACACAACTGAACAAGTTAAAAAAAAATAATGTTTAAACCACGACAAAATTCACTGGAGGTACATAACATTACATCGGAAAGCTTTCTAGAAATAAAAGCTATCCAAATTTGCAATTTAGATTGGTTGTAGTTAAAAATTTATTTACCCGGAACTTTCACCAATATTTTCTATTATTTATAGATACTACTAGCCTACACTACACTTTTTGCATACAGCATCCACAAATCAAGTTTCTTAACAAATTCTTTAACTTTGTCATCGGTATCTCACATAGTTATTGCGGGTCCTTGTAATTGTAGATTTAATTAATTTAATTTTGAAAACATATCATGTGATATAGTTGCACAGATTATGTGGCAGTTATCTCTCTACGTATATAGACACAAATAATGATGAATACCATATCTAGTTTATATCCCAGAAGAGATACAGATTTTTAAATTCTTAAAAAGATTGTCATCCGTCCGCATTTCCCCGGATTATGTGGCAGTTATCTCTCTACGTATATAGACACAAATAATGATGAATACCATATCTAGTTTATATCCCTGAAGAGGTAGAGCTTTTTAAATTCGGAAAAAGATCAATATTTCTGGCAGTAAACATGAAGCACACCACTATCCGGTTTTACCTCAACCACTCTTGCTCATCCTATTGAAACCACCGAGCTGAAGCGAATTCAACAAACAATAGGGCTAGGACATAGGTGGATGTTATATTATTTCAACCACTCAAAATCAAACGGGTTTTTCCTCAACTACTATTACTTCTCGTATAGAAATCACCGAGCTGAAGCGAATGCAATCAAAAATAGAATCAGGTGAAAATACATCAACCATCTAAAATTTAGCCGATTTTTCTTCAACCACTATTGCTCACTCTATATAAACCACCGAGTATAAATATTTCAACTGATTTAATAATGATCCAACTATGGTTTTTTTTTAAATCGGAATTTTACTGTTTCTGCAAAGATATCTTTAACTCAGCTAATCACTGTGTAAGATATAATTTTTTCAACCAATTTTATTAACATTATATGGCTAGTTAATAAAATTGTTTAAAAATATGATGAGTGATGCTGAGTAAGTGAGTTAAAGATATCTTTGCAGATACAGTAAAAGTCCAATTGAAAACTTTTTGAAACAATTGAAAAAATATCTTTGATCATTATTAAATCAGTTGATATATTTATACTCGGTAGTTTCTATACCGTGAGCAATAGTTTAACAGTACATGGCTAGTTAATAAAATGAGAAATGTCATATTTGTAATTTTTGGGTTTAACAACCCAAAAAGTCTAGGAATGGTTGAGATACATATTTCATACTTTACAAGGTCTAAATATGACTATTTGTGAACTTATTGCGTAGTACTTTTATCAAATTTTGAAAACTACAAACAGAGTTATAGTACTTTTTGTCCGCCAACGAATATCAGATTAGAATTATTTTTATTTAACAACCCAAAAAAAGCTATGATCAGTTCAGATACACATTTCATACTTTGTAGGGGCTAAGTATGACTATTTGTAAGTATATTCAGTGTAATTTTATAATATTTTGAAAACTATAAACACAGTTATGGTCAAAAGTACCATAACTGTGTTTGTAGTTTTCAAAATATTATAAATCTCCGGACCAATGTCAGAATTATTATTTTTTAGTTTAACAACCCAAAATACTACGAATAGTTGAAGTATATATTTTATACTTTGTAGAGTCTACTTATTATTAATTATTTGTGGATACATTCAGAATACTTTGATAAAATTTGTAATCTCAATAGCAGATTTATGTTACTTTTTGTACCCTAACTAATGTCAAATTTGTAATTTATAAGTTTATCATGCCAAAATTACTTCGAGTAGTTGAGATACATATTGAAAAATGATATCTTACACAGTGAGTTAAAGATATCGTTGCAGATACAGAACAAGTCCAATTGAAAAAACAATATCCTTGATCATTATTAAATCAGTTGAAATATTTATACTCAGTTTATATTTTCTATGCGGTGAAAAATAGTGCTTTAACATTATATGGCTAGTTACATCATTGAACCATCTTGAAATTATGTAGCAGTTTTACAAGGTGTAATATTACTGGGAGATTTGGAGTTTTGTATAAATTGTTGTTACCATCAATAATTGAGGTGAATAAATAACGCCCGGTTTCTCCAACGAATCTTAACTAGTTTAAGACCGTCTTAATAATAAGACGGTCTTAAATCGTTGCACCAATCAAAAATCGGATCTTAAAACGATAAGATGGTCTTACATTCTAAGACTAAGTAAGATCTACATATGTTTGGTACAACACAATAAAAATGAGACGCGGTTATATATAAGACGAGCTTTAAGATTCGTTGGAGAAACCGGGCGTAAACGTCTTATTCTAGGACAGATATACAAAAATTCGAGTATCTAATGTTAAAACATTTAATGATAAACATAATGATAACATTGCCTGTAAAAAAATAATGAGAATTTATTAAGAATATTTTTCATTTGACTTTCCATCATCAATTGAAAAATTTAACTAATTTTAGTTAAATAAATATCTTGATGTCGGTGCGCCATTTATATTCCGGTGCAGAGCAATTTAGTCCTTTTAAGGATTTACTATAGGCAACCAAACTATCTAATGTACTGAGAAAATAAGAATAACTTATATTAAGATTTTATCATAGAAACTGAATATAAATCTGTGACTATTTGCCAAAAACTGATATATTTATTTCAAATGAATCGATAGTTTGAAGAAAGGAACAAACGCCAAAATAATTATAAAATTATATTAAATAATAATAATTAAATTCCAACAACCTGTAATATATTTAGCCAATAAAACAACGGAATATGTTTACTGCATTACCAAATTTAATAATGTTATTAATATTCAAAACTAATTTACTACTTTTATTTAGCAGAATATATGGTAATTTAAAGTTAAGTAGAATAATTGAATCGGTAGTTTGAAGAAGGAAACGAATCCAAATTTTAAATTTGTGGGAAATTGAAGGAAACTTACATGAATTCTAGCTCGTAAGTCTCCTTCAATTTCCCATAAATTTATTATTTGGATTCGTTCCTTTCTTCTACCGATTCAATTATTCTACTTAACTTTAAATTACCACATTAGCTGTTATCGTTGATTGAAGTATTTATTTCAATCAACGCTGTTATGTAAAAGAAATATTATTTTCATATGGAAATGAATGTCGGGTATTAAAATTCCAAATTAATACTAATAAATAATAATAATAATAAAACATTTGAATTTATGGAGGATTTATGGAAAAAGTTAACATTTCTACTACCAAAAAGCCACAAAAATAATATTTCATATAACTTTAGTTATACTTGATGGTAGTTGTTAGTATTTGCGGTAAGCCGATTGAGAAATTCTACAATTTTTACTTATAAGATCTTTAACATACTATAGTATCTGGATAGTTGGCTGGAGGGTAGCATAGCTACAGACACTTAGGCCTCAAAATGGGTCCATTGTCAAAACATACTATAGTATAGAATAGATTCTTTCAAAAACTAACAAAATAATGGAGAGTACCCAGCTCAGTGGCCGAGTGGTTAGAGGCGTCGTCTGTCTTGTACTGAGCACTGGGGAGCCTGAGTTCGATCCCCAGCGGGGAGCGAATTTTCGCGAATCACCTTTCACAGTTTTTGAGAGGTTTTCTGTGAAGTTAAGGTAAATACCGGGTGATTAAACTCCTCTGAGCTTCTCCCTTGACCGGCGGAAAAGCCTCACGGCTGATAGCCCTATAAAGATAGAAGTTTTTCAATTGAGAATAATCCAATACTCTATAAAATAAATTAATTTTAAAAAATACAGCCAATTCTCAAACTCAATTTGTTTAAAGGAATATTCTCACTGATATTGTTTTTATCTCGAATTTGGTGTATCCTGTCATTGACAAAAAACACCATCATGAAAATGTTAATTTCATATATAAAATAAACTAAGGAATATACTATAATCCTATAGTATGGTTGAAGATAATATTCCTTTATCTTCTTATTTTACGTAGGCAAATAGAATTTTTTCATCAATATGACCCCGAATGGTTGTAGTTTCATCTTTTCCTTAGCTGTCCTGGAGAACTCACGTCTTTGGTTGGGCCCATGTATATTTATAGATGTCCTTGTGCCGAAAGAAGCCATTCATTATTGTTATGGACAATTGTTAATCTGTGTCTACTAAAAAAATGATAGCTACTTTCATTTTATAGAAATCTCCTCTCCCAAATAAAACAAACACAAGTACGAAGCAAAGTTTAATTTTTATTAGCCTCAATAATCTTCTAATAAATAATCACATTATGTATTAATAAAATTAAAATTGTCACAAGTATAAGCATTAAAAAAATGTACAAAATTCAGTTATTTTAAAAATTACTATACACTACTAAAAACTACGCATGTTGGACATTACAAAAACTTTACACACAAAATATTTCGCTACATTATCCTAGGTATAAAATTGTCTTTAGGTTCCTAGTGAGTATTACAAACAACTATAACGTAACGTCGCCGCACAAAATTTTAATAAATTACTACCTATTGGTCCACAATTTTATTTACATGTGTATTCTTCAGTTCTTTCGCTACAAGTATCACAATCCACGTAACAGCACCAGTGGAATTTGCAGCGGCACTGCCACTGTCTGGTGTATTGGTGCGTGTTGTATCCGCGACCACAGCACATCACTTCGCATCCATCTGTACCTATAATCAAACATAAATATTTAAACAATATAAATATAAAACTAACGTGGATTATATAGAGTTTGTCATATATTTTAAAATGTATAGGCATCGAATTAGAAATTCCAAAATCCACTTTTCCAAACAAAAGTTATCATTTCATATACGTATGAAATGATAACAATGTTTATTTCATCTTTTTATATAGCACTGAGATCAAATTATTTATCTAGTGCGCAAAAGTTACAGTAGTAGTAGTAGTTACTATAGTTGTTCCATTCACGTAACTGGCTAGCGACCTATTGGTCGTTTTGCCCTGTTTTATTATATGTGTATGTGCAGAGCCGTATCTAGGAACAAATCAGGTGGAGGATCGACCTACTGGTCCTTTTGCCGTGTTTTATTATATGTGTATGTGCAGAGCCGTATCTAGGAACAAATCAGGTGGAGGATCGACCTACTGGTCCTTGTGTCGTGTTTTATTATATGTGTATGTGCAGAGCCGTATCTAGGAACAAATCAGGTGGGGGATCGACCTACTGGTCCTTTTGCGGTGTTTTATTATATGTGTATGTGCAGAGCCATATCAAGGAACAAATCAGGTGGGGGATCGACCAACAGGCCCTTTTGCCTTGTTTTATTATATGTGTATGTGCAGGGCCGAATCTAGGAAAAAATCAGATGGGGGATATTTTAAAGAATCAGAATGATTTGTATTTATTATGAATGAGAAAGAAAAAACTTTACTTACAAAACATTAACATTTCAGAAGGGTTTAAACCCCCCCTCAGATACGGCCCTATGTATGTGAGTGTAAGGACTTGCTATTTTATAAATCGTCCTCGAGTAAAAATTATATTTTTATACCAAATACATTAAAAAAAGCGCAAGTATATTTTTAACTCTGCCTGCAGTACTGCTGGGTGGATTGAGCAGTACTGTTGCCGGTCCCAAGCCCGGATAAAAGAGGAGGGTTGGAGGGTTAGACTAGCAACCTACCCCTGTAAAAAGACAACCAGACTCAAAATACTGGTCAGAAATAAGTATGTAGGAAATAAATGTCCGTTACGCAAAAAAAGGACGAAACAATTCCAATTCAATTTTATTCAAGGCTATTTCGTGGTAATTTCTTTTCTATATTATCAATTAATTTTTATAAAAAAAACACTAGCTGTGAGGCTTTTCTGCCGGTCAAGGGAGAAGCTCAGAGGAGTTTAATCACCCGGTATTTACCTTAACTTCACAGAAAACCTCTGAAAAACTGTGAAAGGTGATTCGCGAAAATTCGCTCCCCGCTGGGCTTAGTACGAGACAGACAACGCCTTGTGGCCGAGTGGTTGGCCACAGAGCTGGGTTAATTTTTACATTAAATGAAAATCAAATAAATACGAATAAGTTGTTACCTCTAGATGTTCTGTTGCAAGTGCGTCCAACTGTCCCTAAAGACCCAGCCGATAGGTCCCGTTCGCAATAATTCGGCGACATTTGCAGAAAAACCAAATCAGCATTTTTGGGCGGCTTCTTACCCGGCACCTTCCCCTTCTTAAGCACTAAACTTTGTTTCTTTGGTTTCTTCTCGATCGCCCTTGTCAACAGCCCGCTGGATGACACCGGCCTGGCTCTGTAATATTTCTTCATCAGATTATCCCCTATCTGCCTGAACGGGGGCAGCGTTTTCCAGCACGTCTTCATTGTGCAACTTCCCGACACGCCGTGGCACTTGCAATCCGTCAGGAGGTTGAGCTTTATGGCCTGCCAATAAATCACACAATAAGTTTCATTGACATAAATTACGATGGTTTATCGGTTACCAATGCGATATTACAATTGTAAACGCCGTTAAATTTATGTAAAATATACGTAATAAATATCGTTTTACATATATCGGATATTGCGTGCGGCATATATCACTGCTTGTATGGGAAATGTCGCACACATTTTGCCATGTGAAAATGTGGGTTATGCCAGCCAGCCATGGCTCGAAGTTCACAAAGAGTTTGAAATAATGAGAGAGCATGATGTTGTTGCGATATGTGCGGCCCACCCAGAATTTGCTTTGTTGGCTGTGGTTGAAAATTAAATTTATTGCTGCAAATTGGATTCTATGTACAGAAAATATGTCTTTATATGTAATGAAATTAAGTACTTTGATATTACTACCTTATAAGGGAAAATTGCTTACGCTGGCTTACTGGTGCATTTTAGAAATCAGACACAATTATATTATCACATGCAGGGCGCCCCTAAAGTTATATAAGGAGGATTGATGCAAATACTGACAGTACTAGGATTGATAGTATTATTGACTGTGTAAGGTACCTTTAAGGACTAACGAACAAATTATTTGTATTTATGAATTTATATAATACTATTCTAAACTTGAATTTATAAGATTTTTCATAAGTAGTCTCGTATACTCTATCTCTACACTGTTTTTACACTATACCAACTTGAAACGTGCTACTCTCGCTTTTATGCCACTGTTTCCCTAAAGAGGGCAGGGATTTATTAACACTATCTGACATGATATTGTTCATTATAAAACAGGCCCCAAAATGCAGTTGAAAAGGAGTAGAAGGATACGGAACTATGAACAATGATCTCCACTATACTACCAGCTAAAGTTAAAAATAATACTTAAACTTGAAAAACAAAAATCAGTTCTTATTAAAATGTATTGCTTTATCATACAAAGTTTTGCAATTATGCAAAAACTAAATATAAAAAGCTAAAATATTATTAATATTTAAAAAAACTTATTTAATTAATTATTATGATATGTATTATATCAAGTTCAAATCAGTTCTTATTAAAATGTATTGCTTTATCATACAAAGTTTTGCAATTATGCAAAAACTAAAATAAAAAAATATAAAATATGATTAATATTTAAAAAACTTATTTCATTAATTATTTTGATACGTATGATAAAGTAATGTACATTACAATACAATCAATTTTTTTGTACATACCTTTCTTCCTGCTTTATTGTTATGCAAATTCATGAGGCTTCGCTCATCGCCCTCCAGTTCTCTGGCATCCAAAAATTTTCTAGCGAATCTCATCCCGAACCCGACATCCACACTGCACCCAGCCCACTTCCAGCCTGAAGGGGCAGGCTCTTTGGGATGAGGTCCTGGCGCACAGCCGCAGGATGATATATTGCCTCTGGCACATGCCGCCGTCACCGCATATGCGACGCCTGCACTTGATATCGCGTACGTGAAAGCAGCCTCTCGGGATCCTGCAAAAAGGAAGCAATAAATAATCATACAAAAAGAACAAAAATGGTTACCAATTTCAATTGCATTATTTATTTGAGTTTATAAAGTTAATATACTATACTACTATACTACTATACTACTATACTACTATACTACTATACTACTATACTACTATACTACTATACTACTATACTACTATACTACTATACTACTATACTACTATACTACTATACTACTATACTACTATACTACTATACTACTATACTACTATACTACTATACTACTATACTACTATACTACTATACTACTATACTACTATACTACTATACTACTATACTACTATACTACTATACTACTATACTACTATACTACTATACTACTATACTACTATACTACTATACTACTATACTACTATACTACTATACTACTATACTACTATACTACTATACTACTATACTACTATACTACTATACTACTATACTACTATACTACTATACTACTATACTACTATACTACTATACTACTATACTACTATACTACTATACTACTATACTACTATACTACTATACTACTATACTACTATACTACTATACTACTATACTACTATACTACTATACTACTATACTACTATACTACTATACTACTATACTACTATACTACTATACTACTATACTACTATACTACTGTTCTAAATACTGGGGGTGGGAGCAAGAGTTCAAACGTGTAAAACGGTCGCTTTTATCGGCACCGTTTTCTAGGAAACCAGGGCTTTACTAATTCGACTATTATTCTACACACTTTCGGAAAATATGTATTTAATCATCACTGAATTATTTTGAATTTATGTATTTTCTTGAACCTCTCTTAATCACATTATCAAATCTTGACAAGTCGTGGGTTTATTCATGCATATCGTGCGAAACCAAGCAATTAACTAATTATAGCTTTTGCGTGACACACAGCGAGAACAGATGAACTAATTGATATAAATTGCCGCCAATTACTGATTTATTAATACAATTCTGAACACATTGTTTCCTCTTGTTTTGATATATGGCTGACAAAGTCGTGTAGGTGTAAAGCGCTTGTGTAGTATTTAATAAAATGCACCTCACTCACGTTACTTAGATAATTGATTATCATTAATGTGTGATAATTAATTACCAGGTGGGTTCTTTATATAAGCAAAGACTATCTGTGTTTATGATCATGTGCATAATTAGTATGGAGAATAATGCTTGCAATAATAGGATATTTTAAAAATCTATACCTCTATAATGGTAATCATTTAAATATTATAACTTTAATTTTCATAGAGTGGTTATATATAACGTGCAACGAATGTAAGTTTGCGTAAATAAAAAATTATTCTTTTAAGTAGCACTGGATAAAGAAAAGAAATAAAAACTTGCAGGCAGGAGAGAGTAAAACAAAGAAATGTTGAAAGAAATGTCTAGACCAGTGTTTCATAAAACTTAAACATTTCAAAGGACCCCCTGACGAATACCCATTCCTTAGAAATGTTTAAGTGTAGAAACACATTCTGAATGATCTTTAATCAATCAAGAATGGGTATGTGTAGAAATACATTCTGAATGATCTTTAATCAATCAAGAATGGGTATGTGTAGAAACACATTCTGAATGATCTTTAATCAATTTTCTGTTACCCTCCAAATTCTATTCGCGACCTCCACTTTGGTCTTAACACCACATCTCAACCTCACTTTAGCTTTGTCTCTCCTGTGTATTTTTTCTCTGACCAAGATGCCAAAAGAGGTATTTTCCCCTCGCAAAAGTGGCGTTTGGTTATGTAAAATTAGGTCGAAATATATATTTTTTTACTAGGATTATTATACTGCCTATATTAACTTGTGTTTTCTATATCTCTTCCATTTATTCAAAGCTAATCACTTCTCATTAATGTAAAATTCTATTATAAAATGCAATCTACCCACTAAAATATTTGAATTCAGATGCAAAATCGTCCTCGAGAGCCTCTTAAATACTGAAACCAGCCTCAATTGTTTCAGCATTTAAAAGGCTCTCGAGGACGGTTTTGCATCTGAATTCAAATATTTTAGTGGATAGATTGCATTTTTAATAGAATTTTACATTAATAAGAAGTGATTAGCTTTGAAAACAAATGTCTCTCTAATACTATGATAATAAATCATACAAAACAAATGTAATATAAAATTCTCCGAACTGAATACATTCTTTTAATGCGTTATAACTAAACACCACCTCCATATTCTAACTATCATTTCATTGAAATCATCGTCATTTAAATGCATACATTCAAATATCTTCTGAATCATTCAACAAGTCTTGTAATGCAGCCAACGGGCTTAAAACGCCGCCGCACCATATAATACCAACAAATCCCACACATCCCATGCTTTTAATTGACTTTATCTAAGTCATTATTATAATCGAGGTATCATTTATTGGATCAAACCGCATACTAGAGAGTGAGATTATCACTCAAATCTGACTTGTATGGTATATAAACAAGGCGCGGGAACGCCTCGGGAAATATATATTTTAATAAGCCAGCCTGCACCGACCATAAATAACATATCCTAAATTAAATTCTACGTTTTTCAAAACAAAAATAAACTATTAGTATGCTAAGACATTTTGTAATTTAATTATAATTTTAATTAATCAGTTATATTATGAATTAATTCATTAATATTAAAATTTAATATGGAATCCAACAACATCAAATCTTTCTAATTATATTATCATTGACTTAGAATCATTAAGAGTTTGTTTAGATTTTATAGATATCTTTGAATCTTTTATACTATATATAAATATATAAAAAATACTTTCATTTTGAAACAAAATGAGTACATCTATGTGGCAAAGAAATTGTGCTAGTTCCAAAAAATATTTTTTAAGGGTGTGATCGTTTTAAATAATTAATTAGTGGTGCCTAATAGCGGCTAATTGTATTGAAAAAAAAATGCAAAATAGTGTTATAGCATATCAATAAAAGTCCTTGCATGTCCGATGAGTAGTTAGGCAGCCGTAAACAAATTTCCTCTGCGCAATCCCGCTTTTCTTGTTGGAATGTTTATTGATAAGTTGACACCCATTGTATAAAATGATCAAAAAAAATTGGCACTTTCATTAAAAATTAGCAATTTAAAATTAAAAATCCAAGCAAAAATCATAAATAAAGGTTTTATCGAATTTGTTTTATACTTTAGGAACATCCTGTATGTGTGTAGTAATATATGTATTATCTATGACAAAAATATTATGGCTCTGAAAAGAAAATTGGCTCCTCCGCCTCATAAGTATACTGACCCCTGGTCTAGTGATTAGAGGTGCCGTCTCGTACTGAGTAATGAGGAGTTCAAACCCCGTTGTGGGCGAAATTTTCACTTTTCACAGTTTTTCAAAGGATTTTTTTTTAAGTTAAGGTAAATAGTTCCTCCCTTTAACCAGCGGAAAAGCCCTGAGATTATATTACCTTATATATTCTTATTATTGATAAACTAAAACTAAAATATAGTCATTATTTATAAACTGTGTGATATAAATTCAAGAAAGTGTGTTTTTATGATAATAATAACATTAGAAACGAACCCTAACAAGTATAAAATACTATTAATATTATTTTGTAAGATTAAATCAATATTAACAAAATAAATTCTTCGTGTTATAAAAAATATCATGATATTTTTGCAGGAATGTGTGATAATACAACCTTCAACTTTTACAAGCCATATCTTTGAAAATAATGAAGATACATCATTGGAGCCTTTATAATTGAGGTTTTCATACATTTTTAGACAAGAATAACATACAAAATCTTAAAATTGCATCATGATGAATAGATATTTTTGCAGGAATGTGTGATAATACAAATTTCAACTTTTATAAGCCATATCTTTATCTTATAAAAAATTTAAGGTATTATAGTTTGTAAAATAAATCCATCTAATCAATATGATAATAAAATAAATTCCGGTTCGCGAATAAATATTATTAAGCCCAATTTATGAGGTTTTCGGGTTGACGGAGTTATTGGGCCGAACCGGGGCCCGCTTAATTAGCGTGCCGATTTATAGATACGCCGTATTGGCGAACAATGGCCCCCGAAAAAAAAAATACTGCCCCTCGCGCGTATGAGACGCGAATACGGAATTAGGTGCCATTGCCTTTTTGAAATTCCAACAGTTTAATAGGGCATCTTAAAAGCTGAAACAATGGGGGCTCGAAGTCGAGGACGGTTTTGCATCTTAATTCAAGAATTTTAGTGGAGAGATTGCATTTGCAATAGAATTTTATATTAATGTACTAATGGGAAGTTATTAGCTTTGAAAAAAATACAGCTATAAATAGTAATGATCAAAACTGTTTTCTTTAAATAAATTTTTTATTTTTTTATTAATTCCTAATTAATATATAATAATTCTTAGAGGATCTAAAATCTGCCTAGAGGCAAATTTTGTGGCAGGAAAATTTTCCTGTCAAATAAATATGAATTATTGGTGGTGTATAGTATAGTACTAATAGTAACTACACTATACACAACCAAGTAGTAGTAATTTACTATACAGTGTTTTAGGAGGAATATCCAATATTTTAGGAGGTGGTTATATGGATCATTTTAATTAAAAAAAAGTTCATATAAACATGAGTTATCTTCATTATCTTCAAAGATATGGCTTGAAAATTAGAAAATTTCTTTTCTAAAAACGTATGAAGAACTTAATTATAATTCTCGGTTATAAAAGATCCTTCTCGGGATCCTGGTTGTTCTTCAAAAGTGCATTTCGGGTGATAGCATTTTTGAAAATCTAATTTGACTTAATTCTTCGTGGCTTTTATATCATTTAAATAATAATAATTGCAATCAATAAGCCAATTATGTTTGCTTATCATCTTATGTTAGTCTTTTATGAGTAACATATAGAGATATAGCTGTTGGAATGTTACTCATAAAAGACTAACATAAGGTGACAAGTAAACGCAATTGGCCTATTGATTGCATTTAATATTATTTAAATGATATAAAAGCCACGAAGAATTAAGTCAAATTAGATTTTCAAAAATGCCATCACCCGAAATACACTTTTGAAGAACAACCAGGACCCGAGAAGGATCTTTTATAACCGTGAATTTAATTAAGTTCTTCATACATTTTTAGAAAAGAAATTTTCTAATTTTACAAGCCATATCTTTGAAGATAATGAAGATAACTCATTGAAGTCTTTATAATGGAGTTTTGATACATTTTTAGACAAGAATAACATACAAAATCTTAAAATTGTATCATGATGAATAGGTGTTTTTGCAGGAATGTGTGATAAAACAAATTTAAAATTTCACAAACCATATGTTTGAAGATAATGAAGATATATCATTGCGGTCTTTATAATTGAGTTTTTCATACATATTTAAACAAGAATAATATCAAAAATATTTATATTGCTTTATGTTGAATAGGTATTTTTGCAAGAATATGTGATAATACAAATTTCAACATTTACAAGCTATATCTTTGAAGATAATGAAGATACCTCATTGAAGTCTTTATAATTGAGTTTTTCATATATTTTTAGACAAGAATAACATACAAAATCTTAAAATTGCATCATGATGAATAAATATTTTTGCAGGAATGTTTGATAATACAAATTTCAACTTTTACAAGCCATATCTTTGAAAATAATGAAGATATCTCATTTGAGTCTTTATAATTGAGTTTTTCATACATTTTTAGATGAGACTAACACAAAAAATCTTAAAATTGCATCATGATGAATAGGTGTTCTTGTAGGAATGTGTGATAATACAAATTTCAACTTTTACAAGCCATATATATCTTTGAAAATAACTCATTGGAGTCTTTATAATTGAGTTTTTCATACATTTTTAGACAATAATAACATACAAAATCTTAAAATTGCAACATGATGAAAGATATCTTTGCAGGAATGTGTGATAATACAAATTTCTAATTTTACAAGCCATATCTTTGAAGATAATGAAGATACCTCATTGGAGTCTTTATGATTGAGTTTTTCATACATTTTTAGACAAGAATAACATACAAAATCTTAAAACTGTATCATGATGAATAGATATTTTTGCAGGAATGTGTGATAATACAAATTTCAACTTTTACAAGCCATATCTTTGAAAATAATGAAGATATCTTATTGGAGTCTTTATAATTGAGCTTCTCATACATTTTCAGACATGAATAACACAAAAAATCTTAATATTGCATCATGATGAATAGATATGTTTGCAGGAATGTGTGATGATACAAATTTCAACTTTTACAAGCCATATCTTTGAAAATAATGAAGTTATCTTATTGGGGTCTTTATAATTGAGTTTCTCATACATTTTTAGACAAGAATAACACAAAAAATCTTAATATTGCATCATGATGAATAGGTGTTTTTGCAGGAATGTATGATAATACAAATGTCAACTTTAAATTGCTTTATGATGAATAGGTATTTTTGCAGGATCACATATTCCTGCAAAAGTACCTACTATAAATCAACTTTTACAAGCCATATCTTTCAAGATAATGAAGATATCTCATTGACCAAATTGTATGTTTAGAACTTCTTCGATAGCTCGTGCCCCGGGCTGAATTTAGCCGCCCCTAACTGCCCTAACTTTGACCGCCCGCTAGGACCGACCCTGCTTCAGATAAACACTAATACTTTACTGTCGTCGTTTTTTTTATGCTTGCCATTTTGCTGATTTTGCTAGGATACGTGTTAATATTGTCATTATTAATGTCCTGGTAAGTTTTATCAATTTGTATCCAATTACCTTACAACAGTTACAAACAGGCAACAGGAAATGTTTAAATAAAATCTGTATACAACATATGAATAATTATGTAATACTTTATCGATTTCGCTTAAACTCACATAAATCTTCTGCCTGCATATAAAGGTTATCTAACCGGAGGAAGTTAACTATCCAAAGCCGCGGCCAAAACAATAACAATAACTCACCCAGGGAGTAACTAGCACGTACTAAACTCGACACGCGTATGATTTACACGGCGAATAAAAGCAGCATTTATTAGCTCGCGCGCGCGCGCGCGTAAAATGAAAACTTTGCAGTGGTAAACCGTGTGCGGAATATTGAATTAAATCCGCGTGATTAATACGGGTTGGAGTAAATAATATCGGCTCGCGTCAGACTCGGAGGATTATCATGTTATCCCGCTTAATCCTGACAACCCATAAACTACGGTATTAATGCACATAAACAAGTCTTCGAGCAGCGTGAGGCTAACTCAAGTACCGATGCCCATTCATAAAACTAAATATGTGTATTTTAATGCATATATATTTTCAGATTATTTGTGAGCTGGATGGTTTCGAGAGGCCCGTTGCGATTATTAAACGAAACAAAGCGTAATCGCGAGGTAATCCGCACATAAAACACATTTGACACGTCTTTTGTGACCGGCCATGATTTATTTATAATGCATTATTATTGAATGCATATGTTGTAGGGCGATTCGGATTTATTAAAATATGTATATGGCGAAAAGAACGATGCAACCTATAATTTGCGAGGTGTTGCTATAATGTGTATATAAATATAAAACAAGGGCAGTTCCGACACAGCGCGGCGAAATGAAAGAGAATTAATAAAGTGCATATTAACATCCCCTTCAGCGCCCACATGCGAAATCATAATTTTCAGAATTAATGTATGATCGCAGAAAGGAATCTATTTATATAACACACACACACACCTGGAGAGAGGTAACGTAAAATCTAGGAGAATGAAAGTTAATTATTTTAAAACTTCAAATACTACAGAATAAAATTGAAGGAACAAGCAAATGTAATTATATTTCTTGAATTCTGTAAAGAACCAAAGTATGCCCGTCCACTATTTCAAATGACTTGAACTATATAGTACATTGTTTTCCGTTACTTTCTATGATTCAATTAGTTTCATTTATTAATTTATGCCTGATTCGTAAAATAATGTGGAAAACAATGTAGTGCATAGTTCAAGTTATTTGAAATAGTGGACGGGCATAGTTTGGTTGGTAGGGAACGCCCGCCCACCCCAACTTAGCTCGCACAGTTTTTCTATAGGATAACACTCTTTTTGGAATAGTTTTAACAATATAAAACGTCTGTATCCATTGAAAAAACAATGCAAGCAAAGGTTAGGTGGGCGGGCGGTACCCTACCAACCAAACTATGCCCGTCCACTATTTCAAATGCCTTGAACTATGCACTACATTGTTTTACACATTATTTTACGAATCAGGCATATTTGTTTATTAAAGCATTTACTATTTTACAATTACACTCAAATGAGATTAATTACTTGCCTCTTAACAAATCATTATTGGCGTTTAATAAACCATTTTACAAATCAACACGTCTATAATAGTTTAAATTTAGCCCATTTATATATTCATTTTATATATTTTTTAATTTATGAAGTTAAAAATAAACACTACAGCTCAGATATTTTATTCTATACGTAGAATAAAATGTGTATGCAGAGCCACAACAAAATGTAGAATATATTACATACATTTTGCTCCTTGAGCATTTCGGTGGTTATTCCCATGCCAACTTGCTTGTTATTACCTCCTCTGTTATTATCATTTGGTCTTCGTATGCCTCATTCATTAAGCTGTTTGCGTTGTCTATAGAATCAAACGTATAAGAAATAAATAAGTAAGAGTGATAGGTAACGAAGAATATATAGTAAAGAGAGGGAAATGTTAGTCATAAAGCATGCACAGAAGTGCAAGAGGTCGATTCCACTCCTACTTTTTAGGGCATTCATAGATTCTATATTTATCTTGCTTCTACTATAGATTTCTTCCTGATTCCTGATGTCTTTATACTTACTAATAATATACTATACTAATCTTTTTTTGTTTTCATTCATTGGGCCAGGCGTTATTTTATGTTGCCTTTATTATCTTTAATATCTTATTTATATTTCATAATGCCGAGATATGTATGTTTATACGTTAAAGTGAATTTACTATTCGAAATTGCTAAATTATCTGTTTATAAAAAAGCTATAATTTAATAGTAATATAAATACTTATTACATATGTATCATAAAAGTATTGCAATATAATTTATAAAAAATATAATATATTATGCCCAAAAGTATGGTTACATCAAAAACTATATAAAACGAGGTTATAAACAGAGCCACTAATGCAAATATCATGTACGAAGACAACATGCACTTAACCTTCCACTAATTTAATGGTAATAAAGTCGGCAGCCAATGGGAAAATGTATTATCGACGAGGTAGATTATGATCTTGCTAATTTTATCGTACTAACAAACCAATGCTCGGCGCATACACTCTGTCCGGAGAGATGACATTTTACGAGCTGGATCGTCATATAAACCCGACATTATATAATAATCCTTAAATATATACACGAGCGGTAATTTATACAAATATATCCGTCTATAAAAAACGCATTAAAGCCCCCACATCGGAGGATGAGATACGCGCGATAAATTCGAATTCTGTAGGGTGGCTGTGTGTTCAACTCGTGCATGTAAAGTACCGCGCGGAACATGTATTTATTAGCGATAATGAAAGCGATAAAGATCAAACTAATAAGAAAAGATTACACGGCGGACCTGACAGGTGAGGTCCCGCTGCGGCAACACTTGTCAGTACCACCAATGGGCACTACTTGTTACACATGTTAGAACCCGAGATCCGTGTCGCTATCGAATTATACGTGTGTAATTTGTATGAAAATGCGTGGAAATAACCCGTTGCTTTTTACATTTATCGTCCTCTCTCAGTGCTATTTTAATTAATTTATATATGTGCGTATGATAATCGTGTATTTATATATGGAAGAATTTGCGACCATTTTACAGGATACCCCCTGAAGGCGGCCAGTAATTATGCGGCCACTGTCAGGCTTTTATGAATATTTAAATCAATGATATGTTTCATGATTAATCTGTTACGATTTCAATTTCGTAATTAATGTTATCACATGTTCGACATGCAGCGTGGAGAGTTATTTATTATTGAGCTGGGTATATTATCATAAAAACAATTAAAACCGTATTAGATCGTATCGGTGCGTTCATATATTTAACAGCGCCGTAACTATTATTTGTGTATCCTTTGTTTGGTGCAAGATTTTTTTCTTTTAAAGATAACAATAGTTACTGTATTTGCTACAATTTTGTAACTGGCTATCTACCTTCGGGCCCTTCTGCAGAGTGTTTCTTTTAAAGATAACGGTACTTACTGTATTTGTTACAATTCTGTAACTGGCTATCGACCTTCGGGCCCTTCTGCATTGTGTTTCTTTTAAAGATAACAGTACTTACTGTATTTG
The DNA here is from genome assembly GCA_963942505.1 of Lordithon lunulatus. NCBI lineage: Eukaryota > Metazoa > Arthropoda > Insecta > Coleoptera > Staphylinidae > Lordithon > Lordithon lunulatus. Next base: position 51,761,086 of record OZ012668.1, on the reverse strand, counting down.
TTACAATTCTGTAACTGGCTATCAACCTTCGTCCCTTCTGCAGTGTTTCTTTTAAAGATAACAGTACTTACTGTATTTGTTACATTTCTGTAACTGGCTATCGACCTTCGGGCCCTTCTGCAATGTGTTTCTTTTAAAGATAACAGTAGTTACTGTATTTGTTACAATTCTGTAACTGGCTATCCACCTTCGGGCCCTTCTGCAGTATGTTGGTGCATGATTATGTGAGTGTTAGGACTTGCTACTTCAAAAAATCGTCGCCAAGTTTTTTTAAATATATATATATATATATATATATATATATATATATATATATATATATATTATCAATTGCCTTTTACCTTTCGGTGTAGGCTATTACATTAACATTATTAACATTATTATAGTTTACAATTACTGTTGTTTATACATTTGTAAATTCTATCCACTCCTTTCTGTTCTTCGCCAGTTCTCTTGCTTGCTTGACTGTTTTTCCTTTCTTGATTATTATGTCCTCTATTATGTTGTCCCACTCTTTTCTTGGTCTACCTCTTCTTCTTTTATTTTCAGTTCTTGCTTCCCATACCTGTTTTGTTTAATTCTTTTTGTCCATCCTAATTAAATGACCCCACCAGTTTAGTTGTTTCTTTTCCATATACTTATCTACAGCTTCAATTCCCAGTTCTTCTCTGATGTCATCATTTCTTATTCTGTCTCTTCTCGTAACTTGTTTTACTCCTCTGAGATATTTCATTTCCATTGCCTGTATTCTACTTTTGTCCCTCTTCGTTAGCTTCCACGTCTCGCTTCCATATGTCAGTATAGGTCTTTATATGCTTTTATATATATTTATTTTTGTCCTTCTGTTGATCTCTTTCTTGTTAATCAGTATATTGCTCAATGCGTGGTATGTTTTAGCTGTGTTGTTTATTCTGTTACTAAGTTCGCCTTCCATTTTTCCGTCTTCTGTCAGAGCTACTCCCAGGTATTTGAATTCTTCTACTTGTTCTATTGTGTGTTATTCTATCTTTATATTTATTTGTTCTTTCCGGTTTCCTATTACCATCACTTTTGTTTTGTTATAGTGCATTTTCATGTTATATTTTTCTAGGTGTCTGTTCCATACACTAAGGTTGTGCTGCAGATTACCTTCATTTTCTGCTATCACTACGACATCATCAGCGAATGCTCCTTCCGATATTTTTACAACTTGCATGTTTTTGTACCCTATGTTTGCTTTTTTGGTTTCTGGTTTCATGCTCTTCATTATTTCATCCATGTATATGTTAAATAATGTAGGACTGAGCCCGCCTCCTTGTCTTAGTCCAGTGGTTGTCTGAAATGTTCTTGATGTTTGTCCCTTGTGTATTATTGCATTGGTGTTGTTGTTGTATATGTTTTGTATTAATTCGACTGTCTTTCTTTCTACACCTTTCTCTTCCAGGATTTTCCATAATTTATTTCTTGGTATCATGTCGAATGCTTTTTCCAGGTCGATGAATCCTAGGTATGTGTTTTTATTATTTGCAATTCTTTTTTCTGTGATTTGTTTTATCGTGAAAATGTTGTCCTGTGTGGATCTTCCTTTCCTAAATCCACGTTGCGATTCTTCTAGCGTCTGCTCTATTTTTGCTAGTATTCTTTTGTTAATTGTTTTTTCTAAGATCTTCATACCTATGCTTATGAGTGTTATACCCCTATAGTTTGAACATTTTGTCTTATCGCCTTTCTTGTGTATCGGTACGATTAACGATACTTTCCAATCTTTGGGTATTTTATTCGTCCTCCATATTTCGTTTATTAATTTTAGTAGTATTTCGTTACCTGCAGGTCCCATATGTTTAATCATTTCCGTTGTGATCTGGTCTTGTCCTGGTGCTTTTCCTATTTTCATTTCCCTTATTATCTCTAGTATTTCTTTTCCATTGATCATCTCTATATCTGCTTCCGAGTCGTTCTGGTCTCTTGTCTTCTGTTCATTTCCACCATTTTGTGATAGTAAGTCATCAAAATATTCTTTCCATCTTTCCAGTATTTTTTCGTTGTTCTTCAGCAATATTCCTTGATTGTCTTGTATATAATTTACTTCTTGTCCTTTTTCTTTTCTGTTTAGTTTTAGTGTTTTATAGAATAATTTTTGGTTTTCCTTTGCATTTTTCTCCATTGTCTCTCCGAACTTTTCCCATTCCCTGCTCTTTGCTATTCTGACCTTATCTTTTACTATATTCCTCTTTAAACTGTATTCTTCGTAGTTTTTACTATTTTTGTCATTTAGGTATCTTTGCCATGCTTTTTTCTTTTCCTTTATTTTCTCTCTTATGTCCTTCGACCACCATGCTGTCTGTTGCTTCTTGTTTGTGTTTTGCTTTGCCCCACATGTCTCTTGTGCTGTCTCCAGTATAATTTTCTTTAATTTATTCCACATTTCCTCTACTTCTTGTCTATAGTTGTCCTTTACTAATTTCTCCTCTATTTTCTCTTTATAGATTTTTGCTATTTCTTTTTCCCTTAGTTTGTATGTTCTTATCTTGTTGTAGTTTATTGCTATATTTGGTCTCTTCTTTTTTTATCGCTATCTTGGTAGTCTTCCTTTATTTTCGTCTCTACTAGATAGTGATCACTTTCGTAACTTCTCTTTACTCTTGTGTCTATTATTTTGCTCCTTTTCCCTTGTTCTGCTAGTACATAGTCTATTATAGATTTTTCGTTCCTGCTTATCACTTCCCTGGTGTATTTGTGTATGTCCTTGTGTTTGAATAGTGTATTCGTTATTACTAGATTATTCATTCTACAATAATCTAGCATTTTCTTACCATTTTCGTTGAGTACGCCTTCTCCATATCTTCTTCTCATCGCGTCATTATCCTTTACTTCGTTGCCAATTCTGCTGTTAAAGTCTCCCGCCACGTACACTTCTCCTTTGGCTTTTTCTGTTGTTTCGTTGAGCTGTTCCCAGAATGTTTCTTTGTTGCACGCAGTATCATCTTCGTTTGGTCCATACACTGCTATGATAGTTTTATGGTAGCCGTTACTTTGATCTCTAACTTCGATAGACAAAATCCTCTCCGTAATTGCATCCCATTTATATATATATATATATATATATATATATATATATATATATATATTTGATTTCAGTTTTTTATGCACTATACATCCTATCCCTGCTGCGGCTCTCCGATTGTTATCTACACCGCTATATATGAATATATGTTCCTTGTCCATTTTGTACTCTCCCTTCCCCTTCTTTTTTGTTTCTGTTACCACTAAGAAGTCTAGTTCAGCTTTCTCAAATTCTTCTTCCAGCTCTTTTTCCTTTCCATTTATACTCCTGATATTCCAAGTCCCAATTTTCCTTATTTTTCTTTTTTATACTGTACTCTTTTCTTTGTTTCCATTTATTTTGTGTTTGTTCTTCTTTCTTATGTTCGTTGTCCCTTTCCTCGCTGTATTCTTTGTATTTTTGCTTCCGTCCGTTTTCTCTTTTGCTAGTAGTTTTTTTGGATTGGTTACTTTCACCCCATTATCTTTGGCTACGACTCCTTTCTCCTTTTTATCCCATATGTATATTTCATTGTCTACTATTATCTTTCTATATCCTATGTTCACGTGTTTTCCTTTTTCTTTTTCCAATTTTGCTATGTTTCTTAATTCTCTTTATATTTTTCTCTCTTCTTCCGTTAGATCATCGTCTATATATATCGTTGTATTTCTCAGTTTATATTTGCTTTCATTATTTTTTGTTTTTCTTCCCAGCTTGGGATTTCCACTATTATTATATTTCGTTCTGGGCCTGTGTTTATTTTTTGTATTTTGTTAACCCCTGTCTCCACTTCCAGTTTCTCTTTGATGAGTGATCTTACCTCTTCTACGTTATCTATCTTGTCTAGACCTCTTATTGCTATGTTATTTTTTCTTCTTCTCTTCTCTTCAATTTCTGCTTTATTTTCTAGTTTTTCTATTCTGACTTCCAATGTTCTCTTTTCTTCTTTCCATGTTTCTTCCTTATTGTTCATATCGGTCTTCATCTCTTTTATTTCCTGTTTTATTTGTGACATGTTTTCTTCCATCTTCCTCATTAGTTCTATAATCATTTGTTTTAGTTCTTTCATTCTATCTTTGTCAATGTTCGTTTCACCGTTGCAATTGTTTTCTGTTTCTTCTAATCTTCTTTGTGATGCTGGTGATCTCAGTATTTTTTTGTTTTTTCTAACGGTTTCTTTCTGATTGTGTATGTCTTTGTCCTCGCTATCCGTTTCTCTACCTCTTTTATTTTTATTCATTGGGCCTGGCGCTATTTTTATTTGCTATTCTTGCCTTTGTTGTCGTCGCTATATGCCGCCCAATATACTCCTCACCTTTATTTTAAATAACGTTAATATAATTATTTATGTAAAAACTATGCAAAATTGAACTGAACGGACGCACTTGAATTTTTACGAACGAGGCGATTCTGTATTATCAGATGAGTTAATGTCAAAAGTTAGACGTGGTTCTGCACTTAAGTATACCAATTTCCTATTATCAGCTTAAAATACTTCCATAATCATCCATAATCTAACATGCAGAGTAAAATACAAATATTAGAACTGCATAATATTTAATTTTAAAAACTAAAAAACTCTCAAATATAATACAACTAACCCTCCTGGGGGTTAGTTATATATATTTAAAAAATGCTGTTTACTGTCTGACGCTTTAGGTGTTTCCACTCTGCAAGATCACGATGGACCGTTCACACACGCAACATCATTTAAACGGGTATTAATTGGTACGGTTCGTGTCGATTGAATGACGGGGTAACAGAGTTGTAGGCGTCGTTATAACCCATTATTCTCGCGCTGATTTATCGGTAACTTGATAAAGCATAACTAACTCACCAGCCCATCAGTATTATTAGATTTTTATTGATAAAACACGTGATCGCCCATATAGGTGTGCGCATACCCCATGCTCTCCCACATTAATTAAAAAAAAACCAATGCCTGTTAATTCTTCCCAGCCAGACAGTATCCGTTTTATTGTTAGCCTTTTAGTACGGTCAATAAAATCATGGGGCGGAAATTATAAAAATATTATTACACGGTTGATTTGTGTTCGCAAATTGGTATACTTTTATATGCCAATAAAAGGTTCTTGTGTAACCTTTAATACACTACAGGCCTATTAATTTTGTATGGCAGGTGGATTAATATTTTGTAAATTATCTATAAACACTCAGATTAAACAATCTGAAAAAACAAAACCTCTGTACAAATTCTACGAAACCACCAAATTGAACAATGAACAAATAACATTAAAAAAATTGAATATAAACACAATAATCCAATTTTTCAAGTGTTATTTGTTCATTGTTCAATTTGGTGGTTTCGTAGAATTTGTACAAAGAGTTGTTTCAAATAGCAAACTAAACCGGGTACAGCACAACAAAGACGGAAGACAGAGAAATCAACCTTCTGGCAGTGTCACATAGCTGTATCTTCCTAACTATTTTTTAGAGAGAAAAATAGTACTGAATTGTCCACAAATCTTAATATTTTTAATGTATCCAATAATTTTACTTAAAGGGAGAACATTTTATATAAATAAATAATTTCAATAATTTATTAAATTATTTTTTAAATTAAATTATATATGAATATTAGAATTTCATATTTTTTGTAATGAACATACGAATACATAATAATTTGAACATATAAAGTATGTTTGTCACAAACATGTTTGTAATTATTAGATAAATGAATTATATTCACGTGATAATGGGAGGAGAAAACGCGTATTATCCGCATTATCCTGCACTGCTCATAACTCGCCGGCTGTTCAACCAATTACACTCTATGCCCAGAGAGTCTTACTATGCAAATGCACCTCTCCCCCATAAATTAGTCTCATTACCTATGTATTTATTACATCTCGACATTAAAATACTGGCCGGCCGCTACCATAAATATCTCTGCGCTTTTTAATCAGGATTACTTCATTCTGCGCGATTCTAGAATTACTGGAAACTTGTCTATAGATATTTATGACCGTATATCATGGCGGAGACAACTTGTTAGTATTTGATTACGTTTTCTTGCCAATGCTACTTACTATCGCATTACGGAGTTTATATCCTGTTCGAGGATATCTACGCGCGCACATCCATTAATTATGCGCGTCGAAAAATTAAGATATTGTGTATATTTATTGCTGATTACCGCGCGATATTTATGCGGAAAGAGCGAAGAATTTATATGAGGATTATTTAAATCGTTTGTTGTAACAGCTTGTTTAGTTAAATTCAGTTGCGTTTAAATAATATTGGACATTTTAATTAAATTATTGCACTTTAAAGAAGATAAGCAACTACACATAAAAGTTTTTATTAATTTAACAAAAATGCTCATCTATAACTCGATCCTTAAGAGTACGTTAACCTACGGATGGCCTATTTCTAAAAAATAAAATAAATAAATATATATTATAAGTATGTAATTTAAACGTATTTAAATGTTGATGTGTCACTCGTATAAAAAGACTTTCGTGCAAAAAGATGAAACAGTATAGGGTTGCAATCAAAGCACACACATCTCTGCCATCAATATCTACTCGTCGAAATCGCAACAAACAACGATGTACCCACGAATATAATGTGCACGTTCGTACGACACTCGTAAATCGCAGGCCAGGCCGCCCACAATTGGAAAGTGTACATATAAATTTCAGCAAATCCTAATTTATATTCGCGAAGCGGCGGCGGCGCGCACGAATAAAATTTAATAATGTTATAAAAATTAATTCAAACTCGACGGGCACGTCCGTCTGTCCCGCTGCTCGTAGGTGTTGATATACAAAATCCGGGCTCGCTGGTGAGTAATACGTTCTCGGAAACTTGAAAAAGGATTTTTTTACAAGCATCATTACATAAAATTTCAGAGGTTTGGATATTTATACGTCGAGCGCGGAGAGCGCGCGTGGGATCCTAACTAACAACATGATTACTGATGGCAGATAAAGCCCGGCTACTGTATTTTATGCCTACCGCTGCCTAACATATATACTTCGTTAATGTCGCCAAACATGGAAGGCCAGAAATGCGGACGGAATTGTAAACATCCACTTTGTTTATTATAAATATTATAATTAAAATATTATCATACCAGACCGTATCTTTCATAGGGCGGTGTTTAATTATGTTTAATAGACTGTCGATAAATATTAATCGTTTGCACGTCGCAACGAGTTAACGTCAATGCAAATAGGAGCTGTCAATTAGAAAATACGTTCTCGGGGCTATATGTGTTGTGGGTTCGTTCTTTTATGGAGGAAACTTAACACCGTTATTTCGCAGTCCATCAATTCACCGCCCGCGAGAGTCATTATAATATATTCATTCGATAAATCTCGAAAAAATACCAACTTTTCAAATTCATTTATAATTAATGTTTATTATGTGTTTTATGGAATGGAAAATATTATTTCAAAATGTACTGTTACATTTTTCAGCTTCAATCGTTCAGAATTTAAAATTTGACACGTATACGGATTGTCATAATAATCACGTAAAAATAATTTAAGATATCTGATGTGGGCACCACACGACTTTCCGAATTACGCTGACATATTTCACATTTTTGACATATTTAGGGGCAATTTGACACATATTGGTACATTTATGCACACTTTGACACATTTTGAAACATTTCGAAACATTTTGAAACATTTTGCAAAAATTTTACGTGTTTTGACACGTTTGAATTCATCTTGACACGTTTTGTATTTGTATGTTTTGATACGTTTTGACACATTTTTACACATCGTGACATGTGACAAATTGTTACACATTTTGACATTTTTTTTTACACATTTTGCCATATTTTAATATATTTTCCGACACTTTCCTAAATTTCGCACGTTTTCTCACATTTTAGGAAATTAAAGTCCTCAGATTTTACTTCATTTTTTTCCCATTTGCAAATTTTTTCCTACATTTTTCAGAATATTCACACGTTTTCCCACATTTTTTCACATGTTCCCGTGTTTTTTTACATTTTCACATTTTCATTTCCTTACTACGTTTAAAATTATTTTAAAACGATTTAAATTAATTTTGTTTAATTTTTAATAATAATAATCATCATAATCTCATCATAAATTATAATGTCTTATGTCTGTAAATTAATGTTAATACGTGTACTGAGTATAGAGATCTCACTAAGTACATGAATGATATTCAACAAGAATGGCACACCTACGAAAATAAACAGGACAGGCCGATTAGAGTAGTGGTAAAAGGACTGCATCCTTCTTGCGACACAAACGAAATAAAGGAATTAGAGGACAAATCCTTCAAAATTATCAAGGTTTAAATAAATTAAAGAAAACAAAACACGGCTACGAAAAACTGCCGATGTTTATCTTAACTTTTGAAAATACAGAAGACATAAAGAAAATATATGAATTACAATATATGTGCCACATGAAGGTAAAAATAGAAGCCATGAAAACTAGCAAACTAATTCCTCAATGCAAAAGGTGCCAAAGTTATGGTCACACGCAAAGTTTCTGCCAAAGAAATCCAACATGTGTCAAATGTGCTGGCAATCACATAACAGCTGAATGTACAAAACCAAACAATACTCCAGCTAAATGCTTAAACTGCGGGGAAGCACACCCTGCAAACTACAGAGGATACACAAATGCAAAAGAGCTACAAAAGAGAAGGGAAACTGCTAACACAGATAGGAGGTAGAATCTTGAATCAAAATATTTTGTGTCTAATAAAACAAGAACTGAAACATCTTATGCTTAGGCGATACAGAACGGATCTACAGACGCCACTGCATCCGCAACAAATGCAGAACCAACACTAATGCAAATAATGCAAAATATGATGACTATCCTCACTAATGTCGCAGATAAACTTAACAGACTAGAAGGCAGGAACACTGGCGCTATTCCTAAAGTACATAAATAATGAAAGATACCGAATTACGAATTGCCACTTGGAATGTCAATGGCATCCTCAACAAGAAAGATGAACTAGAGGTGTTCTTAAATCTACAACACATTGATGTGTGCCTTATCTCTGAAACTCACCTAACAAACCAATCTTATCTAAAAATAAGAGGTTATAAAGTTAATCACACCACCCACGCAGAAAATCGAGCTAAAGGTGGTAGTGCTGTCATCATCAAAGAATTAACCACAATGAACAATAAGAAGCGTGAAGACATCCAGCTCACTGTCGTATCTGTGAAGTCTACCAAACAGAACGTAATAATTAGTGCATTGTACTGCCCTCCCAAGCATAATCTCAAGGTTGAGGAATTCAAAACACTCCTGCAACATCCCGGTGAAAGATTTATCATAGGCGGTGACTACAATGCTAAACATGTAGACTGGGGATCAAGGCTGACAACAACAAATGGTAGTGAATGAAGAAAAGCTATTAGTGCGACAGGATGCAATTGTTTTACTCCTCTGAGATATTTCATTTCCATTGCCTGTATTCTACTTTTGTCCCTCGTTAGCTTCCACGACTCGCTTCCATATGTCATTATAGGTCTATATATGCTTTTATATATATTTATTTTTGTCCTTCTGCTGATCTCTTTCTTGTTAATCAGTATATTGCTCAATGCGTGGTATGTTTTAGCTGTGTTGTTTATTTTGTTACTAAGTTCGCCTTCCATTTTTCCGTCTTCTGTCAGTGCTACTCCCAGGTATTTGAATTCTTCTACTTGTTCTATTGTGTGTTGTTCTATCTTTATATTTATTTGTTCTTTCCGGTTTTCTATTACCATCACTTTTGTTTTGTTATAGTTCATTTTCATGTTATACTTTTCTAGGTGTCTGTTCCATACACTAAGGTTGTGCTGCAGATTACCTTCATTTTCTGCTATCACTACGACATCAGCGAATGCTCCTTCCGATATTTTTACAACTTGCATGTTTTTGTACCCTATGTTTGCTTTTTTAGTTTCTGGTTTCATGCTCTTCATTATTTCATCCACGTATATGTTAAATAATGTAGGACTGAGCCCGCCTCCTTGTCTTAGTCCAGTGGTTGTCTGAAATGTTCTTGATGTTTGTCCCTTGTGTATTATTACATTGGTGTTGTTGTTGTATATGTTTTGTATTAATTCGACTGTCTTTCTTTCTACACCTCTCTCTTCCAGGATTTTCCATAATTTATTTCTTGGTATCATGTCGAATGCTTTTTCCAGGTCGATGAATCCTAGGTATGTGTTTTTATTATTTGCAATTCTTTTTTCTGTGATTTGTTTTATCGTGAAAATGTTGTCCTGTGTGGATCTTCCTTTCCTAAATCCACATTGCGATTCTTCTAGCGTCTGCTCTATTTTTGCTAGTATTCTTTTGTTAATTGTTTTTTCTAAGATCTTCATACCTATGCTTATGAGTGTTATACCCCTATAGTTTGAACATTTTGTCTTATCGCCTTTCTTGTGTATCGGTACGATTAACGATACTTGCCAATCTTTGGGTATTTTATTCGTCCTCCATATTTCGTTTATTAATTTTAGTAGTATTTCGTTACCTGCAGGTCCCATATGTTTAATCATTTCCGTTGTGATCTGGTCTTGTCCTGGTGATTTCCCTATTTTCATTTCCCTTATTATCTCTAGTATTTCTTTTCCATTGATCCTCTCTATATCTGCTTCCGAGTCGTTCTGGTCTCTTGTCTTCTGTTAGTTTCCACCATTTTGTGATAGTAAGTCTTCAAAATATTCTTTCCATCTTTCCAGTATTTTTTCGTTGTCCTTCAGCAATATTCCTTGATTATCTTGTATATAATTTACTTTTTGTCCTTTTTCTTTTCTGTTTAGTTATAGTGTTTTATAGAATAATTTTTGGTTTTCCATTTTTCTTCATTGGCTCTCCGAACTTTTCCCATTCCCTGCTCTTTGCTATTCTGACCTTATCTTTTACTATTTTCCTCTTTAAACTGTATTCTTCGTAGTTTTTACTATTTTTGTCATTTAGGTATCTTTGCCATGCTTTTTTCTTTTCCTTTATTTTCTCTCTTATGTCCTGCGACCACCATGCTGTCTGCTGCTTCTTGTTTGTGTTTTACTTTGTCCCACATGTCTCTTGTGCTGTCTCCAGTATATTTTTCTTTAATTTACTCCACATTTCCTCTACTTCTTGTCTATAGTTGCCCTTTACTAATTTCTCCTCTATTTTCTCTTTATAGATTTTTGCTATTTCTTTTCCCCTTAGTTTGTATGTTCTTATCTTGCTGTAGTTTGTTGCTATATTTGGTCTCTGCTTTTTTTATCGCTATCTTGGTAGTCTTCCTTTATTTTCGTCTCTACTAGATAGTTATCACTTCCAATTTCGCAACTTCTCTTTAGTCTTGTGTCTATTATTTTGCTCCTTTTCCCTTGTTCTGCTAGTATATAGTCTATTATAGATTTTTCGTTCCTGCTTATCACTTCCCTGGTGTATTTGTGTATGTCCTTATATTTGAATAGTGTATTCGTTATTACTAGATTATTCATTCTACAATAATCTAGCATTTCCTTACCATTTTCGTTGAGTACGCCTTCTCCATATCTTCCTCTCATCGCGTCATTATCTTTTACTTCGTTGCCAATTCTGCTGTTGAAGTCTCGCGCCACGTACAGTTCTCCTTTGGCTTTTTCTGTTGTTTCGTTGAGTTGCTCCCAGAATGTTTCTTTGTTGCACGCAGTATCATCTTCGTTTGGTCCATACACTGCTATGATAGTTTTATGGTAGCCGTTTCTTTGATCTCTAACTTCGATAGCCAAAATCCTCTCCGTAATTGCATCCCATTTATATATATTCGATTTAAGTTTTTTTATACACTATACATCCTACCCCTGCTGCGGCTCTCTGATTGTTATCTACACCGCTATATATGAATATATGTTCCTTGTCCATTTTGTACTCTCCCTTCCCCTTCTTTTTTGTTTCTGTTACCACTAAGAAGTCTAGTTCAGCTTTCTCAAATTCTTCTTCCAGCTCTTTTTCCTTTCCATTTATACTTCTGATATTCCAAGTCCCAATTTTCCATATTTTTCTTTTTTTTTTACTGTACTCTTTTCTTTGTTTCCATTTATTATGGGTTTGTTCTTCTTTCTTATGTTCGTTGTCCCTTTCCTCGCTGTATTCTTTGTATTTTTGCTTCCGTCCGTTTTCTCTCTTTTCTCAGCTTATATTAATAATAATACTAAGAAAATGTCCCGGATCACTAAAGGGATAAACTACTCAGTCGAAATCAGAGAACTTGTCAAAGAGAAAAGAGCGGCTCGACGAAGATGGCAACATACTAGAAACCCAGCCGACAAAACGATTCTAAACAACAAAACACAATAGCTGAAAAGAGAAATCAAGATAATCAAAGAGGAATCTATTAGTACCTATCTACAAAGCCTCGATTCTAATGAAGAAACCGATTATTCACTATGGAAGGCAACCAAGAAAATCAAACGACCAATAATTTCAATTCCACCCATCAGAAAGTATCGAGAACCGTGGGCTAGGAGTAACAAACAAAAGGCTAATGTGTTTGCAGAGTACCTAGCTAACATCTTTACGCCAAATCAAGTGGAGGAAGAGTTCGTTCTTGAAACAACATATAACCCAATATCAGAAGAAATAGCCTACGTTACACCAAAGAAATAGCTGAAGAAATAATAACAAATCTCAATTCAAAAAAAGCACATGGCTTTGATCTTATAACCTGTGAAATCCTAAAACAATTACTAAGGAAACGATTATTCATGCTGGCTTACTTTTTGAATGCAGCCTTCCGCCTAAAACATGTACCTGATAGTTGGAAAGTGGCAGAGGTAATTATGCTACCAAAATCAGGAAAGTTTCCAAACGATGTAAAATCATACAGGGCCATTTCATTGTTGCCAATTATACCGAAATTATTTGAAAAACTTAAAAGAATGAAAAAGATAATAGAAAACAGTAACTTGATTCCTGATTTTCAGTTTGGATTTCGACACAACCACTCAACAAAAGACCAAGTACACCGCATCACCGACGCAATAGAAATTTTCCTAGATGTGTCTCAGGCATTTGATAAGGTCTGGCATGATGCCCTAATACATAAATTAAATAAAATGCTCCCAAATCAATTTGTCGAGATCTTAAGATCGTATATAACAAATAGATTATTCAGAATAAAACAAGGAGATGAATATTCTGAAATAAAAGAAATAAAAGCTGGTGTGCCTCAGGGAAGGGTACTGGGACCTATACTGTACCTACTATACACAAGTGACATACCAATCATGAATAATGTCAAAATTGCCACTTTTGCAGACGGTACTGCCCTAATAGTTGTGGGAGAAAATGCCTAACATCCACATCCAAGCTACAAAAAGCTTGTGATAAGATGCCAACTGGACAAAAAAAATGGAAAATAAAACTAAACGAACAAAAATCAATCCATGTTAATTTTACTAATAAAAAACTATTGGATCCTACGTCTCTTTCTATGAATGGTACTATTGTCCCTTATGAAAATAACGCAAAATATCTTGGTATAACACTGGATGCGAAATTATGATGGAAAGAGCATGTAAAGGAAAAAAAGACTGAGCTAAACTTAAAATACAGACAGTATTAATGGCTGCCGGGGAGAAATTCTCGACTGTCAATATATAATAAAATTCTAATTTACAACCAAAACTTCAAAAGTTTGGCTGTATGGAGTCCAGTTATGGGGCTGTGCCAAAGAGAGTATTATAAACTACATATGAATATTTCTGTTCTACGCACTACGGCAATGCACGGTGGTACATACGCAACTCGGATTTTCACAGGGATCTCGGTATTCCTTATGTCAAAGCAGAGATCAAGAGAATCGCTGCCAAACATGAAAATAGGTTGCACCATCATGTCAATGCGAAAATGACCCAACTGGTTGACAAACAACATCATCCTAGAAGACTTTGTTGTGTGTACTTAAGCGACGCCCGATTAACTGGGCAGATAAGCCATTCGGTCGTTAAGACACACCGAAACCCTAATACCTACTAACCCATTAGAAAGCGTAATTAGGACGACACAGAAGAGGACAGAGTGGCAAGAGTACCCTTCAACGAAACAGTCGCGGAGCGACCAAGAAGCCACACACAGCATAGTCTTCAACCAAACAAGATCCACAACTTTTCAACACCAGAGCAATAGTTTTAGTCCTGAGTCATTGAGGTGGTGGCAGCGACGCGTCCAGTTCCTTCCGACGACGTTTCAAGAGTTAAACAGTTGGTATCCAGCGGTGGTTCCCCTCAGCATTGGCGGCATCGACTTGGCAATTGGACCTCAGTATTGGCGTCATCGGCAGGATCTTTACATCGCTACACATCATTTTGGTGACATCGGTGGTTCTTTCCCACCAATCCACATCAACTTAAAAGAATGAAACCTTTCGATTTAGGAAAGTGATTATGACAAAAACATAGTAAAAGTGGATAGTGTAGGAGCATATTTATTTTGAATTAGACATAAGCTTGGGGCATCACTGGATGAACCCAAGCACCTTCAATCATTTAAAATTAGATTAAAATTGATGGTAGGTCTGTTAGACCAGTTTTAAAATAAAAATACAAATTAATAAAAATATTTGAAAGAAGAAATCGGAATAAAGTGCTTTTTTAAAAACAGTGCCGGAAAATACCATCTACTCTCTCTTGGTGACATTTAAAAATTATAACTCAGAAGGAGCTATAACAATATCTTGTAGTGTTGTGATGTGAATAGAAATGTGTTTTGAATAGTTGAGAAGTAGCGATAAATAAAACTTAATCAAGCATGATGTGAATAAAACCAGCAAGCTTTCTGCAATACAAACTAATCATAATAAATTACCAACTTTATGGAACTAATAAAGAACGCGGATTCGCCACTAGCGCATTTAAATAAGCAATATTTTAATAAGTGCGTAGCATTTATGTCCTTATGTGTGCGCCCGTTGTGTGACTGCGAACGGCCTTTTGGATTAATAAATAAGCAATTACCGTTTTAAAATACGTGAAATATTCGAGAGAGCCGTGATGAATGCGGGACCTTTGCGAAGGTGATGGATACCGTACATATAAAATCTGCAAGTGCATACAAACGATACCTTTTATATTATTATTATAATTTATTTGTGGAGATAGCGATCGGACATTATGTGAATGTTATTTATTGAAATGAACTTGGGATATTAATTAGTTTTGACTGCGCATTAATGGGTAGGTTTTATTATATAAACAAATCTTTTACCGTAGGATTTGCTCGAGGATTCACTTAATTGCCAATTAAACTATCTAATTAGATATTTATGTCAGTTCGTCTTATAAGTTATAACGCTTCGGATGGTATCTAATTATTTAATTGAATTAAACAACTATTAATATTTTACAATATAAATCATTTTTAACTTTAGCAACAGAATTTATTAAAGCTCGTGCAAGGAATTCCAAAATAGAACAGGTAGAATTTGATATTAAAAAAAACATATTATTGTAAGAATTCAAACGAAACCTAATTTATGTTGCATTTGCATCAGGTCGGTGACGTTTTTTTTTATATATTTGATAATCATTTCAAAGTGATTATCAAATATATAAAAAAACGTCAATCTCAACCATTATTGCTCCTCACATAGACGTTTTTTTATATATTTGATAATCATTTCAAAGTGATTATCAAATATATAAAAAAACGTCAATTTCAACCATTATTGCTCCTCACATAGACACCACCGACCTGATGCAAATGCAACAGGGACAGGTGGTGAAAGTTATTTTCCTTCAACCATACACATTTTGCCCGGTTTTTACTGAACAAATAAAGACTTTAAATCCTGAAATTATTGGATATATTCTTATTTAACGTGAACTGTTTTTGATTTGATTTTAATTAATGATATTAAACGAGTTCTTTAGTTATATAAAATGTACACATAGAAAACCGCAGCAGTAAAATTATGCAAATCCCTACAAGTAACCCTCGTTAAAGTTGTGTGATTCAAGTGCGGGCAGCTAAGTGGCGTGTGGAATCACTAGATTATAATTCATGCCGGGGTATTATGAGGGCATATCTATATAGTTTATGGGGAATGCGTATCGAGATGAGTTACCACGACGAAGAGCCCGGTTAATAAATACCGGTGGGGCGAGCGAGACTTGATGCCGTAAATAATGGGTAACGCGGAAACGCGGTTAATCCACGACAACCGCACAATGCAACCAGATCCTTATTAATCACATGTTTATTTTCTGGATTAGTGTCAGACAGGGCGCACATATTGTTAGCCATCGATAGACCCGATGGACCGTAACTGCTTGAAAAAAGGATAATTACAAGCGGGGCCACGTGCTCACGTAAATTATCCAGCGCCTGAGAGAGAAAATATTACCTGCTATAAACACACAAAATGCACGCTCAAGTTTCCTCCTGACAGATGATTAATGGTGTAACGATACGTTTAGCTGCCGGTGACGATAACTCCTACATTTACCTTTACGCAACAACAACAGGTGCTATTATTATTATGCAAATTCGTCCTGAGATTTCAAGCATTTCCAACCAATTTTCTATACTTTACTTTCGAATTTATTACGCTGGATACTATTATTACTACTTTTTTATAAACGTCAAGCACATAAATATAACCTGTTTTTTTTTGTGAACGAGTGTATAAAAAAGGGATTGTTAGTATAGGATTTATTATGTTACCACCCTTGAAATTCCGGTATTCTCTAGTAATTACATATGCGTTATAATACAATAAATAGCTTGAAAACTCGTGTACGTTGTAAATTATCATGATGAGCAGTCGTAAAAGTTCAACTTAAGTATAATGCTCGAACTAAATGTAAGATCTGACTAATAAGAGGCAACAATTATTTGGATTCAGGCTAGATCCAGACTTTTAGTAATTTATTATAGAGAGATTAAATATGTTTTACTCTCAAATTAATTTTGTTTGTAGCTACGAGTGAAATTAATGTTGTTTGTAGTATGTCTTCATAAAATAAATTGTTTTTAAATTTTAAATCATTTAACGAGAGCATAAGTAAAGCATTTTTATCTTTGTTACATCTAGAGATTTTTTGCCTATCGTTCGGTTCATTAAATGATAAATTTTAAATTTAATTTCAATAATCTCTACAGCATTCGAAATACAGACGCTACAAATTTGAAATAGGGCAAAAACATGAAATCGCATCATATTCAAATTTTCTTCTGCTCAAGAGCGAAAATGCTAAGACTACTTCACATATTTCAAGCAAATTTGACGCCCACATCGTCATATTGCTTGAAATTAAAATTTAAAATTTTAATTGTAATAATTTAATTGAAGTATAAGTGAAGTAGTCTTGCCATTTTCGCGCTGTAGCAGTAAGAAAATTTGAATAGGATGAAATTTCATGTTTTTGCCCTATTTCAAATCTGTAGCGTCTGTATTTCAAATGCTATAGATGATTGAAATTAAATTTAAAATTTTAATTTTTAATAATTTAATTGGCTTATGACGCACCTTCACGATCAATATTACTGTCATATTTTAGAATAATGACAGTATTACTGAACGATAAAATATTTAAAATGTTCATTATTCTAAAATATTGCCAGTGTTACTCATTGTGTAAGGTATAGTAATGATGTAATGAAGAGAATACAGATCCTTATCCGGATAATTGATTACTTGATAAATATAAAAATAGGATTGAAGCAAATATTGACAGTACTAGTATTGACAGTATTATTGACCGTGTAAGGTGCCTTTATAAGTGAAGTACTTTTATATTTTAACATCTAGAGATTTTCTACCTATAATTCGGCCATATGGACATCAAATTTGATTGAAAATTACTATTTTAAAAACACCTTTTTAGAGCTGCGTCTCAGTAGGTCTTCGATTTTTAGTTAGTATTTTTTGGATTCAGAGAGTGGCTTTCTACCAGGAAACTAGTTTCCCATCTATTAGTTTTAACGTGGGATATAAAAAACCACGAAATCACAAGGACGAAAAATAGTTACAATTGGAAATATATGAGCCACATTAGCAGAATATTCATCCTTTAGTAATTGCTGTGTCAGCAATTTACAAAGTGTTTACAGTGGAATGTTTATTATAAGAAAAACTTGATATAAAATTTTTTCAGTCGAGTAACTTTAATTGCCCGCTTTCACATAGCAAACGCAATAAAATTTTAAACACACGTATAAATAACGCCATAATATTTGAAATTACATCCAACAGAAAATATTTAATGTATAATACTGTTTCCATATTAACATTTAAAATGCACTTCTCGGAGTGCATTAAGGCATATATCTAACACCGCTTGAGTCCCATGGTGGAATGTTAAATGGCTGCAAGCGTGCTTGGAGGTAGTTAAGACGCTGGTAATGAAGCTGTTATGGTCGCAATTAACAGAACGTCCGTCCGTTTTAATTGTTGCGATGCTGCCCACAAATCGTTATCGGCCCCGTTCTAATTGATGCGATATGCAAATTCGCGCCGATCGCCGTCGGACCGTTCCTAATATCAGTAATGAGCCACGTATTTTATTTTTAGCAAACGGCGAATTCAGTTTTAGATAACGCACTGAAGTAGACACGATACTCATGCTTAACTCGCTGCTAATTAAAATTCAACTTTACGATATTTCAATTTCACTTATCTAAGAAATGTTAATTTGTCGATTGCAGGCTGTGCGGTTTAACATTTTAAATGAATTAAAAGTGCTTATATAACGAATCTTCTGTCTTCTGTCTATATCATATTTTAATTGGACGAGTCCGATACTTGGTGTGGCTCATGTCTATACAAATAATAAAATACTGTCATAAGCTAAAGCTTATTTTAGACAAGGCAATATCTTGATCCAAAAGTTAGTCAAGATATTAATTCATTTAAATTGTCTAGTATCATACAGCAAATTGTTTGAAATATTGAATTGAGTTGTCAATTGAATATAAAATAATATGCGTTCTATTCTTCAAAGACAAATTGTATGTGGAGCTATATGATCGTGGACTCATTCTTATCCCTGAAATTGTTTCGTTTCATACACATTCATCAAGTACACAAGACAATTTCTTGACTCAAAAGTTAGTCAAGATGCGAGACAATCTAAATTATCTCGTATCATACAGCAAATTATTTCAAATATTGAATTGGATGGTAGATCGAATAGAAAAATATAACGCGTTCTATTTGTCAAGGACAAATTGTATGGGAGGAGGATATATGAATTCAATTCTTGAACAACTTTTGAGCTAAGAAATTTTCTTGTCTAAAACGACCTTAAAACAACTTATGATTCAAGAAATTATCTTGTCTAAAATGACCTTAAGCAAATGAAACAATCTGTATATTTTTATATTAGCCAAATTATTGCAGCGGTTGCAACATCCAACCAACCGCAACTCGCTATCTCTTTTAGTTATCGAGATACAAAGAAAATAAAGTCAGGGCGTAGATGGTGCCCTTCAGTTTTCTTCAACCATGCAAAATCTAGCAGTTTTTTGTTCACTACTTTGTACCGCGGATATAAATCACCGAGCTGAAGCGAATATAACAAACCGCAATATTCTACCTCCTTTGACTATCAAGATGTATTGCAAAATGGTGTTTTCAAAACGAGTTATCGAGATACATACAAAATTAGGATCAGAGCAACGTCATTTCGCTTCAACCGTGCATAATTTAGGGTTTTTTTTCCTAAACTACTGTTGCTCCCCGGTTAGAAACTGCCGAGTTGAAGCGAATGCAACAAACCACACCTCTTTTAGTTATCTAGATACAGTGCAAAATAGGAGTTTTCAAAACGAGTTATCGAGATACATACAAAATTAGGATCAGAGCAACGTCATTTCGCTTCAACCGTGCATACTTTAGGGGTTTTTTCCTAAACTACTGTTGCTCCCCGGTTAGAAACTGCCGAGTTGAAGCGAATGCAACAAACCACAACTCTTTTAGTTATCTAGATACAGTGCAAAATAGGAGTTTTCAAAAGGAGTTATCGAGATACATACAAAATTAGGATCAGGGCAACGTCATTTCGCTTCAACCGTGCATAATTTAGCGTTTTTTTTTTCTAAACTACTGTTGCTCTCCGGTTAGAAACTGCCGAGTTGAAGCGAATGAAACAAACCACAACTCTTTTAGTTTTCGTTTTCAAAACGAGTTATAGAAATAAAGACAAAATTATTACGGTCAGAGTATAGCTGGTGAACGACATTTTTCTTCAACCGTACAAAATCTAACAGGTTTTTCCTCAACTATATTGCTTCCCGGATAGAAACCACCGATCTGAAGCGAATGTAACAAACCGCAACCTATTCTCTATTTCTTTTAGTTGCCGAGAAACATTGCAAAATAGTCGCATTCAAAACGAGTTATCCAGATAGAAAGTTAGGGTCAGAGCATAAGTGGTGAACGTCATTTTTCTTCAAGCAACTTACTATTAAAAATAAAATTAACTCATAGTGAAACACGTAGTCGTTGAACACCGATTAATTTACGGCTAATAAAACTAATATTAAGTACAATAAAGTTTCAAATCTGTAGCCTCTGTATTTCAAATGCTAGAGGAATGGTTTATATATGAAAATGTAGAGTATTTCTAGCCCCACAGACTGATGCTAGAGGTTTTTTTTGTATCTGTTACCGTTTTCGCGCTGTAGCAGTGAAAAAATGTGAATATGAAAAAATTTCATGTTTTTCTCCAGTTTCAACTCTGTAGCCTCTGTATTTCAAATGCTAAAGGGATGGTTTATATGTGAAAATGTAGAGTATTTCTACCCCTACAGATTGATGCTATATACTTTTCTGTAGTTCTTATCGTTTTTGCGTGGTAGCGGTGAGAAAATGTGAATATGATGAATTTTCATGCTTTTTCGCAGTTTCAACTCTCTAGCATCTTGATTTCAAATACTAGAGAGATGGTTTATATGTGAAAATGTAGTTTTTCTACAGATTTAGGCTAGTCGTTTTTTCTTTAGCTCTTACCATTTTCACGCTGTAGCGGTGAGAAAATATGAATATGATAAAATTTCATGTTTATTCCCCCAGTTTCAACTCTGTAACGTTTGCATTTGAAATTCTAGAGAGACTAAAACTAAAATGTAGAGTATTTCTAGACCTACCAATTGAGGTGATGCTAGAGAGGCGGCTTATATGTGAAAATGTAGAGTATTTCTACCCCTACAGATTGTCGCTATATGCTTTTCTGTAGTTCTTATCGTTTTTGCGTGGTAGCGGTGAAAAAATAATGAAATTTCATGTTTTTCGCAGTTTCAACTTTCTAGCATCTTGATTTTAAATGCTAGTGAGATAGTTGATATGTGAAAATGTAGAGTTTTTCTACAGATTTAGGCTAGTCGTTTTTTATCTAGCGTGAAAATTATGAAATTTCATGTTTATTCCCCCAGTTTCAATCCTGTAGCGTCTGCATTTGAAATGCTAGAGAGACGATTTATATGTCAACATGTAGAGTATTTCTACCCCTACAGATTGAGGCTAGACGCATTTGTCTAGTTCTTACAGTTTCGCGTTGTAGCGGCAGGTAGGAAGAGTCCAACTAGCTGCGCGCCGAACTGCCGTTCCTCGACACATCAAAGCTTCCGATCGTTCATGGCCCGACCCTGGTAGCGGTGAGAAAATGTGAATATGCGTCTGTATTTCAAATGCTAGAGAGACGGTTTATATGTGAAAATGTAGAGTATTTCTATTCCTACGGATTGAGACTATATTTGTTTGTAGCTCTTACCGTTTTCACGCTGTAATCGTGAGAAAATGTGAATATGATGAAAATGCATGGTTTTCTCCAGTTTCAACTCTGTAGCGTCTGTATTTCAAATGCTAGAGAGATGGTTTATATGTGAAAATGTAGAGTATTTCTAGCCCTACAGATTGACGTTAAATGTGTTTCTCTACCTCTTACCGTTTTCACGCTGTAGTGGTGAGAAACTGTGAATATGATGAAGTTTAATGTTTTCCCCAGTTTCTACTCTGTAACGTCTGTATTTCAAATGCTAGAGAGATGGTTTATATATAAAAATGTAGAGTATATCTACCCCTATAGATTTGGGCTAGATGCTGTTCTCTAGTTCTCACCGTGTTCGCGCTATAGCGATGAGAATATGTAAAAATGATGAAATTTCTCTCAGTTTCTACTCTGTAGCGCCTTGTAGTTCACTAGTATTCGTTAACACGAACTTGTGCAGAAACGAATTGCAGCGCAAAAAACTAAACGACGCCACCCAGTAGGATAGATTATAGATTACATTAAAAGGCAAAATAAAACAGTAACAAACCAAAATGAGCGTCGAAATGTATATAATGATACTACTCACAGCAGCAAACTATAATTATTCTCTAATATATAGCACACCGATCTACCCTATTTCCTGACATAGATTATATTTTAGAAACAAATAATTATTTATTCTGTTACTTACCAACTATGACGACATGCCCAAACGAGTTGGGATTGCTAATCGCCGTGCAATTCCATCTGTGATGCCTAAATTGGTATCGGCATTCTGTGGTGGCGAGTCGCACGCCATCGCCAACGGCCACCATGGCGTCGGGTGATGCGCGACACATTTCTCGTTGTTTGGAAGTTAAACCGGGCACTCTGCCGCAAATCACCTCCGCACTAAGAGTCAGCACTCCGCAAACAACCCTGAAACCAAACAATTTTCATGAAGCCACTCTTAATCAACTAATAGTATCGTCTATATATCAGAATTACAAAGATATACAAAAACTACAAAAATTACAAAAACTACACAAACTACAAAAACTGCAAAAACTATTAAAACTACAAAAATTACAAAACTACAAAAACTACAAAAACTACAAAAACTACAAAAACTACAAAAACTACAAAAACTACAAAAACTACAAAAACTACAAAAACTACAAAAACTACAAAAACTACAAAAACTACAAAAACTACAAAAACTACAAAAACTACAAAAACTACAAAAACTACAAAAACTACAAAAACTACAAAAACTACACAAACTACAAACACTACAAAAACTACAAAAACTACAAAAACTACAAAAACTACAAAAACTACAAAAACTACAAAAACTACAAAAACTACAAAAACTACAAAAACTACAAAAACTACAAAAACTACAAAAACTACAAAAACTACAAAAACTACAAAAACTACAAAAACTACAAAAACTACAAAAACTACAAAAACTACAAAAACTACAAAAACTACAGAAACTACAAAAACTACAAAACTGAAAAAGGATGTTTTTAAGCCCGTTAGAATTTAAAACTTGAAAACCCAGACGCCCGGTTTCTCCAACGAATCTTAACTAGTTTAAGACCGTCTTAATAATAAGACGTTGCACCAAACAAACATCAGATCTTAAAACGATAAGACGGTCTTACATTGTAAAACTAAAGCTCGTTTTAGACAAGACAATTTCCTGACCCAAAAGTTAGTCAAGATGCGAGACAATCTAAATTATCTCGTTTCATACAGCAAATGATTTGAAATATTGAATTGGATGGTAGATTGAATGGAAAAATATAACGCGTTCTATTTGTCAAGGACAAATTGTATGGGAGGAGGATATATGAATTCATTTCTTGAACAACTTTTGAGCTAAGAAATTGTCTTGTCTAAAGGTCGTTTTAGTCAAGAAATTGACTCAAAAGTTAAGTCAAGATGCGACACAATCTAAATTGTCTCATATCATACAGCAAATTATTTGAAATATTGAATTGAATGGTAGATCGAATGGAAAAATATAACGATTTCTATTTGTCAAGGACAAATTGTTTGGGAGAAGGATATATGAATTCATTTCTTGAACAACTTCTGAGCTAAGAAATTGTCTTGCCTAAAACGACCTTAAAATCTTAAGTCTTAAATAAGATCTACATATGTTTGGTGTAACAGAATAAAAATTTAAGACGTGGTTATATATAAGACGAGTTGATTTAAGACGAGCTTTAAGATTCGTTGGAGAAACCGGGAGTTTACTTCTGATCATAAATCTAGTTTCAATTAAAAATTTGAAAGCTTATTACATTGCATTAATATTTTACAATTATTTGGGGCATATGGACACCTAACATTCTTTTAGTCCATTCATGAATTACTTATCGAATAATGTTGGCTGTATGTCATGAATAACACGAATTATGTTGGCTTTCAAGGCGCCAATTGTTGGTTTATTGATATATAAAGCAATGAGACATAGCTCCATGGAAAATATTCAGGATACATACAAAATGAGCCTCAGTCATCATTCATCATTATGTTGTGTTATACTTAAGCGACGCCCGATTATCTGGGCAAATAAGCTAATCAGTGGTTAAGTCACAACGAATGACTCATCAACCCATTATCGGCCGGTCATTACGAACCCATTATAAAGCGTAATTAAGACGACATAGAGGAGGACGAACAGTAGCAAGAGTACCCTCAGACGAAACAGTCGCGGAGCGACTAAGAAGCCACACACATCATAGTCTTCACCCAAACAACATCCACAACTTTTAACACCACCTAACAGCAATAGTTTTTAGTCTTCATTTATTGAGGTGGCGGCAGCGACGCTTCCAGTTCCTTCCGCCGAGGTTTCAAGAGTTAAACAGTTGGTATCCAGCGGTGGTTCCCATCAGCATAGAACTGAACCTAAGCATTCTTGTCATCAGCAGGGCCTTTCCATTGTTACACATTATTTTGGTGCCAGCGGTGGTCTTTCCACGTATCCACATCAATTATCAACCTGTAGACATCTACTCCTAAACGAACGCCTCCGCCATTTGTCTCCACGATTGTCTATTTTGGGCTTTTTGTATTCAGTTTTACCCGCAAGGCGTTGGATATCGTCCCTCCATCTTGCTTTTGATCGAACCACGCACCGTTTTAATTGTCGTGGTCTCCACTACGTGACTCTTTTCGTCCAGTTTTGGTGAAATGACCTATGCCCATTTCCATTTGCTTTTGAAAATTTGTTCCTTTACGTCTATAATCCCTGCTTTTCTTCTGATCTCATTTTTTATTCTTTTTCTAATGCTCATCCCCATCCTCTTTCTCTCAATTGTTCTCTGACATACACGTTGCACTGGTCATAGTTATTGTTACGGTTTCCATCCCCATCCTCCTTCTTTCAATTATTCTCTGACATACTCGTTGCACTGTTCATAGTTATTGTTGCGGTTTCCAGTACGTATGTCGTTCTCCTGCGAAGGAACACACCTTGTCGTGGTGCAGGAGCCCAGTACGACGACATCCGTAAAAGCCCTGTGGTGACCAAGAGCACAACAGGGAACAGGATGGCGCCGTACTGCTAAGTGGTTCTGGGGCA
Organism: Lordithon lunulatus; assembly: GCA_963942505.1. Taxonomy (NCBI): domain Eukaryota; kingdom Metazoa; phylum Arthropoda; class Insecta; order Coleoptera; family Staphylinidae; genus Lordithon; species Lordithon lunulatus. The sequence goes on along the minus strand of OZ012668.1, from coordinate 51,735,769 downwards.
CCTAACACTCTAATTGCGCTAAGTGCCCCCCCTTGTAGAGTCACTATTCGCTTTGAACTATCGACCTCTCTTGGTCAACTCTTCAGGGGCCCTTTCATTACCTTCCTTCCTAAAATCAAAATTGGCAGGATGCAAACGTTGCATACTTTGCGCTTCAGAGATTTTCGAATCCTTTAAGGACATGTCCATGCGCCCAACGTCGGCCCAATTCTTCTTCAAATTCGCGCTGTTTGATTTACTGCTCCGAGTTTGAACGTGTTTTAGGTATACGTATTTCTTCTACCACTTCTTGCTTGATTATTGATGTTTGCGGTAATACGGCTGTGACTCATAATTCTTGTCTTATCCAGGTTCATCTTTAATCCTACCGTTACAGATGCTTAGTGTAATTCGTTATTCAATTGATTTAATTCTTCCTCGTAGCTGCTCACTAGTACGTTCTCGTCTACAAAATGGAGATGACTGAGATACTTACTATCTAAAGAGTTTTTCAATAAAGACGGGTCGATGTTGAAATAGAATAAAACAAGTTGTGTGTGAGGTATTAACAAAATTCTTTTTTTATTTGAAAGACCCATGTATGCCATTACGTATTATGTTAAAATATCCGCCCGCGGCTTCTCACGGTGGCACTGATCCGAGTAGTCACATTATTAAAGAATCTGTCTCATAGATCCGGCTGAATTTGAGTGATGCCATTGGTTATATTGGCTTTAAGGCCATCGACTTCAGGAAACCTCACAAGAAAAGTCTTGCTAAGTCAAATCGCACAATCTTGGTGGCCAATTCATGTCCCCTCTACGAGAGGTAACCATACTCTCAAATCGTTCATGCAGAATGTCCATCGTGGCATTTGCTGTGAGGCATAGAGACCCGTCCTGCTGGAACCACATGTGGTTTACCTCCATTTCGTTTAATTTGGGTCAAAATAAATCGGTTAGCATCGTTCTGTAGCGCTTGATGGGGGTGGCCTCACTAATAATTTTCAACAAAAATTTCGACCAATGACGCCGCCGATCCAAAATCGAATTAACTAGAATACTACAGTATGTTAAAATTTGAACTGAATGCAAAAATTGAATTCTGCTCCAAATTTTGATATGAATTTCTGTAATCAATTTGGTTTTTGTTTAATATTTAATTCCTATTGCAATTTGAATTTAATATTTCAAATTTCAGTTGGAATTAAATATTAACCAAAAACCATGCGTACATTAATAATATCAATACCATCTGTATCCGATTCTCAGTTTAAATTGTATATTATTAAATTATTAGAAACTTATTGATGATTTCGATTTACATTATTGCGTTGTAAACGACGTTGTAATGGAGTCGCAGCTGTAAAAACGTCGGCTGCTTTCATATTATAATTAATAGCTTGATTTATTTGCTGCTAACAACAAACACTTGAATAATGCATATTTATGAACATTTAATGGTATTCTATAAATTGTACACTCCCACAATAATGGCGAACAAATAGGAACTTGTTGCATAAAATGCTTAGAACAAAATGATTCGCGAGGATAATTATTACGTATATTCTATGCATAATCATCTCGTCTGTCCTATGCTTGCAAAATGTAAATATAATATTTATTACAAAACAACAAGACGAAACAATGATAATACCAAATGTAATATATTCTGGTTTTCAAATGCATACAAAATATATTTGTGGTAGCGGCGTCGAGCGCCCGGAATACGTGCAATTTTTCGCCCCATTCAATGCACATTCACCAAATTTTCGTCGGCTGTTTGTCGTTGCCGAGCTTGTCGACTGGTCTTTCGCCATAAAACATATCTTACATATTGAAATATTTCCAACGAAATATATTAAAATCATAATTTTAATTACTACTACCTAATACAAATAATGAATATACAAAAATATGTAACCAGATTCTAATTACCGCTTAAATTTCGCTCAGTTTGAACAATTAAAATATGACCTTTATTTGGCATTTTCCTCACAAAAAACTGCTTTTCAACATCAACAACGACAACAAAAAACATAAAAATAAAAATACAAATAGAAATAAAAGTAACACTCCGCAAAAATTACAAATTAACATCATATATAAATACCCCTACACTCCCTCTGCCCTCGCCACTATCCTCTCCCACGTCATCCTCTTGCAGATTTTCACGCCTTTCCCATTCTCTCTTAACCATTCATTCAGCTTTCTGCAATCTCCCACCCACTCTGCTTTCACACCCTCACATTCTTCGCTAAGGTGCCACCATGTGTCGTTTCCCTTACTACACAGCGCACACGCGGTGTACCTCAGACCCATCCACACATTCCTCCCTCTCTCGTCTGACCCACACCTCGCTCTTGCCATGCATACTTTGTCCTCCCTGTCCCACTCACTCCTGGCTAAGTATCTCGGGAGTTTCCCAAGCACTTGCCACAATTGATATATGGTTTGATGGGCTTACTAGGTGAAATGTCGATGGTCCTATTGGGATAATTTTTTTCTAGATATTAAACGTGTATTCTTATTTTCTGAGCATAAACGCTATCTTTATAGGGCTATAAGCCGTGAGGCTATTCCGCCGGTAAAGGGAGAAGCTCAGAGGTATTTATCTTTACCACACAGACAAACTATGAAAAACTGTGAAAAGTGATTCGCGAAAATGTTTATCGATGGGGTTTGAATTCACGTTCCTCAATGCTCAATATGAAACGGTCGGCTGCTCTAACTATTTTGTCACTAAACTGGGTAATAATTTTTATTTATACTAATTTCTTATTTTATATCATCAAAAAAAGACCTTAAGTACTAGTAATTTTAATTCAAAATTATTCATTTACAAATATCACTATATTTTTAACAAAAAATGCTGTAAAACATCTGTTTTTGAGAAATTGACATAAATTAAAAATCAAAAACAGACCTTAAGTAGTAGTAATTTTAATTCAACATTATTCATTTACAAATATCACTATATTTTTAACAAAAAATGCTGTAAACCATCTGTTTTTGAGAAATTGACATAAATTAAAAATTGCAAATAAGAATCTATATTAATTAAATTTGTGCTATATGTAGTATACACCTATATTAACACTGACTTAAACTCGTTCATCACAAGAACAAATCAATTGACGTTTTACATTGGCCTCGCGGCGGTTTCTGTCGAAATTATAATACTCCGAATGGAATATGTGAAGTAATAACTTATGATTTAATTACGATAGTGCCGTCGATTTTTCATAAATTTAAATGCGCGATTTATGTGTAGCCTCGAGATCATTTCTGTGTTACCTTGCTCTGCAAATATTGGCATATTTTAATGGCTTGTCGAAAGTTTTGTTAAAACAATTATCACTTATTTAAAATGCATTATTTATGAAGACGGTGAGAATTAAAATGTAAAATTGCAATAAATCTACAAATGGTGACAGATGGCTTGAATAACGAATGATTTTCTCTTTCACACAAAAAATATGCGGACAGGTAACTGCTAATAAATAATTAATTTTGACTTCTTCTTATAAAGTTAAGTAGATTATGAATCATGTTTAAGAAATATCTTTATAATAAAGACCTGCCAATATGAAGACCTACCAAGATACAAGATATTTTAAGACTAAATGCAGATACTCCTAAAATAACATGCCTTTTCAATAAAGGAGATGAATAAAACTACCATGCTTTTTAACACTTGTTTTATTGTTTGAAACAATTAGTTTCGCCTAAGCTCTAGGCATTATCAAGTTTTTCCCGATGACTGATTGAAGAATTCAACGAATAAATGTATAATTATATTTTTTCCAAAATTTCAATCAGTTTAAGGGATTGAAATTTTGGAAAAAATATAATTATATCACAGTACTGATTTCTTACATCTTATGTATGTTTTCGACCCCTCAGTATTTCTATAATACAAGCATTGGGTTCGAACCCCACCGGGGCGAATTTTCGCGAATCACCTTTTGACAGTTTTCAGAGGATTTCTGTTAAGTTAAGGTAAATACCGGACGAATAAACTCCTCTGAGTTTCTCACTTGTCCGGCGGAAAAGCCTCACGGCTGATAAAGATAGAGGTTTGAAGACAACGAATATGATTTCAATAATCCTCAAATAATTCACTAGGTTAAAAAATATAACAGATAAACTGATATACTAACTACTGTCAGAAGTTATTTACATAATTAATCTGCCCTTATTTTAGTTTTTACATGATTTGTGTCCATTTCCAGTGAATTTAAATATTTAAATTAAATGACCACTATAAAACCATCTGTTTCCACTTTATTCGTCTGATATATGGCCATTTAGATTTATAACGACTCCAAGCGCCAGTTTCTAATAAGACTCGCGCCTTATCGACGTTTTATTTGGCCGTTCCGAGAAAAGCATAGGAATTAATTTCAAAGTTATTTGCTGTGTTAATGCGTTAGGTACAGATTATATACTGACTTTCTTTCGACGCATTAAATATGTACCGGGTTAGATTTAATTTAATTAACAGGAATCAGGGGTGTTCGTAAAAAGAGACATGATTGACGTAATCAAATTAATAATCTTACATATGTACCTACAAATAATAAGCAATATTTTGGACAAAATCATAACATTAGAATATATGTAAGCACGTATGAAACTTAAAACACCAGCTATCGGCCTGCTGTGTCTTTTTCTACCTTCTAAGAGTTTCAAAGACGTTTTTTCTTCTTCTAATTATTAGACATTAAGGCTACTTGTACACGAACGTCAATATAGCCGGCTGATGAAAAATAAACGATGATTTGAATATTTACATTGGGTTAAATTGAGAAATCCGCTAGAGCCAAGCCCGGTACGAGGACAGAAGCTGTGCGTCTGAGATTTTTTGCGTCCCAACGGAAATTAAAAAAGCCCAACAGAATTGCCGATTTGAGTGCACGGCTCTAATGATACAAGAAAATTCAAATTTAAAAATCTAGGGCTGAAAGGGTTAATTAATGATAGTTGTTCTACTAAATCCCAATTCAGTAAACGTATTCTGGCAGCTGTTGACTTGATGCGACTTACTAGTTTATAAGGCACTTTCGTTTAGCATGGTTTAGTATTGCTAGTCGCCCCCGTGGCGTGCAGTATCGCTCAGTCTTGCGGTCCGAGGTAGAATTGTGCGCATCGAAAGCGACAAATAGAACAAGAGACAATAAATAAGCCCGTACCAGCGCAGAATGATTAACGAAAACGGCTATAGTTAATTGTCTATCCTTAGCTTGAGTTGAGTATAGTAGGCTTACATTCCCATATAATATTATTATCCTATATTTTATTTAATCGTTGATTCTTCTATACATCTATCTTTAAGAGAAAGTTATTAAATGTAATATGATTTGATATAAACATATCGCTCAGTCTTGCGATCCGAGGTAGAATTGTGCGCATCGGAAGCGACAAATAGAACAAGAGACAATAAATAAGCCCGTACCAGCGCAGAGTGATTAACGAAAACGACTATAGTTAATTGTCTATCCTCAGCTTGAGTTGAGTATAATATAATATTATTATCCTTTATTTTATTTAATCGTTGATTCTTGTATACTTCTATTTTTAAGGGAAAGTTATTAAATGTAATATGATTTGATATAAACATATCAACTTGAGGCACACGGGAATATTTTACTACAGTTTTCAAAATATATTTTAATTTGTGCGTGCACTTTCCACGTTTATGAAAACCATGATCGCGACAGGTGGTAATTAATGCTCAAGATATTTTCAATGAATTGCGGTTTCCTCATTTAATACTTCCCTATTAAAACCACGTATGACATGTTAATTAGTATTCCTAAGCGCATAATTGTGAACTTTTAACGTAATTGTTGTTAATCAATTCAACCACAATTTGTTCCTTATTTGCATTTTGTTTCGTTGCATGATAAATGATTTGTTATAGGATTACAGCGTCAATTTATCATAATTATTAATGTTTAGCTACTTAAACAAATTTTACAAATACAGTAGCTAATAATTTACTAATTAATATTGATTATGTTTATTTTTATAATTAAAGCCAAACAGAAGTATGGGAAGAATGGCCTAGTATGACCATCATTGGCAACTCCTCACCCGCCAGAGTTTTGCAGCTCGCACGCAAAATTGACTGGTGGGACGAGTGAGTAGACTTAAAAGGAGGTTTCACAATGGGCCCATTTTGAGGCCTAAGTGTCTGTAGCTACGCTACCCTCCAGTCAACTATCCAAAACTATCCAGATGGGAAGAATTCGGGAACACATTAGAGAGTAGTTTTATAGAAAACCACTAAACTGTTAAGATCATTACAAAATTGCAAAAAGGAAAACAAATAACGCTAAAACACCTAGAAGATAAGCAAGGGAAAGTTATAAGAGAACCTAACGAAATAATGGAAGGATGGAAGCAGCATTTTCAAGTATTATAATACCAGTGTTCAAGAAAGGAAATACCTCCAGCTAACATGAAATATATCTGGTAAACACATCCTTATGGATCGTCGCTCGGTTTTTTCTTAACCCCTTGTTGTTCTTTGCTTTTTGCGATATAGCCAGTAATCTTTTGACCAGTGATGCTGGTGAATAGCTATTAAACTATTCACCAGCATCACTGGTCGACAGATTACTGGCTACATCGCAATAAGCGAAGAACAACAAGGGGTTAAGAAAAACCGAACAACGATTGATGCAACAATAAGATCTAAAGGCATTTTGTCCCGTTAAATCAACACGAAACCTTGCGCCCGATACGTTTTGCAGAGTGTACTGCTAAATAAGCTAAACTACAAAAATAGACATATAGTTATTAATCCACGCTGTTTAATAGAAGTAGAAATCGATGCCCTTATGTCCCTGGCAGATACAAAGTCTCGGAAAGAAAATGCTTCAGCCCGTGCCAATACCACCAGTACAATGATTCCATTATTATTCTAATAATTAAAAGAAAAATAATATTTCAAAGTGACCTCATTGTTTTGCTCGCCAGTGTATAAAATAGGCTACGTTGGAGTTAATTTAAGAGGTAATACCTAAAATTACCACGCATTGAGCAATATACTGATTAACAAGAAAGAGATCAGCAGAAGGACAAAAATAAATATATATAAAAGCATATATAGACCTATACTGACATATGGAAGCGAGACGTGGAAGCTAACGAAGAGGGACAAAAGTAGAATACAGGCAATGGAAATGAAATATCTCAGAGGAGTAAAACAAATTACGAGAAGAGACAGAATAAGAAATTATGACATCAGAGAAGAACTGGGAATTGAAGCTGTAGATAAGTATATAGAAAAGAAACAACTAAACTGGTGGGGTCATTTAATTAGGATGGACAAAAAGAATCAAACAAAACAGGTATGGGAAGCAAGAACTGAAAATAAAAGAAGAAGAGGTAGACCAAGAAAAGAGTGGGACAACATAATAGAGGACATAATAATCAAGAAAGAAAAAACAGTGAAGCAAGCAAGAGAACTGGCGAAGGACAGAAAAGAGTGGAAAGAATTTACAAATGTATAAACAACAGTAATTGTAAACTATAATGTTAATAATGTTAATGTAATAGCCTACACCGAAAGGTAAAAGGCAATTGATAATATATATATATATATATATATATATATATATATATATATATATATATATATATATATATATATATATATATATATATTAAAAATCATTTTATTTTGAGGAACTGACATCAATAATAAGAGAACTTGGTTGTTATGTAGCAGGGGTGGCCAAAGCGTCGACCGCGTAACTATTCCTAATCGTCCACCCGCATGATTAGTACACATACTCTGATGCTCGCCCACATAGCGATCTATATTTATTTTTATTTTAACTTATTTTTGGCTTTAAATTAATATTTTTCTTATGTTAGTAGACCGCCGCCTATAATTTAAAAAACAAGTCGCCCAACGTGATCAAAAGTTTGGCCACCCCTGTTGTATAGAATGGTATATTGTGAGAGTGGCATGCGATGGAGTCGTGTGGGAGGGTAGTGAAGTCCGAGGAAAGAAAAATTGGTTCGGGAGGTATGGATATGATGTATGAGTAGGGCAGATAGCGAATGGAGAAAAGATATAGGAGGCATGTACAAAAGAAAACAGTCTTGACAAATATTTGAATTATTGACAGTATTATTCGACTAATGGGGACAAAAACGATGCGATAGTAGGATAGTTGCGTCTATAATTAGAAGCTGCAACTGCATAGTTACAAAAGGAAGCAAGGCGCACAATGTTAGGTTTGGTTATATTTTGAAAGAAAATAATATGTATATAGTCAAACGGGCTCAGACGAGTTGGCGTGATAGTTGATTCATCATAAAGGCACCTTACACGGTCAATAATACTGTCATTCCGAATAATGTCAGTATTTGCTTCAATTCCCCTTAAATATTCATCAAGTCATTAATTATCTGGATAAACATCAATATTCTCTTCATTCCATCTTTACTATACCTTATATGATCAGAAATTCTCTCAATATTTTAGAATAATGAAAATATTAAACGTTTAATGTTGTGTACAGTATTAGCAGTATTACTGTCATTATTCTAAAATATTGACACTATTACTGACCGTGTAAGGTGCCCTATACTCCGTCGGAATTTTACCTATGTATGATATTATTTGTACCAGACTGCTGCAGTAAGAATCAAGGACGATTCGACCAGCGATATTCCTATTAAATGTGGAGTACATCAGGGCTGTGTACTATCACCATTGTTGTTCAATCTACTCGGAGCAAATATTCCTGAGAGCCTTAGAAAGCTCTACAGATGGAATCAAGATCAATGGTGAATTATTGAACAACATTAGGTACGGACGATACGGCTATAATTGCAGACAGCGCAGCTGGCCTACAACGTTTGATGAACCAAATAATAGCAGAAGGTGATGCGCTTGGGCTAAAATTAAATACGGCCAAAACGAAAAAAAATGGTTATCAGTAGAACACCAGATATCCAAGCCAATTTGCAAGTATACAATAAGCAAATAGAGCAGGTCGCTAAATTTAAATACTTGGGCAGCTGGATCACCGAAGACCTGGATCCAGATCTGGAAGTAACAACACGCATCGAAATAGCCAGAACAACGTTCCTTAAGATGAGAAAATTATTTTGCAAGAGAAGCCTAAACCTGAAACTAAGATACTGGTTCGTTAAGAGCTACATTCACTCGGTACTGTTGTATGGTGTTGAGGTTTGGACGCTGAAGATCAATACTATGAACAGAATAGAAGCGTTTGAGACGTGGATCTTTCGAAGAATGCAGAGAATATCTTGGGTGGAGCATAACACGAATAATGAGGTTCTTAGACGCATGGACAGAGACAGAGAGCTATTGGCTACTGTGAAGATCCGTAAGACAGCGTACCTAGGACATATCTTCAGAAGTACAAAATATAACCTCCTAAAATTAATAATGGAGGGCAAGCTAGAGGGTCGCCGTGGTCCAGGACGAAGGAAATACTACTGATTAAAGAACATAAGGGACTGGACTGGTCTGGACTCTCACTCATCGTTCAGAGCGTCAAAAGACCGTGCGGAACCGTTGCCATGATTGTTACCAACCTTCAGTAATGGAGAAGGCACCTATAGAAGAAGACCTTTAAAGGCAGAGTTTTAATTTATCATGGATACATCGGTCGGTAAATAGGTAAATATATCTAATCATTCAGTGGTGCTTAAATCGTATATACGTGATTAACCCCCGCGTATATTTCAAATCAACTATATAAATAAATATATGTATCCATTCCGTTATTTATTATCAAACGTTTTGATAAAAAAAATAGTTAGGGCGTATTTAGAAAAGACCAGAAAAAGTTATTTACTTTTAATTAACAACATTGACATAAAAAAAACATGAAATCTAGCAACCCTATAATATAAAAACGAAGACAATGTTTTGAAGCCGACCGACATGTTAGTTACGACTTTTGTACTGCCAGTTTTTGTCATGACAAATATTTTTATTGCTGACAGCTTGCAACTGCATAGTTTGAAGAAGTAGCAGTTCGTCAAATGGGGACAAAAACAACGCGATAGTAGGATAGTTGAGTCTATTGTTATCTTATAAGTTGCAACTGCATAGTTTGAAGAAGTAGCAGTTCGTCAAATGGGGACAAAAACTACGCGATAGTAGGATAGTTGATTCTATTGTTATCTTATAAGTTGCAACTGCATAGTTTGAAGAAGTAGCAGGGCACACAATATTACGTTTGAAAGGAAAAGTATTCAAATAGGCACTCGGGTTCAAAGGAGTTGGTTAGATAGTTGTAGTCGGACGACGGGACTTTGACCTAGTATTAAATAAAAAATTAAGATATTTCTCAAAAATCATTCATTCTAAATCATTTAAGTTTAAACTATTTATACAATTTTTATCTTCCTGTATTAAACATGCGACCATTTTCGCAAGCAGATTATGAATGGTACGGTTCCGCACATGCATGCGACTGATCACATGACTTCACATCATATTTTTGATTTTTCCAAGACATGATTTGTTCATAATCATCTATAGACGGACTAAGTTTTGATAAAATGTTCATACAAATGGACCGTTACAAAGTTATTTCCAAAATAATGTCAGATTCAATGTCACTTTAGATAGAGTTTATTCAAATTCTCACCCGAGTGTATACCTACAGTTAATTTCCAAATTTAGTCCCGATCCATTTATACGTTTTCTCGCAATTTTGTTCCAATACAGACAGACAGACACACACACAAACACATACAGATAGACATTTTACAAAATAGTTAATTTCGACTAAATTAGTCATGAAACGTAACAAGTTAAAATTAGCAATTCTATTGTTTCTTGTAATAGACTAATATATTGCGAATGCCTTATTGATGTATGAAACATATCCATATAGGGATTTTTAAAATATTTACATATTTACCATTCAAACATAATCTAATAATGAATAATAATTCCATTAGTAGACAATTAGTATTATAAACTGTTACATTTTATAATTGTTTATTTCAACTAACACGACTTTAATCCACCGAAGTTTTAGAATTCAATTAATTACAAGTGATAAATTTAACATAAATTTTCAATTACTTCGATATGCGCATTCATTCATTCATGTCGTAACAATGTAAACGATTGCGGGCATATATTCGCTAAAGCAACATATATAAATGTATGCGGTAGACATAAAAAAGGGACAGGATCGTATTCTTTTTGAAAGTTACGATTTTATTCAGTGAAGAAATGTTGTTTTGTTAGTAGCAAGTATGCATTAATTGACATGAGATATCCTTTAACTAATAAGACTGACTTCTTATGTACGTATAGAGCATTCTCGCTGATTATCTTATTTATGCGAGCACATTCGAATTTAATTCGTTGCTCCCACACACATATACACACTTTTGTATGTATATACCTATGTGTGTTGCTTCTCACTAATCGATTCCTAATTTTATTAGCAGTCAGTGTGCAAATTTAATCGCGTACGGTACAAATTGGAAAATGCAGCCTTTTAATATCGCCATGTTTTATGCAGGACACACCGGCGCGGACCGTCTATAAGGAAAGTTGCGACTGCCATGAAAAAGGAAATTATGGTGATTAGTCTATTAAATCCTAGTAAAACAGATGGCGCTGCAATTTGCTCGCTCGTTCCAATAAACGCGCGGACCGATGAAAATGCCAATTGATCGTGCGATTAAAATAATTGTAAAGTATAATTCTGCGAGTGATGGATATTTATTGGCACCTGCATCATTAGTGCGCGGCTTAAAAAGCTGGTGTAAATGCTAATCGGATTGAATTGAATTTGCACGAGGATGTTGTGTAATTTAATGTGACTAGAAAAAAATACACACTAGTCCTTTTTTGGTGGTTTATTCTTAATTAACATTTAGTACATTGAATCACTTTTAGATTATATGTTTTTTTTGTACGAATGCCTAAATTACACACCATGTAGGACATAGTTATTTACATAGTAATTAAGTTCAACAAAAGATACAGTGCCCAATTCATCCAGGGGTACGCCCCCCCACAAGCACATCAACACTAAAAATAAAGAAATTCAATAACACCAAGAATTTTGTTTTTAGTGTTATGTTCTTTTTTATTTTGTTGTTTTGAATTTTCTATAGTTTTAGTAATTTGTTTAGTGTTATCATGTTTTTTATGTTTAGTTCCTGTGTCTGTTGATATAATTCTCTGGTGTTGGTTTTCTTCCAACATATAACACTGCAATAATAAAAAACAACATAGAAGATAATTCCCACATGAAAATTTCGTTATTGATATATCGAGATTTGCGTTATTTGTTTAAATTTAATATATAAAATGTTAACTTATAGTAGATAGTAGATTTATTTTAATTAATGTGCATCAAATTATAATGTAATATATTATTATTTACAATATTTTTTCTGTGAAGTTCACACTTGTAAGCCATTCATCGAAAAACAATTGGTTTTATTTAGTGCGAGCAGCTGCTCGCACTAAATAAAATAGTGTGCATCATAACAAACTTTGCAGTTATTTATTACTTTCAATCAATTATTATTAATACTTTTAATATAGAAATTAATATTTTTAGTAATTAATTATAGCTTCATTGCAATTCATATTGGAGTTCTTGTTGTTAAATGTCGGATGGTAATTTATACAGACTTGAAGATTCTTTCACTAGTACAAATTAATATTGACTGGTAATATCTATTCACTTCTCAGCATATCATGTCCACATGTACAAACCAATTAATATTAACAGACTAATTTATGCTAGTAACGTAATTTATTGAGTGATCTAATTCCCCATTATATAAATCCTGTTTCATAAACAATCACGCTCGCTATTATTACTGCCTGTAATTAAACAAATGGCGAAATAAATTGCGATAAATTACAAACCCGCCATTTTTCTAATGCCTGCATGTGGTTATGGTAATGGTTTTCGCAAAAGGGTGTGTTTCCATTGAATGCTTGCCATTTAAATATATTAACGAATCAGAAATTTATCGTATCGCGCAGGACGATAAAGTATGGAACTATAGCGGCGCGCGGACGCGGGCGCGTTGTAATAATTTCATTCTTACGCTCCGAGTTCTTGTTGTTAAACGTCGGATGGTAATTTATACAGACTTGAAGATTCTCGAACCGACTTACGCAGGTCATAATGAAATTATGAGATCGCTACCAATAACATGACTGGTCCTAAGAGAAATTTAAAACAGTAAAAAATCGTTTTATTTATCCTTTGAAATTAATTTTCACAAAGTAGGCGCCTTAACAATCCAATATTTAAAAAAGTTAATTTTTCTTTGGGTCATTCAGTCGATAGAAAAATAACCAGCAGTTACTAAACCGGAAAAAATGAGGATCGTTAGGTAGTACCTAAGGATCCTGATTTTTTTCCGGTTGCTCCAATGTGAAAATATTATTGTGCAATAATATTCTCCTAATTTAAGCCACATTACAGTCTTTTATTTTCATCAGATCTGATTCTATCAACTATTTCGCGAAGCAACAATATGTCTCGTACATATTAGTGCTCTTAATGTCGATTCTTAAGAAAATACATGGGAGATAAATGAGAGTGTCATATATAAATAAGTAAATATCATTATGAACAATATTGTTTTATTTATTCTACTATTAATAAATGCTATATTTTGTCAGACTTTTGAGTTACTAGATTTGCGAATTCAGCTACTGTGCGACATGCTGAAATGTCTGATTGATAATTAGTCAAAAATAGAATCTAATTGTTGTTTAGAAAGATGTCAATAAATAAAATATGCTTTCAAATTGAAAATTATAAAGCAGTTGTAATAGTTGCTCCGCAAAGAGTACAAAAAGCGGGGGAAACATTTAATGCGTATAAAATTATAACATCGGTTCTCCGTAAAAATGTCCCGTTGACAGATGTCCTGGGTGGTCCTATCACTACGTCCAGCACTATAGCACCCCCCGACAGCCCCGCTGAACGGCATGTAATTATTAGCAAGTGAATAAATCAAGAGTAGACACCGTAATTGAGCTGTCAGAGGCGCTCAGGTATAAACTACATCATCGATTGGCTAATGCACAACTCGCAGAGTTTATGCGTATGTATGTGGTGTGTCTATCAGTTTATCGATCGATCTGTATTATTAATGTTGATGATTTGCATTTATTTAAATCGAGCCCTAATGCTATTATTAGTTCTCGCTGAAGAGATGTATAGGGTCATTTATAATTGTCTATTCAGTTTTTTTTAAACAGATCCGGCTGTGCAAGTAGAAACATGTAAACGTGTGTAGTTGTATTATTAACACCATTCTAAAATAAATAGAATTATATGTGAATATATGATGCATTATCTATATACTTGAATGTATAACTATTGATATATTTGATGCGTTATGGAACATTGGAGAATTTATGGGGTAATATTCTCCAAAGTTCTTTAACCTATCAATAGTTATTGAATCCATAGGTATTAATATTTATATCAACAATAAATAGTTTTTTATAGAACTAATTTCTTCCTTCTAGAAATACTGCTATGCTTTAAAAGACGCAATGATATCAGCAATTAACAAAAGCTATTACAGATTTTTCAGAAAAGTTTTCACAAATCAAGTTATCCATTTAAAAGCTTATGTAATCTATTAATTGGATGATACCTAGGGTAATATGGGCATTAGTATCGTATGTGTATTTTATTATTTAAAAGAAAATTATATATTATTATTTTATGATATTTGTACTACAAAAAGCTTTTATCTCAATAGGACTATCAGCCGTACTATCTACCTGTAAAGGAAGATGCCAGTTTAATCACCCGGTATTTGCCTCAACTTCATAGAAAACCTCTGAGGTTTTCACGAAATATTACATTTCTTAAATTTTAATTCGGAAAAATTGTTTTATATTATACATTTTTATTCCACTAATCTACATTTTAGCAATTACATACCCAGGGATTTTTTATGTTATCTACGTACTATAAAAATGATATGCTATCAAGGCAATTTTCTTACGGGGAGTTTCTGTGTGATTTGAACCAAATTTGGAGATAACACTATAATATAAAGTTATTAATTAAAGCCTTGTTTTCCTAGGAGAGCGGTCCCTTAAAGTTTTTACGTCACATAAATAATTTTACGTGTATATAGTTTACCATAAAGAGTAATACCACAACGTACTGCAAAAACCAATGAATTGCTATACAAAATTGAGACTTCTTCAATTACATATACTTAAAACGAGCCTTGCGTTGTGTAAATGACGTCAAAAGCGGCCGCTCTCCTAGGAAACCAGGGCTTAACACTTTATTTTATAGTGTTATCTCCAAATTTGGTTCTAATCACTTCATATTTGTCAGTTTATAGTGGCGAACATGTGTGATTTGCAACTTGAACATAGAAGCGTCATGCAATTTTTTTTCGAAAGGGCTACTGTGTGCCTGAAGAACATCCATGGGCATATATTGAAGATATCTGGGTACATCACGAACTTAATTAAGAACTTGAAAGAGGCTATACAAGACCTCACAATTACACTTTGAAAACCCTGCTTTTGTACGACTGTGCATACATCAGGAATTGTTCACGAAGTGGTCAATGATGGCTTTAAGCAACAATATCCACTTTATAGTCCCGACCTCGTCCCCTGTACTATTATCTTTCCAAAATAGAAATAAAATACTTGAGAGGGTATCGCTTTTTATGGTTTCGACAGGAAATTTTCAAAAGAATCCATTAACTTAATTTCCAATTGAATTCGAAGTTTTATTAACTTGGTTCCATACACATAATAAACCGCCTGGGCACGAAACAAACGGCAAATCCCGGAAAATTCGTATGAATGGCAAATCTAGTCTAGCTATATGTACATTATATATCGCTAAATGTATTCATTTACGATTTATATACGCATTAATCATATAAAATATTATTCTATTAGTCATTGAACCCAGATATATCGAAAGTAACCCAACTATTTCCACTTAAAATGCATTTTATGAAATATGCACGCGTGTATTTGATCTAAATCGCGATACGATCGCCACTAAAAAAAAAACGTGGAATTTACTGTTATTACTTATATTAAGGACATGCCCAAGAAAGGAAACGCAGCGCCGGCCGTCGTGTTAGCTTCTATTAATTTTTCTAATTCACGCTACCGTCATTTAATATATTGTCCACGATCTGCAGATTAATAACACCCCGCGGCATCCGCATGATATATCGATGGCATTTGAACATGGCATAATAACGCATGTGGAAAATAAAATTATTTGACGCACCGTAATTTATTGCAAACATATTAGTTTTAATGATATATTATTATGCATTTATGAAATTCTAACTAGAAGCCCTGAAAAACCGAGGTAAAAGGTAAAACGGTTTTTGCAATAATTTCCCTCATGCAAATACAATGTGCGTTTGTTTTGCATAATTCCACCGGCTCATGCATAAATCCTCTAACGCTAGGCTCCAGATAAGTCGTGTTAATTTATTTCCCTGCACGAGAAAACTTGTTAAAACTGAGAGTACGCTGGCAGGCTTAATGATATTATCTGAAGGTAGCTATTAAGTGTAAAAGTGTGTGATTAATGCATCATAGTGCTGACACTATACTATACAGAATTATTTTGCAAGTAGTTTTATATATATATATATATATATATATATATATATATATATATATATATATATTATCAATTGCCTTTTACCTTTCGGTGTAGGATATTACATTAACATTATTAACATTACAATTTACAATTACTGTTGTTTATACATTTGTAAATTCTTTCCACTCCTTTCTGTTCTTCGCCAGTTCTCTTGCTTGCTTGACTGTTTTTCCTTTCTTGATTATTATGTCCTCTATTATGTTGTCCCACTCTTTTCTTGGTCCACATCTTCTTCTTTTATTTTCAGTTCTTGCTTCCCATACCTGTTTTGTTTGATTCTTTTTGTCCATCCTAATTAAATGACCCCACCAGTTTAGTTGTTTCTTTTCTATATACTTATCTACAGCTTCAATTCCCAGTTCTTCTCTGATGTCATAATTTCTTATTCTGTCTCTTCTTGTAACTTGTTTTACTCCTCTGAGATATTTCATTTCCATTGCCTGTATTCTACTTTTGTCCCTCTTCGTTAGCTTCCACGTCTCGCTTCCATATGTCAGTATAGGTCTATATATGCTTTTATATATATTTATTTTTGTCCTTCTGCTGATCTCTTTCTTGTTAATCAGTATATTTCTCAATGCGTGGTATGTTTTAGCTGTGTTGTTTATTCTGTTACTAAGTTCGCCTTCCATTTTTCCGTCTTCTGTCAGTGCTACTCCCAGGTATTTGAATTCTTCTACTTGTTCTATTGTGTGTTGTTCTATCTTTATATTTATTTGTTCTTTCCGGTTTCCTATTACCATCACTTTTGTTTTGTTATAGTTCATTTTCATGTTATACTTTTCTAGGTGTCTGTTCCATACACTAAGGTTGTGCTGCAGATTACCTTCATTTTCTGCTATCACTACGACATCATCAGCGAATGCTCCTTCCCATATTTTTACAACTTGCATGTTTTTGTACCCTATGTTTGCTTTTTTTTGGTTTCATGCTCTTCATTATTTCATCCATGTATATGTTAAATAATGTAGGACTGAGCCCGCCTCCTTGTCTTAGTCCAGTGGTTGTATCAAATGTTCTTGATGTTTGTCCCTTGTGTATTATTGCATTGGTGTTGTTTTGTATTAATTCGTCTTTCTTTCTACACCTCTCTCTTCCAGGATTTTCCATAATTTATTTCTTGGTATCATGTCGAATGCTTTTTCCAGGTCGATGAATCATAGGTATGTGTTTTTATTATTTGCAATTCTTTTTTCTGTGATTTGTTTTATCGTGAAAATGTTGTCCTGTGTGGATCTTCCTTTCCTAAATCCACATTGCGATTCTTCTAGCGTCTGCTCTATTTTTGCTAGTATTCTTTTGTTAATTGTTTTTTCTAAGATCTTCATACCTATGCTTATGAGTGTTATACCCCTATAGTTTGAACATTTTGTCTTATCGCCTTTCTTGTGTATTAGTACGATTAACGATACTTGCCAATCTTTGGGTATTTTATTCGTCCTCCATATTTCGTTTATTAATTTTAGTAGTATTTCGTTACCTGCAGGTCCCATATTTAATCATTTCCGTTGTGATCTGGTCTTGTCCTGGTGATTTCCCTATTTTCATTTCCCTTATTATCTCTAGTATTTCTTTTCCATTGATCATCTCTATATCTGCTTCCAAGTCGTTCTGGTCTCTTGTCTTCTGTTCATTTCCACCATTTTGTGATAGTAAGTCTTCAAAATATTCTTTCCATCTTTCCAGTATTTTTTCGTTGTCCTTCAGCAATATTCCTTGATTGTCTTGTATATAATTTACTTCTTGTCCTTTTTCTTTTCTGTTTAGTTTTAGTGTTTTATAGAATAATTTTTGGTTTTCCTTTGCATTTTTCTCCATTGTCTCTCCGAACTTTTCCCATTCCCTGCTCTTTGCTATTCTGACCTTATCTTTTACTATTTTCCTCTTTAAACTGTATTCTTCGTAGTTTTTACTATTTTTGTCATTTAGGTATCTTTGCCATGCTTTTTTCTTTTCCTTTATTTTCTCTCTTATGTCCTGCGACCACCATGCTGTCTGCTGCTTCTTGTTTGTGTTTTGCTTTGTCCCACATGTCTCTTGTGCTGTCTCCAGTATATTTTTCTTTAATTTATTCCACATTTCCTCTACTTCTTGTCTATAGTTGTCCTTTACTAATTTCTCCTCTATTTTCTCTTTATAGAATTTTGCTATTTCTTTTCCCCTTAGTTTGTATGTTCTTATCTTGTTGTAGTTTATTGCTATATTTGGTCTCTGCTTTTTTTATCGCTATCTTGGTTGTCTTCCTTTATTTTCGTCTCTACTAGATAGTGATCACTATTATTTTGCTCCTTTTCCCTTGTTCTGCTAGTCACTTCCCTGGTGTATTTGTGTATGTCCTTGTGTTTGAATAGTGTATTCGTTATTACTAGATTATTCATTCTACACTAATCTAGCATTTTCTTACCATTTTCGTTGAGTACGCCTTCTCCATATCTTCCTCTCATCGCGTCATTATCTTTTAGTTCGTTGCCAATTCTGCTGTTGAAGTCTCCCGCCACGTACACTTCTCCTTTGGCTTTTTCTGTTGTTTCGTTGAGCTGCTCCCAGAATGTTTCTTTGTTGCACGCAGTATCATCTTCGTTTGGTCCATACACTGCTATGATTGTTTTATGGTAGCCATTTCATTGATCTCTAACTTCGATAGACAAAATCCTCTCCGTAATTGCATCCCATTTATATATATTCGATTTCAGTTTTGTATGCACTATACATCCTACCTCTGCTGCGGCTCTCCGATTGTTATCTACACCGCTATATATGAATATATGTTCCTTGTCCATTTTGTACTCTCCCTTCCCCTTCTTTTTTGTTTCTGTTACCACTAAGAAGTCTAGTTCAGCTTTCTCAAATTCTTCTTCCAGCTCTTTTTCCTTTCTATTTATACTCCTGATATTCCAAGTCCCAATTTTCCATATTTTTCTTTTTTTTACTGTACTCTTTACTTTGTTTCCATTTATTATGTGTTTGTTCTTCTTTCTTATGTTCGTTGTCCCTTTCCTCGCTGTATTCTTTGTATTTTTGCTTCCGTCCGTTTTCTCTTTTGCTAGTAGTTTTTTGGATTGGTTACTTTCACCCCATTATCTTTGGCTACGACTCCTTTCTCCTTTTTATCCCATATGTATATTTCATTGTCTACTATATCTTTCTATAACCTATTTTTACGTGTTTTCCTTTTCTTTTTCCAATTTTGCTGTTTCTTATCTCTCTTTGTATTTTTCTCTCCTCTTCCGTTAGATCATCGTCTATATATATATATCGTTGTATTTCTCAGTTTATATTTTGCTTTCATTATTTTTTGTTTTTCTTCCCAGCTTGGGATTTCCACTATTATTATATTTCGTTCTGGGCATGTGTTTATTTTTTGTATTTTGTTAACCCCTGTCTCCACTTCCAGTTTCTCTCTGATGAGTGATCTTACCTCTTCTATGTTATCTATCTTGTCTAGACCTCTTATTGCTATGTTATTTTTTCTTCTTCTCTTCTCTTCAATTTCTGCTTTAGTTTCTAGTTTTTCTATTCTGACTTCCAATGTTCTCTTTTCTTCTTTCCATATTTCTTCCTTATTGTTCATTTCGGTCTTCATCTCTTTTATTTCCTGTTTTATTTGTGACATGTTTTCTTCCATCTTCCGCATTAGTTCTATAATCATTTGTTTTAGTTCTTCCATTCTATCTTTGTCAATGTTCGTTTCACCGTTGCAATTTTTTTTCTGTTTCTTCTTCTTTGTGATGCTGGTGATCTCAGTATTTTTTTGTTTTTTCTAACGGTTTCTTTCTGCTTTTGTATGTCTTGTCCTCGCTATCCGTTTCTCTACCTCTTTTATTTTTATTCATTGGCCCTGGCGCTATTTTTATTTGCTATTCTTGCCTTTGTTGTCGTCGCTATATGCCGCCCAATATACTCCTTACCTTTATCGGCGCCAGAGGTTATTTACGGGTCGACCCCTCGTGCAAATAACCTCTACCCTCTATTTTATTTACTTTCTCTTACCGCTCTTTCTCTCGACTTTTTAACTTTCCTTTTGTATCACTGTTTCTTGTCGCTGTTTTTAATATAAAAAAAACATAAAAATCACTAAAAGTAGTTAGAGGTTTTCTGTGAAGTTAACGTAATATATACAGAGAAACGCAGTAAAAACTTTAATTTTCTAAATATATGCTTGCAGTTTTGTGCCAGTTTCTCGTAGTTAAATAAGTTTCAATTGGTTGATTTTCTCAATTCTGGGTTGGAAGATTTTCCTCTCACCTACACCCGATAACGAGCAAAATTTGTAATGTTTAAAAATAACGAATTATCCCCACCTTATAATTAATCATTCATTGCACGTCAGAATAATTTGTTTTCTCTAAATCAATTATTTCTAATTAATGATTATTACTATGATCATTTATTATAAATAAATTAATAAATAACATAAGCAGAAACCACACAGGAAGCACATCATTAATAATTGAATTAATAAGCAATCGGCTTAAAATCCAAAGCAATATTTTACGACGAATTCGTTAAATTGAATTTCCTTATAAACCAACAAGCCTACCGTACCCAACCATAAATCTTCCCAATTAGGCAGTTTTGTTCCATGCAACGGTATCTCAGCCTAACAGTATAACTACTATCCTCCCTAGCCGCAATAAACACAATACCAACCCGTATTTACATTTTTGCCCCCACCGTTTTATGGCAGTTTGAACACATTATTAGCCACAGTAGCTGCAAACGGGCGTAATTTACTTTTATCGTGAGTGACGCATTGTATGGAATTCACTTGTACACCGGCTGCCACTTTTTCTTCTTCACACGCCTCACCTTTTAAGATAAATTTCATTGCGGGATTCTCGATAAGACTGGCCTTTATTAATGTATGCGCCGGCATTAACTTAATTTAATAAAGCGACTGATGAATAATTTCAAGCACGTCCGAGAGCGAGGATTTAATTTGGCCGCTGATTAAAACTATAAATAATATCATCGTTTATTAAATTATGTAAAAGAGGCTGGTATTAAGTTATTATGTTTCTTGATTTAATGTAAGTGGTGTCACGCATAAAGTGGCAAGTCGGATTTTATTATGGTGTTATGCCATAAAATTTGTTATCATTTGGTGGAATTGTGGGGTATAAATTTTAAATCTATCAAGGATTTTAGTTTTATTATTATAAATGCTAATGGGGTTTAAATAGTATCTTGTGGTTGTAGAGGGAAACGCGAAATAAATGTTGATATCTTATATTTATTAAGATTTACAACTTTATCATACGAAGTATAATGTAGTATGTTATAAAAACATGTGGCATAAAATACTCAATCGCGTATCCAGCCCATATAACTGCAAGTATACTATCTTACAACTAATATTACTATATACAATAATACCTAAAACACGAGAAATACAAAAATAAGTTTCAGAGCCATGGATGAATTATATGCCATTCAATTCTTCTTCTTCATGTGTTACCCTCTAAGAGCTTTGACGACCATATTCATGATTTGTATTTTATCTACAGCTTTTCGAAATAGGGACCTTGTCTGATTGTACTTTGTCTACACCATTGGCAGAGTTTCTTGAGCCAATATGTGGCCTGGACTGGGCGTACTTTGTATTTTACCCTATAAATTAAATGTATTTGAACAATTCTATTTAATTAAATTTGTGTATTGTCAGCTCTTTCTCAGTGCTATCTAAAATCCACTGGTCTGAATAGCGATGTGTGAAGTTTACATCGGCTACGGTATAAAATCAAAAGTATTGTTTATAGCCTCTGAGTTTAATATAAATAACTTTCACTTTAAAAAAATGTGTTCATCAAATACTAACAAAGTAATATCCATCAATATTAATTCGCTCGTTTTTCTGCGCCCATCCCGACACCCATTAAAAGCACCGCCGTAAATCACTCCGTAATTAAAATATCTTCTCAAAATCAACCAGAAGACGCACCATTAAGCCCGCCAATAAATATCCTTTAATGAGGAATAAAATCCTCGTGAGAACGCGCGAAATATTCACGAATTTCTCTCGCCAATAACTCACTGGACTGGCCCGGAGACAAATTTACAGCCGTTTTCTAAAATCTAAACGGCATACTCGCGTAATCCGAACTAATAAGAGTGTGACTCAGCGAGCGATTCAATCAGGAAATCACGATGGATGGGAAACTGTTTATTGTTCGTTCGTACCTGGAACCCCTGCCACGACCTTGCCAATGGGAGCGGATGGAAAAAAAAATGAAACAAGAACGAAAACGAGAGGGATATCATTCGATGAATTATGATGATTAACAATATATCTTTTCGATCGCGATCGAGTGAGATAAACAGAATGTTATTATGTGCTGGCTTATTTATGGATGAATTAAAGGTTTTATTGTTGGTTTTATGGACGGTGCACACTAATATGTGTTTGCAGTATCCGATTTGCATTATATGTGGTGATGGATTGGAATTTATTATATACTGTATATTTTTAAACAGTTGACTCTGTTCAGAGAAGATTAAGGTAATAATATCACATTTAATATCATTTTTATACTATTATAGTCTTAATGTAATAATAATAATAGGTTACTAGAAATTAGATTCGAATTTTTTTCAATATACAGCTACATTTAGTATTGCCAGTGTGTTGATATTTGTAATTTTCGTAAGTGGCGTGTTTTGTTGAAAAGTATATCTTGCGATAATTTTGAATCACTATTATTTTAGTAATCATATTGTATATTACGAGATAATAACTTACTAATAATATATTACTATTCTTAATAACTAATTTATTATTAATAATAATAGGTTACTTGAAATTAGATTAGAATTTTTCACTCTACAGCAGCGATTTTTAACCATTTAGGCATTCAGGCAGCACTTTTGATCATAAAAAAAATCGCGGAACATCAAAATCAAAGAGTCCAAAACATACAAACATACTTTTTATTAAAACCGATAATAGAACACATTTATTTGAGGCGAAAATCATATAATGTGATACCTGAGCTTGTCGGCTTTTGCAAATTTCAGCGATATTAGATAAAATATTTGATATAGCTACTTTCAATTCTTCGTCTAAATTGGTAGGTACAATACAGTAATGAGCCAACATTAAATTTCGGTTTCCATAAATTCGCTTCCATAATTCCACGGAGCAACGGTTAAGAACCACTGCTCTATAGCATGTCAAACTTAAAAAAAAACATGTGTCAAAATAAAAAGGTTTAAATTTAGGAGGGCCACAAAAACAACTACAATATTCATAGAAACGTAGGTTTATTTCGAAAAGTACAGAAATAAGGACAATTTAATGTTTCCTTTCTTCTAATATGGTGAACGTTTGATTAATCGGGTTTCAAAAATATTCGTTGTGTTTGCCACTCTTGCTCTACAGCTACATTTAGTATTGACAGTATGGGGATTTTCCCCATTTTCTAGAAGTTTAATGTAGTGACGGGGCAATTCCGGAAATGTGGGGAAATCTTTTGTAATTATACAATATATGTAACAAATATTTTTTTTTGCAAACAGTATATAATTATTAAACTGTATAACTCAAACCCGACCGCATCTCTAAAATTCCGTAACCACAATTTGAAACCTATACCGTGTCGAAAACTGAATTAAATTATAGGCCACGACCTTGTCCAGCGAGCAGACACTATAATTTCAGTTGCGTACAATTTAATTCAGCATTAGGCTAATAACGGGGTGAGGACTAACTGGCCGGGCGTTTCAATTAACGCGAACAGGTTTTAAATATGAGTTGCGGATAAATCACGGCTGCTAAAATAATCGCGTGCTTCTTGGCTGTGCATTTTGCCACCTGCGGAGACGCTGACAGCTCTATTTCGATTATTATGGAAATCCACAATCACATTCTTCACGTGCAATATTTAAAACGGGCTTCGGGTTTTTAATTAATAATTTATTTTCGGTTTGCATAACCAATATGCGATCGTAAATAATTTGCAATGTTGACGTTATTAATATGGCTCAAAAATTACTCAATCACATGTAATCGTGCATGAAATTGGCGCGGCTGTTTCGCCGAGGAGAGATTGAATAAAAATTTGCATAATTGAGGGAAAAATTATAGATTTTGTGTAAATAAGCTGCGGCATTTTGCATGCAATTATTGTAATCTTAAACATTGTTTTTGCCGTGGGCCGGTTTGCAACGATTTTTAAATTAAAAAAGGCACTGCGGTCTTATTATCTTTAATTATGTTGTTTCTCCGGAGTGGTTACGCTATAGAGGTCCGTTTATTACACAGAAATGTTAATTGGTTTACACTTAATTTGTTCTCAAATTATTATTCTTTTTTCAAAACTATTATTTATATTGCAGTCGGACTTTTTCGTTGTTCTTGTTAAATTATAACTGTCTGAAAAGTAATATATTTTTATATAGTTCTTTAGTTTTTAATAGTTCTATCAAAGTTCATTAAAACTTCTTGAAAATGTCATATCTAAAACTCTCTTTTCGAACAATTTTAGGACAGCAGATCATATCTGGTTCTAACTTGGATGTTTTTATTTTAGCACAGCAGCTCGTTTCTTGTAGTAGTGGTAGTAGTTTGGATATTTGAATTATAGAGGGTCCTGAAATATATCATGCAGTAGTTAGTCATACTTACCATGGCAAATGAAGACAATTTATATTTGACGGCATATCATCAAATATTTTATTCATTTGCCATGGTAAGCATGATTACTGCATAATATATTTCAGAACCCTGTATAAGTCAAATATCTTAGTAGTTTGGATATTTGGTTTATAGAGTGTTCTGAAATAAGAAATAAGAAACTACCTTATTTTTATTGTATTCTGTGATATCGTTTATTTTAACATAGCGTTAAAATAAACGATATCACAGAATACAATAAAAATTGTATTGCACTCTATAGTCAATTAATCTTACTGTGCAAGCAATAGATAATTATTGCTTACACTAAGAAAATAAAGGACATAGCGCCTATTTTAGAAAATAAATAAAGTTAGAGGACAGAGCAATGAAAAAAAGGACTGTCTTCTTAAATAATGGTCACCATAGATATATAATGCCATATTATTTTCGTTTTTCACATGTATTTTTGTATCATACAACCATTATTTTTTTATGCATAGTATAAACAAATTCCAATTAGGGTGTATTTGCAAAAAAACGTAATAACAATATTTTTTATATATCGCTTAATTGAATCCAGAATAAGAATCTCTCTATACGTAAATACTTTCGCTATTCGGTGGCCGTCTTACTATTTCAACGGTTTCACTAACAAGGAACAGTTCTGTTTGAGATAACGGGAGACGAAAACGAAAATGATACGGCGACTAAAACCCGTGGCAATATAAAAAGGTCCATTCCGGCACGCATTCCACACTCACTTACGTGAGTCCACTGTCAAATACGATTGCCTTCTTTATTACTATCCCTTATCAGGCTGATAAGAATATGGGGCTCGTATAAGTGCATAACCTGATTCAAATACACCCCCCAGAAGGGGGCAAATAAATTAATCCCGAAACGGCGATGGGATCACAATTTAAATGAAGGCGATTCGGGGCTAATTTACCTGCAGTCGATTTATATCGGATGCAGCGGCGTAGTTTAGGAGGGTATACTATTTAGGAAAGTGTTAATTTCCATCTTTGTATTATTCTGATTATGAAAAACATAAACTATATTTTGGTCCAGCATTGTTGAATTTCCCATGCCTTAATCTAAATACGCCTACCACTTCTCGCACGTGGCATTTTCCCCATTTTCTACGTATTTTTATTATTTATATTGATATATTGTGTGTGTTGAGAAAAAACTATATATTTATTTTAAAAAAAACATCTATCTTTGTAGCTGTCAGTCTGGCATTTATCTTAATTTTTTTACAAAATCTCTGATAATCACAGTTATCGATTTTAAAAAGTACAAAGATACTATCGTAAATAACTAATTTTCAATTAGTTATTTAGTTTAATGGGTGGTAACTATAAAACTAATACATATTTTGAATCCGGTTTGAGAATTGTAATTTTAGTTCAGTATTAAATGTTATTCAGGAAAACCGTAAACATTCCACCCACCCTAAGCGATTTTAAAAATTACAATGATATTTCTATCGTAAATTACGACTTGAAACTGAGTTATCTAAAAATATAAGTGTGAACATATCACATATCTACATTTCGATATTGTTAGATATCATCAGTGTAGGTCAGCTAGTGAGGATGAATTCACACAATATCTCGATTGGTGATTTTGTATATAAAATGATACATGTTTCCTTGGGTTTTCTCGAATAAAATATAATGGGGAACTTAAATTTTCAAACCAGATTACAAAATATGTACTAGTTTTATAGTTATACCCCTTTAATATTGATAACTCAGTTTCTATTTGTAATTTACGATATAAATATCCTTGTAACTATTAAAATCGCTAAAGATGGGAGGGATATATACGGTTTGGGTAGAGCCAAAGGAGGAATCCTATTGGGGGTGAGGAAGATAGTGGGGAAATGGAACAGAGAGACGCTAAGAGAAGCTACAGGACTCGTAATAGGGAAGGTGGAAATGCATAGAAGTGCGGTGTTGGTGGGAGCAGTGTACTGTAACAAAAACCGGGTGGAATTAATGGAGGTACTAGACGAACTGGATACGGCAGCAGATATGTGGATCATCGGGGGCGACTGGAATGTGAGGGTGGGGGAGCTGGAAGGAGGGATCGGAGAAGACGGTGACTGCTCCCAGGATAAAGTGACCAACCAGGAGGGTAGAGAATGGATGCAATGGGTGAGAAAGTCAGGATGGGATGTGCTCAACGGTTGCTGTGAATGGGACTGGGAAGGGAAAAAAACGTTCTGCGGACAAGGAGGAGGCTCGGTTTTGGACTACGTGGTGGTCAAAGGGATCGAAAGGGAAGAGTTGGTGTGCTTCAAGGTGGAAAACGTAGGAGGGTCGGATCATGTACCGGTGGAGGTGGTCGTTAGGATGAGGAACGTTGGGAAGGGATAACAGAGGAAGGGGCAGCAGAGGTTTGGATGGAGCGAGCCGGATTTGGATGCATATGAGAAAAAGCTAAAACGCGTCAAGTGGGAGGATGTGTATTCGATGCTCCAGTTGGAGTGAGTGATGGTGGCTGCATTGGAGAAGAAGAAGAGTGGGGGCAGAGGGAGAGTTGGTTTGACGAGGAATGTAGGGTGAAGAAGTCGAGCTGGCGAAGAGCAATGGCGAAGTCGAGAAATGGGAGAGGTGAAGTGGAAAGGGCCAATCAGGCGAAGAGGGAGTTCAAGAGAACCTGCGAGAGGAAGAAGATAGAGGAGTTGCAGAAAGTAGAAACGAGGTTGAGGGAGTGTGTGACGGAGAAAGGGTTGTGGGAAATTCTGAGGGGAAGCGTAAAAAAGGGCAAAGTTAGCATAGAGCTGGCAGAGTGGGAGAAGAGCTGTAGAGAGATGGCGGGGTCAGCGGTGGATTTAGGGAGTCCGAGACTGGTGGTAGGAAGGGAGGCGTTTTCGCGGGAAGAGGTCGACGTGGCCATAGGGCAGCTAAAACTGGGAAAGGCGGCGGGGGAAGATGGGCTGAAGGCAGAGGCCTTCAAAAGATTAACAGAGGAAGGAAAAAGTTACTGGAGGTTTTGAATAGAGTCTGGAGTGGTGAGGAAGAACTGCCGGAAGAGTGGCGTGTGGGGGTGGTGGTCCCGGTACACAAAGGGGGAGCAGCATCGGTCGTAAATAATTATAGGGGTATTACCGTTATGAATGCGGGATACAAAGCGATGATGACAATTGTGAAAAATAGACTAGCGAGGGAAGTGGATAGAAAAGGGCTGCTGCCGGAACGCCAGGGGGATTTCAGAAAGGGAAGAGGGACGAGGGAGCAGATTTTCATGCTTGCGAGAATGTCGGAGGAAGCGTTGGAGTGCAAAGGGAGAGTGTATGCGGTGTTTGTGGATTTGAAAGCGGCGTATGACTTAGTTCCTAGGGGGATACTGGTGGAATGTATGGATAGATTGGGTATGGAAGTGGAAGGAGTGGAGTGGGTGAGAAGTATATATAAAGAGACGTGGGCAAAATCGAGAATGGAGAAGAGTCTGAGAAGTTTATGGTGAATGTGGGTGTAAGGCAAGGGTGCCCGCTAAGCCCCCTCCTGTTCAATCTATAGACAAGCGAGTTGGAGGCGGTGCTAAGGAGAGGACAGGCTGGAGGGGTCGTGGTTGGGAGAACCAAGGTGTGGATGCTGGCGGATGACATAGTATTAGTAGCCAAGAGAGTGGAAGAGATGCAAGAGATGTTGGAAAGAATGGGAAGGTACATGGATAGGAGAGGGCTAGTAGTGAATGCGGAAAAGACTAAATGGATGATGTTTAGGAATAGGGGTAGAAGGGGTAGAGTGGAAGAGCTGAAATGGAAGGGAAGGATGATTGAGAGAGTGAATGTCTTTAAATATTTGGGTTTCTGGTTTGACAGTGGAGAAGGATTTAGGGTGCATGTGGAAAGTATGCAAGCGAAAGCGAGAATGGCTTGGGGAATAGCGAGAAGGAAATGGGAGAGGTTGTGGGGCGGTAACCACGTAATGGCGTGCAAGATCTGGGATGAACCTATTCTGTTGTATGGAGTGGAAGTGTGGGGATTCGGTGAGTGGGATGTGATAGAGAGAGAGCAAGGTGTGCTCCTGAAGAGTCTGCTGGGTCTCGAAAGGTCGACACCGAGAGCAGTGCTGTTGTAGGAGACGAATCGTATGAGTATGTGGTGGGAGTCGTGTGTAAGGGTTGTGAAGTTTGAAGAAAGATTGCAGGAATTGGGTGAGGAAAGACTGGTGCGGGAGGTATGGATGAGGTGTAAGAGTAGGACGGAGAGTGGTTGGAGAAAGGATAGAGGAAGGATGTATGAAAGAGTGGGTATGTCTGAGGTGTGGGTAGAGGAGAAGCTGAGAGAAATGGGAAGCCTAGGAACTGAGGTAAGAGAGAGATTGAGAGATATTGAGTGGCAAGAACGGCAGACTAGAATGAATTAGAGCTCTTACAACCCTGGCTACGTAGAGTGGCAAGTGAGTGGGAGACTCCCGAGTTACTTAGCCAGGGGTGAGTGGAGCAGGGAGGACAAGGTATGCATGGCAAGAGCGAGGTGTGGGTCAGACGAGAGAGGGAGGAAAGTGTGGATGGGTTTAGGGTACACCGCGTGTGCGCTGTGTAGTAAGGGAAGCGACACGTGGTGGCACCTTAGCGAAGAATGTGAGGGTGTGAAAGCAGAGTAGGTGGGAGACTGCAGAAAGCTGAATGAATGGTTAGGCGAGGATGGGGAAGGCGTGAAAATCTGCAGGAGGCTGACGTGGGAGAGGAAAGTGGCAAGGGCAAAGGGAGCGGCGATAGATGGGGGTAATTTGTAATTTTTGGCGGAGTAGTACTTTTATTTATATTGTATTTTTATTTTTGTATATTTTTGTTGAGGTTTGTGATGTGGAGGGGCAGTGAGGGAAATGCCAATAAAGGTCTTTTTTTATACGGTTTTCTCGAATAAAATGTAATGGGGAACTTAAATTTTCAAACCGGATTACTAGTACATATTTTGTATCTCTGAGGTCTGTCAGGGCACCTTAATATAGGCCCTGATCTTCATCTTCGTCCTCGCTGTTTGTTTTCTCGCTTGGGCACATTCTACTTTGCCCCTGCTGGTTCCGCCTTCCCGTCTAAATTTTCTGGAGGAGAGGTGGCTTTCCTCTTAGTTGCTTGGGCTGAGTGGAATTCTTTATCTAAATCCGAATGTCCGGCTCATTAACATTAATCAATTGCTAGCGATTCCCTGCTGTTTTCCCTAGGGTTTTTTGCTTGGTTCTAATTCCATTTGCATTTTGATCGTTAAAGTCCTTGGTGTTACGCCACCTCCTCCAAATGAGTTGGTGTTTTCCTCGGGCTCTGGTCCCGTGTTTGCTTCTTCTTCCTTCTACTGCTACCAGGTGGTTAGTCAGATGGCGATCTGGGAGCACCAACCGCGATGCCTTCATGGACCGATGCTGAGGTGTCCCTCTTCTGTATGCGGTTCATTGTGTTGGTCCTTGCCCATTTAGTGTAAAAGTAGTGCCCTTCATTGATCGTATGTAGTGTTCGTCATCATGGTTTTTCATTCAGTTGTTTCCTCCACCCTCCTTTACTTTTTATTAAGTGTAGGGTCCTAGTCACTTGGTTACTTTCTGGTGTCTGGTGTTGACTTTCTTCTATGTAAGAACTTGCTACTTAAAAAAATCGTCCCCGGGGTTTCCAAAGTGTCGTTACAAACGACAAATGGTACCGACTGCCCGTCGAAACCGATAATAATAATATTAATAAAATATTTATTGTGATACATACCATTTACATTACATTACAAACCACAATGGGCTAACGACCGGAAACCGATATTTTATGTTTTATGTGGTAATAAACTCAGAATTTTCATTTTCTCTTGGCGACTGACAAGCATTGAAACGGATACATCAGGACACAAACAGCTATAAGAAAAGACGTAATGTCTTTGTACCAACCACATGTGTTGTATTTTTTTTGCATATAAACTCCAAACGCATAAAACATTAATTAATTCAAAAACTATTAACCATTCAATCCAATCAATTAACCCGATACCATCTGTACTTTCTCAATCAAACAACAACGAGGAAAAAATAAAGTCGTGCCTCTTTCCGGCCATCAATCCGCGTCGATGGCCACAATTAGTTGCCATTCCGCGATCGAAAAATAAACCTTAAAAAATAATTTATGAACGAATTAAAAGTCCCGACGTTTCCTGCCGCCGCAATAAAATTTACTGCGATCGCCGCGATAAACTTTTACGCGCGCCACTAATGAATTAATAAATTAACAATAAGAAACCGCGTGTAATTGATTAAATGAGCGTAAAACCGTGCCTAATGCAATCAATCAACGCCCCTCTCCTGATTAAAAATCGCACCAAGGATTGATAACCTCTATAAATTCAATTACGCTATTTCGAAACTGATTGATAAATATTGTAATAACAAATAACGTTTAATTGTAATGTATTGGTATTGGCGGAAGAAATTTGCTCGAGGGTTTAATATTGCTGTTTACTTTGTTGTTTATGTCGATTGTTATGCGCGGCTTGTATGGGAATTTATTGCATCTGCGACAATAATAATTATTTCTGTCATGTCATAACTAACTAGTCGAAACGTAATTAACATATAATTTTTCTATCTGTGAAATTAATGGTGATGGCATTCTAAATGTAACATACTATTGCAATTTGTTCATTTTTGCGCACCAACTATGTGGCAGGCCGTTTCGCGAAATCGTAAAGGCTACGCGTGATATGTTTCAGATGGGAAAATCGTATTATACTTTCGTTCTTACATAAATAACTATTATTTAAATAAAAGAAAATTATATAATAATTATAATAATATAATTATAAGCTTAGTAATAATTAATAATTATAAGTGGCTTAGTGGATAGAGGCGCCATAGGCCAGCAAGAGTTCAAACTCCGTTGTATGAGTAATTTTGCGAATCACCTTACAGGTTTTCTGTGAAGTTAAGGTAAATATCGGGCGATTACACTTCTCTGAATTTCACCCTTTACCAGCGAAAAAGCCAATGCGCTGATAGCTATAAATATAATAATCATGACTTTTATTTCCCTTGAAATACATAATTCTATACATATAAAAACTATATCAACACATTTTTACAGTAACAACGAAAATAATAGAAAATAGAAATATGGGAAATAAGACGCAGTTTCAGTCTAGTATATGCAATGCATATGACTGCTCTTCCACTGATATAGAAGTTTTTATGTTAATATCGCGCCCGCATTACAGAAAATCTTGTAAGTCTATGTGATTTAAATTATTAACATTGTCGGCTTTTTACTTTGTAAAATACTAATACGCCATAAGCTGTTACTGAACAACGCCTTAACATTTCTGTAAGTACCTGTAGTAGTCCATTACACGATTGCCGCCCGGATTAAAATTTTCCTTAAGCCACTTTATAAACACATATTATGTCAACATAGCTTTACATTTTTGAAAATCGCTTTTATACACAACGTTATTCAAAGTAGCACAAAGGATATTGCTTTATATACAGCCACTTATCGTGAAGAGCACATGACATATTATGTGTAGTAGTTACAGACCCTTATAAAAATTGCATTGTGAAAAATAACACAGTCTTAAGAACAGTTTTCAAATATTAATTCACAGGTATAAAATGGATAGTACAAGTAACCTTAATATGAACATAGAATAGGACTATTATTTTATCTTATGTATGTCCTGTGGTAGTAAATTAATAGCATATAATCATTATTTACATGAAATTAGAATAAATATATAGCACAATCGGTTATTGTTAATAACATGGCAATAAATGAAATGATCGTTGCTTTATATTGCAAGTAATTTGTACTGAAACAGAATTATGATTGCAATTTATGGGGAATTACACATACAAAGTGGCGCATTTAATTTATCTGCAATAAAACAGTGAAAAAGCACAATATAATTTGCATGCGGTAATTGTAAGAACTGGCGCAAAGAACGGAATTAACATACAGTTTTATGGTTATGGCCAACTATAGATTGAGCCGTATACAATGTTAAGTATGTAATTTGTAATGCATTAAACGACAGTCAGGGGACCAAATAGACGGAGGAATTACATACAAGGGATATTAATAATATTCAATTTTTATAAAAAATTAAATAAATAACATACTTATATATGCATACAGTTTACATGATAACTTCCTTAATACATAAATATTAATAATACGCCTGTTTATTAACAATTTTTGCTACATAACAGAATAATATCGTATTATTAAATAAACTGTCGACTTTGATATAAAAACATGAGGCTCACTCTCTAAAATATCAGAGGAAATGTGGAAAAATTAACTATTTTTTGTTATAAAAAGTAGACCTTGCTACTACAACTAAAAGCAAACCCCAAAAACATTAATATCATACAAATCTATGCACCAACAGCTGAGAAATCGGAGTCAGAAATATCCGATTTCTATGCGCAATTAAAAGAACTAAAATCATATACCAAGAAAAACGAAATTACTATAATTATGGGAGATTTTAATGCGAAAGTGGACAAAGGAAGAGTCGCTGATGTTGTTGGCAACCATGGTCTGGGTGTTAGAAATGACAGAGGCGACTTGCTAGTGTAATTCTGCCAAGAAGAGAACCTTATGATTAGTTACACTTGGTTCCAATTACCTAATAGACGACTCCCCCATCTATCGCCGCTCCCTTTGCCTTTGCCACTTTCCTCTCCCACGTCAGCCTCCTGCAGATTTTCACACCTTTCCCATCCTCGCATAACCATTCATTTCTGCAGTCTCCCACCCACTCTGCTTTCACACCCTCACATTCTTCGCTAAGGTGCCACCACGTGTCGCTTCCCTTACTACACAGCGCACACGCGGAGTACCCTAGACCCATCCACACTTTCCTCCCTCTCTCGTCTGACCCACACCTCGCTCTTGCCATGCATACCTTGTCCTCCCTGCTCCACTCACCCCTGGCTAAGTAACTCGGGAGTTTCCCACTCACTTGCCACTCTACGTAGCCAGGGTTGTAAGATTCATTCATTCATTTTAGTCTGCCGTTCTTGCCACTAAATATCTCTCAATCTCTCTCTTATCTCAGTTCCTAGGCTTCCCATTTCTCTCAGCTTCTCCTCTACCCACACCTCAGACATACCCACTCTTTCATACATCCTTCCTCTATCCTTTCTCCAACCACTCTCCGTCCTACCTCATCCATACCTCCCGCACCAGTCTTTCCTCACCCAATTCCTGCAATCTTTCTTCAAACTTCACAACCCCTTTATACTAGTCGACAAGAGATAGCCCAATTATGTACATAGAGTGAAAACGTATCCGGGGGTGGACATTGGGTCAGATCATAACCCCGTAATAGCTCAAGTAAGATTTCGCCTTAAAAAGCGTAAACTCATTAGAAGACTAAACATGAAGACACTCAAAGATCCAAACCTGCAAGAGAAATTAACAACGAAGCTCAACACTGATCTAAAAAAAAATTTAAAAAAGTATTCAAGAAACATTGAAAGCACCAAAGGCTAATAAACGAAAGCAGTGGATGCCAGAAGAAATCATGAATTTAATGGATGAACGAAGAAAATACAAAAATGTGGATCAGCAGAAATATAATGAACTGAACTCAAACATAAGAAAAACATTAGAAAAGCCAAAGAAAAATGGATGGAAGAAAGATGCCAAGAACTTGAAGAACTACAAGACAAACACGATCTGTTCAACCTCAACAAAAAGGTGAAAGAAATAGCTGGAAATACCAGAAGCCGTCTACCATCCAGACTAGTAAATGAGGACAATCAACTTTTGACAAGTAAAGAAGAATTGAAACAAGAGTGGACAAAGTACATCAACAAATTGTTCGATGGCGAAACTAATGTACCACATCCAAATCAAGGTGTTTGGCCCGAACATCGTGAAATCAGAAGTTAGCAAAGCTATAAAATCCACCAAATCAGGTAAAGCTGCAGGACCGGACGACATGTACATAGAAATCCTAAAGCTTATACAAGAGGAAAATATCGACATTCTTGTAAATTTCTTTAACAAAATATAGAATCCGCAAACATACCGCAAGACTGGCTAAAATCAGTATACATTGCCCTACTAAAGAAATCAAACGCAAACAAGTGCGATCAATTCGGACTGATAAGCTTGATGAGCCAAGTATTAAAAGTATATCTAAAAATCCTACATAATAGAATAGGTACGTAAGAAATGTGAAGAAGACATAAACAAGGAACAGTTCAGTTTTAGAGATGGACTGGGAACAAGAAAAGCGTTGTTTGGGCTGTCAGTTCTCATGCAAAAATTTAGAGACTAAAGGAAGGACGTGTACATATGTTTTATTGATTAGGTAAAGGCATTTGACTGTTTAAAACACGACGTCTTAATTAACATTCTGATGACCAAAGGCCTCGAGAAAAAATATATCTCCTCCATAAACCATAAAAATCGCTTATTATTGGAAAAATTTTTATTCTGATCGTAATAATATATGTTTTATATACTCATCAAAGAACGTGATAATCCTAGGTAAATTATACATGGAAATCCATTGTTGTCCTAAACGACACGATTTTTATAACATAAAATAATTTAGCTGTGCTCCACAATTTTAGTTATAAGTGACTTAATAAATTATAATAAGTATTAACATTCTAATCATACGATATTTCGTTTAAGAACACTAGAAGTCAGCTATGTCTAGAATCACGGGAAGGTATTCGCATCATTAACAACAAGAACATAATAATATTTTTTGAAAACTCGTTAAGTTTTAATTCGAAAACATTTTTTATTAAGGTATGCAGCTTGCTAAAAATCATTATACCAAATACATGCATAATGCATAATAGCTGGATTTTAAAAATCAATAGTTATAAGATAATAAAAAGTTGTCATTAAAATAATTACCATGTCGTCATTGACGAAGACAGTTAGGGTAAAAATTATAATTCTACAAGAAAAGATGCACACCTATGCCATTTCTTACTCATAAAAGTTATTACATATTCAAATAATTTGTAAAAGACTAACAGAACGTAAAATAGAATATAATTTAGAGATTTTAGATATCATTTTTATCGTTAATTAATTCATATATATATATAGTAGTTATAGTAGTTTGTTGTATTGTTTCCTTCCGTATATATATATATATATATATATATATATATATATATATATATATATATATATATACTATAAGGAGAACACGGAAACAATACAAATACAACAAACTACCCGATTGTTGTTTAGTTTAATGGATGTTTGCTCCAGTTTCAGCATTTTTTCTCGTTCTTCGAAAAATGAAAAATTCAATATGCTACCAATCAATACTTCTTAGGATGCTAATTCATATTTAGAAAACCGTTTGTGAATACCTTTTTCCGTTTTCGCGTCTCATTCCTTCAATTTTCGTAAAAATTGCTTAAAATTTCGAGCTGTATCTCAGTAAGTGTTTGTTGCACATACTTCTAGTTTGTGTTTTTGGATTTAGGGGGTGGCTTTCATTGCGAAAACTCTATTATTCCCAATCTCCCTCCATTACTTTTATTACTTGAAATTACTATTTCATAAACGCACTTTTTGAATATTATCTCAGATAATGTGTATCATACCGACTTCTAGTTTATGTTTCCGGATTCAGGGGGTAGCTTTCCATACGAAAACTCTATTATCTCCAATCTGCCTATATTACTTTTAACGTTTTAACGTGACACGCAAAATATCGAGAAATGATTAGAGATAAAATTTTTACAACTAAAATCAAACAATTAAAAATTAATTTTATGCTACCAATCAATACTCCTTATGTTAATTAAAAATCCGAAAACAGTTTGTGGATATCTTTTTCCGTTTCAGCATCACAACCCTTCAAAGTTCGTAAAAATTGCTTGAAATTGCCATTACAAAAACGTCCATTTCGAGTTGTATCTCAGTAAGTGTTTGTCGTACCGACTTCTATTTTGTGTTTTTGGATTCAGGGGATGGTTTTCCATACGAGAACTCTATTATCCCCAATCTGCCTCCATTACTTTTAACTTGACATGCGAAAAATCGAGAAATGATCAAAGAATTAAAGATGAAATTTTTATAATAAACATTAAAAATTCCTTTATGCTACCAATCGATATTTCGTAGGATCTTAATTAAAAATCCGAAAATAGTTTGTGGATATCTTTTTCCGTTGTGGCATCACAACCCTTCAACGTTCGTAAAAATTGCTTGAAATTACCATTTCAAAAACACCCTTTTCGAGCTGTATTTCAGTAAGTGTTTGTCGTACCGACTTCTATTTTGTGTTTTTGGATTCAGGGGGTGGCTTTCCATACGAGAACTCTATTATTCCCAATTTCCCTCCATTACTTTTAACGTGGCATGCACAAACCGAGAAATGATCAAAGGGTTAGAGGTGACATTTTTACAATAAAAATAAATAATTCATTGTATACTACCAATCAGTACTTCTTAGGATGCTAATAAAAAATCCAAAAAACTGTTTGTTGATATCATTTTCCGTTTTCGCGTCACAACCCTTCAAAGTTTAAAAAATTAAGAAAATAGATAAATGAAAATTCTACGGAACGTTAAATATTCCATGAGATAGAATAAATAAATAAAACAAGTTACCATAAAATATTAAAACAGCAAAATCAGTAATAGATGTTAAAAGATTTTTTGGATATAGATACTAGTCTATATATATTTCTATGGCTATTTGTCAAAAGCTGATATGTCTATTCTCTATCTACAATTATTCTACTTTAGAGTTAAGTAGAATAATTGTAGATAGAGAATAGACATATTAATAAGGCGCCTTATACGGTCAATAATACTGTCAATCCTAGCACTGTCGGTATTTGCTTGAATTCTCCTTCAACATTTATCAAGTAATCAATTATCCGGATAAACATCAGTATTCTATTCATTCTATCATTACTATACCTTATACGATCAGTAATACTGTTAATATTTTAGAATAATGTAAATTTTAAACATATTATCGCACAGTAATACTGTCATTATTCTAAAATATTGACAGTATTATTATTATTGGCTATAATAATAGCCACAAATTGTTCGTGAAAATTGAATAAAAGAACAAAAAAATGGAAGATATTGTAATAATTAATTTCTCAAACAAATCTAGTCTTATTAATTAATATAATATGTATGATAAAGTAATGTGTACTGACCACATTAGATTGAAGAAAAATGAGTCTAGCCGCAACAACCAGCCGACATACCAAGCATAATTACGATTAATCCGAACACGAGAGAAATGACTAAATATCCCGGAATGTTTTACGACATAATTTATAGCCCATTATTAGCGGTTTACGTTTCAGGCAATATAAGCAATGATTATCCATAAAAATTAATGACCATTATAGAAATGTTTAATTCAAATGTAATAGAATTCTAATTGGCCTTCAATTAACTTCTTATG
Source organism: Lordithon lunulatus (assembly GCA_963942505.1). NCBI lineage: Eukaryota > Metazoa > Arthropoda > Insecta > Coleoptera > Staphylinidae > Lordithon > Lordithon lunulatus. Next base: position 51,697,087 of record OZ012668.1, on the reverse strand, counting down.
TACTATGTAAGATTACATTATTGAATTAAATTGAAATAAAAACAAATTAAAGAAGAAAAAAAGACAATAACAACAAGATTGTATTCTTTAAATTAAAAATTAATGGTTATATGGTGGAAAGGTTTAGACTTTTATAATCGTAAATGTAGTAGTGATTTATTATATACAAGAAAAACAAATTCTGTATAATTTATAAATACACAAAGGTTTTCTGTGCAGTTAAAATAAATTTTGAGTAATTGCACTTCTCTGAGCTTCTCACTTTACCAGCCCTCAGGTTGATAGCTATAAAGATAGACGTTTTTTATATAAATAAATGTATAAAGTGGAGTGGGGTAAGTTCGCATCGGTTTTTGTTAAGTTCGACTTTAAACCCATTTATTTATTTATTTTTTTATTTTTTATTTTTTTAATTTATTTTTATTTTTTATTACACAGTAGACTAGACTAGAGACCAGGGAATATTATTAGTCAGGTTATAGGGATAGTTTTATATTACATAAAACTGTCACACTTGTATATAATTGTGTTTATGCCAAATAAAGGTAAATTATATATAATAGGGAATAGAGACCAAATACGAACTAGAAGCAAAAGTGCATATTTACTTACTACTTTTAAAATTTGAATGTTACACATAACAAAGTAATATTCTCAATAAACAACAGATTTATAATAGATTAGATTAATAAAAGAAACATCTAAATTTCAATCACCACCCAAAATCAAGTCTGAATTAATTAAATTAATATTCAATAATATTTGTTATTTATGTTCGCATTTACATTATGTGGCACGTTTCATTATTCTCGTAATAATTTATGTCTTTACTCGATTTTATGGATATTTACCTGTAGACCGTAGGGATTATAATCTGTGTGGTGTTGAATGATGTCATATTGTACATATAAACAGCATTTTGTATGTATATTCTTGGACGTAAATATGAAAATATTGCTATTATTATCGAAAGATTTTACTAATTTATCACTTGGAACATACTTTTATTCACAGCGTAGACGTTTCTCATTCGTTTAATATATTTTACCTGTTGTGTATCGAAATGCAGAGCAGTGGAAGGCTTATTGCGGTGGTATTTCTCAGTCTTCATTTCAAACAGAACGTTTTCTTCAATTTAAATAATAATACAAAATTTCCATTGCAGAAAAAATGTCTTTCTAAACGTATGTAAAAAAGAAATGTCTGAGCAACTCTTCATTTCAAACAGAAGTTTTCTTCAAATAAAAATTAAAAATTGCATTGCAGAAAAAAATGTCTTTCTAAACGTATGTTAAAGAAATATCTGAGCAATTAGACACTCTTCATTTCAAACAGAACGTTTTCTTCAATTTAGAGTAATTAAAATATTTCAACTCAGCTCAGTGGCCGAGTGGTTAGAGGCGACGTCCGTTTCGTACTGAGAATTGGGGAGCCTGAGTGCGATCCCCAGTGGGGAGCGAATTTTCGCGAATCATCTTCCACAGTTTTTTCAGAGGGTTTCTGTGAAGTTAAAGTAAACTCCTCTGAGCTTCTCCCTTGACCGGCGGAAAAACCTCACGGCTGATAGCCCTATAAAGATAGAAGGTTTTTTTTTAAGTATTTCAACTGTGCTTCTCCAACTCCTGATTCCATGTTCTAGGTTTCTTTTATACTTGGCTAATATTGCCTATCTCAATTCTTCTTGTTTTGGTATTTACATGCTTTATTATATTGTCTAGATAGATAATTAATAGCATTATAACAAAAATTAGCAAAATGCCAGTTGTCCGACAAGCGTTAACCTTTAATTATAAATAAACAATTAACCAATTGAATCAATAGTAAATAGGAAATTGTGGAAAACAGTGAAGGTCAGAAATCAAATAACTTGAAATATTGAACGGGCATAGTTTGGTTGGAGTATTGCATTGTATCAACAATTAACAGAAGCATGCTATTCAAAAATTAAACTATGCAATTAAAAGTGGGAAGGTCGAGTGTGCCAAGACCAAAAAAACTATGCCCATTCACCATTTTGAGTGATTTGAACTCCAAACTATACAATTTTCTGGAATGCTTCCATCATTCGTATTGTACATATAAACAGCATTTTGTTTGTATATTTTTGGACGTAAATATGAAAATATCTCCATAATCCGTCATTCCCTATTAATTTGTAAAAAACTATCACCATTTTGAGTTGGCAGCTCCTCACCCGACGAGTGAGCAGTCTTTAAAGGGAGGTTTCACAATGGGCCCATTTTGAGGCCTAAGTGTCTGTAGCTATGCTACCCTCCAGCCAACTATCCAGAACTATCCAGAACTATCCAGAACCATTTTGAGTGATTTGAACTCCGAACTGTACAATTTTCTGGAATGCTTCCTTAATTCATATTGTACATATAAACAGCATTTTATATGTATATTTGTTTGATTTATTTATCAAAAAAATCGAAAAAAAAGTCTAGTAATCGCTTGAAAACGTGAATAATGATAAATAAAGACTATAATGTCCCATCCTCTAAAAGATTTAATGCATCTCAATTTATCAATATATTTATTCTCCATCATCTTAACTACCTCACTGTGTATTCCAAATGCACTGTATCATACCTATGGCACAATTGAAACCCCACAGTAATAAATCATAAAGAAAAACCGCTATTGAGCAGTATAAGCACTATCAATGCTCCATAATTACCCACCTACACGCGTAACCAAACAATAAAATCATAATTTTCTTTAAACGGTCTGAGGCGAAGTAAATCAGTCGGATGTGATTTTTTCGTTCACCCCCGTGAATTGTGCGGGCTACTATTCACGCGGCGCGCGCACCGGAATTTAAACGAGCCCCGCAGAGGCAACAATTAGTCAGGTATTTTAATGAATATTTTTCAGGTAAAGCAAAAAACGAAGACGTTTTAGTAATTGAATGCGCCCTCGGGTAGACCCATAAATCATAAAAAAGTATTATTAAGGCCCGAGATTTGGGGCAGCTCCCTCGCCCATCAGACGATTTGTTTATTTTTGTAAATACATACCATAATTGGTTGAAATTTTCCTCTGCCAAAACGAAAATTGCTACCAACTAATGTGAAGCTGAATATAAATATCACAGCACTGTTGACTAGCGATGGGAAATATTGAAAACAAAATGTTGATAGCCGAGAAAATAATATTATTATCATAACAGTTGAAAAAATAAATTAGTAGCGACAATAATGAAAAATACAAAAATTGATATCAACTAATTTGAAGGTTGAAAACGCATATTTTGCACTGCATCTCCATAATTAAATGAGATAGAGGGTTGCTCTCTATCGCATTCGCTTCAGCTCGGTGCTTTTTATATAGGAACTAATAGCAGTAGAGGAAAAATTCGCTAGGTTTCGCATAGTTGAAGGAAAATAACATAATTGTGTCCATAGTATCGGATTATCGACAGTTTTTATTTGTATATCGATAGTCATATTTTTTATTCGATGGGTATCAGACTATCAATTGCTTTGTAGCGATTCTTATCAATAGGTTTTTGTTTATAGTTACGGATAGTACATGTATCTCGATAACTCGTTTTGAAAACGCCTATTTTGAACTATATCTCGATAACTAAATGATATAGAGGGTTGCGGTTTGTTGAATTCGGTTCAGCTCTGTGCTTTCTATATGGGGAGTAATAGTAATTCAGGAAAAACCCCTGGTTGAAGGAAAATTATTATTCACCGGCCTAGGCGAAAATCGTATATTTCGCTCACAGCAATCCTAGAAAGATATGAATGGATTCTTTATGTGGTCCATATAGAATCCCATTAACTCAATACAAATTTAAAAACTGCCATTAGCTACTTTAAAAAGTACAGACTCTCAAAAACGTTTTCAAAACTGATTTTCGTGAAATATTCAAAGTGCTATTTTGTGAGAACTAAAAGATTTGTAATTCTATTTGGGGGGTGATTCAGGATGCCAAATTATATATAGAAAATTAAAAAACTTGAAATCGATTTTTTTTTCGATAAAAAATTAGGGTCTAAGCATAGACGAAAATCATACATTTCGGGTCCCCATAACAAATTCATACAGAAATTAATGGATAATCTATGTGGTCTATATAGAAACGCACCAGCTTTTCAAAGTGCTATTTTGTGTGAACTAAAAGGTTTATCGATAAAATTCTTTTTGGGGGTTGTTAAGGAGGTCAAGGTATCTTGACCTGATTTTTTTAATTCCTATCATCAACAGTTTTTGAATACAGACTCTCAAAAATGTTTTCAAAACTGATTTTCGTAAACATTTCAAAGTGCTATTTTGTGAGAACTAAAGGTTTATCCTTGAAAACAATTTTGGGGGTTGTTAAGGAGGTCAAGGTGTCCTGATTTGATTTTTTTAATTACCCGTTTTAATTGTAAAAAAAAATGTTTATTATATTATACTTTTTTTTAATCTAAACTGTTTGTGATAATAATAATTGTAATCTGGTTGGCACATAATTATATTCTAAATTGTGACAAACTACTTTTGGCAAATAACTATTGTTCCAATGAAAACACTTGTTCACAGGCACCTCAATGCTTTTAACAAACGTGTAAACTTCCAAGTAAAAGAAGCCTATAAATTAAAACCCCACAATGGGCACCGGTGATGGCTATTAACGCCACAAATCATAAAATCACCAATTTCATGGTCCATTATGCACCGTATTTATATAATTGTGCGTGCACAGGGCCGGTTTGCTCGCATCATTATCGCCGCAACAACCGTTGTGCAATTTCGCAGAATTATCAAACTATCAGGTCCCCCCCCAATTATGCGGATCGTTATGGGCGTCCGATTGATACCACGGCTGTGTTGTTTTTAAAAATTTAGATAATTTATACGCCGATATTCGCATGCAAATCGAGGCGCGCGGCCGAAACGTATATGCAAATTTAATAAGCGATAAGGATCTTATTGCCCGAAATTGCGGGCTGTAATTATTTAGGCGGGTTTAAAAGTTTAAAAGTAATACGAAAATTGTTATGGTTATGGCTAAAGTGTTCTGTATTTTAATCAGATTGGTCTTTACTGGTTATTTATGCAATGTTGGGAGTGGGTAAAAAGATTTTTGTTGCCTTGTATGGGATAATTTAATATTTTGTAGCTCGTTTCCTGAATCATATCTGTAACATCTTTATTAAATTTATTATAGATCTATTAATATTAATAGGTTTTATGTATAACTTATATAAACAAAATTATCTATATATTCGATAAAAAGTGCTATAAGTCGATAACTAAAACCATCCTTATACAGGATGATCTACTAGCTCTATGACAAATTCTGACAGGTGAAAGCTAATGTAATTCTAAGAAATAAATATTATATGAACATAGTAATATTTATTTCTTAGAATCACATGAGCTTTCACCTGTCAGAGTTTGTTATAGAGCTAGTAGATCATCCTGTATAGGGCTATCAGTCGTGAAGCTTTTCCGCCATTAAAGGGTAAATCTCAGAAGTGTTTAATCACTCGGTATTTACCTTACTTTAACAAGAAACCTTTCAAAACCTGTGAAAGGTGATTCGCGACTCGATGGGGTTTGAACTCACGCTTCAAATTGTTTATTATGAGACGGACGGCGACTCTAACCACTAGGCAACAGAGCTGGGCTATAACTTATATGTATGTGCATTATGAAATTTGATTTTTATATTCTTGTAATTTTGTCACGCAGGTTTCTTTACAAAAAAGATACACATGGAAATTTATGTGTAAAATCTATAATTATGAAAACAAAAATTCAAAACTTTCAAAATATGGGAGAAGGTTTCTTTACAAAAAAATGGATACACATGGAAATTTATGTGTAAAATCTATAATTATGAAAAAAAAAAAAAAATTCAAAACTTTCAAAATATGGGAGGTTTCTTTACAAAGAAGGCTACACATGGACATTTATGTGTAAAATCTACAATTATGAAAAAAAAAATATTTCAAATCTTTCAAAATATGGGAGAAGGTCTCTTTACAAAAAAGGATACACATGGAAATTTATGTGTAAAATCTATAATTATAAAAAAAAAAAATTCAAAACTTTCAAAATATGGTAGAAGGTTTCTTTACAAAGAAGGATATACATGGACATTTATGTGTAAAATCTACAATTATGAAAAAAATAATATTTCAAATCTTTCAAAATATGGGAGAAGGTCTCTTTACAAAAAAGGATACACATGGAAATTTATGTGTAAAATCTATAATTATGAAAAAAAAAAAATTTCAAAACTTTCAAAATATGGGAGAAGGTCTCTTTACAAAAAAGGATACACATGGAAATTTATGTGTAAAATCTATAATTATAAAAAAAAAAAATTCAAAACTTTCAAAATATGGTAGAAGGTTTCTTTACAAAGAAGGATATACATGGACATTTATGTGTAAAATCTACAATTATGAAAAAAATAATATTTCAAATCTTTCAAAATATGGGAGAAGGTCTCTTTACAAAAAAGGATACACATGGAAATTTATGTGTAAAATCTATAATTATGAAAAAAAAAAAATTTCAAAACTTTCAAAATATGGGAGAAGGTTTCTTTACAAAGAAGGATATACATGGACATTTATGTGTAAAATCTACAATTATGAAAAAAAATAATATTTCAAATCTTTCAAAATATGGGAGAAGGTCTCTTTACAAAAAAGGATACACATGGAAATTTATGTGTAAAATCTATAATTATGAAAAAAAAAAAATTTCAAAACTTTCAAAATATGGGAGAAGGTTTCTTTACAAAGAAGGATATACATGGACATTTATGTGTAAAATCTATAATTATGAAAAAAAAAAAATTTCAAAACTTTCAAAATATGGGAGGTTTATTTACAAAGAAGGATACACATGGGCATTTATGTGTAAAATCTATAATTATGAAAAAAATAAATAAATTTCAAAACTTTCAAAATATGTGAGAAGGTTTCTTTACAAAAAAGGATACACATGGAAATTTATGTGTAAAATCTATAATTATGAAAAAATAAAATTTTAAAACTTTCAAAATATGGGAGAAGCACTGCAGTTTTGGGTCCCGCATTTGCCCATGACATAAATTATTTTTGGCAAATAATAATTTTTCCAATGAAAACACTTGTTCATAGGCACCTCAATGCTTTTAACAATCGTGTAAACTTCCAAGTAAAAGAAGCCTATAATTAAAACCCCACAATGGGCATCGTTGGTATATAACAACAAACATTTATAGTACATTGACAATGGAAACAAAGAAAAGAGTACAGTAAAAAAAAGAAAAATATGGAAAATTGGGACTTGGAATATCAGGAGTATAAATGGAAAGGAAAAAGAGCTGGAAGAAGAATTTGAGAAAGCTGAACTAGACTTCTTAGTGGTAACAGTAACCAAAAAAGAAGGGGAAGGGAGAGTACAAAATGGATAAGGAACATATATTCATATATAGCGGTGTAGATAACAATCGGAGAGCCGCGGCAGGGGTAGGATGTATAGTGCATAAAAAACTAAAATCAATGCAATTACGGAGAGGATTTTGTCTATCGAAGTTAGAGATCAAAGAAACGGCTACCATAAAACTATCATAGCAGTGTATGGACCAAACGAAGATGATACTGCGTGCAACAAAGAAACATTCTGGGAGCAACTCAACGAAACAACAGAAAAAGCCAAAGGAGAAGTGTACGTGGCGGGAGACTTCAACAGCAGAATTGTCAACGAAGTAAAAGATAATGACGCGATGAGAGAAAGATATGGAGAAGGCGTACTCAAAGAAAATGGTAAGAAAATGCTAGATTATTGTAGAATGAATAACCTAGTAATAACGAATACACTATTCAAACACAAGGACATACACAAATACACCAGGGAAGTGATAAGCAGGAACGAAAATGTATAATAGACTATGTACTAGCAGAACAAGGGAAAAGGAGCAAAATAATAGACACAAGAGTAAAGAGAAGTTACGAAAAGTGATCACTATCTATTAGAGACGAAAATAAAGGAAGACTACCAAGATAGCGATAAAAAAAGCAGAGACCAAATATAGCAATAAACTACAACAAGATAAGAACATACAAACTAAGGGGAAAAGAATCTATAAAGAGAAAATAGAGGAGAAATTAGTAAAGGACAACTGTAGACAAGAAGTAGAGGAAATGTGGAATAAATTAAAGAAACATATACTGGAGACAGCACAAGAGACATGTGGGACAAAGTAAAACACAAACAAGAAGCAGCAGACAGCCTGATGGTCGCAGGACATAAGAGAGAAAATAAAGGAAAAGAAAAAAGCATGGCAAAGATATCTAAATGACAAAAATAGTAAAAACTACGAAGAATACAGTTTAAAGAGGAAAATAGTAAAAGATAAGGTCAGAATAGCAAAGAGCAGGGAATGGGAAAAGTTCGGAGAGACAATGGAGAAAAATGCAAAGGAAAACCAAAAATTATTCTATAAAACACTAAAACTAAACAGAAAAGAAAAAGGAAAAGAAGTAACTTATATACAAGACAATCAAGGAATATTGCTGAAGGATAACGAAAAAATACTGGAAAGATGGAAAGAATATTTTGAAGACTTACTATCACAAAATGGTGGAAATGAACAGAAGACAAGAGACCAGAACGACTCGGAAGCAGATATAGAGATGATCAATGAAAAAGAAATACTAGAGATAATAAGGGAAATGAAAATAGGGAAAGCACCAGGACAAGACCAGATCACAGCGGAAATGATTAAGCATATGGGACCTGCAGGTAACGAAATACTACTGAAATTAATAAACGAAATATGGAGGACGAATAAAATACCTAAAGATTGGCAAGTATCGTTAATCGTACCGATACACAAGAAAGGCGATAAGACAAAATGTTCAAACTATAGGGGTATAACACTCATAAGCATAGGTATGAAGATCTTAGAAAAAACAATTAACAAAAGAATATTAGCAAAAATAGAGCAGACGCTAGAAGAATCGCAATGTGGATTTAGGAAAGGAAGATCCACAGAGGACAACATTTTCAGGATAAAACAAATCACAGAAAAAAGCATTGCAAATAATAAAAACACATACGTAGGATTCATCGACCTGGAAAAAACATTCGACCCGATACCAAGAAATAAATTATGGAAAATCCTGGAAGAGATAGGTGTAGAAAGAAAGACAGTCGAATTAATACAAAACATATACAACAACAACACCAATGCAATAATACACAAGGGACAAACATCAAGAACATTTCAGACAACCACTGGACTAAGATAAGGAGGCGGGCTCAGTCCTACATTATTTAACATATACATGGATGAAATAATGAAGAGCATGAAACCAGAAACCAAAAAAGCAAACATAGGGTACAAAAACATGCAAGTTGTAAAAATATCGGAAGGAGCATTCGCTGATGATGTAGTAGTGATAGCAGAAAATGAAGGTAATCTGCAGCACAACCTTAGTGTATGGAACAGACACATACAAAAGTATAAGATGAAAATGAATTATAACAAAACAAAAGTGATGGTAATAGGAAACCGGAAAGAACAAATAAATATAAAGATAGAATAATACACAATAGAACAAGTAGAAGAATTCAAATACCTAGGAGTAGCACTGACAGAAGACGGAAAAATGAAAGGCGAGCTTAGTAACAGAATAAACAACACAGCTAAAACATACCACGCATTGAGCAATATACTGATTAACAAGAAAGAGATCAGCAGAAGGACAAAAATAAATATATATATATATATATATATATATATATATATATATATATATATAAAAGCGTATATAGACCTATACTGACATATGGAAGCGAGACGTGGAAGCTAACGAAGAGGGACAAAAGTAGAATACAGGCAATGGAAATGAAATATCTCAGAGGAGTAAAACAAGTTACGAGAAGAAACAGAATAAGAAATTATGACATCAGAGAAGAACTGGGAATTGAAGCTGTAGATAAGTATATAGAAAAGAAACAACTAAACTGGTGGGGTCATTTAATTAGGATGGACAAAAAGAATCAAACAAAACAGGTATGGGAAGCAAAAACTGAAAATAAAAGAAGAAGAGGTAGACCAAGAAAAGAGTGGGACAACATAATAGAGGACATAATAATCAAAAAAGGAAAAACAGTCAAGCAAGCAAGAGAACTGGCGAAGAACAGAAAGGAGTGGAAAGAATTTACAAATGTATAAACAACAGTAATTGTAAACTATAATGTTAATAATGTTAATGTAATAGCCTACACCGAAAGGTAAAAGGCAATTGATAATATATATATATATATATAATTTGAAGTGATAGGTATTGCCTATGGAAGGCTCCTGAATTTAGAGATATCTCATTCATTATATATATATATATATATATATATATATATATATATATATATATATATATATTTCCATTCGATCTACCATCCAATTCAATATTTCAAATAATTTGCTGTATGATACGAGACAAATAACTTTTCAGTCAAGAAATTGACTGGTCTAAAACGACCTTTAGGTAGTAAATAAAATATGAATAACTTTGACCACAAAATTATGCCATCATATCATTATTTTATTTCGATAAAATTGTATTAAAATACTCTATTTTTTTAAAGGTATAATTAAATCCGACCTGCCGTGTATATTTCATATTATATTAGGCCCAATTATAATCTCGATGCCATAAAAGCTGACGTAAATGTAACAACATTTTATTCGAACGCCACCGGCGATATCTTGTTATTACCTGCGGCGTTATGTTGAGACAGCCCTATCGTGAAATATGTTTATTTATATTAGTAGGAATTGGCCGATCAGCATGATGCTCGCCCGGCCCAACACATAAATATTATAGTTGAAATAGAAAGGATGATATTGTATGTGGTGTGTTTGCTACAAGATAAATAAGTTCCTACAAAAAAAAATTGATTGAATTGAGAATTAAAAATAAAATTTACAACCACCTATATATGAGGTAATACAGAAATGTTGATTCTATATGTAGGAATATATTGGTTTGAGAATTGAAGTCGGCCCTGGATGGGTTGGAATCCAGCACTTCCCGGGGGAGAATGTCTTAGTGACCTCCCGGGCGTCTTTGAGGATTCCCCCACCTCAAGCCAAAAAAAAAAGAAAAAAAAAAAAGTTACAACAAATATCAATGTCAATGGCAATGTATACTTTTTTCCACCAAAGCTGGCTAATCAAAATAAAAAGATAAAGGCTAAAAGTGTGTGTGTACCTGGAACGGAAATGTATTCATCAAGCAAAAAATATAGATAAGAAACCATTACAATCTCGAAAAACTTTATAGATCATAAACAAATGTATCAAACAAATTTTAAAGAAGGTACAAAAAATAATCAATTTTACAGATACCGTGCGTTTATAAATGTCAGTTAAATTAAATTTAAATTAAGTAAAACCCAAACGTTTCGATATTCTTTAGTTTTCGAACGATGCAAATTTTCCCAACTATACTTCATACGGTAGAAAAGCAAAAGAAAAATGGATGGAAGAATGATGCCAAGAACTTGAAGAACTACAAGACAAACACGATCTGTTCAACCTCCACAAAAAGGTGAAAGAAATAGCTGTAAATGCCAGAAGCCATCTACCATCCAGACTAGTAAATGAGGACAATCAACTTTAGACAAATAAAAAAGAACTGAAACAAGAGTGGACAAAGTATATCAAAAATTTGTTCGGTGGCGAAACTAATTTACCACATCCAAATCAAGGTGGAGACACTGGCCCGAACATCATGAAATTAGAAGTTATTAAAGCTATAAAATCCACCAAATCAGGTAAAGCTGCAGGACCGGACAACATGTACATAGAAATCCTAAAGCTTATAGAAGAATAAAATACCGACATTCTTGTAAACTTCTTTAACAAAATATATGAATCCGCAAACATACCGCAAGACTGGCTAAAATCAGTATTCATTGCCCTACCAAAGAAATCAAACACAAACAAGTACGATCAATTCCAACTGATGAGCTAAGTAGTAAAAGTATTCCTAAAAATCCTACATAATAGAATACGTAAGAAATTCGAAAAAGACCTAAGCAATGAACAGTTCGGTTTTAGAGATGGACTGAGAACAAGAGAAGCGTTGTTTGGGCTGTCAGTTCTCATGCAAAAATGTAGAGACCAAAGAAAGGACGTGTACATCTGTTTTATTGATTATGTAAAGGCATTTGACTGTTTAAAATACGACGTCTTAATTAACATTCTGATGACCATGGGCCTCGACCAAAAAGATATCTCCTTCATAAAAAATGTGTACGTACACCAGACTGCTGCAGTAAGACTCGACGCCTATACGACCAGCGATTTACTATTAAATGTGGAGTACGTCAGGGCTGTGTATCACTATTGCTGTTCAATATCTATTCGGAGCAAATATTCCTGAAAGCCTTAGAAAGCTCTTCAGATGGAGTCAAGATCAATGGTGAATTATAGAACAACATCAGCTACGCGGACGATACGGCTGTAATTGTAGACAGCGCAGCTGGCCTACAACGTTTGATAAACCAAATAATAGCAGAAGGTAAAATAAGGCCAAAACGAAAACGAAAACAATGGTTATCAGTAGAACACCAGATATACAAGCCAATTTGCAAATATTCAATAAGCAAATACAGCAGGTCGCTAAATTTAAATACTTGGGCAGCTGGATTACCGAAGAATTTGATCCAGATCTGGAAGTAAGAACACGCATCGAAATAGCCAGAACAACGTCCCCTAACATGAGAAAAGTATTTTTCGAGAGAAGCCTAAACCTGAAACTAAGATACCGGTTCGTTAAGTGCTACATTCACTCGGTACTGTTGTATGGTGTTGAGGTTTGGACGCAGAAGATCAATACTATGAACAGAATAGAAACGTTTAAGATGTGGATCTTTCGAAGAATGCAGAGAATATCTTGGGTGGAGCATATCACGAATAATGAGGTTCTTAAACACATGGACAGAGACAGAGAGCTATTGGCTACTGTGAAGAAACGTAAGACAATGTACCTAGGACTATCTTCAGAAGTACAAAATATAGCCTTCTAAAATTAATAATTGAGGGCAAGATAGAGGGTCGTCGTGGTCCAGGACGAAGAAAATGCTCCTGGTTAAAGAACATATGGAGCTGGACTGGTCTGGACTCGGAGCGTCACAAAACCGTGCGGAATTTGCCATGATTGTTGCCAACCTTCAGTAATGGAGAAGGCACCTAAAGAAGAAGTAGTAGTGGGAGTAGTAACGTATTTGTCACAATTCTGTAACTGGCTATTGACCTTCGGGTCCTTCTGTCATCTGTTATTGTATGTAACGGGTGTCCCAAAATTTACGATTAGAAGATTTCAATTAAATAGAAAACACAGTTTTTAGTCAATAGATTGTAATTTTTTTATTGAATCATAAAGTACATAGGATTAGATTAACCCTATCCGATGTACTTTATGAGTTTTTTTATGGAATGACACATCAGGGGCAAATGGCCTTCTCCAACAACGACTTATTAGGACTTTTATTTTTAATTATTCTTATTCTATCTCGCACCATATATATATATATATATATATATATATATATATATATATAATAAAGTTTTCAAGTTATGCGGATGTGAAATAGACAGCATATTTTAAAATCACCAATATGATCGATCCACCCAAATTGTTATCGTGCCAGCGATAAAATTTTACGATGGTCGAGTTACTGTTACCTTTCTAGAAATAATGATTTTAACAGACTACAGCAGGTATTTTCATTGTTATAAGTAATAATAACATGTGATTACATTCAATTTATTTTTTTGCAATAATAAGATACTGTAAATCGCTATTTCAAAATTTGTATCTTTAGTCGATAGAAAATTGTGTATTCGTGGCGCGAATACTCCCATAACCTTCTAATTTGATTTGAAGCACCTCTCTCGGGGAGGATATAACATGCGATTATTGATTTAGGCAAAAAAGGACGTAAAGTGTACTTCAACTAAATAGCGTTTTATTGCTGCACCACCATAATAAGCGTTTTATTTTTAATTTTTTATTAATTATTTAAGTATCAAGTGATTTGAAATAATAGCAATGTTTTAAGTAAGTTTTGCTTGAAAAATTGAAAATGTATTTATTCATATTCAACGTAAGAAATTGTCTATTTTTATAATTAAAAATCCTCGTCGAACATTTCACATAGTCATAAAATAAAATAAATTTGTGCTGAATTGTAAAAAGTAATGTTTTGCATGTCTATAAACATTGTTTCATTAAAATGCGTTTAGAATAGTAATGTCCCACGCCATTACTATTCTAAACGCATTTTAATGAAACAATGTTTATAGACATGCAAAACATTACTTTTCAAAATTCAGCACAAATTTATTTTATTTTATTGAGGTAGAGGTAATTACTCATGTTCTGTCATAGTTTTACCGCTCTGCTGTAAACGCTTGAATTTTTATTTATGTGTAAAATTTTGCTTGCCGCTACATTAACACTACCACGCTTATTGTGAGTGGCCGTTTAGTCCTGTATCATACATTATGAGAATCTTGACATGAAGCCATACATCCGTTCTTGGTATGAATGCTTTTTAACATGCAACTTATTTATTATTGTAAATGACTACACACACACTTTCTATGTTTTATTATATTCCATTTTTAATTACAAAGTCACTTAAGTTTCAATAAAGGTTTGATCATTGTTAAACTAAAATATTAGTTTGTTAATAATCAGAACTGAATTGAAACATAATAACTATTTAATAATGTCTATTTTTTGTGTTGTATGTTTATTTTTGGGATTATAATACAAAGTAGACATATTTAATGCAAATTTGTGAAGAGATCAAATCGAGCTATATTTATATTGGTAATGATAATGGATCTTTATTTAGCGATTTTCGCTATAAACAAAATACGTATTGTTTAGAACCCTCCTTAGTGGTTTAATTGCCATTGCCGCCCCCGCTTTAATCCGTCCGTCGTTCGTGCGCATTCGAAACATTTATTACTTATTATCTCGCGCGGAGGATGTTTGAACTGTATTTATTTAAACTGTACAAATGCGTTTCGTAATGAAGGGAACGGATACAAATAATTTTAATGGCGCATCGTAAAGCAAATATGAAGATAATTAACTCTATATATGTAGTTTGTGATTATTAAACAGCTCGCTTCACTTCTCGTTTGGATTTTTTAAATCCTGTGTGCGTGGTGTAGTGATCGTATGTTTTTCTGTTGATTCATTTGAGGAGAAACATTGTTGTTGCTACTAAATGTTGATTAATTGATACACAAATGTTTGCATATGGAACTTTCTATCCTCAACGAAAGTTTTAGAGAAATAAACAAAATTCTAATCGCTTTGCATCGTCCCCAATTTCCTTCTGTTCGAGTGTTTTTAAATTCTCTAAAATCTACATACTTTATAATCTCTCAAATCTACATACACTTTAATTCGGCTCAGTGGCTTAGTGGTTAGACGCCTGAAACCATTTTATTTAAAAAAATCTCATATATTGCCAATTTTATATGAAAAGAATATAAAATATAAATGTACACCAAATATTTTGTTTATATCAACAACAACAAAATAATCTTAATAATATATATGTATATGTATATATTTTTTTAATTTATTTATTTACCTATAAATAGAGACCTGTAAGTGTTACGGTGGCAATTTCCACTGGCAGGGCCGAAAGGGTTCATATAATTATTTTCTCTTTTGGATATATTTGGTGGCTTTGTATTTAAAGAACAGCTGCTTGAGCGATTTAGTTAAAATTTCCTCTCGTAAGAGGAAGCAGACATCTTAATAAAGCCAACACTAACAGTGACATTTTTTACGATTCGTTGTCTAGCTTCAAAATTCTTCATGTCTATTTTATAGCACTTTTTTTCTCAAGTTTAACTTATAAATTATAGTTTTAATCTATATTTATAGTAAAGGATAAATAAAACGATTTTTTACTTACACTTTACAACTAGTTTCGGCTAAGCTCTAGCCATTTTCGAGCTCCTCCGTCATCGGAGTAAAAAATCGTTTTATTTATCCTTTAAAATAAATTATGACAAAGTAGACGCCTTAACAATCCTATAATTTAAGCTAAATTGGATCATTTATTTTTTTTTTTATTAAAAAAACACTATAAATATAGATTTAAAACTATAATCTTATAAAGTTAAACTTGAGAATAAAAGTACTATAAAATAGACATGAAGAATTTTGAAGCTAGACAACGAATCGTAAAAAATGTCACTGTTGGTGTTGACTTTATTAAGATGTCTGCACTGCTGTGCACTGTTCTCCAATAAAATAAATAAAATAAGTTTCTATCGATTTCTCCTGCCTTACTCCTTATTGTATGTCAGCATAAACCAACCAAACTTGAGTCACTAGTTCATAGATTTATATATATATATATATATATATATATATATATATATATATATATATATATATAAATCTGTGTAACTATATTAAAATCTACAACTAAACATTACGTTATAACAATGTTTGTTAAGCAATGTGCAAATAAAAAAATGGCAACATCCTGTATATTTATAGTTGTCAATCCCCCACAGCCTTGAAAACCTTGAATGAAATCTATGTCACCACATTTAAGAAACAAACAAAAAAACTTGTATTTAACCAAACCTCCATTATCTTCAGGGAAATGCGTTTAGCGCGGCAATAAAACAATTTGTTAAACCGCAAAGCGATTACAGCGTAATCCAAATCACACACAACAATCCCATTTTACCAGCAATAAAACTCATCACATCCGTCACTACAACTATGTACAACAAAATAATTTTGCGCTATTCACCTGAACGAGTGCGATGAAACGACGAGGATCACGCAGAGGGTGGCAGCAAACTCGTGTGAGCTAAACAAGCTGAAACGCATGCTGAAAGTTCAGCTGATGATCAGAAATCATCATCGGGTGTACACACAACAATAATCACATCACTGATTGGGGAGTCCGCCGCGGCACTGTGCAATTATTATTACATAATTACCGGGGTATGCGGCACGCGCGCGCGATTGCAACCATTATTATTAAAATTATTCGCCTTATTGTTCGTGCATTCGCTCTTTAATTACCTGGCCGCGATTGCGATCATAATGCCCCGCGGATTATAAGGGGACCGGCCGCGCGCTAATTGGGAGCGCGCGAGAGACCCGAGTCGGTCGGTCTGTATTTCGCGGCTGATATTTCGATACACACCGGATAGTGTGATGTGGATGGACGGATACTTGGTCAGTGAAATGTTGTACAGTTTCTATCTTACCTTACCCGCCTCATACCTGTACATTCTAACCAATCATTGCTTATGATCTCTCTCCCACCACGCTTTATTATATAAAGCATTCATCTGATGCTGCATTGGAGATAATGAATCGGATGGGATTTTTTTTTGCGCATAATTACGCCTTTTATAGGTAATTGATTTATTTGTTTATTACATTGTGGGTATTTGCAGTTTTGTTTAAATACCACGTACACGGATAGGGCATAAATAATACGTTTTATTAGGTAGTGAGCATTTGTTAAATTTTTATTGAGGCAATTATTTCGCTTTGTTTATCGGATATTTTATTTTGCTTGATTTTTATGTGGAACATTTTACACTGATTGGATATTTATGCACTACTGGTTTATTTTAAGCAGTTTTAATTTATAGTGCTGATCTGAAAAGGCTGAGGCCGTTTGTATGAATCAGTTTTCATTATATTAATCAGTGCAAATAAATTGTTAATATTTATAGTATTGCTATGGGCAATTACAAGGATTTTATTTATTTCTTTATTCTTTATTTCCTTACATAGGTGCTACATTAAGCGTATAATTAATTATGGAATAATTTATATAATATGTAAATATTCTTCTACCGTAAGTAAAGTAAGCTTTTTATATCTTATCAAGCGAGGACATTTGAATTTTCTCTTCTTAGGGAATAGTGTAAATCGAATAGCCGGTAGAAAAACAAAAGAAAAATTTATATTAATTCAAGGTTTAGGATTTGAATGAACAATATAAATAGATTCGTTCAAATTGTTCCAGTTTTATCCAAATGTAATATATAAATATTCAAAATACATTCGCAATAAAACCCACTTTGACAGATTTTTTAGCCAATCATCCATTGTTATTTTTCTGGAACTAATCTGGAGGAACTTAACTGAATCCACTGGACTCGCAGCAAATATAAGTTCCTTCAGATTAGTTCCAGAAAAATAAAAATGGATGATATGGTATAAGGCGTAAGGCAAAAAATAAGAAACTTCTTCTTTCATGAATTGATATTTTGCTTTTTATTCAAAGCTTCATCAGGATTATACTACAAATAAACCAAAATATATAAAATTACACATTTTTTTGCCTTACACACCGCATACCCAATAGTGAATCTACATAACTAGTTTTCGGCGAAAAGAGCTTTCGTTTACCATTACTAGTTGCCCCGTGGCGTGCTATATCACTCCAAGTTTAGCACGTCGAGCTCCGGTTGTAAAGGACGAGGTAGAATTATGCACATCGGGAGCGGCATGCACGACAAATAGAACAAGAGACAATAAGCCCAGAGCAACACACAGTATAAACGAAAACAGCTTGAATGCAACCATGCTTAAAAATAATCACATAAAGATTAACGTTATGTAACTGAGGACACCCAGATGGCATAAAGCGCATCACAAAAAAAAACTGGATTTAAACAGTCCAAGGCCGATATCAATGAAAAATATTAAGAGAGTCCTATGTCCTGCAGTGGACGAATCAGATTTACTGCTATTACAACAATGACAAAGGCAGGAATAGTGGCCGGAATATATCAGGAGCCGAACAAAGGCAGAGGACAACATCTCAAGAAGCTACTGCGTCTATGTCTGCACTGGGGAGCACGCGTGTTGAATGAACTAGGCCTTATAAGAGGGCTGGAAAGCTCCCCGTCAGGACAGCCACGGGAGCCAAAAAGTAAATCCAACCGAAGTATCAGTAGGTGTCTCCCCGGCTATCACTACGAAAAAGGCATAAACCAATTGAGTAAGTACAAGACTGTGATACGCACATGCTTCCACTAATCACCTACGTGTGGAAATTAGAGACCAGCATGCGGCCTTGGGCCGATTCTTAAAGATCTACTGGAACAACACATAACCGGAGACATAAACAAGATATTGTCCACACCTAATCCGAAGCCGCCAACTTTCAGATGCTGGGGTCTCGCAGGAGAGATCCTACGATTCAAATGCGACGATGACCAGTAACTGCAGTAGTTGACGGCAACAGTGAGGCAGCTCCCACCACTGTGGGCGGAAGTGAAACTCAACTTTGCCCAGGTTGACATGTTTCCGAAATTACTCATGGCGTCCATGCCATCCAGACGAGGCTTAGGCACCAGAACCCCTGGATAAAAGTGGAGAAGTTGCATCTCATTCACCATGAGAAGAAAGAAGAGCCACTAGGACATGTCCTAATTATGGGCCTCCCTGAAAGAGATGACGAACAAGTTAGAGGTAGAAAGGATGGGATGAGTTGTAGATTCCCCTCAAATTAAAATCAGCCACAGCAGCTGGCAAAGACGATGGGTCAGAGTTGAAGAGTGGAAGAAGCCACTGTTCAGATGACGGAAAAGGTAACTGAGCGACTGAGAAACGGAACTCCAAGTGAGTGCACCTCCTTGCTAGCCCACGAATTAAAGAAAGAGGGAATCTCATGGGACATTGTATGATGCAATTGTAAATGTACTCCAGGTAATCCTCTACAATTGTGACAGTCTAGCTTTGTCGTAGATTGTCTATGGACCGACAAACGATCGCCCGGATCCAGAAACCCATGATTGTTTGATTTAAGGATTTCTGGATTAGGAAAACTAATTGTGCAAATTACATCCACGCCCAAGAAAAGAAAAAAAAAGGGGAGGGGGTATAGTACATACACGACACATCATCTGAAACTGCAGAAGTTTGATTAGAAAAGCACTTGGATGCAAACTCGACGCGAGTCCAAACTGGGATTGCAGCGTCCCCGCCTGCCCAACAACCAGGATTGGAGCGTTGCTAATATGCTAGTAACCGACTCCTAGATCACTTGTGCTATACAATCCTGCAAACCGAATCTCAAAGATGTCCTCGAAAGAATTGCAAAGAGAAAGATTTCCTCTTAACGATAAAATCAAGAAAACCTGTGACACATAATGAGGAACAATCAACGATACGGATTGTTGCAATTGATCCTGAAGAGCATAGTGGAAGGAAAGAGGGGACTAAGAACGTCTTCATTGAAGAACCTGCGACCATGATTCTACACAACAACGGTGAGCCTCTTCAGAGCCACGGCGGATACAGTCCTAGTCGCAATGATGATTGCTAACATTCGAAACGAATAGGCCCCATAAAAAAGAAGAAGTATGTATCTTACAGTGTGGTCTTTGGTATATCCGTCGATCGTTCAAAAGCATTTTCAATGCATGTATAGCATTAAGATGCATTCCAAAGGCATGGAAAGAGGCGAAGGTAACATCCATACCTAAACCGAGTAAAGATGACTACACCGCATCATTCAGACCAATTAGTCTCACGTCGTTCATGCTAACAACTCTGGATAAGCTATGTGATCGATATATAGGGAGTGAACCACTAGCGAATACACTGCATGCCAAACAACATGCATATTGCGCAGGAAAGTCAAAAGAATACGCTCTTCATGAAGTTGTGAGTCAGACTTTCTGCACTGATAGTATTCATAGACATCGTAGGAGCTGTCAACAGGTCGATACTGTTGATAGGCTGTTGTGAAGGCAGCCACCAGACTGCAGCTGGTAGATCTATGGAGGTGCTTGCGTGCAATATCCGTTGTGTGAAAAATCGAAGGTGTAAGGATATGAATCTGCATGGACAGCAGTGCGACATTACAAGCACTAGAATCAGTAAGACAGAGAACATTGACATCCACAACAGGTTAACTATTCAATGGATAAAGAGGCACAAGCTAAGCGTCCAAAATCTAATCTACAGTTTCTCACAACTGTGGGATGGGATGAATGACAGCTGGAATGTCAATTGGGGATGCAGAAAGTCCTACACAAATGGACCAAGAAGTACAGTCTGCAGATGGGCTCTCAGCAGCTTGTGTTCTATTAAATCAATCAATCAATCACGACAATGACTTACTGTGACTAGTTGTAAATGTATGAAACTATTGTTTACACTAGTTCGGGTTAATTTGAACTGTTCTGTAGTTTCTAAATAGATCCCAGATTATTTTTGAATGCGGATAGTGTCCTAATATTTGTATGCAAAAAATAAAATGTATTTCATATGTACCTACAACACAAAAACAGCTGTTTTATGGCTTACCTAGCAGTATAATGAATTTGGAATAATGCGGTTACATTCGTCTATTTTAATTCTAATCCGGGACAGCTTTCAACGTGAGTCTAATAAGTAATATCCGGGAATTCTAGCATCCCGACGACTAGTATTTTCATTAAAGATCAATAAAATTTCAAATGTATGCAGGGCACATCTAGCCTAGTATGGCCAGCATTGGCAACTCCTCACTCGTCTAGAGACGACCGCTCTAACCATTCGGCCATTAAGCTGGGTATCATATAATATTTATTCTAAAAGATTTTAAAAGTTTTATCCCTATGACTGATAGTTAGCTACTATGTTATATTAGGAGGAGGAAGGAGGACTAACATTCAGACAGGTTTTGAAAAAGTTGTTGAAAGGCGTACAGTTTTTTAATTAAATATTGCGAATTTTTTTCGATCCTTTGTGTTTCCTTTCGCACTTGCCCCTGCTGCCTAGTTACGGCCCTGTGTATATGGAATCCCAACCTCAACATAAAATTATATATACGAAAGATATATATTTTTCCCTAATCAAATCTTGAGCAGCCAAAAAGTTTTATCATCACCCACATTTTAAGTAACAAACACATTGCTGTTTGTGGGGGTCGCTCTTGTTATCGCTCGCCCCATTCAACTGAACTAAGTGTCTCCCTAAAACAGGACGAGTGATAAATGCCCAGCACTATCATCGCATAGAGAAATATTAATGCACCTCAGATAAAGAGCAATTTCTCGCGGTGGGTTCGTTGTCGGATCGTGTTGCTCTCGGTCCACCCAACTGTCTATAGTGATTTATATCCTACGCGTCGGTTATTAATGAACATCATGGTTTACATAAAATTAAATATGCCGGTAATTAGAGGTTGCGGCGGCGGGCCGTGGCCTGTAGTTCCGCTGTTTTGTGCTCGTATCGGAAGTTATGAGTTATTTTCTGCGTATAAATGACGCACAGACAATAATTTGTTTTTTTTATTCCATTCCATTCATGCTTTAAATTATATGTATTTTACGGGAGCTGATACCCTCATGAGAAACACACCCGCGTGTAGGTTTTCACAATTGGGATTTTATGATGTAATTATATGGTGTGTGACCTCTGAAAATATTTGGATGTTTGAAATATTTTAATAGGGTTAATGATATATGATGTAATAAGCTGGTATAATGATACTATTCAGCTTATTTCCGTAGAACTTATATAACTAGTGATTAATGCTATTTGTAGAGTTGGTTCTGAAAAAAAAAATGGCATGTCAGTTGAAATCATAGGTTTGATGCAATGAAATCAAATGTGATTAATGAAAAGTGTAATTGTAAATTTCAATTGGAAAGTTACACTGGTGGCTAATTTACACGGTTCGTTTAATATCTGCGATCATATTCTTTGGCTGAGTTGTATAAGACCGAGTTTTTATATCTACTGATAACTGTATCAGCTGAAAATCATGTTTATTTTCTCATATAACTCATAAAGGCAACTTACACGGTCAATAATACTGTCAATATTTTAGAATAATGACAGTATTACTGTACAATAACATGTTTAAAATGTTCATTATATTAATGCCCGTATTCACATCAAATAAACTTTATAGGTCCTATAAGCTATTGAATGGATAAATTGACAACATCATTGTCACAGAATATGCCAAAACAGATGTCAAACACCTTGAATAGCGCTTGCAATTGGAGCTTTGATGACTCCTTTTATTTAATTATTCAGTGTTTGCAATAGACAGAATCTAAAGTAATTACATTCCATAAAGGCACCTTACACGTTCAATAATACTGTCAATTCTAGTACTGTCAATATTTGCTTCAATCCTCCTTTTATATTTATCAAGTAATTAATTATCCGGATAAAAATCAGTATTCTCTTCATTACATCATTACTATACCTTACACGATGAGTAATCCTGGCAACATTTTAGAATAAGGAACATTTTAAACATATTATCGTACAGTAATACTGCCATTATTCTAAAATATTGACAGTAATATTGTTCGTGTAAGGTGCCTAATAGATAATGTGTTTATTGTTGCTATAACAACATATACTTATAGGTTCAATAGCTATTGATAAAGGCACCTTACACGGTCAATAATACTGTGAATATTTTAGAATAATGGCAGTATTACTGTACGATAATATGTTTAATTTTTTTTCTAAATTATTGACAGTATTACTGATCGTGTAAGGTATAGTAATGATAGAATGAATAGAATACTGATGTTTACCCGGATAATTGATTATTTGATAAATATTGAAGGAGGATTGAAGCAAATACTGACAGTACTAGGATTAACAGTATTATTGGCCATGTAAAGTGCCTTATAGATTTATGAAACGTCGGTGAATACGGGGGTGACAGTATTACTGATCGTGTAAGGTCATCATTACCAATGAAATGAAGAGAAACTTATGTTTAGCCGGATAATTGATTACTTGATAAATATTGAAGAAAGATTCAAGCAAATACTGATAGTATTAGGAATGGCAGTACTATTGAGATGCCTTATACATTTGGCAATTTGACTTTATAAATCAAGCCACCTCCATAGCGGCACCGTAAAAGCGGACGCTAGCGACGTTATTTAACAATGAAAGTGTTTACGCTTTCTAACATTCGTCAACCTTAAGTCCCTGCCTTAAGGTACGTTGACACGATATGAAGGTAGGTATGCGTTAACTCGCATGCCTACCTTCATATCGTTGTAATATTTTGAAGATAGTAGACTGTTTTCCAGAGAGAGTCGACTGCTCAGCTCTCATTTTGTTGTAACCTTTTCTAAAATTAAATCCCTTGTAATGTCCAGTTTATATGAAGGACTTAATATAGTAGCTGATACGTTGATTATACATTTGAAGGATGAAAATAACAAAAGAAATGTAGTTGGGGACATCTTAAATTACTACTCGCATGGTCAAAATTAGAAAACCATCCGAGTTAGCTGAAGTCAACTGACTGTCTTCTGTCTTCATATGTTAACACGGAGCGAGTGAGCGGCAAGGGTTGCGCGCTTACACATACCCAGCTCACTCGTTCCAGTCAACCCGCATCGATGCAACCTAACTTTAAACCCTGATTTCCTCGCTTAAAAGCGGTGATTTTTGACGTCATTTACACATAATTTTATAATATATATATATATATATATATATATATATATATATATATATATATATATATATATATATATATAATGTATATGTAATTGAAAACGCACCATTTTTCATCGGAATTTATCGGCCTTAGAATTACGTTAGGTATTACTTTTTCTTGGAATATTCGTTTATATATACGTACAACTATTTTTGTGACAATAAAAATGAAATATAACATCAAAATCAGCCGCTTTTAGGCGACACCTCCTAGGAAACCAGGGCTTAAGGCATATTAATTAATATCTGTACACACAGGGTATATACAAATATATTTTTATTCCATATAAGAAATAGAAGAATAATTCAAATTCATTTTTACAAAAAACTATTTTTTTCGTTCCTAAAAACGCCCTAGTATTAAATTTATTTTATCATATGGTTACCGTGTAAGATTCCTGTTTAGCAATTTTTAATTAAATATAATTACACAATGTTAAAATATATATATATATATATATATATATATATATATATATATATACATTGTATAAATAATTGCAGCAAAGGTATACGATAAACTATTAGACCAGAATAAATGAGATCGCGGGCTCTTGTTCCCAGGATCAGTTGCTGACAGGTCTTTGTAATCACATCATCGCACCAATAAAGAATCCGAGGCTGCGGACTGCGAGCATATAACTGATGGATATCGCAATAAGTTGGTCATCTTTATGTTGTTGCACGTTTACGTGCTCGTTTGTGGAATATTGTAATGGCCCGCTTTAACGACACAATGAATTGTAACGTATATTATATATATATTGTTGGTTAATTACTTTCAACTCTTTAAAGAGAGATAATCACGTGTTACTGTTGCCATCAACAACTCCTGTTGTGTGTATGATGTTTGTAATAAGTTACTCTATGGCACACGGTACGGGGTTTGTGTTATTTATAGGCACACGCATATCGTTATTTAGCTTTATCACAAATGCCACAGGTGTATATTTATTGCAGTAGTGCAGCTACGCCTTATACAATTTATTATTTTTATAATTTCGTTTCTTAACATATTATAATACCTGTTTAAAATAAAGCAACTTCATACAGAAACATATTATGGAAATATCGTTTATAGCAGAAGATAGCAAATACATTCAGAGTGGGTACAACATACAACATACATCGTAGGTAGAAAATTAGAAATGGATTTTTTTTTGATAATTCAGTTTACATAGAACAAATAAAACAATCTTAATTCACAACAGTATTGAATTTATAATAAGACGGAAAAGCTCTCTAGTACATTGCGGACCTATAAAGATAGTTTTACAAACATCGTTTAATGTTATTTTTGACAATGATGATGAAACTGCTATTACAGTTTAAATAAAATGATCATTTCATTGAAAATATTTAATAGATATTTTTCCGCTCATAATAGATAGAACATTTTGGCGGACCCATAAAATATGTTTCTTTAAAACATATATAAGTGTGAATCCACCTTTTGGCAATCTACATATCTAGATTTCGATCTTATTAGATCTCATCAGTGTAGCTCAGCTAGTGACGATGAATTCACACAATATCTCGAGTGGTTATATACAAAAATTATACAACTAACCCTTAGGAGGAAAGTTAAACGCCATCTGGCGGCACCACATCAATTAGCAACGCATACCCATATGGTAATAACCGTCAACATGCTCATGCCATCAGGATCACCAAGTAGTGCCCTCTATCGAATAATATTCAACAGAGTGCTTGAGATATCAGCATAAAGCCAATTTTGTAAAACATATATAAGTGTGAATTCACCTCTTATCAATCTACATATCTAGATTTCGATCTTACATCTAAGTAGCTGAGCTACACTGATGAGATCTAATAAGATCGAAATCTAGATATGTAGATATGATATTTTACCATTGTACTAAACTACGCTTCTTGTTTATAAATTGACACAAAAAGTGGCTACCCCTTGAATATTGAAAACAAATATGTGTCCTAAAATTTGATAGCAATGTATCCATTTATAATACATTTATTTTATCAAATATGTCTAAATATACTTAAATTTGATAGTCGGGCTATTGATTGATAACAAACTGTTATTGTCATTCGCCACCGTTGTTGGTAATTATTTAAGATTAAGTTTTCGCCTTCAACGGGTTTCCTCAAATGTTATTTTACGACTAATTTCAACATTAGAAAGTATTCTCATAATCAAATTAGGCTATTATCGCACACTGATGCTTCTAGGATTATTGCTTTACTGCAGGATGGTAGAAGTCAAGTTCATATATCGGAAAATCTTGATATACCTAGAACAATAGTCCGGAGAGTTTTTCATCGCTTTTTGGAGACTGGTAGCGATTTCCGGCATGCTCCTTCCGCTCGCAAACGTGTCACGTTCGAAAACTTTAACTAATAATGCGATGTTGCTATATATAATACATGTACATGAGGCCATGAAATGGCATGCTAACTACAATTTATGCTACATCTAACAATATAATCACGTGCTATAATTAACTCGCCTTTATACGAGGCATATCCAGAAAGTAAGAGTACTGAGGCTCTCACGGTCGGAGGGATTTTATTTTCATCATGTTGGCCACACGGCAGTGTAGCCTGACTCCTCCCCTTTGCACCGAGACCGGTTCGAGGTCAGTACGTTGAGAACTGTTGACACGACAACAAGTTTCGTGAATAATGTCAATCCAATCTCCCGCCAAGTGCGAAATACGCGGCGTCATCCGTTATCTCGTTTGGAAGGGAAAACCTCCATTTGAGATTTATAATGAGGTGAAAACTGCATATGGTGATAAAGCTATGAATCGTACGAATGTGTACAAGTGGTGTCGCGAGTTTAAAAACGGTCGTACGTCTGTGCATGATGATCAGAGGAGCGGAAGACCTTCAATTGTGATTGAAATTGTGGAAAAAATTGAAAATGCGCTCCGTGACGATCGCAGATTGACTGTGGATGAACTTTCTGCGATGTTTCCGCAAATCTCCAGATCTCTACTACACGAAACAATCACAGAAACCCTCGGATATCGGAAACTGTCCGCGCGGTGGGTCCCAAAACAACTGATAGACCAGCACAAGTTGAATCGAGTGGAGGCCGGGCAAGAGTTTTTGAGGCGCTGGAAACTCCATGGAGATGAATTTCTCCGCTCCATCGTAACTGGAGATGAAACTTGGGTAGCACACCACACGCCCGAAACCAAAAGACAGTCTCAACAGTGGCGTCACACCTCTTCACCCTCCGCCAAAAAGTTCAAAATCACAATTTCAGCCAAGAAAGTCATGGCATCCGTGTTTTGGGACTGTCAAGGCATAATTTTAATCGACTATCTGCCTCAAGGGGAGACCATCAACTCTGCAAGATACTGTGAGACCTTAAAAAAATGCGGAGGGCGATTCAGAACAAGAGGAGAGGCATGCTGACAAAAGGATTCTGCCTGCTGCACGACAATGCCAGACCACACACGGCCAACGCCACGAAGGAACTGCTCGCCTCGTTTAAATGGGATGTCCTGAACCATCCCGCGCATTCCCCTGATCTAGCACCTTCAGATTACTATCTCTTTACCTCCCTGAAGCAGCACATGGGTGGAAAAAGGTTTTTAACCGACGAGGAGGTAAAGGAGAAGTTGGAGAAGTGGACGAAGGAGTTGGCGGGAAACTACGTTTTGCAAACGATGTTTATTTTACAATGAGGTGTCATTATAACACTTGTTTTCTTCTTCTGTTTGCTGCCCAGCCCCAGGAGGGCGTTCGTTTCCCGAATTTCCTTAATCCTTATTTTGAAGGAATCAGCCTCTATATTCCTTCATTATTTCTTATAGATCTTCTATAACACTTATTTTACAATATACTAATATATATATATATATATATATATATATATATATATATATATATATATATTACTATATACTTGACTTTATGAGTGAACACCCGGTGTACTTTTATTATTATGCTGTAACTTAACTTGGCCTTATAACATTAAATAATAGTTATTATTAAGTAATTAAGTGCGATGTGATGTTTTAAAATTTCATTATTTTTTCATCATTGACCACGTCTAATGTCATTCCGTGCTTGTCCACATAGCCGTAACTTAACTTAAACGATCAACCGTTTATTAGTTTTTGATTTCTTTTTCATTGCGATAATTAAACGAAATAATGAACAGCCACTTAATTCCATGTCGCGTGTATATTGATACCATGGGCCCCATATGGAAATCAATCATGTTCTAACGAGCTACAATAAAATCATTACGGATGTTATCGGGCCTTGGGGATAAATTCTTGAGTAAAATATTTATTGGAAGTTGTTAAATAAACGCCAGCGGAAATTTATGCGGTACATTCAATAATATTACACCTATAAATTATAACGTGGTGATTACAAATAAATCTCTTAAGTTGGATTAACATTTTGTTCCATAGGGTATATTTGAGTTAAGAAAGAGTGATTGAATAATTTAATAACGAATATTTTCCGATATTATGAATGAAATATATATATCTCCAATCCACCGGGGCGAATTTTACGAAACCTCTGAAAAATTATGAAAGGTGGCACCATTTTTCAGAGGATTACTGTGAAGTTAAGGTAAAATACCGGGTGATTAAACTCCTCCGACAAGCGGAAAAGCCTAATGGCTAATTATAACTATCTAGTGGTGTAAGCCGGAACATTTTTTAATTACAAAAGAAAATTATTGTTAACTTCGATTTCAAAAAAAATTTATATAATGGCGAATTTGATCTTACTTTGTGTCCTTTTTAAATCAAATAAACATGCTCGCCATACTACCAAACTTTTACATAACAAATTTTTTAGCGTTCAATCTTTTACATAACAATTTTTTAGCCTTTTATTAGCGTTCCGGTGCATTTTATTTTACGAATACACCACTGAAATTATCCGCATTTTTCATTGCGACTTTAACAGGTAAACGAATACATTTGGAACGAGTCATGTCAGAAAACCCACCCCAGTATATTTTGATTGAATTATTACTATTTTGTGATACTAACTTTCAAAGAAATTGATTTAATCTAATCTCTCTGTGTAACAATGGAAATAAATCGTTTTCTATAATATATTAATTATTTTTGTAGTGGCTCTTATTTGATTTTCACCACTAGATAATAATTACAAGTGGTGGTTTGGAGTATCCGTGGCAAGTGTGTGAAGAAGAAGAAGTTGTCAATTAAAAGGTAAATAACGGCATAATGAATGGCAGCATTAGTGCCGTTAATAGCGCAACCTTTGCAATGTACGCACGTTTGTGAATTCAATAATTCATGCGGTGGACCATGGGGCTTTTAAAATTTATGGGAGGAAGCGGCAACGATCGCTTTTTTTGTCTGGGGCACACGGCGGAGGATACTAATCTCCGTTACATCTCTCGTCTGGATTTCAGAGGATGAGACGAGAACAGGCCGTTGACGGCTACGGGCATTTTAAATTCAATATAGCAACAAAAACATGAATTGATTATTTAACATTCGTACTGACTTTTAGATATTAAATCTATAAATATATGATAAGTTTTTATTTATCATATATTTATATTTATATAATGGGTCACTTTTTCCAAATCTGACAATAGTGTTTTCACCGTCACTGTCAGATTTGGACAAAAAGTGACCCATTATATGTTAGTTTACAAAATTATTATTAATTGTAATTTCTAAATCAAAAATCCTAATACAATTTTACTCCAAAACCAAAAGACAAATCAGTATCTTATCGTTTTAACATCCGATTTTCATTTTATGCAACGCTTTAAGACCTTATTATTAAGACCTAGTTAAGATTCGTTGGAAAAATCGGGCGTTACTCTTTAATGTCAGCTGTTATTCTTGTTGCTCTTGCAAGTTTTTCCGGATATAAAACGAAAATAACCCACCCCAAGTCCGGCTGTCCGCGGCTGCCCCCCAAATTTGGGCGTCCATAGGCGGCACCCGTGTTTGCCTAGGACCGGCTATGCCCGCAGGGGTATCTACGTTACAAATACGGAGATAACGGGCCTAACGAACCCGCGGACCCTAGTTACGGGATTAGGCAGATGATTTTCCTATTATCATCTATATTCTATAAGATTAGCAACCCTACAGATGAGATTTATATAGCCGCCAATACTCGGAGACAGCGATTTTCAGGCGGGCCGAGACAACAGAATTCGGAACTGACGCCCGAAAACGTGGCCAAAAATAGGAAAACCGACTTTTGTATCTTCGAACGAAAATTGTCTTAACAGGTTCAAGGATTGTCCGACGATTCATCTGTAAAAGGGTACATTTTTCAACCCGCCCATTTAGCGGTAAGTTAGTCTGAAGTTGACCCTCGCACTGAGTTTACGTATTGTACATAAGAGCCGACAGTTTGAGTTTGAACTTTGCTTCGGGGAATAAAAATTGGACTTCTAATAGAAGGTTTAGTAATATTGACCACGTTTTCGGGATTCGGCCCCACTGTGCGTCGTGATGATTCTCCTGCAACAAACTCGCGCAATAGACAAGGACATGATTGAGCCACTACGGAACGACAAATGGGTCAAACAGAAATCCTCCATCTAGCTCGCATGCTAGTCCATAAGGGGAGCTACTAGAAGGAGCCCAAATTTCGCATAATAAGGAGTCATGAAATGAATTACCATATGGTTAAAACATTTCTCTAGATAAATGAATGCAGAAATGACCCAATCGCGGGATGGAGCTATACAGAATATTTCAAACTGTGTCAAGATCTGGCACTAACGGACCAAAAACATAGCAGATAGATTAAGGTACATCTACGCGAAAAAAGTCTTATCCTAAACCGATATAGACGAAATAAGACGGGAAGTACCAAGGGCGCTCGACAACCAACAAGCAGAGAAACACGAGGAAGACTCTAGTTCAGAAAATAGTCCCCGAGTTTTTTAAAGTGTTATTAATTGTCTCGCAACGACAAATAATACCGACTATCTCACTGCCCGTTCGTTAAGCGGGGGTCCATAGCCTCTGCATTACATCGGCGTGTAATCATAATTAAATTATTAATTAAAACAAATCAAACGCATGATCATTCATATTGGTAAGCACAATAATTAACGTTTCTTAATTGAAACACGCTCTCTATGTTTTACAATTAATACATCCTAATCACGAGGGTCGAGTTGGAATGACCCAATACACTTTTGTAACTATCCATACAACTATCCAGGACAGGTACTAGCGGGTGTGCAAGATGTGCACCACACGCGGGCGGCCATAATTGGGGGGCGGCCAAATTCAACCCGAGCTATGAGCTATCGAAAGAGTTCTACACATAAAACTAACATAAACTGAACTCGTCTCGGTTAGAAAAGATATTTCTCAGTATTTTCACAGATAAATGATTTATTAATTTCTTTACATATGTTCCTACCCTAATATCCTAATTAATGAGGCGGCCAAATTATGTTTGCAACTACCGACGACCGGCCCTATATCTATCTATGTATATAAAATGGTAGGTATATCAATTAAAACTATGGTTATATATTCAACTAAATTTGTGATCTGTACACATTTCTATGATTTAATTCCGTGCTCTAGTTACCCAAGCGAGAGAGGAACAGCAATAAAACCCGTGCTATCACTAATCCTGTAATAATTAAATAACACAAATATTGAATCACTAAACATTTACCATGTGATGCCAGTCCAATCCATTTAGTTCGGCGCGCACACATACACACGAGCACTACAGCACATTATTAATAGGGCCCCATTTATTACGAGGCGGCGCGTTAATTATTTCGCAGGTAACTTGCACCTAAATAAGTCCGGCCACTACTGGTTTCATAAGATGCCCCAAGATATCGAGATAATGTAGATGCAGTACGCAAGCTTATCACGGGGCCCGCCTCTCACGCTCGTCTTTCATTCACCACGAAACAAAAAAATAATTGTCAAGAGAGAAGGCGAGTCTGGGGTTTTGTTTGAAACACAAAAATCGTATAGAGCTGCAAACACAAGAGGTTTAGTGACAAGGGTAATTAAGACATCTTATTTCATTATTCAATGTTTTATGCTGGATTGGATGCACATGGAGAATATTAAAATTGGCTAATTATACCTACAAAATTGTATCCACCAATTGAATCGGTAGTTTCATGAAGGGAACAAGTGCCTATATTAAATAATCCTATAATATATTTAGCCAATACAACAAGATATGGTTACTGCGTAACCAAATAATAATGTTGTTAATCTTTAATCGTTTTTAAATAGAATGTTCTTTATTATTAACCCTAGAACCACAACGTGGTTAAATTAGCAACAACGTGGCGTCGTATAGCACCTTATAAAAAATCCATATCTTCTTTATGTTAAAGTAAAAATAAATGTAATTATCATTTTAACGTAGTTTTATTCTTTAGAAATCAGGAATTAAATTCATAAAAGGTAATAATCTTAAAATTAGTTCAACAAAAAATATACAACTTAATTATGATTTTCATACTTAAAAAACAACACATGCTAAAACTCCTAGAATGCTAAAAATAGAAATAAAAAAATATTTTTGTATAGCAAACGTTTAATATGGGTATTCTGTAATTTTTTGTGTAAATTTTATTTTTTACTTGCAGTCTATACAAATGCTGAGCCGATGGTCAGCATACACATGTTTATTGCAGTTCTCACATTTATTAAGTGTTTTGCGATTTTATTTTTCTTGTGCTTTTTTCATAACGAGATTATATAATTGAGAAGTTCAGCCCGCAACAAAAATATTGCATTGTTAAACTGTGAATAAAGATTACTCCGGTCGCCGGCGACACCACGTTGTGGTTCTAGGGTTAAATAGAATGTATTTTATTATTAAATAGAGATAACTACATTAACACAATAATAAAAATTTGTATTTGTTTTCTAGAGATTTGTGGCTGTTCCTTCATTTTTCTATTTTATTTTATTATAAGTATTAAATTTATAATCTTTAATTTAATTTGAAGAATCTTCATTTAAAGTTTTAATACACTCTTGTAACTCGTTGTATTGTTTTCAGTTGTTATTATATATATATATATATATATATATATATATATATATAAATTTTTATTACATATACTTTTGCCTGGCTTCGCACACGTTAGCGCATAAAAATATTCGTCACCACTGTATATCAAAAAATCTATTGTACTTCAAATATAATTGTATTAATTAAATAATCTTTTAAGTGTTTAAACTAATCTAAATTTCCATAACAATCCATTAATCGTTACGCTTGTAACTTTTAGCTGATACGAATCAAACCTCACGGATGCATTTCTTCCTATTTAAATTGAACGTCTTAATATTTATAAAAAAAATCTGATAATAAGATCTACTGTGAGAAGACGGTTTGACATGTGTATCCATGCAAGAGCGGTAATGGAGAAAGTATCCTGACGGGTGTATAGATAAAATGATTAATTCCGTCAGCCCTTCTGTTCGCCACCAGAAAAATTTATATTTACAGCCAATTACTTGTACATTGACTAATGCTACACGTTGACAGGGCTTGGGCGTAAGCGGAATCGCTGCAGGGTGAATAATATTGTACAGTTGCACCTCATTATACCATAATTTAATTAGAAAATTTGCAAAAAAATATTATTTATATAAAAATTATAATGTTGTTGTTAGTGTAACGATCTATTGTTATATTTAATTTGTATAAATTGTACATAATTTAATACTGCACCTAACAATTGATAAATTGATCGTTATTCAAGTAATGTGGCATGTGTTACCTTTCGCTCAATAAATTGTAATTGACATAATTATTTTTATTAAAAGTACAGTTACGATGATTATATGAAAACAAAGAATCAAATAGAGTAGAAATTCATTTAATAGAAACATTCTAAATTCATTACTAACCATGACATTATTAGAACACTTTTTATTATAGATCCACAACACAAAATACCCTAGCTGTTCCTTCGCCACCTTAGATATCATTGCAAGTCTAGTAGCAGATTTAGATTACTCCTCAAAAAGTGGTATAATAATGTCTTGCTTAGAAATGCCTAGATATTTGCCTTTAAATTTAGTTTTAGTTTTAGTTAAAAAAAACGAGAATTTATTGTAGAAATTGAATGGTTTTGGCGTATACTACGTGGTAATTCATTTTCAATAAAGGAGATGAATAAAACTACTATGTTTTTTACCACTTATTTAATTGTTTAAAACAACTAGTTTCGCCTAAGCTCTAGGCATTATCAAGTTTTTCCCGATGACTGAAGGTACAAATAAACATGCGCGCATGTGTACCTTCAGTCATCGGGAAAAACTTGATAATGCCTAGAGCTTAGGCGAAACTAGTTGTTTTAAACAATTAAATAAGTCGTAAAAAACATAGTAGTTTTATTCCTCTTCTTTATTGGCAATTTATTGTACATTTACTTGTGTTATTTCTCGGTTATTATCCCCGTGGGATTCTATATTCTATATTTTCGACCGTAATCATGGGACTCTTGCTTATCTTAAGATATATGATGTCGGTTAATTAGAGCAAAATTGCGCATTTTTATACTGATTAATAATCTGAAAACATGTGTTCTTTCATTATTACTTTTTACGACCTAGAACGACACAATTGGTAAAACGCTTCAACTCCAAGACAAAACCTGGAGACAAAGTAATACCATTCTACAAGCAATAGAAGCTAATATACATCAACCTCGACACGCAACAGGGGGGTCGAAGTTGATGTATATTAGCTTGCAGAATTTTATTCTTTCTTCCCTGTCTTCTGCATCTTGCTTTGCTTGTCTCCCAGTTTTGTCTTTGAGTTGAAGCGTTTTGCCAATTGTCTCGTATCAGGTTGTAAAAAGTAATAATCAAATAATCAGATTATTAATCAGTAAAAAAATGCGCAATTTTTCTCTAATTAACCGACATCGTATCTCTTAAGATAAGCGAGCGTCCCATGATTGCGGTCTTTCGACCATGGGATTCTATATTCTATATTTTTATATAGAATATAGAATCCCACGGGGATAATGACCAAGAAAGAAAGTAACACAAGTAAATATATAATAAATTGTCATTCTCGTTTTTTTTTTCATCTAAATTTAAAAATAAATATCTAGGCATTATGGAATTACTTTATTTTATTCCTTTAATGTTTTGATAACCTGAAATATTTGAACGACCCGAAAGCGGTAATCGGCCACATGGATTTGAGACCCCAAATCGGGATAATCCCAGTACGTCCGGCACCCCTACCCAAAATATTTATTAGTGATGTTAGTGACGTACTGAACATCGGGATCAAGCCAACTTTTGCCCTTTTGCTCTACGAGAGGTTTCTGTCCTCGCTGAGCTGGCGTTTTGCAGGAATATATAGTATATAATTATTGTATTTAAATTAATTAATTAAAAATTTTCAGTTTATTTTTTTACTGAATTGTATTTATGTATTATTTATGTATATATATATATATATGATTAATAAATAAAATAAAAAAAATGATTGTATTCAAATTGAATTAAATCAGAGAAAATTTGTTTTTTAAACCATAGAAGGTTATAAACATTTAAAAACAAAGCTAGTAATAACTGTCTAAGAGCCACATTCATTCAATTCCATGAAGCATTCAAGCAAAAGTCCCGTCTTGCACAATAAGAATCACTTCCTTATCCATCTAAATCTCCGTGCAAATATTTAATTCTCACTTAACCGTATCATTAAAATAAAACAAACCAATAATCACGCCTTTAAATTACACACGCTGGGGAAAATATATGAAATTTTTTCGGTTTCGCTTCATAAAACGTCTTAGTAACGACCATCGTGGCCGCGCTTTATTACTTTTAAATATCCCACTTAGTCTTCCATAAATTCGCCTTGCATAACGAACGATTTTTACTACTATATTATGATTTACGCGGCTGTAAAACGCAAGGTATCGAGTAACATAACTAGGAGCAGCAAAAAAATCAGTGCAAGCAATTTTCCGCAAATATATAGGTCACGAATTTTCAACCGCAACATCTCAGGTTACCGTTTGTGCTCTGTGGGGGATTTGCGCTATTATCACTTGTAAGCTTATTATTGGAGCGCTCATTGTGATGCGTACGTTTTTATACACAAGCTCTCAATGAGTGGAGGTAGTGTTACAATTTTTGTGTGTGGCAACACGATGCCGACAGCTGCTGGACCGGGCGGGAATTAACTGGAAGTTGATTTTTATCTCCAGCATTGTAACGATGTTTCGTTTACGGTGGATTACATCCGATCCCGGTGGCTCCTATTTGAATAAATAGAGCTAACTTTTTTTAGTTTAGAAATAATGATGTCATACGTATTTAAAAAAATATGTGGCAATTGATCTTTATTGAAATTTAACCTGTAATATATTTAACCAATACGACAGCGGTACCAAACCTAAATAATAATGTTATTAATCTTTAAAATCGTAAATGTAAAAAATCGTAGAAATTATTTTCTTCAATTTTCCACAAATTTGATTTATGGATTGGTTTCCTTCTTCAAACTACCGATTCAATTATTCATGGAAGGAAAAAGAAAGGGAAACGTGACATTGGAAGGAATACAATTTCCTGGTTATGGAACCGTCAAGAATGACTCTAAATCAAGGATGCTCCCACAAAAATACGACTCGCACAAAATCGGGACAACTACAGATATTAGAGTTGCCAACAGTCGTCCTTTTGAGAGGGCAATACTCCTTTTGACCATAATGTCCTCCCATCCTTCCTCATGTTAAAATGTCCTTCTTTTCTTGGAGATTTTTTTAACCACCCCTAGCCCTTTTTTCCTGTGAGGAGAAATCTTCTAAAGATGCCCAGGCTCTGGGCCTAGGGCTGGGATCCCGGGTTGTCAGTTGTCTGTCGCCTGCCTATTCCTCTGCTTATAGTTGGGGTATGTGTCATATTTTCTTCCTTCACGTCTCGTTTATGGCCTGTCCGGTTGGTCTTGGATAGCAGGTAACAGTTTGGATGTCGGCCTTTTTCTATACGGTCGTTGTCTCGGATATTTTGCGTTGCGTTAGCACCGTCCACCATCCCGTCTGGTCTTTCCTTCGTCTCGTCCCGAGCCCTCCTCTTAATTAGACGTCACAGGCTTCCCGCGGCGTATCCTTCTGCCTTGCATAGGGCGGAGAAAGCTGTCTGTCCCCTGCAGCTACTTGCCTTGTGCCCTTACTCGCTACACCTCAGGCACAGGTTTCTTTGGCCCTCCCCACTGCATTCGTGAGCCTGGTAACCATCCAGCCAGCAGCGACTGCAGCCGCGTGGCTCTTCCTCCCTCCCTGTTAATCTGCACTGTACCATGCCTACTCTCATCCTTGCTGCGGTAAGGTCGTCGGTATTTTTCTCGCTTGTTATCAGTGTGATGTTTTTAGTGGCGCACCAGGCCGGTTTAAGTACCCTTCTGCTTCTTGTTCTTGGATACTGCCTGGATGACTGTCTCAACCTCTGTCTTTGTTGTTAGAATATCTAGGCCCCTTTATGCCCGACCTTCTGACCCTGTCGTCTGTTCCCGGTTTCTATGCTCTGATGACCTCGCGTATTGTGTCAACTGTGCCACCAATGCCCCTTACTCTTAATACGGAGGTGGACATTGTCCGTTCTCCCAAACTGGGCGACATTGCTGTCACTTCTGTCTACTTCCCGGATCCTTCGGACTGGGTTCGCATATTACTAGCCCTCGGCCGTTTTGACCAATATGGATTCTTCCTGCCTAATCTTCTATTTTGTGTTGGTGGCAGATTACCGAGCATTGCTTGGACAGGCGAGTATTCGAAATGGTATCCTATGTGTTTCATTATGTCCAGGGTGGGCCACCTTGGCGCCTCAACTAGTATACCTACTGACTCGTAAGCCTCTGCTATTACCATGAGGCGTCGGATGCTATTATAGGTATTTTCCATCATCTTGTCCTCACTAGTGGTATCGCACAATATGTAATATATGTATCGATCGGTTTTCCACGATGGGCCTTCGCGACTGATGACCTCCGTGCTGTGAAATTCTGTGTGCACTTACAGTTTCAGTCTCGCGAGTTCAGCAACCAGATGTCTGGTTTTTCTTTTCCAGCCGCTGGTCACTGCTCTGTACTCAACATCTATTAACTTGACTATTTTAACGCTCGGGGGCCAGTTGGGTGCTTCACTGCTCATCACCTTCGTATTCTGGAAGGTGCCTTACGGCCAGGCCTCGCCCATAGTCTCGGTTGTTTTCTTGTAGCCTTCATACTTGTTAAAAGAGCCCCGTATTCTAACTATGGTCTCTTCCGTTATCTCCGCTTCCTGGGCATGTTTGGCTGACCAGTTGGTAAAGACGGGCCTCTTTGGGGGATTTCTAGTGGGGTCCGATTTTTCCGAGGAGCCGCTCGTATTGTTTACGATCGACCGCCGAGTCTAGTTGATGCCTTTGGTATGTTCCTTATCGCCACAGTCGTGTTGGTTAAGTCCTGGTTTCCTAGTAAGCGGTGTCGATAAAAACGTCCGTTTTGGCTTCCTTTACACATTACAAGACACGTTTTAAGTAGATGTAATTGAATAACTCACCCAGATTGCAGTGTAATTCATAAAAAATTCCCAATATGCCGATCTCTGGATTACCAGATTTATTTAAATATACGTAAAATAAATGTGTGACGACAAAATGACGTGAAATACGGCCGCTTCTGTCGACACCGCTTCCTAGGAAACCAAGGCTTTAGTCTAAACTCTGTATCCTCTGCCAGCTGTATATAAGCGTCCTCTCTATCGGCTTCGTCCTCGGTGTCTGTTCGTGGATGTTACATGTGGTGTTTTGGCAGCTTTGTCTCTGTTGGTTCCGCTTTCCCGTCTCCTTTTTCCAGAAACGAGGTAGCTTTCCTCCTGGCTGACTCAGTTGAGTGGCTTTCTTCATCTGTGTTCCCTAGTGGTACTCGGATAACGGTCGCGATGCCCTCACCAACCGGTACTAAGATCATCCTCCTCTGCACAGTAAAGGATTATTTCTTTTTATACTAGCGCATTAGTTTCTTTTATTCCAGGCTAAAAATAGTGCCCTTCCTTGGCCGTATGCAGTGGTCGTCATCGAGGTTATTTTACTCATTGGTTCGCTCCACTCTCCTTTTCTTTTTACAAATTTGGGCTCTTGGTCACTTAGTCTCAGTTCTCGCGTTTTAATGGGCGGGTCGGTAGTCCACTCACGGGATCGGTGTTTCCTCACGGTCGCCTGGTGGTGTTGCGACCTGGCGGGGTATACGGCTGACTGCATGGAGCCACCGTCTCGGCTAGACCTCAAGAGTCAGCCGTCCTTCATACGCCTCAAGCATTTTCTGGGTGTAGGGGTTTCCCCCTTCTTCTTCCCGTCCCCTCGCAACCGCCCCTAATTTAACCCTCCTCCCCAACCTATCCTCCTTTTGAAACAAGAATAGGTGGCAACCCCAACAGACATATGGGTTTGAACTCCTAAATAAATGCATCTATCTTAGGTCAATGCTATGCAACAAGGGAAGCAATGAAGATGCAATGCATTGGAGAATGGCCATTACAAAATCAGCCAAAAATGAATGCGTGTACAAGTCTTAGTTTGATGTGCTTTGTAACGTTCGTATCTTTTCATTACTACTAAACTAGTAATGAAAAGATACGAACGTTACAAAGCACATCAAACTAAGAACAGAAGTCTTAGTTTGATGTGCTTTGTAACGTTCGTATCTTTTCATTACTAGTTTAGTAGTAATGAAAATATACGAACGTTATAAAGCACATCAAACTAAGACTTACTAGTTTAGTAGTAATGAAAAGATACGAACGTTACAAAGTACATCATACTAAGACTTGTACACGCACTAATTTTTCCCATGATACTTATGCCGCAGAAGCGTGGACAATGAAAAAAGCAGACAAATGCCGCATCGAAGCTTTCCATATGTGCGTTTATCGGCGCGTGTTTTCAATGTTCTAGTTAGAACATCGTTCAAATTAGTCAGTACTGGAAGATCTTAAGGTCAAAATGTGCCTACTACGTATGGTCAACAGATCGTATCTTGAATAGCTCGGGCACATTTCCAGTAGAACTGAAATACATGAATAACATTAGTTGAATGCAACGTAGATGGTAAGATACCGAGAATCAGGTCGTCGACTCGATGGACTAACCGAGTTAAGGAGATAGTAGGCGCCGGACTACATGAAGCAGTGGGGAACCACTGTCGAGTCGCTGTGCAATATCTAGTAGTGTCACCAAACCCTTCTGTAGGGTAAATTGACGGAGGAAATGAGACATATGGTCGCAAAACTCTTTTGAGGAAATGCATAGGAATAAAAAGAAAAAAGACAACTTAAATAATAGACAGAGGAGTTAAAGATGGGGCAGTGAGGTATGAAGTGACCACTTCCTGGTTCTTAGTAGTAACTATGATTGAAAATAAAGAAATAAGAACAAATAACAAGGCAAAATTAAATTAACCTACAATCGAGATAATAATAGTGCACTAACTAAAAAAAGTAGATACTAGAGAGAAGTATCAAACCTCCATAATTATGCTTATAAGTAAAATACCAAGACCAACTTTCTTCAGATATATTCCTATCTGAATATTCCATATAACGATAAATATAGATTTCTAAAATGTATAATATGAAGTGCAGTATGTGGGTGGAAAAAATATGTTTGCATTCGCGCGGCCTATTACCTAAGGCCGATCCTGGCATTTGTTTATAATCATTATTAAGAGTAATCACAATCTCCAGGGAGGCAGTGCTTGTGGTAGCCGGCATTCCACCAATTGAGCTCCTCCTCTGCGAACGACAGGATATGTTCGCGACAGCACAGAATAGTACTAAGGGATGCAAAAATCCTGTAAGGGTTTACATCATAGCGAAGTGACAGAAAGCCTAAGATGCCACCGAGGGAAACGCTGAGTGGACAAAGAAGGTCGTCTGAGATATAAGAAACTGGGTGGGCAGCAACGATGGAGAGGTGGACAGCACAGAATAGTACTAAGGGATGCAGAAATCCTGCAAGGGTTTAAATCATAGCGAAGTGACAGAAAGCCTAAGATGCCACCGAGGGAAACGCTGAGTGGACAAAGAAGGTCGTCTGAGATATAAGAAGCTGGGTGGGCAGCAACGATGGAGAGGTGGACTTTCACCTGACGCCGGTGCTCACGGACTATGGATGCTTTTACTTTTACTTCTGCCGGATTGTCAAGTCCAGTGACCAAGGCGCCCAACCTGACGGCGCAGACCACACGCTGTTCGAGTGCTCTGGTGGTACTCGGATAGAAGCAGACTGTTGGAACTAGGCACCGCAAATCTTACACGGTCGGTACAGGCTGAGGGGGAATGGTGGGTCATTGTCACCTATATCACCAACATTATGAGAGTGAAAGGGCAAGAGGAACTAGACAGGCAGATGTGCTAATAGCATAAGAGCCCTTCAACACGAAGAAAAAAGAGTGTGGACCTGGGTTGAAGCGATGTGAATGTTAAGTCAGTAGGTCTTCACACTGAATCGTGAAGGAATCTGAAACTCCTCGGCATGAAACGGGGCGTCTATTCACCCCCTCCAAAAAAAGATAATAACCAATACCACAGCATACTCGTACAAGCCTAGAAGTAGTTGCTTAAACAAAGTGAAAAAAGGGTGTGGTACCGGGTTGAAGCGATGTGTAGTAGTCAGTAGGTCTTCACACTGAATCGTGAAGGAATCTGAAACTCCCCGGCAGAAAAAGGGGCGTCTATTCACCCCCTCCAAAAAAAGATAATAACCAATCCCACAGCATACTCGTACAAGGCTAGAAGTAGTTGCTTAAACAAAGAGAAAAAAGAGTGTGGTACCGGGTTGAAGCGTTGTGAGTGTTTAGTCAGTAGGTCTTCACGCTGAATCGTGAAGGAATCTGAAACTCCCCGGCAGAAAATAGGGCGTCTATTCACCCCCTCCAAAAAAGACAATAACCATTCCCACAGACATACTCGTACAGGCCTAGAAGTAGTTGCTTAAACCTTAACTACTTAGGGTAATTTATAACGAATAATGGCTGTGAACAGAACATAAAGCTACGTAGCCATACAACGAGGCGCAACATCAAAGCTCGTTACAATATGGCAGCCATAACTCGCACCACCAAATTAAGACTCATAGAGGCCTTAATATTCGCCATTGCCACATATGCGGCGGAAACCTGGACAGTAAAAAACCGATAAGCGCAGAATAGACGCGTTCCAAAGGTTGGTATAAAGACGCATGCTGGACATACCTTGGACTACTCATCGTATCAACGCATCAATCCTAGAGCAACTAAAATATCCTAGTCTCTATCACCATTAGCGGAACATTTCTGCAATACTTTGGCCTCATAGCAAGAAAGAGAACCTCCATGGAAAGCTAATAGTGGAAGGAAAAGTAGAAGGACCCAAACCTAGGTCTAGATCGCCTACCTCATGGATAAACCAGATGAAGACTCTCACCGTCCACAGCTCGCACGAAGCATTCCAAATCGCAGAAGATCGGAGGGAATGTCAGACGAAATCAGGATGATTATATAATGTTAAACTTGAAAATTATACAATCCAACGTTGGTCCCTCCTCGTCGATCCATCAACCTACCTAAGGATTTGGTGACATCATGACCAAACCCTTACGTAGGTTGATGGATCCACGAGGAGAGACCAACGTTGGATTGTATAATTTTCAAGTTTAACACCCTAAACAGAATAAGAATTTCTAACGTTGTAATTAATAAATATGACTTTTTCTGAATACAATCAAGGCAGGTATATGAAATTCTGAAAATCATGAAGAGAATTAGAGCTCTTTTTGTAACCCTGCCACCGTTAGATTTTGTAATTTTTAAGTTTACACCCCTAAAAGTCCACAAACAGTTAAAATAAGAATTTCAAACGTTGTAATAATTAAATATGATTCTTTTTGAAAATATTTAAGGCATCTTTATGAAATTCTCAAAATCATAAAATCATAATTATAGCACTTATTGTAACCCTAGCAATGTTTTAGATTTTTTAACCCCAAAAAGTCTACAAATAAATGAGATGTGAACTTCAAACGATGTAGTCATTAAATATGACTATTTATTAACATAATCAAGGGA
This sequence comes from Lordithon lunulatus, assembly GCA_963942505.1. Taxonomy (NCBI): domain Eukaryota; kingdom Metazoa; phylum Arthropoda; class Insecta; order Coleoptera; family Staphylinidae; genus Lordithon; species Lordithon lunulatus. Next base: position 51,653,507 of record OZ012668.1, on the reverse strand, counting down.
ATTTTATAAAATACTAACAATTATAAAAATAATTAGAATTTTTTATAACGTCAGGAGCACGTTGGATATGGGCGGATGAATGGATGAACTATGACCGTTCACAACTTAAACGACTTGAACTTTACACTATTTGTCACACCTTTCTATGTATCAAGTCACATTAATTAATCAATACAAAACATATACTACTGTGAATTTAAAGGTTATTTTTGATGAAGTGAATGTGCATAGTTTGATTGGTATTAATATAAAATAAAACGAAACTTAATTTATTTGGACGTACATTGATAACTATAAGGTACAGCATTATATATTACATACATCATACAATTAGTGTATATATATATATATATATATATATATATATATATATAAAATTCAAAATAGAAAACTATGTTTCTAGCTTAGTAGTACTGCAGCAATAAAAGGCTATTTTACTTGAAGTAAAACAAGAAGGAAGTAAAATGTACTTCAAGTAATATTATAGATTGGACAATAAGAACATTTTGCGCCCTATCGACTACCACCCTCCGCTTTGTAGTTGGCATTGCGACGGCCACGATAGCCGGAAACGTGGTTTCGAGTCGCACCGGAGTGTGAATTTTTGAGATTACACTTAATATATTTAAATACATTAGTTTAAAAATTTAACGTACATACTTCTTCCATGTGTACACGTACATTTTTCGCGCGTTTTCATTCAAAACAATGAAGAAAATAAAAATAACGAATCCTTGAATGGGCGCGGTAATAGTAAAAAGATACAACAGAAAAGCATTTTGAAAAATCTCCGCAGCTAGCCCAAAAAACCATGTCATCCCCAACATAAAGAATAAAAGCACCACCAATCTGAACCGCAAAATAAAAATCCCATCATCCACACATTTGTTAGTTCGCAGGCAGAACATCTCCGCAACAATTCTCCCAAAAATATACAAATTAATAACAAGCACCAACCCAATAGGCAACAAAACCGCAGTAATCAACCCAACCCCACTCGGATAACAAATTCCAGATCCGTTATGCACGTAGCTTTTTCCCGAACAAGCCAGAAGTATTAAAATAGGCACCGCTGGAAGAACGTAGCCTGTTATAAAAGACTTAGCAAATACCAGCTTTTGTGGACCATGCAATACCTTAACGTACCTCACGTACTGCAAATACGCAATAACCAACATCCAGCAAAACTGTGAGAGAACTGTGAAATGTAAAACAGCACCCACAAAAATACAAACCCACCCACCACTATTAAGAAGACTAGGATAACCTGCCACATGTAACACCGCAATTTGCAGCAGCGAAACAGCAGCGTAGTTCATTAAAATCTTATTGCCTGAATTGCATCGCCAGTTTTTAAAAACTATCGCTGTTAAAAAAATACCGGCTATACCTAATAGCGATAGAATTGACTCAATTATTGTAATCTTTTCCAATGCCACTGAATTGTCCACTATGCCGTCGTTATTCATTACCAAAAGCCCGAAATGGGTGACGTGGTTGATTTTGCAAAGGTTGAAGCTATTAATGCTCTCCGCTTCATTTTCGGGCATCCACGCGCCTCTTTGATTGGCGCCGTAGTTCCAAAAACCACAAAGCACTGTATCGACAGCAACTTGCGGTTTGTATATTAGAGGTATTGAATAGTTTAGCGATTTGGCTTCTAACGGTAGCAGGATGCCGAAATTATTCGCGGCCAGCTTTAGGTCGGTTGAATTCTTTTGGTTGAAAAGCGAGTCGAGTAATAGGAAGTTAATTACGATTTTAGGGTCGTTCATTAAAGCAATTTCAGTTAAGAGATCGTCTGGGATGAATGTGGCAAGTTCCAGTTGTGGGATTTCGGTTAGCGCTGTAATATTTGCACCACGACCGATTTTAATTACTTCGTTTGTTTCGTTGGTGCGTTTTAAACCGAAACCGGTCCAATTAGTTGTTTTTGCGTCGAAAATAAACGCGGATAGATTAGGTGTTTCCACAACGGCGTCTTTTGCGATGGTTTGTTTTGCTGTTGAAAACGCCTCATCGAGGGTGTCTAGAATGCGATCGGTTGCATTTAAATCATCTTGTGATGCTAATAAAGTTGATCGTTGGATTTCCATGGTCTGGCTTACGATTTCCATTAGTTTTTTTAGGGGGGCGTTTTGGATTTTTTCTTTTAAAATCTTTGAAACCATGTAGACGTCAACGGGTGCGAATTCACAGCCAGATTTTTCAATTAAAGCGGTTAGGTTGTGCGCGATTTCTTCAGGGGTGGCTTCAGAGTGGAGTAGGTCGTGTAGTTCTTGGCTGCTTTCTGAATTTCCGTGTATCGAGCATGGCTGAATTGGTCCCCAACGTGAACCTTTTGGGTAGGATGATGTACATTTTCTTGTGATGGAAACGCCAGTTTTGTCCATACATATTTCATTAGGGATACTAAGTTCATTTGCAGCTGTTTGATTCCAACTCAAATCTCCTTCCGTTGTATACATACAATATTCTAAATTAAATAGCTTGGATATAATTTTAACATATGGCATTTTGAAACTTTTGAGAATTTTTTCAATCGTTTTATGTTGTAGTATATAAATATTTTCATTTAAATCCGTAGTGATATGCAAAGTATATTTAGCAACCCCTTTGGAAAAGTTAGCACTTAAAAGCTCCATTATTTTAATTTCATTAAAGTTTCTATAATCATGTCTGTAATGGGCTTCTATATCTTGAAAGTACTTTTCATGTATTTCCAAAAAATTCGTAGGATTCACACCGACGTGTAATTGAATTTCTACATCAATCACAAAAATATTGTGTGCTATATGTAGAAATCTTTTCGAGACACGTTCAAAATGTTTGTATCCGAATACAACGCACTCATAATTTCCAGACGCGATTAGTATAAAGTCTGATACTCCCTTTCCTCGCATCATAAATACGCGTTCATACGAAGAATTCTTCATACCATCAGTGAAGCAAAACGCGTAATATTCTTGGTATCCAAACGTCGTTACTAAATTAAACACATTATTTACAATAAGCCTCAATACATTATTAAACAATAACAATTCTAAATCTGGTCTCTCATAATACCCACTATAGTCTTTTTTACATATTTGTCCATTAGGTTGATTCTTTGAGAAAACCCATCCTTCCGGTCCCATAAGGATATTCTCTTTGGAAATATAAGCTTTGGTAAAAGATTCCGACCAGAATACAGGTTCAACCATTTTGTCTTCTCCATTCCACTTTAGAATATTATCACTTCCCACACTTGCTGGAAGTTCACAACCAGTTACTATTGATCCCATACCATAATGCTCACGTCCTAACTTTGTGGCAACTATGCAGTTTTCATTGAGCCATGCACAACACATACAATTCAAATTTGAGGTGTCGAAAGCTAAAGGCATACATGTATTCATTCTGACACGACAAAAATATCTCCTATCGAGATGTAGTGGCTGATAACAACACATTCGTTTATAAAGAGCATTACAAGATACGGCCTTCAACTTATTCTTGCGATGAACCAAACAATTCGCATTAATATCACTAGAGTTCTCAATAAAATCCTTTAAGATAGCACCATAGTTCTCATTAAAACCTTCAAAGATAAACTCTCCATTCGGAAAACCATATGGCTTTGCACGTCTTCCAGGAAACCACATGTATTCTTTATAACTAAATTTATCCTCCATCGGATATGTGTAGTAGTATGGACACACTGACTTATCATAGCTCTCAGAAGGCAAACGTAAACAACAATAACCATCTTTCCAGAAGTAGTTTGTCGGACAAAATGTATTTTTTTCTTGGACTCTCGTACAACTCTTTTCGAAACTTCCTCCTTTTGCGTTACATATTTTATACGAGTAGAGATTACCTTCAGTAAGACAATGCGGCGATGCAACGTAGACTGAGCTACTTTCTGAACTTGGTCCCCATTTGATAGTCACATTGCCAACCACTTCTTTTTGATAGCAGCTCTGAAAATATATGATATGACAGTTAAAAGTATACAACTAATAATATCGGGAGATTAAATAGATTTCAATTTGAAATTGACCATGGAAATAAAAGCTCATAATTGATTTTAGAAGGTTAACTACAGTTTTTTAAAGATATTATTTTCATACATTTTACTAGATTCGCCAAGAACTTTTAAATAACATTCATTTAAGACTGTTCCAGCCGAAACTTGAACCGTGAAAATCAGAAAAATAGCTCTGGCCCTACTTTTTCTTCAAGTTTCACTCAAGTTTTTATTCAAGACTATACAGTTCATGATTGGTCAGTTCACTTCACTTCTTTTTGATTTACGTGTATGTAACTATGATTATTGAAACTAGGAACTGTTCAAGTTTCTTGATAAAATTAGTACAGTTAACGGGCCAACTAAATCAATTCTATCAGCACATGACATTGTATATCTTTCAACTCAGAATTAGAAATCTATTTAATCTCACAAATACAACAACATACATCCACAGTTAAATCGTAAGTTGTTGAAGGTGGTTTCTGCGAGTCTGTTGCATTTGAAGTTGTAGAAGAACTATCAATTGTATCACTTGTTGAAAATATATTAGTAGTCGTTGATTGATTTGTTATTGGTTTTTCTATTATTGGTTCATCTGTTGTTGGTTCCTCTGGATTTGCTTCATCTATCGTTGATACCTCTGTACTGGTATCACACTCAATATCGGTAATGGGTTCAGTTGTAACTGGGTCCGGTAGCCAAGGCGTTGTAGTACCATGATACACTGTAGACCTTTCCTCGCCAATATTATTGCAATAGTCCACAACTTTCAAAGCTTTTTCTTTAGTAGTGCATTCAGATAATCTGAAAATCATACATAACACGTTTACGAATGTTATGTGTTTTCTACAATATCTTGTGTAGTGTAGCTTTCCTGAATCGCCCAGTATCTTATATTCGGTAAAATCAGTTGGTCGGTTTGGTATTGTTTCTGTAGAACATCCTTTAACAATGTTATTCCAACCTAATTCGTTTGATTGTCCGCAATTGTTCGAGGGTGGTCTTTCTAATTCTAAACTTGAATATTCAACACTTTCTGAACTGCTATCATATTCTGGCCATTCATCGAAATTCCATGTTTCATATGGGTGCTGATTGGAATGAAATTTGTGTGAATTATACCCATTAAAAGATGAATCTTTATGTTTTAGTCCATATAATAGTACATCCCTAAATGATAGTTTATCAGTTTTAGCTAATTTTGTTGGATTGGCAAAAACATCTCGTTTATCCGTTCCTTCACTAAACTGTTTAATATTAAATGTTGGTGTATTTTCTAAATATATTTCAGGGGTAGTTGTTTGAATTACTTTATCAATTTTATTTATATCAATGTTTGTAGCAGTTAATACCCGACTGTTGTGATTATTTTGAATATGGGTGAATTGTTGAAATATTGATGAATCTTTTTCTGATTTTTCAGACCCTTTCAAATGTTTTGAATCTAAGTTTATTGGTTTTAATTGCTTATCTATTTCATTATGTTGTACATTGTTAACTGGTTTGTATGAAGCTTTTTCATTTAATCCTTCCAAATTATTTGTCATAATATGTACCATTTTATCTTTATCCTGTTGAACATCTTCTTTGTTTAATGAAATTTGCTTACCAATAATAGTAGGATAAACAATGTTATCATCTGTAGTCATGTGTTTTTCTGTGCTGATTGTTTTCATTATTGTTCCAGTAAATATATTCTGATTATACTGTACATCCCTATCAGCTACAGTAGTTTTCTTGTTAGCAAATGAAGGATTAACAAATATTTCTTTTGCAGTCATATCATTTGCTTTATTAATTAGTTTCTCTATAGCTTGATTATCAAACAATTGATAATTATCCTGTTTTTCAGCTGTAGTTTTCATGCTAGTAAATGAAGGATATACTAGTTGTTCCTCTGCAGTCATATCGCTTCCTTTGTTTATGATTTTCATTATAGCTTCATTATCGGACAATATATAACTATCCTCTCCTACAGTCTTGTCGGTAACTGAAGGATATTCCAGATTTTCATCTGCATACACGTTATTGGATTTACTAATGCTTTTCACTGTGCAAAAAAATACGGATACCGTTAAAAAAATGCATCCGATGCCGCCCATTGCTTTATCTTCAACGTACTGACCAACAAAGCTCTAATCACCGCTAAAATCCAATTATGGAGATAATAGCATTGTGATAACATATGTTTACGAGTAAACATTGATTTAACACTCGTCCAGCTCTTCAAGCACTGCGGTGACATCTGGCCAAAAATCGATGCGAATAGGATACACTTTATTTGTTAGACAAGTATTAAAAAAAATGAAAGGGAATATTGAAAGAGTTGAGTGGATGTGGGGTCTTATTTTGACGGAAATACCAATTTGGCGACAATCTCTGGGCCTTAAATGCAAATAGTTCGTTCATCAGTAACATAGCACGCGTCAGCGATAGATTGCAAACAAATTCAGCGTCTAATTTATAAATTAAAAACCTAACTTATAAGTTACAAGCACATTTAATGTAAATTCAATTTCATTCGTTTAGAAGTGACAATATTATAATAATATTATTAACATTATGTAGATTTTTTTTTATCCCCTTTTATTGGTTTTTTTTATCTGGTGAGAGATTGAGTACACTGCTGTGCAAATGTTAAATAGAGGAGAGACTAAGACGCACAATTGTCTCATGTCTGTCTAAGTTTGGACAGACTTCGTAAGAGACATGTTATGCAAGAGCTTGGCTCGGTTGTTTTCGTATAGGCTTGTGCAGACAGCCAAAAATGTTTGTGAGATACCATGCATTATGTTCCACTAGGCATCTCTGTTTCTTCTTCTTTAGAAGCCATCTCCATTACTGAAGGTTGGCAACAATCATGACAAATTCCGCAAGGTCTTGTGATGCTCTGAACATTAAATGGAAGTCCAGACCAGTCCAGTCCCTTGTGTTCTTTAACCAGGAGCATTTCCTTCGTCCTGTACCACGGCGACCTTCTATCTCGCCCTCCATAATTAATTTTAGAAGACCATATTTTGTACTTCTGAAGATATGTCCTAGGTACGCTGTCTTACGTTTCTTCACAGCAGCCAATAGTTCTCTGTCTCTGTCCATGCGTCTAAGAACCTCATCATTCGTGATATGCTCCACCCAAGATATTCTCTGCATTCTTCGAAAGATCCACATCTCAAACGCTTCTATTCTGTTCATAGTATTGATCTTCAACGTCCAAGCCTCAACACCATACAACAGTACCGAGTGAATGAAGCACTTAACGAACCGGTATCTTAGTTTCAGGTTTAGGTTTCTCTCGCAAAATACTTTTCTCATCTTAAGGAACGTTGTTATGGCTATTTCTATGCGTGTTCTTACTTCCAGATCTGGATCCAGGTCTTCGGTGATCCAGCTGCCCAAGTATTTAAATTTAGCGACCTGCTCTATTTGCTTATTGTATACTAGCAAATTGGCTTAGATATCTGGTGTTCTACTGATAACCATTGTTTTCGTTTTGGCCGTATTTAATTTTAGCCCAAGCGCATCACCTTCTGCTATTATTTGGTTCATCAGACGTTGTAGGCTGTCTGCAATTATAGCCGTATCATCCCCGTACTTGATATTGTTCAATAATTGATCTTAATTCTATCTGTAGAGCTTTCTAAGGCTTCAAGAATATTTGCGCCGAGTAGATATTGAACAACAATGGTGATGGTACACAGCCCTGATGCACTCCACGTTTAATAGGAATATCGCTGGTCGTATCATCCTCGAGTCTTACTGTGTTCGTACAATTTTTTTATGAAGGAGATATCTTTTTGACCGAGGCCTTTGGTCATCAGAATGTTAGTTAGGACGTCGTGTTTTAAACAGTCAAATGCCTTTACATAATCAATAAAACAGATATACACGTCATTCCTTTGGTCTCTACATTTTTGCATGAGAACTATCAGCTCAAACAATGCTTCTCTTGTTCCCAGTCCATCTCTAAAACCGAACTGTTCCTTGCTTAGGTCTTCTTCGCATTTCTTACGTATTCTATTATGTAGGATTTTTCGGAATACTTTTAATACTTGGCTCATCAAGCTTATCAGTCGGAATTGATTGCACTTGTTTGCGTTTGATTTCTTTGGTAGGTCAATGAATACTGATTTTAGCCAGTCTTGAGGTATGTTTGCGGATTCATATATTTTGTTAAAGAAGTTTACAATAATGTCGGTATTTTCCTCTTGTATAGGCTTTAGGATTTCTATGTACATGTCGTCCGGTCCTGCAGCTTTACCTGATTTGGTGGATTTTATAGCTTTAATAACTTCTGATTTCATGTTGTTCGGGCCAGTGTCTCCACGTTGGTTTGGATGTGGTAAATTAGTTTAGCCATCGAACAAATTTTTGATATGCCATGTCCACTCTTGTTTCAGTTCTTCTTTATTTGTCAAAAGATGATTGTCCTCATTTACTAGTCTGAATGGTAGATGGCTTCTGGTATTTCCAGCTATTTCTTTCACCTTTTTGTGGAGGTTGAACAGATTGTGTTTGTCTTGTAGTTCTTCAAGTTCTTGGCATCTTTCTTCCATCCATTTTTCTTTTGATTTTCTAATGTTTCTTCTTATGTTTGAGTTCAGTTCATTATATTTCTGCTGATCCACATTTTTGTATTTCTCTCTGTTTACTGAGTTGTTTACTTTGTTCAGGTCTATAAATGAACGTGTATATTTTTCGTTTTTTGCTCGCGGGCCTTTCCTTGAAGTTGTCGGACAGAGAAGATTAGGTCCCTCGTGACTCGAGCTGGTCTGATTCCACTTTGGGCATCCGGCAGGAATCATTCAGTAATAAGGAGGAGACGGTTTGCCATGATTCTGGCCAATATTTTCCCGCTGCTAATAGCGATATCCCGCAGTAATTTCCAGTCAGCAGTGCTTCCCTTGTTTTTGTATATGTTAACAATACTGGAGCCACAGAAATCTTGTAGTACTGTACCTTGTTCCCATATGCAATTTTTAAGCTTAGTTAGAGCTTCGCTAGAGAGACCTTGAATATCTCGCAGGGGGTTTTGAAAAGCAGAGATTGTTCATCTTGTATAAGATGTACAATCACCTGAAAACCGCCGTTTCCTTTTTCAATGTTGTATTGTTCTAATGTCAAACTGTTTTGAAATTGTAATTGAAAAGAAAATAAAGACACTTTGCCAATAAGACACTTATTATTCCGTCCGCTTTCGCTGTCTTTTTCTTCATTTGAGATGTGGCTTTCCTAACTTCCTCCTACTACATGTGTACATTTAGACAATTTAGATTATTTAATACGTTGATATATGTATATTTATTTTATATTTTTAACACCACAATATAATATTTATTACAAAACAATAACAATCTTTATAATTTCGATGACTGCTGCAATAACTTTCGTAATTCCCTTCGTAAGATTTTTCCTGTTGAACTCTTCGGTATGCTTTCCACAAAACGAACGCCTCCGCGTAAATGTTTTATATAAGATACATTATCTAAAAATAAAAAATATGCGTTTTTAACATTACAATTAAACTACGCTTATATGCATAGTATATACAGCACCAATATACTGTAAGTTAAACGTCAGATATCGGACTGTGGAGAGAGCTGTGGAGGGAGCTGTGTAGGTAGCTGTGTAGAAAGCTGTGGAGGGAGCTGTGTAGGGAGCTGTGTAGGGAGCTGAGTAGGGAGCTGTGTAGGGAGCTGAGTAGGGAGCTGAATAGGGAGCTGTGTAGGAAGCTGTGTAGGGAGCTGTGTAGGGAGCTGTGTAGGGAGCTGTGGGAGCTGTGTAGGAAGCTGTGTAGGGAGCTGAGTAGGGAGCTGTGTAGGGAGCTGTGTATGGAGTTGTGTAGGGAGTTGTGTAGGGAGCTGTGTAGGGAGCTGTGTAGGGAGCTGTGTAGGGAGCTGTGTAGGGAGCTGTATAGGAAGCTGTGTAGGGAGCTGTGTAGGAAGCTGTGTATGGAGCTGAGTAGGGAGCTGTGTAGGGAGCTGAGTAGGGAGCTGTGTAGGAAGCTGTGTAGGGAGCTGATTAGGGAGCTATGTAGGAAGCTGTGGGAGCTGTGTAGGAAGCTGTGTAGGGAGCTGAGTAGGGAGCTGAGTAGGGAGCTGTGTAGGAAGCTGTGTAGGGAGCTGATTAGGGAGCTATGTAGGAAGCTGTGGGAGCTGTGTAGGAAGCTGTGTAGGGAGCTGAGTAGGGAGCTGTGTAGGGAGCTGTGTAGGGAGCTGTGTAGGGAGCTGTGTAGGTAGCTGTGTAGGGAACTGTGTAGGGAGCTGTGTAGGGAGCTGTGTAGGGAGCTGTGTAGAAGCTGTGTAGGGAGCTGAGTAGGGAGCTGTGTAGGGAGCTGTGTAGGGAGCTGTGTAGGGAGCTGTGTAGGAAGCTGTGTAGGAAGCTGTGTAGGGAGCTGTATAGGAAGCGGTGTAGGGAGCTGTGTAGGGAGCTGTGTAGGAAGCGGTGTAGGGAGCTGTGTAGGGAGCTGTGTAGGGAGCTGTGTAGGGAGCTGTGTAGGGAGCTGTGTAGGGAGCTGTGTAGGGAGCTGTGTAGGGAGCTGTGTTTTATTCTACATATAAAAATAGTCCCCAAATTACGACACACTCTTCAAGGTTAAATTTTTGCCATATATTGTAGCTATCCAGTCTTAGTCTACAATCCTTGCTCATTAACTACAGACGGTTAGAAATAACATGTGATAGAATGAAATAACGCCCATTATGTTTGAATTCGCAACCGAATACTACTTTTAGGCAGGTCAACAGTATACAGTTATTTGTAGTAATTAATCTTTATAAACACCGGTTTATTAAACAAACATATTTATACATACCCTTCACGTAGTTCATTATCTCAATATCAGTTATATTAGACTTCGGACGTTTTACAACAAACGCGAGCGGCTTTTCTCCCACTCGTTCATCCGGTAGACCTACAACTGCAACATCCTGCACTTTAGGATGTTTCAATAGAAGTGCTTCTAATTCTGCAGGGGCCACTTGAAAGCCATTGTACTTTATAAGTTCTTTTAACCTATCTACTATATAAAAATATCCAGCTTCATCATAATAAGCCAAATCTCCAGTTAGTAGCCAACCATCATCCGTAAAAGAATCTCTAGTAGCTTTCTCATTGCCATAATAGCCTTTCATTACCATACCGCCCTTAAAGCACAGTTCTCCCACATTGTTTGGTCCGAGGATTTTTCCAGTTTCGGGATCACGTATTTTCACTGACATGCCCGGAACAATTTTTCCGACAGAACCTGCTTTCTGATCTGATGGTGGCATTAATAGAACTGCTAGAACTGTTTCAGATAATCCATATGCTTGGCACACATATTTTACATTCAATCTATAATATTATACACATATTATATATCTTAAATTATAACTTTATTCATAAATGGAGACGAGTAATAAAAGTAAAATCAAGTCGTCAATCTCTTTAAATGTTTGTATTCTACAGCATGGACATTTACTTGTTACTGATACAAACTTAATGTATCCGGAGCAAAATATGACGATTAACGCGCTTGCTCCTGTCACGCCGGACGCGCACTTACCTTCTCGCACAACATGTGATCCTGATCGGACGCGCACTTACCTTCTCGCACAACATGTGATCCTGATAGAAGATTCATTTATCCGGAGCAAAAAAGGCAAATTTTGTGCTTACTCCTGTCACGCCGGACCCGCAGTTACCTGCTCGCACATCATGTGATCCTCATACAAGATTAATGTATCCGGAGCAAACGACGCATACTACAGACTTTTGATCGGCAGATAGTTTAAGCTTTGTCGCACACTACAGACCTTTCATAGGCCGACAGTTTCATTCTTTACTTAATCCGTATGTACACTTACATGAGTGCGCACACCTAATGAATTCTAGTTGGCAGTTACACCTTGTGAAGCTTCTATGTGTAAAGTCCTGGTTTCCTAGCAAGCGGTGTCGATAAATACGGCCGTTCCTGACATTTACACATTACAACATACGTTTAAAGTACATGTAATTGAGTAACTCACCAGATTCTAGTGTAATTCATGACATTTTCTCAATACTTTGAAGTATACCGCTCTCTGGATTACCAGATTTATTTAAATATACGTACAAGTGATATTTGATATTTTATATATTTATTATATTTATATTTTATATGATATGATATTTTTTATGATATTTTATATGATATGATATGATATTTTCTCAATACTTTGAAGTATACCGCTCCCTGGATTACCAGATTTATTTAAATATACATAAAAGAAATGTGTGACGTCAAAATGACGTGAAATACAACCGCTTTTGTCGACACCGCTTCCTAGGAAACCAAGGCTTTAAGCGGTGTCGGCAAAAACGGCAGTGTCATTTTGACGTCACACATTTCTTTTATGTATATTTAAATAAATCTGGTAATCCAGGGAGCGGTATACTTCAAAGTATTGAGAAAATATCATGAATTATATTAGAATCTGGTGAGTTATTCAATTACATGTACTTAAAACGTATCTTGTAATGTATAAATGACGTCAAAAATGGCCGTATTTATTGATACCGCTTGCTAGGAAACCAGGACTAGGTGTAACTGGGTGTAACCAAACATTTTAATTTGTATAACATGCAAGTATGCAACCAAATCCGACTAAACTATAAGCCGATAGTTTAATCTGCGTGGACTCTTAATGAAGAAAATATATTACCTCTGTTTTATGACATCTTCAGTTTCTTTACTCAATGGTGCCGCCCCGCAAAAAATGTCGGTGATTGATGATAAATCGTAATCATTCAGTAGATCCGTTTTAGCCATAAACACCATTAATGGAGGCGCTACATATAATTCTGAGATTTTATAATCTTGTAACGTTTTGAAAAATGTTGTAGGCTCGAAACTTGGAAGCAGCACCACCGTTTCTCCCATTAAAATTGATGCTAGACAAGTCATAAATCCAAAACCATGGAAGAACGGCATTAAACCAAGTTTAATGGGGTTTAAAGTCTGTTTGTGGCATCTTGGATCTCTGTAATATATTAAATAAACATTAGTAATACAAACGATTGTATATACTAGGTAGCTTACTTAACATGATTCAACCTATGGTTAATATTTGCATGAGTGGTTGTAACGCCTTTGGGCAAACCTGTAGTACCGGATGAACAGAGGATGGCTGCAGGGTGATCTTTTGTATCTAGAGTTGTCGGTTTGAAATTGGTAACATTAAAATTGCTGCTACGATTTTTTCTAATAAAACTATCCAAGGAATCGTTTTCTCCCATAGGATCAAGTAAATCCAAAACAATAATCCTTTGCAAACCTTGACATTTTCGTTTAATATTATTATATTTTTGGGCGACGTTATGTGAGCAGAATATAATTTTTGGCTTCGATATTGATACAACGTGCATCAGTTCCTCTGTAATATAATGAGATTATACATGTTATTTTAAATATAAGTATAAACTTTTGGATACAAAAATATGCAACTTATCTAAATTAATATGACTTGTAGTTTACATCTTTTTAATTAAAATGGCTGCTTTTACAATTGACATTTAAAAGGAGAATAAGGCTATTCGTGGAATAAGTTTGAGATATTAAGGGCCGGTTCTACAATTGACATTTACCCGAAGAATAAGGCTATCCGTGGAATAAGTGTGACTAATATGTGCTAATATCTCAAACTTATTCCACGAATAGCCTTATTCTCCAGTTAAATGTCAATTGTAGAACCGACCCTAAGGTTTATTATTCCACGAATAACCTTATTCTCCAGTTAAATGTCAATTGTAGAACCGGCCCTTAATGGATTTAGTAATACTTCAGGGGTATCCAATATTAATTAAATAATATTACCTTCTGTATATGCATGATTTATGGGAGAAACTATCATGCCCAAATATAAGCCAGCTATAACAGGTTGGAAAAATTTTAAACTGTTTGCACTGCTTACTGACAGAACATCTCCCTTTTTATAACCAGCATTTTTCAGAGCATCTGCCAAGGCGCATGTGTGATATAACAATTGTTTGTATGATAGTTCTTCACCTGTAATTCCATCAATCTGAAATAGAACAATTTTGGTAAATTAAATAAATTAAAGTTTCATTATAAATTAACTTAATGTTGTTAACAATTGAGCATTTTTAATCCTGTTTATGCAATAGATGAAATTGTTAAGCTGCATTACATGTAATTGCGCCCAAATTAATTAAGATAAAAATAACCCTTTCTCATTCTATTATTGCTAAGAATAGTCCCTATTAATTGTGAAATTTAAGTTTGTAAGTATTTTAGACGCATTTAAAATATTTTAAAACAATTACGCTTAATTACTTGCAAATTTATTAATATAAATTTAAGCTGAATACGTCTACTCAAAGTGTTTGTTAGTTTGCACACGATTTAAGAGCTATTTTTTATGTTCAAAATCCAAAAAGTTGTTTTTTGAGAATTTAAAGGAGCTCAGTGGGCGAGTGGTTAGAGGCGTCGTCCGTCTCGTAATGAGCATTGGGGAGTCTGAGTTCGATCCCCAGCGGGGAGCGAATTTTCGCGAATCACCTTTCACAGTTTATCGTAGGTTTTCTGTGAAGTTAAGGTAAATACCGGGCGATTAAACTCCTCTGAGCTTCTTCCGTGACCGCCTCACGGCTGATAGCCCTCTATATAGATATAATTTTTTTTTAGAGGATAAGTTCACTAAAGTGTCGATAAAAATGTTATGAATGTACCATTTAATATCACATTACAGCAACACATTGGTAAAAGATAAAATATAAATTAATTAATTTTGATGAGTCATTTGTTGATATGTTGGAAATAAATATATCATGACTACATATTTTTGTTATTTTTATAACAGCCATTCGTCAGTATGTCCCATCATACTAATTAATGTAAACAAAGTCCAATTCAACTATCATTTTGGATCTTTGTATATTATAATTAGAAAACATCACCTATAATTAGAAAACACCTACGACACTATCTTTATTATTTTGTGGATGGACTTTTACGTTTCTTAGACTAGAGGTTCAGACCCTGCTTGTTTCGCTTTATTCCTCTGTTCCTAGTATTTTTCATATGCTTGATTTGTTCCTCTTTGTAGATACAGTTTCCATAGCCTTTTCTTCTTTACGAGACGTCTTTTTTAAGATATTAAACATGAGTGGCAATGAAATAGAAGGTATGATTTAAAAAGAAAAACAGACGAGTAGATGCGTTTTGTAATAAGTGCATCAGATGTTCCAGCAATTAACTAAATAATTTTATATTTGTATGGAATTATTTCTCATATTCGCGTTCTCCTGTACTTGTAACATTTTTCGGAACTTCCATTTCCATCGTTTGTCTTAACTTATTCTTGAAGAAGGTTGCTAGTATTTCATATGCTACATTAAGAAGTGCTACCCCCTTGTAGTTATTACAATCGCTTTTATCTCCTTTCGTATAGATGAAGTCCAATCCTATGGGAATTTATTTTGCTCCCATGATTCTTTTACCAATAGATGTAGGTGTGTTATTAGTGTTTTTCCGCCGTGTTTTCAGTTAAATTAAACTTCTCTGAGCTTCTCGTTTTACCGGCGGAAAGGTCTCACGGCTGATAGCCCTTATAAAGATAGAATTTTGTTTACCAATATGACTCAACTTGAGATCCTTTTATATAATAGTCCGGCTAGTAATATATCGAAGTAAATAATAATATAAATATTGGGATTAATCTGCTCTCCTGACTAGTTTTGAAAGAAAAAAACTACCCTGTTTGAATATTTAAATATAATTAAAATAGAATTGAACTTTGAAATTAGTAGATAACCTTCAAACTATTATTGAATAAATATTAATAGTGAACATAAAAATAATAAATGCATGTATTATGGCCGTTTTATACTAAATACTTAAAAAAATAAATAAATACATACAAATGCTGCTTTATCATTAATGTTTGTTAAATTATCATATAGCTGCACTCCCAGACTCTCCCGACACAGTGGATAATATAGGTCAGGGCCATTTATTACAAACTCTTCACTTTTATTATCCATGTTGTTGCACTTATTAATGTTTGAGTGGAACTGGACTTCAACTTGTTTTCATATGAACATATATAGATATTGCGCACACTCCATTTGATTTTAAACAGCTGATATGGAAATGAAACACAAAACGATTCCTATTTGTATAAATCACGCGCATTTTAAATAAATAAATTAATAGACTGCAGTGCCGGATTCAGCCATTGACACAATAGCGTCCCTACGATTGGCCCAACGGGAAATTAATCTATAAAATATTCGTATGTACAAATATACAGATATAAATTATTCGGAAATAAAAAACAAATAAATCCCAATGCGTGTATGTTTGTGTAAAAAAATATATATTCAAATAAACCATATATAAGATCCTGATGACATGAACATGTTGACGGTTATTACCATATGGGTGTGCATTGCTAATTGATGTGGTGCCGCCAGATGGCGTTTAACTTCCCTCTACGAGGGTAAGTTCTACTGTATTCAAATAAATGTTTTAATTTATTCGAAAGTAAATAATTAGAATTGAATTTTATTCCGAACAATTTTTCTTAAAATTATCTATAGATTTTTTAAAATTTAAAATTTTTTATACTTTCATTCAAGTTTTTATTCTGGCCTGCGCAAGAATCACAGAATATATACAGTTCTTTGACTTCAAGGGGCAGACAATTATTAACAATTAAAGACCATGGAACATACTTCATTAACTCCCTTTTTTAGCTACTGATTCGTCGTAAGTGCCTTTCGTTTAACACTCTGGGCTGGTAGGGGTTTATTGTTTCTTGTTCTATTTGCCGATTCTGATGCGCATAATTCTACCTCGGCCTTTACAACCGGCGGCGCACCACCTGAGCGATATTGCACGCCACGGGGGCGTCTAGCAATGATAAACCATGCTAAACGAAATCGCCTGTAGGTGTAAAAGTAGCTATTTGAATTTCAAAGCTAATGAAGTTGAGCCGTCGAAATGGATTTCCATAAAATCCTGCCAGCCCTAAACATTACATCTAATAAAGTTTATTATCAACTTCACTAGATGTAAATGTAAATTAGAACAAGCTAGAAACTGAGGGAACCACCGTAGACCAAATGGGGGACGACTTTAATGAGGCCTTCCAGAAGGCCAGCACGAGAGTCATACTTATCAAGGACACTGCTGAAGGACGAAGATGGTAAACATACTGGTGGTGCCAAGAGGTGAAGACCAACAGGGCCCGCCGCTGGCCCTGCGCATAGTGTAGCAGGAGTAACAGGAGCACAGACCCAGCTCCTCTGAGTCCGCTACCAGGAGAGACGGAGAGCTAGGGTTGCCAACTGTGCTTTAGAGAGAACAATCCTCCTTTTGGCTATAATGTCTTCACATCAACAAGAGAGAGTTATTGTTGTTGTTAAAATGTCCTAATTTTTCTCGGGGAAACAACCCCTAACCCTTTTCCCCGTGAGGAGGAATCTTCTAAAAACGCCTATGCTCTTATCATTAAGCATGAGCAGTTTCGAAGGAATCCCGTATTCTGGCGGGGCATTCACCGACTAAAACCGCCTTCAAGGCACACTAAGCTCAACCACGATGCTTTGATCTAGGGCTGGAATCCCCGGGTGTCAGGTTTGTTTGCCTAATATTCTGGTTTCGGTTGCTGGTATGTGTCATATTTCCTTCCTTCACGTCTCGTTTACAGCCTGTCCGTTTGGGTCTTGGATGGCGGGTAGCAGTTTGGATGTCATTCTGCCCCGGTTGGCCTTCATCTATACGGTCGTTGTCTCGGCCATTGCGCGTTGAGTTGGCTCCGTCCTTCTGCCATGCACAGAGCGCAGAAGGATGTCTGCTTCTTGCTGTGGCTTGCCTGGTGCCCATCTTCGCCACACCTCAGGCACCGATTTTGTCGATCCTCTCCACTGCATTCGTGAGTCCGGTGACCATCCAGCCAGCAGCAGCTGGTTACGCTTGGCCTCCTGATCCTGGCCTCTGCTCCTGGTTATCTTTCGCTGATAGCCTTGCATATTATGTCCACTATAGCTTACCCTAATCAGGAGGTTGCTATTGTCCGTTCTCTCAAACCGGGCGAAATTGCTGTCACCACTGTCCACATCCCGGATCCTCGGTCCTCGGTCCTCTAGGTTCGCGTATACATGGCACTTGGTCATTTTGACCAATATGAGTTTATACTTCCTGGCTTTCTATTTTGTGTTAGTGGTGGCCGTTATGGCCATTTTCGGTGGTTTTCCTCCAGGTTTCATAAGTGACAGGCGAGACTGCGAAATGTTATTCTATGTTTGTTCCGGGTAGGCAGCCTTGTCGCCTCAACTAGTATACCCTCTGTCCCGTTTGCCTCTGCAATTACCCTGAAGCGTCAGAAGCCATTGTAGGTGTTTTGTATCATCATGTCCTCACTAGTGGTATCGCACACTATGTAATTTATGTGCCTTCGCGACTGTGCTGTGATATATTGTGGCCACTTCACCCTCCTCCAGGTTTAGTGTCGCGAGTTCAGCGATCACATGTCCGGTTTTTCTTTCCGGCCGCTGGTAACTGCTCTATACCTAACATCTATTAACCTAACTGTTTCAACGCTCTAGATCCAGACTCAGAAATCAGAACAAGGATAATTGAAAATGAAGCAACTATTCGCAAACTACGCTCTACATCTACAATTTGTATTCCGAAGTACAGTAGGAACATGTGAAGCTATTTTTAGCATCCAGATACTGATCCAGAGATACAGAGATATGAACTATGACATTATGCTCTCTGTGTCTTATTCTGTGGTATATACTAATATATATACATTGTCTATGTATACTATATTTATGGTTAATTAGAAAGTTGCTACACATGCGGAAACATGGGACGGAGACACCGGAAGAGACCATAAGTAGAATACGGGACCCTTTTGACAAGTATGCCAGCTACAAGAAAGCAGCCGAGACTATGGCGAGACAAGCCACAAGGGACCTTCCAGTACGTGAAGGTGATGAGGAGGGAAGCATTCAACTGGATCTAGACAAGTGGTTACTGGGATGTTATACAAAAGATCATAGCATAAATGATGAAACAAAACGCATATGAGGATATATTCATATGCGTTTTGTTTCATCATTTTTTCTTTGATCTTTTGTATAACATCTCAGTAACCACTTGTCCAGATCCAGTTGGATGCTTGCCTCCTCATCATCTTCACGTTCTGGAAGGTGCCTTGCGGCCAGTGTTCGTCCATAGTCTCGTCTGCTTTCTTGCTGCTGGCATACTAGTCAAAAGAGTCCCGTATTCTAGCTATAGTCTCTTCCGGTGTCTCCACTTTCGCAAGTGTAGGGGTTAGTGCCGCGCATAGACATCTTGGTGCGGTGGCCCTTCTCTGCATTCTCATTGTTTCCATCTCCTTGCCCTACTGCACCTTTTCCGTCTTCAGGGCCTTTAACTGGTGTGACATCTTTTACTTCCAATCTTTGGGGGATTTCTAGTGGGGTTCTGATTTTTCTGAGGATCAGCTCGTATTGTTCACAAATGACTGCCGTATCTAGTTTAGATTCCTTTGATATGTTCCTTGTTGCCACAACTGTGTTGGTTAGTCTTAGCACTGTACTCTCTGCCAGCTGTGTAAAGGCGTCCTCTCCTTCGGCTTCGTTCTCGGTGTCTATACGTAGGAGTTTTATGTGGTGTTTCTTTGTGTCTGGAAGTTTGTTCTTGGTTCTACCTGCGTTTGTCTTCTGTTCATTGGAGTTCTGGGTGTTCTAACGCTGCTTCCTCCAAATGGGACACAATGTCAGGTAGTTTCGAAGGATTACTACACTAACTAAACACAATAGTTAGGGAAGGAGATACACTTGGGTTGAAAATAAACCAAAACCAAAGCCAAAAAGACGAAGGGAATGGTACTCAGTGAAACTGCATTAGCATATATGTGCAAGCGCATCGAAAATGTAAATACCTAGGTTGCTGGCTGAGCCAAGACCTAGATCCAAACTCAGAAATAATTCAAAATGAAGCCACTACTAGCAAACTGCGCTCTACACCTACAATTTGGATTCCGAAATGCAGTAGGAACAAGTAAAGCTATTGTTGGCATCCAGATTCTGATCCAGAAATGCAGAGATATGAACTATGACATTAAGCTGCCTGTGTCTTACTCTGTGGTATATACTACCATATATACACTATCTATGTATACTACTATACTACCTTTATAGTTAATTGGAAAGTTGCCTATATTTTTTTTCTGGAACTAAACCAAATTTGAATGACCCAACCACCGACCTACCACCTAAACCCCACCTCGATTCTCCAACCAATATATTCCTAAATACAGTATCCACATTTCTGTATTACATCGTATTTAGATGGCTATAAATTAATGGATTTTAAATTCTTAATTGACATACTTTTTTTATCCAACCTTTTTTTTTAAATTAATTATGTTTTTAAATATTTATTATTTATATATATTTTTTTCTACATTTATTTTTTATTTCCTCATTAGACTGTTCTCAGTTCTATATTCAAATTGTGTCATCTCCTCATATGCTTTTTGTCTTATAATTGTTTCTATGGTCTTTTGTATAACATCCCAGAAACCACTTACAATTTTGAAACAAAAAGTTTTAGTCAGCTCATCACCTAATGGTTAGTCATAGTTCCAAATGTTCGCTAAACCAAGGTATAGAACAAAGGTATAGAACATGGGATTGAACACTCTCTTATAGTGCTCTGTGGTATAGAAGCTTTTTTGTTGAGATGTAGCGGTTCTAATCATTTGATAGTTTCAGAAGTTTCTGAAATCTATCAATATCTGGCCATAAATACAGGATTAGGAAAGTAAGTAGTATAGTATAGCTATTGTGAAAAGTAAATTGCAAATTTTTCTATTGCTAATTAGAGGGTTGCCGGCCAACAAATAAATGCATAGTCTATGTATAGGGTTGTCTATGCATAGAGTCATAGACAAGAGCATAGAGTTGCCTATCTCTATATTTCTTAACTGGTCCCTATTTTATTGTTTATTTAGGGGTAGTTGCTCTAATAAAATAGGTTTTATCGTATTACGATTATACGGTAGAAGCATACCAACCCTGGGTTGCAAGCAAGGATCACTCTAGGAACATGTTTACCTAGCTTGTATTAGTTTGATATATTTTGAGGTTATTGGAACTGTTTATTTTATAATTTTGTAAGTAATTATGAATTCTTATAAGTGTACTCATTAATTATTATATGTATAATGTTATTTTGTAGTAAAATGGTTGTAAAGTGTGGTATTGAAGGTTGCAATAGTACCTCTGCACATACCTCAATGCATAGACTACCTCGTAAAAACACCTTTCAGTATTTTCAATGGATTGCTGTAATTGGTAATTCAGCCAAAATTAATGCTAATACTCGTATATGTTCTATCCATTTTGAAAGAAGATTTAAAGTTAGAACTTCTGATGAAATACCTACCTTATATTTACCAGGTAAAGTATATCAATGATTAAAACAAGGTTTTATTAAACTAGTTTATGTGATATTGTGATCATTATAACATTGGGACCATTCTATCAGTCCAAAAAAGGTTAAAAAACTCACCCAGTATATAATATTGCTAATGGCACATTGACCATAGTACTCAAAATAATACAATTTCAGATGTGAAGAAACCAGTTTCTACTTCCATTGATATGGTACCTACTTCTCCAAATAATGTCACAATCCTGGAAAATGAAGATGAGTATCTTGATTGCAATGATACTAACACTATAAGTAATGGATCAGTACTGTATGAGTTTGAAGGTATTATAAAACTAGTCAATCCTAACCACAGGGCTAATTGGGCTCTATCCCTCTGGCGCAAGCCTTTTGGGGGCACAATTTTTATTGACGTTATATTTTATTGTTGTTATTATGTTATATTTATTCAAAATCTTTTTATGGCAAAAATAACCAAATAATCTAAATGAAATAGAAAATATTATATCTATGCATATTTTTATTTTCTTATGCAGGACACATTATTTTTAGTAGCCCATGGATGCCTATTATTTTAGGATAGTACTGTAGTCACCGTTAATAATTTTTTAAACCATCTACACAAAATAAGCTGTAATGGCTCAGGTCCCTCATACAAGACTTGTACCATCATAATTTGACTAAAGAAATATGGCTATAAATGATTCATATGCAGTAAGCCAACACCCTGTATGTAATATATAATCTAATTTTCAGATGTGTCATGCAAAATGCAATCTCTTGAAACAATATCAGCAGAGAAAGAATTTAAGCAGCCCATTATTCGCAAGGCATGTGGATTTCAATTAAAATCTTATACAAAAAGAAATCATGTGAACCATACATTGGAAGATAAACTAATAACACCAGATCTAGATACACCTTCATTAAACAGTAATATTTATTTTATCTAACTAGTTTGTACCACATTTTGACATTTTCTTTTATTTAGATGAAAATTTGAGTTTCACGGATGAAGCAGTCATAAGTATTCCAGTATGCAGACTTTGTTTAACAAATGAACATGTGATTGATGTTGCATTGGAGGCATTTAGTGTTTATGATTATGACAACATGGAGGAGCTGAATGATGTACTAGGTATATTGAAGAAATACACCTATCTTGAGGTAAGTAATAAGAAGGCTTGTTTATAGAATATGTACTTATGAACACAATGCAGACATTAAACTCACATTAATCCAATCCAACAAACTAATTGCGGCTCTAATACCTGTATTCACAAGTCATCCAGATGATTGAAAGTCTATAGCTGATTGCATAAATAATGTGAAGTTCAATTAATAAGAATTATTTTTAATTAGTTTACAGAGCATAACAGCCCAGTGAAAATCTGCACATCATGCCACAAAATGATACAAAGCATGCAGCTCTTTGCAAACATGTGCAGGAAATCAGGTGAATGTCTGAATTATATAACCACAAACAAATTATCGTTAATGGAAACAGATACCATTCAAGAAAGCGAGATGGCTAAAGAACAATTTAACTATGTTTACAACAATCTGTCTGAAAGGTATTCCAAAGTTGTAGATTTAAAAGCAATGTTAAAAGAGTTACCCAGTGTGGACTCAACCCATTCAAGTGAAACAGCACTAATTACTGATGAAATTATACAAGCTACATCCTTATGTGAACTATGTGGAGACCAAATATCTAGCACAAAATATGAAAAGCATTACACATATTGCTTAATAGGTAAACAGGCTGAAACCTCCCTTCTGGAAACAGCGCTGAAAAGGCAAACAAAAGTATTCGCTTGCATGTACTGCACTTCATTTTTCGGCTGTGCAAATGATTTGAAAGCGCACATGAAAAAATCGGCTCACATCGACCCAATAATTTTGTGTGAAATTTGTGGTGTGCATGTGAGTAGTGATGCATTCTATAGGCACTGCAGACGAATTCATGCTATAAGCAACTGTGGGGTGTGTGGAGAAGAGTTTGTGACCAGACACTGTCTCCGTATACATAACCGGAAGATGCATCCATTAAAACGGAAAACATGCAACATATGCTATGTGGTGGTTACAAACATGGAGAAGCATATACTGGAACAACATGATGGGATGGAAACTCAGAATTTCAAGTGTGATATCTGTGGGCATCACAGTTACAACAGTGTGTCGTTTGAGAGACACAAAGAACTGCATGTGGAGAATGAGGTATCGGTTTTTTGCAACTATTGTGGCCAAGGTAATTATGATATATACTTTTACTATATATATATATATATATATATATATATATATATATATATATATATATATATTTGTAATGGGGTAGCTTTTTACCGAAAACTACCCAGGTGGAGCAGATTATTTCAAGTCTGTAGTGTCTTGAAAAGGAGATTTTCACTGCTATTGCTGGTTTCCCAATAATATGTTCATTCTAAAATATTTATATTATGTATATGGACAATTTTAAGGTGGTAACAGATTTTCATTTGGTACCATTACCTGGGATATTCATGTATCACTTGGAAATATTCTCCAAGAGAGGTGCTGACCTTGGTTTGTGTTACTTTCCTATAATGGTGTGCTCCAGACCAGACCTAGTTGTCTAGGCTCCAGACTGAATACATCACTTGCATGCGGATATGCATTTTCTAGTCTGGACAAATAAGTAATATTATGAATTTGTATGTTTCCAGATTTTTCTAAAAAATCAATTTTGGATATCCATCAATCAGTAGCACATGGAATTAGTATAAAATTCACTTGCACAGCTTGCACCAAGGACTTTGAGTCCTTAAAAGAACTTAACACACATAAACAAAGTCACATGCGCATAACATGTGAGCGATGTGGAAGAAATTTCCCGGACACAACCCGTTTGAATATGCACATTGAACTGAAACATATCCAATCCCACAAATGCCCCACATGCAACAAAGTTTTCCCTACTAATGGCAGTTTGCGAAAGCACATACTAACACATTCCGGAATATACTCTCATAAATGTACCATTTGCAATCAATACTTCATCAGCGCTTCATCATTGATGTGTCATAAGACATCAGTTCATAAAGTAGGTCTCTGGTGTCGAGTAAGTATATATTTGGTTTCATCGATAAACAAATATTAATGAGATTATTTTCAGAAATGCAACAAGCCTTTTGCAACTAAAACCCTTCTTTTGAATCACGAGCTGCAGCACGCGGGTGTTAAGCGGTACGCGTGTCGGTTGTGTGATAAAAGATTTTATAGGAACAACAGCTTGAAAGAACACCTGCGATCCCACACACGCGAACAGCCGTTTTCGTGTGAATTCTGTGGAATCAAGTTTAGGTACGATGGCGGTTACAAGAGGCACAAGATGCGAAACTGTAAAATGCTACGCAATTTAAATCTGATATGAAATGTGATTTTTATAAATATTCTGTAGTGTTACATAATTCATAACCTTGCTACTACTTATGTTGATTCAAATATAGTTCTAAATCCCTTAAATCATTATTTAGTTGTTAAGTTATCACTCACCAACTTTTCCTACCATCATGTTAGTTTCATGAAAGTACACTAATAAAATTACAATTAATATAAGTTCTATAATTAACTGATGTTTTTTATTAACCCTACTGTGCTTATTGTGAATGTGATATCTAGACTACAGAATTGTAATAAATACAATAACTATTCCATACTAATGGCCCAATTATAATAATAAGTTAGACCTAAAGCAATTAGATCTTAAATCTTACGCCAGATATAAATAACCAACATAAATCTAGGGATTTTTCTAGGGACATTTTATTTTAGTGGTCACGCAATTGAAAATGACGGTTTGCCGTTGTATGTTGTTTTTATGTGCTGAAGTTAAGAAAAAGTTGTGTTCGTTCAAATAAACGTGTTTACTTTAAGTTTTAACAATATGGAGCGTAAGGAGGCGAGATCATCGGTATGTTCACTTTAAAATAATAATTTCTTTACTTAATGTCGGTTTATGTTGACATTCAATAAGAAATATAATTCAGATGATTTTTGTTTATATGTTGACAAAATAAGGATTGTATGGCAAGTGTATATACTTAGAAAGATACATAATCAATCTTTATTAAGGCTATCAGTCAGAAAGTGATGTATATTCTCATAGAGACAATAATATTTATTAGGCTATCTTGGCCTTTCTGTCTTGTATTGCATTATATGGAATGAGAGACATCACCCTATAAGTTTTTAAATCACATATCTCCAGTGGAACACAATATATAGAAATATGAAGCGAATACTATACTGCAAAATCAGCTGGAATCTTGACATTTGAATTGTGAATATTATTATTACTCTAATATGTTATTTTTATATAATAACCATATATATTCAGCTGAAATAAATTACAACAATAAACAGTTAAGATTATAATCTATGTATGTATGTGTTTTAGATTCTGAAACCTAAAAAGCCACGAAGTGCTTTTGCTGATGTTGACTTTACAGTGCTTGAACCAACAACAGAGGTTGATCCAAAACAACTGCAGTTTGCTAGAAAAGTCAGATTTAGTAGTAATTTTGTCAAGTAAGTACATCAATTGAAATTGTTTATGAAATTCATTTTAAAATCAATATGAATTACATTGAATTTTGGGGATAATCCCACAATTCTACCCCATACAACAATATTGGCTTCACTTGTGCATCCCAGATCTTACACACTATTACAAAGTTAACTCCCACCAGCCCTCCCATTTTCTCTTCCCTATCCCCAAAACTATTCTCGCTTTTGCTTGCATCCACTGCAAATTCTTCCTACACCCACCTCTGTAGTCAAACAAAAAACCTAAATACTTTTAACAATTCACTCTCAATTATTTTACCCTTCCATTTCAACTCTTTTGCTCTACCCTTATTCCTAAACATCATCCTTCAGCGTTTTCTCATAGTTTACCATTTCAGGTTCACTCCATCCAAACCCCTGCTGGACCTTTCCTTTCATCACTCGATTTCTTCACTAACTCTTCCATTTCCTACATTTTTTAGGACCTACACATTCTTTTCCTTCACCTGACCTGGCGTCATCCTCTCCCATTGCCTTTTTGTTGGGGATGCACTTTCCCGCCCGCGGCATGAACGGATCGCGCTCTTCTGACTCACCCATCCTACCCTTATTCCTAAACATCATCCTTCAGCTTTTTCCTATAGATTACTATTTGAGGTTCACTCCATCCAAACCCCTGCTGGACCTTTCCTTTCATCACTCGATTTCTTCACTAACTCTTCCATTTCCTAAATTTTTTTAGGACCTACACATTCCTCTCCTTTACCTGACCTGGCGTCATCCTCTCCCATTGCCTTTTTGTTGGGGATGCACTTTCCCGCCCGCGGCATGAACGGATCGCGCTTTTCTGACTCACCCATCCTACCCTTATTCCTAAACATCATCCTTCAGCCTTTTCTTATAGATTACCATTTGAGGTTCACTCCATCCAAACCCCTGCTGGACCTCTCCTTTCCTCACTTGATTTCTTCACTAACTCTTCCATTTCCCACATTTTTTTTATAACCTATACATTCCTCTCCTTCGCCTGAACTGGCGTCATCCTCTCCCATTGCATTTTTGTTATGCATGCACTTTCCCGCCCGCGGCATGAACGGATCGCGCTCTTCTGACTCACCACCCCTATCCATATCCACCAAGCAAACAAGCGTGCATATAAAAATGGATATGTTTGGTATTTGTATTTATATTTATGTTCTGTTTATATTTGGGAATTTAACCTCTTTCTAATTTTTAAAGCATCTCTAATTTTCCAATAAAATGTTCCCTATTTAGAGGAACATATTTTATATTGCTATATAATGAGGTATTGAATCTATAAAAACCACCCATTGTGCTTGGATTTAACAATTAAAAGTACTAGAACATAAAATAAAATTTATTTAATATGAATATGCAATTTTTCACATGTAATTTTATATAGTAGGACAAGTTCTATTAAAAATAGTGTAGGTAGTATGTTTTATGGTTTAGGACAATCTGAAATCGAATCTCTTTTGACTTTTCATTCATGTATAAAATTTCAGTAACATATTTATATGCAGTACTTATTCCTTAGTTCTATAATCATTACAGAGAGTTCAGAACTGAGGAAAATAACACAATATGGGATAGCACATATGAAGAAATCATCAGCAAATCAGAAGATTCTGCACAATCTGTAAACAAAACAGCTTCAACTACAAACAATGAAATCACTGTTAATAAGACAAGTTTAATTGTACCAGACTCTCATGATAAACTCAATGATATTTTTGAAAATGCCTCTGCATCAGCAAATGATTCCATGTTTTCAGCTTTTGATAATATTTCTATGCAGAATGATGATATATTCAATAAGTCTGTATTTGGAAATCCTGTTTGTGATGCAGATAGCATTCTGGGAAAGATTGAAACTGGAGGCCTACAAGTACAAAACATGTCACAGCAAATTGATAAAAATAATATGGATGATAGTATTAGGAATATCACATTAATTGAAACGAATGACATTGATGTTACACAACCCTCAATTTTCAAAGATGTAAACAGTATGATTTTCAACAGTACTTTGAATGTTAATAAAAATAATCTGGAGAATATTAATGAGAATGATGGAAGAAAAACTGTGTTGTTCGGATCAGGAGTTAATAAACCAATCAACAATAAACAGAGTAGTAGGGTAACTAATTTAGAAGATGATAATAGCCTAAAGTGTTCCACTAAGATTATTGAAGATAAAAATGCTGGTGGTAATACAAAAACTATGCTGTTTGAAGATAATAATATGGAAATTACTCAAACAATTCCATTGAAGAATACTACAAGTAGGAAAACTATTCATTTCAATGCAGGGTGTAATGATGGTGACATGGAATTTACACAGCAACTTCCTGCAAAGATTATTGAATGCCAAATTTCTGGCGGTAGCCGAAAATCTGTGCGTTTTGAAGATAATAATATGGAAATTATACAACAGATTCCCTTGAAGAATACTACAAGTAGGAAAACTATTTATTTCAATCCACACTGTGAAGATGGTAACATGGAATTAACACAGCCAGTTCCAGCAAATATTGTTGAAAGTAAAACTATGCTGTTTGATGATAATAATATGGAGAGTACACAAGAGATTCCATTAAAGAGTACTGCAAGTAGGAAAACTATTCATTTCAATGCAGGTTGTGAAGATGGTGATATGGAATTTACACAGCAACTTCCTACAAAGATTATTGAAGGTAAAATAGCTGGTGGTAATAGAAAACCTATGTTGTTTGAAGATAATAATATGGAGATTACACAAAAAAATCCTTTGAAGAGTAATGCAAATAGGAAAACTATTCATTTCAACACAGAGTGTGAAGAAGGCAACATGGAATTTACTCAGCAACTCCCTGCCAAGATTATTGAAGACCAAATAGTTGGTGGCAATAGAAAAACTATGCTGTTCAAGGATAATGATATGGAGATTACACAAAAAAATCCTTTAAAGAGTACTGCAAGTAGGAAAACTATTCATTTCAATGCAGGGTGTGAAGATGGTGACATGGAATTGACACAGAAACTTCCTGCAAGGATTATTGAAGGCAAAATAACTGGTGACAATATAAAATCTATGCTGTTTCAAGATAATAATATGGGAACTGGACAAAAGATACCTCTGATGAGTACTACTGATAATAGAAAAACTATCCATTTCAACGCCGGGTGTGAAGAAGGTGACATGGAATTTACCCAGCAACTCCCTGCCAAGATCATTGAAGGCCAAATAGTTGCTGCCGATAGAACAACTGTTTTGTTCAAAGATACTAATATGGAAATTATACAAAAAAATTCTTTAAAGAGTACTACAAGTAGGAAAACTATACATTTCAATGCAGGGTGTGAAGATGGTGATATGGAATTTACACAGCCACTTCCTGCAAAAATTATTGAAGGCAAAATAGCTGGCGACCATATAAATACTATGGTGATTCAAGATAATAATATAGAAATTGCACAAAAGATTCCTTGGAAGAGTGCTGAAAATAGAAAAACTATTCATTTCAATGTAGAATGTGAAGAGGGTGACATGGAATTTACCCAACGACTCCCTGCCAAGATAATTGAAGGCCAAATAGTTGGTGGCAATAGAAAAACTATGCTGTTCGAAGATAATAATATGGAGATTACACAAGAGATTCCTTTGAAGAGTACTGCAAGTAGGAAAACTATTCATTTCAATGCAGGGTGTGAAGAGGGTGCCATGGAATTTACCCAACAACTCCCTGCTAAGATAATTGAAGGCCAAATAGTTGGCGCCAATAGAAAAACTATGTTGTTCAAAGATAACAATATGGAGATTACACAAGAGATTCCTTTGAAGAGTACTGCAAGTAGGAAAACTATTCATTTCAATGCAGGGTGTGAAGAGGGTGACATGGAATTTACCCAACAACTCCCTGCTAAGATAATTGAAGGCCAAATAGTTGGCGCCAATAGAAAAACTATGTTGTTCAAAGATAACAATATGGAGATTACACAACAGATTCCTTTGAAGAGTACTGCAAGTAGGAAAACTATTCATTTCAATGCAGGGTGTGAAGAGGGTGACATGGAATTTACCCAACAACTCCCTGCTAAGATAATTGAAGGCCAAATAGTTGGCGCCAATAGAAAAACTATGTTGTTCAAAGTTAACAATATGGAGATTACACAAGAGATTCCTTTGAAGAGTACTACAAGTAGGAAAACTATTCATTTCAATGCAGGGTGTGAAGAGGGTGACATGGAATTTACCCAACAACTCCCTGCTAAGATAATTGAAGGCCAAATAGTTGGCGCCAATAGAAAAACTATGTTGTTCAAAGATAACAATATGGAGATTACACAAGAAATTCCTTTGAAGAGTACAGCAAGTAGAAAAACTATTCATTTCACAGCAGGCTGTGAAGATGGTGACATGGAATTGACAGAGCAACGTCCTGCAATGATTATTGAGGACAAAACAGTTGGTACTAGAAAAACTATTTTGTTTGATGATAATAATATGGAATTTACTAAACAAATACCTTTAGAGAGTAGCAAAACTCTTCATATCTATACAGAAGGTGAAGCTGGTGATATGGGAAACGAAAAGGTGGAAAAAAATCCAAATTCATTTAAAATCTATGAAGATGAGTCCTTGATAGTAAGTGATAAAACAAATAATGATAAATCACAAAAACATGTCTGTCCAGAAGAACAGAAAATAATTTTTAATGAGGGTATGAAAATAACCCAAACACCTACTAGTGTCAAACTGATTGTAAACCCTGAAATTACAAACATAAACAATAGCCAGAATATTGTATTTAAACTAGGTTGTGATAATAATATAGAATTAAGTCATCAAACTGATGCAAATGATATTTTGAGGTGTACAGATGTAAATTCAGACACTAAAAGATGTTCAGTTTTAAATAGTAATCAAACTAATCTTTTCACACCAAGTTATGATGATGACATTGGCATTTCATCTGCAATTAATAATCTGAGTAATCCAAACACAATTTTATCAGTGGCAAGTTGCAATGAGACAGCAAAAACAAGGAATGATGTTGATATACCACAAGCAGTTGGTACAAAACAAACATCTTTGATTGCTGCTAAAAACCCAGAGGATTTCGAGATTAACTGTAATCAACCCACTGATAGAAGTCTATTCAGACATGATCATACTAATAACATTCCTTATGATTTTTCAAACAAAACATATGTTGATGATACAATCTCTGGCAAGGGATATTTTAAGTTTTATAATGATGATCAAGATAATACTTTGAAACCTCTTGTTGAAAACGTACCACGAAACAAACGGTACACAATGCTCTTGCGTGATGATGATGATTTGGATATGACTAATAAAGTGCCTGAAAGAAATTTGTTGGATTCAAACAGTTCGAGTGACAAACAAGAAAATTTGACATCAAGAAGTATGTTTAATGACACACAGGTGAATATTTGGTCGAGGTGTGTTGGTGATGATTCAATTACATATTCATTATCTGAAGGTATAAAGGATTATGCAGAAATTACTTCATCGGCTAGAGGTGCTAATAAAATAAATTCAATTGAAATAAGAAATCCAATTAGTGTGGATGAAAATGATGAAATTAGTGCATCTAGAAATTTGGGTAATACATTACAGGGGTTGCGAGTTATAAAGGATACTATTTCGATATCTGAAGGTATAAAGGATACTAATTCCATATCTGAAGGTATAAAGGATACTAATTCCATATCTGAAGTTATAAAGGATTATGAGGAAACTGATTCACCAATTAGAATAACTGGAGCTAGTGTGGATGAAAACGCTGAAATAAGTTCGTCTAGAATCTTAAGTAATACAATACAGGGAGTAAATGAGAGGGAAAGTAGAAACCATAATTTAGATAATAACTCAAAAATGGATACTGCTGCTTGCAATAAAAGTATCAAGCAGAAAGACGGCATGGAGAAAACTTTAGAACAATTTTTTGTCAAAAACAAAGAAACTGGAAATGTATCTTGTGTATCTGTTGGGAATGTCCATACTTCGCGCATACGTCTTGATTTGGAGCCCACCGACACTATTATTGATAATAGTCTAATTAATATGCAATTATCTTCCAAGAATAATTTATTTGAGGAGGAAATTGCAGACAGGATTAAAGTATCAAAAGACAATATTGAAATGGAGGTAGATACTTTAGACTCTCGTAGAAAAAGAATTATAGAAAAAAATGATGATTTAGAGATAAATGAGCTATGTTCAGTTGAAAACAATGTTGCAGAAGATAAGGCTACATTCCCAGATCAGCATTTACAATTCAAACGTATGAGGATGAGGGATACGCCTTTAAAGAATAGAAATGATAAGGATATATCAAATTTGTTAAACAGTTTGAATACAAATAGTTCTAATCAATCATCAAATAATCAAGGAAATGATATGAATTCTGCTAATAATGTGTTTCTTCAATCATCAAAGAATATTAGTACAGCTACAACAAATATTCAATCATCAAATAATGAAGCTAGTGTGAGCACTACTAATAATGTGTTTCTTCACTCATCAAAGATTATTAACCCTCTTATGACAAATATGGTGAAAACATCAAAAAATCAGATCAGTACAAGTTTTCAATCTTCAGAAAATATGAACACTACAAATAGTATGGACACCTCTACAGATGAGATCAGTACATCTCTTCAATCTTCAAAAATCATAAATCCTTCTATACCAACTGACCTTCAGTATTCTTCTAATATAACGAATCCTTCCATTAGAACCATAAACATACTGAACAAATCCAAAAATGAGATCAGAAAGTCTCCAAATATGAATAATCCTCTGAATTCCAATGTTAAGAAACCTATGGAAGATACTAATATGTTGACCTCTTCAGGAAATCAGACTAATATGCCTCAATTGTTCAACAATTCCACGAATGCGATCAGAACGTCTCCTATGCCTCCAAATATAATCAATCCCTTGAATTCAAATATTGTGAAACCTACTGAAGACACTAATATGTTGAAAACCTCTTTAGCAAATGAGGCCAATATGTCTCAATTGGTGAACAAAATTAATAATGTAAATACAATGGACCAATTAACAAATACTGGATTTTCTACTTCTATTCATTCTACAAATACAGACCCAAGTAGTATGATGGAATTAGATAAGAGAATCAAAAAAATTGACGATAATAGGGATAAATCTAAACAAGGGATTGTAAATAACAAATCAAATGTTTCTGCAGATGGTAATATGGAATATACTCCTGAGAAGAATTGTGATAACATAGTTGGTGGTACTAATAGGAAGACAAATATGTTTCAAGCAGGTTGTGGTGAAATCATGGAAAGTGTACAGCAAGTTTCTTTGGTGAAAAGGAGTAATGCAGGAATCATGCTATCAAAAAAATCTCTGGTCAACAAAAATGTGTCTCCAATGGAAACTAATGATGGTATATTTGAAATATACCAAGATTCTTTGATTAAGAGGTGTAATGCAGGAATCGTGCCATCTAAGATATCTGAGGTCAACAAAAATGTGTCTCCAATGGAAATTAATGATGGTAAATTTGAAATATACCAAGATTCTTTGATTAAGAGGAGTAATGCAGGAATCGTGCCATCTAAGAAATCTGAGGTCAACAAAAATGTGTCTCCAATGGAAACTAATGATGGTAAATTTGAAATATACCAAGATAAGTCATTTTCATCATTAAGTGATCAAAATAGTTGCGGTGTAATAGCAAAACGTGATAAATCATTAAAAAATGTCTTTCAAGAAAAATCCGAACAAAAGAAAAGAATTATTTTCAATACACGCATGGGTGAGGACAATATGAAAATAACTCAATCTGATGCAGGAGTAACATCAAACATTGATGATGCAAACAAAGCTACAGTTGTGTTTAAACCAGCTTGTGGTGAGGGTATTCAACTGATGGATGCAATAGATAATTCGAAGAGTACAAATGTGATTTCAATCAGTCATGAAAAAGCCATAACAAGTTCAACTATAAATCTAAAAACTCCAGTTTATGACAAAGAGATGACAAATGTACTTGGTATGACACAAAATTCATCAACAAATGAAAATATTGTACTTAATAATCATGAAAACGCAACTTTATTAAACAATGAAAAACGAAAGGATATGATCTTCATTTCAGATGATGATATGGAGATAACAACTCAAACATCTTCAATTGGAATTGCTAGAAGCCGGAACACTATGGTTTTAGGTGATGAAATTACAGAGGATTGTCAGACTAAATCAGTAGAAACAGCTAGCTTGAAATCCGGGCTAGCAAACACATATCTAACAAATATTAGTAGAATTAGAAACAGAAAATTGGAAAGTGATGATACAAAAGCTCCAACTAATTTGTCTACTTATGTAAATGAGATAAATTTGTCATCTCAAAAGATTTTATCATTGAATGATGGATGTGATATAAAGACAGTACATCAGGCCAAAAAAACTGATGATGCAAGTTTATCATCAGTAACTAATGAATCTGCTGCTTTTATATCTAAACAAGTAAAACTGTTTGATCATCAGCTATATGAAGATAGTAATGACTGTGCTGATCAAAATAATAGTAAATTGTATGACCAAGATCTGAATAAAGAAAATAATTATAGCAATGAATCTAATTTATCTATTGAGAAATCTTCGAAAACAGTCACAAATAGTAAGGCATTGTCGGAAATAGCTCTGATGCCTATTAATTCTGAAGACAACAGAGTTAATACTTCATATGATAGTAGTAGACACTTAGCAAAAACTAATATTCCCATTTTTGGAACCGACAAAAGTATGAAACGGAAGGAAACCATTTTATTCCAGTCAGTCAGAAATGAGGAGCTTGGTCAGAGAATACTGGAGGGTGGAAATTTACCTACTAAAGTGGGTAGCGAATCAATTGAGAATACGAATATTGTACGTTTGCATATTGAATCAGAATCAAATGGCATTATCGATAATACCCAATTACCTTTTGGTAAAAAAAATACAGAACTGAATCAAGTATCAAGAGATAATATTAAAAAAAATGTAGATACTTTGGGTGCTTGCAGAAAGATTTATAATTTATTTGATAAGAAAAATACAGAATTTAATCAAGGATCAAGTGAAAATATTGAAGATGTTCATACTTTGGGGCCTTATAGACAGATTAAAAGTAATGATAAACAAATGAAAGTTGGTTCATTAGAGACAAATAATCTCTGTTCTACTGAAGCAATTAGTGAAGAGAATGGAGACAGCAATTCTCCTTCCCCAGATCAGCAATCAAAACGAATGCGGATGAGGGACACGCCGTTGAAAAGACGAAGTAACAATGATATCTCGCATTTGGTAAATAATTTAAACATGTATATGCATTCTACAAATGGTTCGAATCAAAATCCAATCAAAGAACA
This sequence comes from Lordithon lunulatus, assembly GCA_963942505.1. NCBI lineage: Eukaryota > Metazoa > Arthropoda > Insecta > Coleoptera > Staphylinidae > Lordithon > Lordithon lunulatus. The sequence goes on along the minus strand of OZ012668.1, from coordinate 51,618,069 downwards.
ATCTAATATCAACTCAAATCAATCAAACAAGCAACGAAGCAATGTAACATCTTTGGCTAATGAGTTTCTTCAACCTTCTGTTACAAATATATCGAAAATATCTTCTGATGTGTCTTATCAGTGTTCTATGGAAACTACAAATGTGCTGAACATTAATTCTTCAACTATAAAGAATCCTATGATGTTGAGCGACTTTACAAATCAGAACATGTCTACTAATCCTCAAAATATGGTGAAAAAATCTACTATCAAGAATCCTATGATGTCAAACAGCTCTACAAATCAGAACATGTGCATTAATCCTCAAAATATGATGAAAAAATCTACTGATGTGTCAACTATCATAAATCCTATGGTGTCAAACACCTCTACAAATCAGAACATGTCTATTAATCCTCAAAATATGATGAAAAAATCTACTCATGTGTCGCATCAATCTCCTATGGAAACTAGTAAAATTTTGAACAACCCTGTTCATTCTTCAATTATAAGGAATCCTATGGAAACCAACAATATGTTGAACAGTTCTACAAATCAGATCAGCACATCTCTTAATTCTCCAAATATTATTAAACCTACTATAGAGTCCCCAAATATGATGAACCCATCCACTGAGACTGCAATTACGATGAACACCTCTGCAAACGATGTCAACTTACCTGTTCAAGTCATTCCAAACATAATTAAATCTGATAGTGAATCTTCCGCTTATATTGGTCCGACCAATCCAATCCCATCTGATGAAATAATCACCACTAAAACTGATGCTGCTAGACACAAAGAAAGCATCTTCAGAAAGCTCTGCGAAACGAGCAAGTGCTTTTCCTCCCGTTTTGAGATACACAAGAACTACAATAGTGACAACTTCTTAGAAAACATCCAGCGCCCAACAAATGTATCGATAGAAAATATTGAGAACGTGAACACTCCGAATGTATCAGTCTACAGCAGCGACGAAACCCAACATCTCCTCAACTATTACAACAGCAACTCGGATCTGTCGAAAGTAATCGCTGGGGAGTATGACGAGGCGTTTTCTATTTACAAAAAACTACCCCTGGGTGGGAGTATGAGTTCATTTAACATTTTCAACGATTTCGGCGAGACGTCTTATGATAAATCGAAAATGAGTGAAGTGGATGCGAATGAGTTCGAAAAACCTCAACCATTTGATATTTACGTGGAGAATGATGATGTAGATAATAATAGAAACATCGCAAATAATATGAACCAAATTGAGCTGCCTAATGATAATATTGTTTGTAAATATTTTGATGAAGCACCTAAACCAATATCTGATAAAAAACATACACAAACAATATTACAAGAATCAATTGGGAAGATGGATATGTCTTTAGATGAACCACATGATTTAGATATACGAAAACCGGATATATCAATAAATACAACTTCCAATGTCCAAACTAAAGATATACCTAAAATTGTTGGCAAATCTGTGCCCTCTAAAATTGACAACTTATTCCCACAAACCGTATTACAAGAATCAATTGAGATCATAGACATGTCTTTAGTTGAACCAGATGGTGTAGACGTGGTTGTACAAAAACCTAATACATCAATAACCACAACATCCAATGTCCATAATATGGATATACCTGAAAGTGTTGGTAAATCTATTGATGAAGCACTACCTAAAACTGTAACTAATAAATTAGTCCCACAAACAATATTACAAGAATCAATTGAGTCCATAGACATGTCGATAGTTGAACCACATGGTGTAGATGTGGTTGTACGAAAACCTAATATATCAATAACCACAACGTCCAATGTCCATAATAAGGATATATCTGAAAGTGTTGGTACATCTATTGATGAAGCACTAGCTAAAACTGTAACTGATAAATTATTCCCACAAACCATATTACACGAATCAATTGGAATTATAGACACATCATTAGTTGAACCACATGGTGTAGATGTGGTTGTACGAAAACCTGATATATCAATAACCACAACGTCTAATGACCACAATAAAGATATACCTGAAATTGTACGAAAATCTAACATATCAAAAACTACAACATCCAATGTCCAAAATAAGGATATACCTGAAAGTGTTGATAAATCTATTGATGAAGCGCTACCTAAAACTGTAACTGATAAATTATGTCCACAAACGGTATTACAAGAATCAATTGGGATCATGAACATGTCTTTAGAGAAACCACATGATGAAAATCTACCAATAACTAATATATCTATAAACACAACAGGAAATTCAAGCAATCACTCATTTAGAAACCTCGTGGATATTTCTAGAAAAGGCCAGCTAATTCAGGACGAATTTCTGGCAGACCAAAGTATGATGATTGATGACATAAGCGGAAACGACATTTTAGAGTCGTCTACTAAAACAGATATTTCTTATCCCGATTTCAGCACGATGTCGCTGCAATCGTTGGTAGAGTATGGTATTAAACATTGCAATATGGACTATTTGCGTGCTTATGAGGGTATAGTACAACCCCGTGAGAGATGTACAGACACACAACAGCATAAAGAAAATATTTTGAAATATCCACAAATCGTATCGGATTATAATAAAGCAGCTACCTCCCTTTATAATTTACAAAAGTTGCAGTTTGATGAAATGTGTAGGAAGGGCAGGGTTAAGAGCCAAGCAGAGAGTGTTGAGAATTCGGTTGAAAATATTGAAATATTAGAGAAGAAAACATTGGAGGAGAAAATTATGCAGCAAGCAAATGAGTAAGTCTTATCAGTATGTTCAACTTTTTAAATAGTTGCAAATATGGTCTTCTTTAGTTTTCAGGATTCATATGTTATCATAGCTGATAACAAGCAGACTTATACAATCAAATCGTTATACAAAACGATTCACGTCAGGGTTGTTGTTGATGACAGCGATTTCGGTTTTGTAACGGATATTGATGTGAAATCTGCAATTGATGGTAAGTGTTGATTAAATATGTAACTTGATATCAAGGTGATGTTAACAAGTAAATGCAGTGCTCATTGAAATGATACTTTGCTTAAAATTGAGTTATGCTCTTGTTTCCTAGAAAAAAAACGGTACCGTAATAAAGGAATTGTTATTTATACGTCATCAAAAAACAGTTTTATGTATACAGAGCGTTCCGGCGGACTTTTCCGTCGGATTGTTGAACTATGTTGGTTTGTCAAAGAAATGAAAGGCGGGTGTATGAACTTTACACTTAAAATTTAATCATAGGGAGATTATAAAGGTCGATTTAAGGTCATTTTAGACAAGACAATTTCTTGACTCAAAAGTTAGTCAAGATGCGAGACAATCTAAATTATCTCATATCATACAGCAAATTATTTGAAACATTGAATTGGATGGTAGATCGAATAGAAAAATATAACTCGTCCTATTTGTCAAGGACAAATTGTATGGGAGGAGGATATATGAATTCATTTCTTGAACAACTTTTGAGCTAAGAAATTGTCTTGTCTAAAACGAACTTTATAAATTTATATCAGAATTAACTACATGATTACAAAGATTCACATACACTATAGGGATTTGTTAATAAAGGCCATGGACGTGGTATTACTATTTCATTTTGTATCCATGTTATTTAAAACTATTCCAGAAGAAAACCCCCCGTTTTCGTTGTTCGTAAACAAACTTTTCATGGATAAACTAAGTACTGAAAAAATGCGCTCAGCAATCGGTGGTAAATACAGCATTTTCACACTGCTCGACTACATTCACCTAAACAACCAAGCGTTCGTGAAAATGAGCGTGGAGTTTGACAAGTTGAGATTAATAAAAGTTGTTAAAATGGACCCTGAATTCAAGTAAGTTATTGAATAATATGAAACCTAATTCGTATAAATTCTCATTTTATTATTTTTTAGAATTGTTTATCCAGTAATCGACGCTAAACTAAGAGTGTCGCTGCGAATAACAGTTGATTTTTCTGATATGAACTGTTTGAACGAGAATGCTGTTTCTGTTAAGGTGCGACACGGTGCAGTGCGCGAGAAGGATATAAAAGCATTGGTCAGGAATGTTACAGGTTTTGAGTTTTTTACTTGTTTTGTTGCTAATGTGGACCGATTTTTGGAGGAGGAACGATTGAAACGGGACCATAGACGAATGTAGATTAATTTTGTATGTTATTTATTTGTATTATAGCTGATTTTATATGTAATTTTTGTTTGACTTATTACTTGCCCTATCCAGCACCACTTGAGGGTCATCACTCTTGGCATATAGCCAGTTTAATGGTATTTTAGCCTCATGTAGGTTGGTGAAAATGTGGGAAAAAGAGCTAGAATAGTGGATAGACACCAAGGACATAGTGAGTTTGCTGGAGATGGGTGACAGAAGAGAAGTGGTAAAGAATTCATAATAGGCATAAACTCGAATTCACCAAGGACTTGCTAACCCAAGACAGGAAAACTTTCAGAATAATAAGGCGGTTGGCATGGTCTAGTTGCCCCATGACGTGCAGTATAGCGGTCGTGCGCAGCCGGTTGTAAGGGCCGACGTAGAATTTTGCGCATCGGAAGCGCCAAATAGAACAAGAAACAATAAGCCCGTACCAGCCCAGAGTGATAAACGAAAGGCACTATAGTATGCTTGCTAACAGGCTAAAGCTGCCTTAATAAGCACAGATAGGCCTGGCAGAAGAATTCGTCTGTAGGTTCTACCAGGAAGAGACCACAGACCATTTACTTGCCACTGCAAGGCGCAACGAATTTGGGAACGGCAAACCACGACCATCTCTATATATGAAGGAGACTTTGCAGTCGTCCTTTAAGGCTCGCCGTGGACCATAAAAGCTCAGAGGTGTAGGTCCTGCAACGCCACCCCTTCTTAATCTACATATAGGGTGCGTTATCATCGACACATCGAATATATATAAATGGGAAGCAATTACGGAGAGGATTTTGTCTATCGAAGTTAGAGATCAAAGAAACGGCTACCATAAAACTATCATAGCAGTGTATGGACCAAACGAAGATGATACTGCATGCAACAAAGAAACATTCTGGGAGCAACTCAACGAAACAACAGAAAAAGCCAAAGGAGAAGTGTACGTGGCGGGAGACTTCAACAGCAGAATTGGCAACGAAGTAAAAGATAATGACGCGATGAGAGGAAGATATGGAGAAGGCGTACTCAACGAAAATGGTAAGAAAATGCTAGATTATTGTAGAATGAATAATCTAGTAATAACGAATACACTATTCAAACACAAGGACATACACACATACACCAGGGAAGTGATAAGCAGGAACGAAAAATCTATAATAGACTATGTACTAGCAGAACAAGGGAAAAGGAGCAAAATAATAGACACAAGAGTAAAGAGAAGTTACGAAATTGGAAGTGATCACTATCTAGTAGAGACGAAAATAAAGGAAGACTACCAAGATAGTGATAAAAAAAAGCAGAGACCAAATATAGCAATAAACTACAACAAGATAAGAACATACAAACTAAGGGAAAACGAAATAGCAAAAATCTATAAAGAGAAAATAGAGGAGAAATTAGTAAAGGGCAACTATAGACAAGAAGTAGAGGAAATGTGGAATAAATTAAAGAAAAATATACTGGAGACAGCACAAGAGACATGTGGGACAAAGCAAAACACAAACAAGAAGCAGCAGACAGCATGGTGGTCGCAGGACATAAGAGAGAAAATAAAGGAAAAGAAAAAAGCATGGCAAAGATACCTAAATGACAAAAATAGTAAAAACTACGAAGAATACAGTTTAAAGAGGAAAATAGTAAAAGATAAGGTCAGAATAGCAAAGAGCAGGGATTGGGAAAAGTTCGGAGAGACAATGGAGAAAAATGCAAAGGAAAACCAAAAATTATTCTATAAAACACTAAAACTAAACAGAAAAGAAAAAGGACAAGAAGTAAATTATATACAAGACAATCAAGGAATATTGCTGAAGGACAACGAAAAAATACTGGAAAGATGGAAAGAATATTTTGAAGACTTACTATCACAAAATGGTGGAAATGAACAGAAGACAAGAGACCAGAACGACTCGGAAGCAGATATAGAGATGATCAATGGGAAAGAAATACTAGAGATAATAAGGGAAATGAAAATAGGGAAATCACCAGGACAAGACCAGATCACAACGGAAATGATTAAACATATGGGACCTGCAGGTAATGAAATACTACTAAAATTAATAAACGAAATATGGAGGACGAATAAAATACCCAGAGATTGGCAAGTATCGTTAATAGTATCGATACACAAGAAAGGCGATAAGACAAAATGTTCAAACTATAGGGGTATAACACTCATAAGCATAGGTATGAAGATCTTAGAAAAAACAATTAACAAAAAAATACTAGCAAAAATAGAGCAGACGCTAGAAGAATCGCAATGTGGATTTAGGAAAGGAAGATCCACACAGGACAACATTTTCACGATAAAACAAATCACAGAAAAAAGAATTGCAAATAATAAAAACACATACCTAGGATTCATCGACCTGGAAAAAACATTCGACATGATACCAAGAAATAAATTATGGAAAATCCAGGAAGAGAGAGGTGTAGAAAGAAAGACAGTCCAATTAATACAAAACATATACAACAACAACACCAATGCAATAATACATAAGGGTCAAACATCAAGAACATTTCAGACAACCACTGGACTAAGACAATGAGGCAGGCTCAGTCCTACATTATTTAACATATACATGGATGAAAAAATGAAGAGCATGAAACCAGAAACCAAAAAAGCAAACATAGGGTACAAAAACATGCAAGTTGTAAAAATATCGGAAGGAGCATTCGCTGATGATGTAGTAGTGATAGCAGAAAATGAAGGTAATCTGCAGCACAACCTTAGTGTATGGAACAGACACCTAGAAAAGTATAACATGAAAATGAACTATAACAAAACAAAAGTGATGGTAATAGGAAACCGAAAAGAACAAATAAATATAAAGATAGAACAACACACAATAGAACAAGTAAAAGAATTCAAATACCTGGAAGTAGCACTGGCAGAAGACGGAAAAATGGAAGGCGAACTTGGTAACAGAATAAACAACACAGCTAAAACATACCACGCATTGAGCAATATACTGATTAACAAGAAAGAGATCAGTAGAAGGACAAAAATAAATATATATAAAAGCATATATAGACCTATACTGACATATGGAAGCGAGACGTGGAAACTAACGAAAAGGGACAAAAGTAGAATACAGGCAATGGTAATGAAATATCTCAGAGGAGTAAAACAAGTTACGAGAAGAGACAGAATAAGAAATGATGACATCAGAGAAGAACTGGGAATTGAAGCTGTAGATAAGTATATAGAAAAGAAACAACTAAACTGGTGGGGTCATTTAATTAGGATGGACAAAAAGAATCAAACAAAACAGGTATGGGAAGCAAGAACTGAAAATAAAAGAAGAAGAGGTAGACCAAGAAAGGAGCGGGACAATATAATAGAGGACATAATAATCAAGAAAGGAAAAACAGTCAAGCAAGCAAGAGAACTGGCGAAGAACAGAAAGGAGTGGAAAGAATTTACAAATGTATAAACAACAGTAATTGTAAACTATAATAATGTTAATAATGTTAACGTTGAAGTATACACCGTGATATCTGTACGAAATTATAGCGGCCGTTTTTTTCGAATTATTCAAAAGGTATCCAAAGGAAAAGATTCTCATTTTGGCATATGTTTCTTGAAGCTGCTATGATGTAGGGAAAGTTGAACATAATACTAATAAACTATAAATAAATTGTTTAAACGAGTATAAAAATGGACTTATTTGCTCACTATTTCAAACCGTGAATTATCTGGGTAGAGATGTTTGGTACCTAAATAAAATATATATATATATATATATATATATATATATATATATATATATATATATACATATACATATATTCATCGACACAAATAATAGCATCTGGGGTATATACATCAATTTATAAGGAATGATAATGAAGACTATAAACTACACTGCCGCAAATCTGCTCTGGAACTTCATGCTCAAATATAAATACTATATTATATTATAAAATGAAGCTATATATATATATTGACATGAAGGACATATAATAATTTAAAAGTGAGTGCAAAGAATGCATTAAGATTGAAAAGTTGGAGAATTGACTATCTAAAAGAAGACAATAGACAATGGGAGAAAAGGACGTAACAATTGAAAAGTAAAAACTTTAATTTGACAAGAATATGGATATCATATATCATTGTTGCTAGTGGTTGCTTGTTTATCAGGATGGAAATCATAGGGAGTATATATGTTTTAGTTATTGCACAATGCATAAACTAAAACATATTTTTTTACAAATGGTTAAAAACTACAAATAATATCATGTATTAACTTTATTTTTATAATAAAACATTTAACAACTTGATCGATTTAGAAATAGTTTTTTTTTAAATGCATAACAATACTTGCTATTATAACAGTCAACTAAAAGATAATTAAACATTAAATTTTGGTTTCAAAAGATATGTGAATATATAATTTAATTGAAAAACATATCGAAGCATCCAAGTATAAAACTTGTTTCATTTAAATATCATGTATAAACTGTACTTTGACAATACCTGTGATTATCACTGATAACTAAAAAATAATTAAACATTACATTTTGGTTTCAAAAGAGATGTGAATATATAATTTAATCGAAAAACATATCAAAGCATCCAATTTTCAAGTATAAAACTTGATTCATTTAAATATCATGTATTAACTTTACTTTGACAATAAAACATTTAACAAATGTATCAATTGAGAGACAGTTGGTTTTTAAACTTACATAACAATACCTGTGATTATCACTGACAACTAAAAGATAATTAAACATTTTTAAAACTTAAATAGAAATACTTGTCAACTAAAAGATAATAAAACATAAATGTTGGTTTGAAAAAAGACACATGTGAGTATATAAAGAAATAAATAAGAACTTAATTTTCAAATAAAAATTAATAAAAACAAAACAAAAAATACTCACACAATTAAAATATTCTCTCAATGTCTCATCGATCGTAGCAAGCGAATTGTTTCGTTCATGTTGCCGCTTGTGTCTATTAAAACCTTCAAGTTATTATGTCGATCAAAGTAACCCATTCCTTCCAATTGCTCCAGCTCAGCTTGGTATTGAATCTCTGGACAAGGTGTATAGTCAGGACATTCGCGTTTAAAAAAGTCGGTGAGATTTATATTTTCTTGTTGATTTATCGGCCTCATTTCGGGACCATGGTATCGTCCACAATACTCTGGATTGTTTTCTAATGGTAGTGTAGGGTATGGCATATATGCTGGACGGCGACAAGCTGGTAGGGGCGGATACATTGGATGGTTATAAAAAATAGGCGAGTATGGTGCTGTTACTGTTCCTCTTGGTGGTGGTACATAAAATATAGGTTGTGGTGGTTTAAATATTGGTAGTGGTTCAATTACCAAATGGATATGCGTCCCATCCGTTATGTTTTCGGAAGTTAATTCACTGAAATCGTTTAAAATCTTTCCAGCTAATATTAAGTATAACCGTCCAACATCCGTATTATACTCAACTGAAAGCAATGCCTTCAAAGCGAAAACTGTATGGTTTACAGGCACTTTAAGTTGCTTTAAATCGTTCGGGGTTTTTATATTAACCGTAATCTGTTTTACTGGAGTGCGTACAACTGGGACAAGATCCACCACATTCGGTTTAACATCTTGCGATTTTGGCTGTTCGCCGTCCGCCATGTTGCCCAAACGGATTTCTACTAACAAGATATGTGTTATATTACTTATATCAACTATGTTGCACTTATGAAACTAATTAAGAACATAAACTACACCTACCTAATATTGGAAGACACTGCAATATAATGGTATACGACTGATTAACGGTTGCGGTGGAGAAGTTAACGGCGTGTGGACCACTATAAGGACAATAAGTTGATGCGTGGCCGATTCTTAATGCCGGATTCGGTCCAGGTGGCTCCACTATATCGGTTTTTCGTGGATGGTGGGGGGTGAGGAATGGCGCGATTGCGCGGTCTTTTCAATTGATTCTGCACATGCGCGAGATTGGTTTTGGTAACTGCTGCTACGGTTTTTTTAATTTTTTTGGGAACTTGATGGAGCGTATGTTCGTAAATACAGGTGCTATTAAGGTTGGGACATCTATAGGTCTACGAAACGCCTGGAAATCAACTGCGACAAAACGAAGTACCTGGCATCAAATACAGACAACCCGCATATCGCTCTTGGAGAAAATAAAATTCAGAAAGTAACTACATACAAATATCCAGGATAAATAATAACAATAGCGAAAGCCAATCAAGAACTAGAAATAAATGAGAGAAGAGAGAGTAGGCTTATTGCAAAATAAAAGATATCTTGGCTATGGACATCCCGTTCCATCGAAAAACCAAATTATACAACCAATGTATCTTGCCAGTTAACTGCTTATGGGTCGCAAACTTGCAACTTCTCGAAAGCTATACTTAAAAGCTCAAAGACAACCAGAGAGATATTAAGAGAATAGCTTATCATTAAAGGACCGAAAAACAAACGCATGGGTCAGTGGCGTAGGGAGCTTAACTCGCGCCCGGGACAATACTTTTTAGCGCCCCCCTCCCCATTTGAAAACCATATAATATAACCATTTGGCACCCCTTTTGTAAGTAGCGTCCGGGGCATGATACCCCCCCGCTGGCCTGGGTATAGGAAGGTTCAAGAAGGTTTCGTAGCTCAAAACTGACATGTCGCAAGAGTCCAAAATAAGTGGAACAGCAAATTAATTATATACTGATCATGGAGCAGAAGACACGCAGGATGACCACTAATAATGAGATGGAGCGACGAACTGAAATGAACTGAGCTGGTACCAGGAGTCACAAAATCGGGACAAATGGAACCCAGAGGGTGGAAAACAGTTACCAAAAAATTATGGTTGAGTAAAATCATAGGACTAGTTTCGAAGTACTTATTTGTTGTTTTAGTGCCAATTGGAGCAAACGGTTGAGGCAGTATGGGATCAACTTACGGAAATATTTAAAAATATTCAAGAAACATTGAAAGCACCAAAGGCTAATAAACGAAAGCAGTGAATTACAGAAGAAATCATGAATTTAATGGATGAACGAAGAAAATACAAAAATGTGGATCAGCAGAAATATAATCAACTTGAACACAAACATAAGAAGAAACATTAGAAAAATCGATGGAAGAAAGATGCCAAGAACTTGAAGACAAACACGATCTGTTCAACCTTCACAAAAAGGTGAAAGCAATAGCTGGAAATACCAGAAGCCATCTACCATCCAGAATAGTAAATGAGGACAATCAACTTTTGACAAATAAAAAACTGAAACAAGAGTGGACAAAGACGCATGGTAGTGGATGGAGAACATTTATATGGCTAAGTACAAAACGGACCGAATTAGCGCCGGTATTAAGTATACAGAAAGTAAAACACAGGAGAAATAAAAAAAACATCACAATTAACTCACAATAACAATTTATTTCTATTTAATTTTTACAGCTGCTCGTAATTTAGCAGACCTACTACGAGGATTACTCTCAACTTCATCAAACCTTGGTAAAATTACATGTCGGTGCAACATCTGCCAATTAGACTCCAAAATTTGCTCAATTATATGTTTGTCTATATTTAGTGTATGACTTGAAAACTTCAGTGGTAATGTATTAGCCATATTTTCAACAAGATTACCCGATAAATGTCGCTTAACAATTGTATCTTCCAAAGAATGAAAAGTGATTGTAACAAGACGACCACCTAATTTTAGATATTTCTGTGCTAGAACTAACCCATAATTAATCTCATTCAGTTCATTATTAACGAAAATACGGAGTGCCTGGAAGGTTTTTGTAGCGTTATGCGCTGGACGATGTAGTTTGTCCATACGGGTTTCATCATCGCAAACAGAGTTTACTAAATCTGCTAACTCTTCAGTTGTTGATAGTTTTTTGAAGAGATATCTAGCTTCTACTATGCCATGCGCAATTTTTCTAGACTGTTTTTCTTCACCGTAATATTTCAAAATTTTATAAATATCTTCTTCAGTGGCAGTTGCAAGAACATCAGCAGCTGTTGGCATATTAGGAAATCTGTTTCCATCCATTCGCATATCCAATGGCCCGTTTTTGGATATAGAAAACCCTCTATGAGCAAAATCAAATTGCATCGAAGAACACCCGAAATCAAATAAAATACAATCTATACTATTTTGATGAATTTTGTTCTGTTTTAAGAGTTGTGGCAATTCTGAGAACCTACCTAGTAGTGGCGTTACACGATTTGGATATTTTTTTGATACTTCATTTGCGTAATTATATGCAACTGGGTCTCTATCTAATGCTATAATTTTAACATTTGAATGCTTTTCTAATAATTGTAAACTATGCCCTCCAGCTCCAAAAGTCATATCTAAAATTAAGTGGTCATCTTGAGGCTTTAAATATTCTAAAACTTCATCCAGCATAACAGGAATATGTGGTTTGGTTACTGGCTCAGCCACATTTACTGAGTACTGTCTATTTGTACATATTCTAACAAGTTGCTTAAACATTATTTATCCTTTGAATCAAATATTCTTCTGAAAAACGGTTTCTCCTCGTTTTCTAAATGTTCTAAATATTCGTTTGATAGTGCTAAATTACACTGTTCTGCATTTAGTCCAGTTGCAGATGATTGAAGCAGTCTTGGATACTTTTGTTGGTGCTCGTTGCTAATAAGTTTTTGGAGGGATATATATTGCCTGTCCCAAAACTGTGTGTTTTCATCTAATTTACCTTCTTTGTAGGCTTTTCTAAATGAATCTCGTAGATGTTGACTTAAATCTCTGAAAAAAAATAATTCATTCATACAAATTCTGATTTTGACAATTATATAGGATATTAAGTAATTTAAGTGCAAACAAAATATTAAGTAATTTAAGTGCACACACTTAAGTGGTGGTAGATGAAGGTTAATCTAATAAGAATTTGAATGTTTTATTTGTAATTTCAGGTTTATTTGATAACTGGAGGACTTTTAATTTTTATCATGGCCATTGCCATTGCCATTATAAAAATTAAAAGTCCTCCAGTTATCAAATAAACCTGAAATTACAAATAAAACATTCAAATCACATTTGATTCATTCTTTTGTCCAAAATATGAAGAGTGTTTATACTATGACCAATCACATCCTGCATATCTATTTTATTCAAGACATGATTGGTCATAGTACAAGATGAATATCATCAATGCAGCACCACAGTTGAACAAGTTTCTAGTGTCAATTATCCATGTGATACATATATCATCACCTAAGCAGCAACACAACACATTTAAAATTTTATTTGAGGCTATCAGGTGAGAGAAAACTTATTATAAAATATTTATTGGAGTAATTAAATTGCTCCTGGTTCAAATAAATAAAATATAAGCAATACAGTCAAAAATGGATAACTTGTTGTCAAAGTAAAATGACTCAATAAACATTTTATGTTTTTCTTTCTCCTATTGACATCGAATATAATTTTAGATGTGTGGTGTTGCTGCTTAGGCAGTGATATATGTATCACATTTATAATTGACACTTGTTCAAGTTTCTTAATGAATCTAGTACAATGTAATTAATGCTTTAGTAAGTTGCAAATCTTTGGAATTGGTAAAGGACTATAAAATCTCCCTTTAAAATTATAAATATAACTCCTTCCTTTTATTTCAAGCTACATCAGGACCTTTACAAAGAGTACCACAGCGATAATGATCCAAAGATTTTTCATTCACTCATCAAGCAAAATTTGCACCTCACTAACTAGCTATTTGGCAAAAAATCTACTCTAAATTCTAATTAAATTTAGATATCCATGCAGTAAGTTCACAAAATAATGTAAGAAACATGTTCAAAAAATTAGTCCCATGCCTTTCACTTTCTTTACAAGTTAAAAATTCATTACACTATCTGATATATGGAATCAAAACATGGACATTGGACAAAAGACTTAAAAGCAAAATAGAAGCAGCTGAAATTAAGTATTTAACCTTCCAGCACTGGCTTCCATATATATGCTCCAGGTCTATGAGATTGGGTGTGAGTGCCAGAAGGTTAAGGAGGATAGAAGGTATCACAAGAATTGACAGAATATGAAATGAGCAAATTCAAACAATGCTACAGATAGAAAGAAAAACTCAGATGGTATGGACACATAATTCGAATGCCAGAAGGGAGACAGACAAAAATAGTATGGAACACAAGAATACAAGGAAAGAAAAGAAGACACAAAACATGGAAAGACAACATACAGGAAGTACTAATGAGGAATGTCATTGGATGGCAGAATGCAAGAATGATAAGAAATAGGAAGTACTGGAAGGAATTCATGTAGAAAATATAATAACACTTAATTAATCTTGACACCCAAAAGTGTATAAAAAGATTATAAAAGAATATATATTATACATATATATCCACTGGCCTTTTCTACCACAGTGTGGTGTAAAGGATATATATTATACACTAACTGAAAAACTATGTTTTCTGACTACTGTCACATCTTTGATTGAAACATAACATCAGTAACCATGGTGTTAGATTTCATATTTATCCTAGTGTTAATTTGTAAGAAATTTCTAGTGTCTGCTATAAATTACCTGCCAGTTTTACCTGAATCCAGTGGCCAGCGTTCCAATAACTCAGTAATTCTCTTGAATCGCGCTGCCATTATTGCACCAAAAATTAACCTCTATTTATAAATAAATACGCCGCACTGACATGAAGATAGCTACACAACGCGATTTGAAAACTATGTTTTAAAACTTTATATCTTCTGTAAATCATTAACATAATATGTGAAGCTTATTACAAATGTGTTAACAAGGAAAATTAAATGTGTATGTATTGCCTGTTAGTTCTAATTAGATCATGTTAGATCTAACCCACAATCGGCCTGTTTTGACGTTTCTAAAAAGTTGGTCAACGTGGGATTGGAACTGTCAAAATTATTACAGTGTTGCACATGCGTCCTGCGCTTGTCTCGCAGGTTTGTTCATCAAAGGGTCTTTTGGGGTAGGACTTTCGGGTCCTCGTATTACTGAAGATGGCTGGAATGATATCAATGGCATCTAAAAGAGGAATCCTGTCTATACTTAGGCTGGCAAAAGTATCCGAAACGGTTTTAAATGAGGTGAGTGGGGTGATAGTTTTAACACCTAGGTGGGTCAAAAATAGATGTTGTAAATGCTGTATATCTCCATTAATTAAATTATGTAACTTTTTTACTATTTTACCACATCAAATAGTATAATTGACCATTGTTATACATGTTTGAAAATGGGGAAGTGATTATGTAACTTCATGCTCTTTTATGCTCTAATTGTTACAATTCAAACTGGTTTTGTTTTGAAAGTTATTAAATTTTATTAGTAACAATAATATTTTTATATATGAATATTATGTTGGTCATGATAAAAATATATAAATATGTTTTAATGTGATATCATTTGATTCTAGTTTTTATTTAATTAATTCTAGTTGCCGACAAGTAGAAGGTCCTACCATCAAACACTACGACTTGTACAAAGGATAATTTTTAAGTCAAATAACTCTAATAGTATTGCGTAAGTATAAATGAGGTTTATAAAGACACTTTTATAGTTACTTTTGGTTTGTAGCTCAAGTACATTACATGCCCAGGAGAGTAGATATTTTAGGACAAGTGCAGCCCTTTTTGATGAATCACAGGTTGTAGTTGTACCACCTTTTGCTGATTCAGTGTCTGAGGGAGATGTAAGGTATGCATTATTATATTACATCATAATGTATTTGTTACTTTATTGTAAATTTAATTATTTCTGATTTCTGTCTTGTTTCTTATGTGAACTTATAAGCTGAACTTTATACTTCAGTAAATAATTTATTAATATGTTGGTGTATATTCAGGTGGGAAAAGAAGAAGGGCGATGCAGTTGCCATGGATGAGGTTATATTGGAAATTGAAACTGATAAAACTTCAATGCCTGTTGCTGCCCCTGGACATGGTGTTATTGAAGAAACCTTTGTTGAAAATGGTGCAACTGTCAAACCTGGCCAGCAGTTGTTCAAAATTAAGATCACTGGAGTGGCACCCACAAAAGGTGCTGCACCTGCAAAAGCAGCACCTGCACCTGCAGCAGCTGCACCACCACCACCACCCCCAGCTGCTGGTAAGTTTTAAGATAATAAGTCTAGTCTGTTTTTTTTTTTAAAGAATTTTATATATGTTTAGTAAAACTATAATCTTATTTGTATTCAAAGAGTTGTCAAGTACACATCAATTAAAGTAAAATTACATTCCAAACCCATCTTTTGAAACTATAACTATAACTTTTTAACTAAATTTTTTTTTTTTTGATGATTTTGGAGACCTTTTCAGCAGACAGGGGCTACCATTAGGTACATGGAAAAATATTGAAGAGAAATATTTACAAATAGAGTAGTTTTGCCAAAAACTAGTTAGGAAAGATGAGTAGATTTCAGGATTATGGCAGTGGGCTTCAAGGAAACTCCTTTTTAAAATGTATCTATAATTTGCCAATAATATTTTTGACTTCATCAGGATTCTTTCAACAGATGTAGTCAAAAATACTATTGGCGAAATATAGATACATTTTAAAAAGTAGTTTCCTTAATACCACTGCCGTAATGCTGAAATCTACTCGTCTTTCCTAACTAGTTTTCGTCAAAAACTACTCTACTTGTAAATTTTTTTCTTCAATATTTGTTTCCGTGTACCTAATGGTAGCCCCTGTCCACCGAGAAGGTCTTCCCATCTCCTTATCTTCAATGTATATTCAATTTACTTTGAAGCAGGTACTATAATGTTGTCTAGTTGTCTTGTATGTATATTCATACTGTTTGGGTACTGTCCAGGGGGTGGATTTTTGAGCGATCGCAATGAATATACCGATCGATAGACCTTCGTTATTATTGCGAATGGTGTCGATTTGTGACCCTTCACTTTGTGAAAGGTGCAGCTTATCTTTAGAAGAACTGGAACCTAGACAGTAGTTACGATTTGACATTAATTTTTGAATTAATTCTATTAGTTCAGTACTATGAAACATATTCGTATTATAGCGTATGGTAATAGCGATCGGTCAAAAATCGCACCCCTAGGTTGATTATTTATATTTGGCTTCTTCATAATCCTAATTAAATAATTTTTCAAATAGCTGAAATAGTTGTAACTATAATAAACCTAATATGATATATTTTCCTAAAACTGTTGTGATTTTACTGAAACTATTCTATACTATTTTACATATAATGTTGTAATTAGCTGCCGCGAGACCAGCTGCACCTCCTCCAACTCCTGCATCACCACCAGCAGGAGCACCACGTCCTCCTCCACCCCCTAGAGCACCAGTTAGTTCAATACCGGTAGCTGCAATAAGACACGCTCAAGCAATTGAAGCGGCAACGGTGAAGGTAACTTAAACGTCTCAATTAATTCTTTGTAGATATTCTACAGATTATATTTGTAGCTTCCACCAAGTGATCCCACAAAAGAAATATCCGGAACTCGGTCGGAGCAAAGAGTCAAAATGAACAGGATGCGATTGAAGATCGCTGAGCGATTGAAACAAGCACAAAATACTAATGCTATGTTGACTACTTTTAACGAAATCGACATGAGGTAATATAACATTTGATGTAACCTCCATTATCATATTTCCAAAAAGTATTTCACT
Source organism: Lordithon lunulatus (assembly GCA_963942505.1). Classification (NCBI taxonomy): domain Eukaryota; kingdom Metazoa; phylum Arthropoda; class Insecta; order Coleoptera; family Staphylinidae; genus Lordithon; species Lordithon lunulatus. Next base: position 51,600,348 of record OZ012668.1, on the reverse strand, counting down.
TGTTTTGGTTTAAAATTTGTTTATTATGTGCAACATAGTTATCAATAGCCTGATAAGTGTGGTGAAATATGTTATGAATATAAACATATTTTAAACCAAAACAACTGCAATGAAGGAGATTAATCAAATTTTGAGTTTGATTCATTTTCAATGTAGTTATCAATAGTCTGATAAGTGTGGTGAAATATGTTATGAATATAAACACATTTTAAACCAAAACAACTGCAATGGAGGAGATGAATCAAATTTTGAGTTTGATTCATCTCCTTCATTGCAGTTGTTTTGGTTTAAAATGTGTTTATATTCATAACATATTTCACCACACTTATCAGACTATTGATATCTACATTGAAAGTGAATCAAACTCAAAATTTGATTAATCTCCTTCATTGAAAATGAATTACCTAATAGTAGACACCACAAGTACTTTTGAAACAAGTGCTGCTAAAAACATATTTAACACAAACTACTTCCTGTGGTGCCTTATCTATTTGTTATTTATATTGTTATTGTTAATTTTACATATACATATCGTCGCATATCAAATTATATTTGATGTTCACAGAATTGAGAAAAATAATTAATTATTAATGTTATTATTTTGTGTAGCATTTAAGTACTAAGTACATTGTAACAATATTATTTACTAACATCACTATTCGGACTTTATTCACTGGATATGCAATTTGTTTAAATTCTAGTTATATCATGGAATTTAGAAAAGCGAATCTGGAGGCATTCCAGAAGAAATATGGTATTAAGTTAGGTTTCATGTCGGCTTTTGCCAAGGCGGCAGCCTATGCTCTCCAAGATCAACCTGTTGTCAATGCTGTAATTGATGGCACAGATATTGTGTATAGGGATTATGTTGATATTTCTGTAGCTGTAGCAACACCTAAAGGACTCGTTGTTCCCGTTATAAGGAATGTAGAGCGAATGAATTATGCTGATATTGAGCTCACAATCGCTGGACTTGGAGAGAAAGCTAAAGCTGGTAAGTTATTTTGTATAATATTGTCTTATATAATAAATACTAATACTGCATTAAAAAAAAATCAGAACACTAAGTATTTATTGAACGAGTTATTATGTGCAACATAGTTATCAATAGCCTGATAAATGTGGTGAAATATGTTATGAATATAAACATATTTTAAACCAAAACAACTGCAGCAAAGGATATGAATTCTTCTAACTTAATAGAATTTGATGTTTGCATCGAAACTAATAAAAAAAAAACAACAAAAACAAAAAAGAAACCAATGGCAATGTGCGGTAAAACGCCGGACATACAAAGCAGCAGACCCGAGTTCAAATCCTGGTGTAGCGATTGCTTTCATCTTATACTTGAATCGCCCAAGCAATTGAGTGATCACGCGAGTGCGTCCTGCCCACTATGTATCCGTATTACACTATACTAGCAAATTTAAATTTCTTGAACACTGGGATAAAGCGTAGCACAAAGGTGTTGCTAAAGCAATGCTGTTGATACTACTGCACTGTGTAAACCATGTTCATTGAGAGCATGGCGCATTCCTGTAATCCAGCAACTGGAAGTCAGGTTTTATGGATGGGTTTGTTGCTCATTGGAGTGCTACTGACAACGTGGAAATAATCCTGAATAAGCATGTGATTGGAGAAAAAGCTAATGGAAGGTGAAAAGTGATGAAAAGTTTGCTAATACTTTAAAATGACCGTAAGCGATTTTTAGAGTAGGGCGCTGTATACTGCCTTTTATATCAGATTTGATGTTCTATCGGCGATAGGTCTGGAGAACGAGAGGGCCAGGGTAATAAAGTGATATGAGCATAATAAAAAAAACGTCTTGTAGACCATTATGTAGACATGGTACCAACAAGATGTTCTCTATGTACCAAATTGCGTTTACATTTCTCTATACAAAAACTAGAGAAGATTTACTACCATATGAAGAGTACAAGGCAGAAAGGGGGAATGTCAGTGTAACTTTAGAAACCCAAATTTCATGTTTAGAGCACATTTAAACATGAAATTTGGTTTTCTAGAGTTACAGTGACATTCCCCCTTTCTGCCTTGCACTCTTCATATGTTATCACCTCCAAACTATAACTTCCTGAGTAAGGGTAGTGTGTCTATCAAGTTTACTCTTCTATGGCCATCATGAGCCCACATACATAACTGGGACTTCATATCACGGAAGATAATATTCATAGGTCTAGTATTGTACAACAATCAAGTCTGTGTGATTGTTGATCAAATATGATTTAATACATGCCACACATTTTTTCTAGGCAAACTGGCTGTTGAGGACATGGACGGTGGCACATTCACAATTAGTAACGGTGGAGTATTTGGGTCGTTAATAGGTACACCCATCATCAATCCACCCCAATCATCTATTTTGGGTATGCACGGTATCTTTGAGAGACCAGTAGCTGTCAAGGGCCAGGTAAGAAATTTAAGTAGAATAATATTGGCCATCTACATTGGTTATGTTTTAATAGGTTGTAATCAGGCCAATGATGTATGTAGCCCTTACATACGACCACAGGCTGATTGACGGACGCGAGGGTGTGATGTTCTTGCGTAAAATTAAAGCCGCCGTCGAAGATCCACGGGTTATTCTTGCAGGATTATAAGAATAATCGCACGCATAGGGTATGGTTACAGTCTTTTTATCTCGCCACATCTATACAGAAACAAGATATTTGCAATTATATTTGGATTAAGTCTTAAGCAGAGGTTCATAGCACCATTTGTAATTATTAGTTATATAGTATATTATTACGTGTACATTAAACATAAATCAGATTTTGTTGTTGTTTTAATTTATTTAGATAATTATTTTAATTACTTACAATGGCTTATTGTATTTATTTTTATTTGTAACATATTCAATATCAATTAAATTGAGATTTGTAGATAATTAAATTATAAATTGCAAGGATAATGTATAGATCAAATAAATTACATACTCTAAAGATTAATGTCTGTTATATATCTTATTATTTATTGAAGTTTTAGTTTTTAAGCAAGTACCATTAATTAATAAACACTCATGTATAGTTGTATTAAGTATTTTTTTACAGTAAATATAATGTGACTCATAGAAAAGGAACGCGTTGGCTCTTCGTTAGAAGCAATCAAGAAATATGCCGCAACCAATTATAAGCTTTTATAATAAAATTATATAAGGTGGACGCGGAAAAAGTGTCTCAACAAGAAATATTTGAAGAGTGCCGTGGCATCAGACAGTCTAGTCCAAACCAACGGCAGGGGGTGCGTTCAAATTGGCATCAACTACTACAGTGTGTGACCGAGAAGCCGGTGAAATCCAAGCGTACAGCTAAGACAAAGTCACCGAAAATAGCTGTTTTGCCACGGATGGAAAAAAGGACTAAGTCTGCAGCTGATGCCGTTACCAAGGCCAAGAAATCTCCTGCAAAGGCAAAACAACCAAAATATCCGTCGAAAGGCAACGAAAGGACAACCTATCACGAAACTAAAGGCACCAAAGCCGAACACGCCCCAAAAGCAGCGTTTGTCAAAAAAAATTAACAACGAAAAATTAGGACTGTTTCCTTAGCGACAACGGTGACTCGACGATGGCAACAAAGGCAGTAGCAGCACCTGTGGCTTAAATCACCGCTGTACGAGCCTACTGCTACAGCTAATAAGTAAGATGTTAGGATCTTCCCCTTTCAGAAGAGGGCCACGTAGAGGTGTCCTGCTGGTTCGTACCCGTATCCGCAGCAGGTCTCCAAGATGAAGAGCCTCTAATCGATAGAATAATGTAAGGGAAGTTGGCAAATTGGATCAGAACTTTGGGATAAGGATTGAGTCACCACTCACAGATCTTGCTACTGTAACACTGCGACGCTGCTGAACCGGACAAGATGTGTTTGGGAACACGGAAGTTTCGTACACATTGAGTTTCATTTTATAATTGTACACAAAATACAAGTTTTGTTATAGATGTATAAAAACAAATTTGGTTCCAATATATAAAGCCGTTTTCCCGTATTTTCCTCATAAAAAACGAATACGTCCGCAAGATCAAGATATATATATATATATATATATATATATATATATATATATATCCTTTAACATAACAATATATACATTAGAACCTCTTCCATAATAATTGTTTAACATTGCACCCAAATAGGAGCCTGCGAGAATTAAAGTGGCGTAAGTCAAAGTTAAGTTCTTTTGAAACAGAGAAGGGTTTTTTCAATTATCAAAATTTATTTACACTTTACTCCTTGAAATGTACAGTACATATACACATACGTATAAACACGTACTTATGTCTAAAAGGGGAAAAATAAAATTACAAACATGGTATCCTTCCTCCTGTTTTCACCTCGGATTTGTGGGTCTTGTCCCATCCCGTTTGCATTTGGTATTTCTGTAAATCGACATTCACAGTTACATTTTTATTTATGAATAAATTGATTTTAAGTCTAACTCGCACGTTGATTTACATAAATGCCAAGCGCGAACCCTTCTCTCTTTCAAAACAACTTAAATGTGACTAAAGGTCGTTTTAGACTCGAAAGTTAGTCAAGATGCGAGACAATCTAAATTGTCTCGTATTATACAGCAAATTATTTGAAATATTGAATTGGATGGTAGATCGAATGGAAAAATATAACGCGTTCTATTTGCCAAGGACAAATTGTTTGGGAGGAGGATATAATGAATCCATTTGTTGAACAACTTTTGAGTGAAGAAATTGTCTTGTTTAAAACGACCTTAACTCCACTTTCAGTCTCACAGGCTCATATTTGGGTGTATTTATTATATATATACAATTATTATGGAGGAAGTTCTAATGAATATACGCCAGTTTCATTCTCACAGGCCCATATGTTGAGTATGCTCTTGTGAAACTTTGTTGAGGGGTAAGTTTAGATAATGTATACTTCGTCGGTTTGTGTTATTGTTCTATTAGTGTTAAAATGCCACCTGTTCATCAGCGTCATCAATTGAAAGAGCTAGTATTGTCGGTATGGCAGAATGGCGTGAATCGAAGCGACTTGTCTGCACGGAGGGCATGGAAGATGACGGACTTCTTCGTCGTTCTTCAATAGAGACGCTGTGGAAACTTTTCTGTTGATAAGAACAGTTTATCGTCGAATAGGGAACACATCTATGCATGGCTTCTATGGTGCAGAGATAACAGACTGGGAAGTGCAATGGAAGGAGGTTGTATTAAGTGATAAAAGCAGGGTTTGTTTATAGCGGTCTGATGGTAGATTGCGCATCAGATGGCCAAGAGTTGATCAGCGAAAATTAGTTATGGTATGGGGTTGCATTTCCTATGGATGTCGCTTACCTCTAGTCTTTATTGATTGCAGTGTGAATGCTTGTCGTTACATTGGAACCTGTTGTATTACAATCTTCACTACAACCCTGAAAGTATGTTCAGCAAGACAGCGCTCGGCTACATACTGCGATAAAGCCACGAGCATTCTTTCAAACAAATAATGTGAACGTATTGTCTTGGCCCGACAATTTCCCGATATAATATGTTGGAATATGATCATCCCTCAAACAATTTAGACAAACTTGGAGAGCAAGTTCAGATTGTGTGGGATGAGGTAAGCCAAGAGCACATCGGTAAGCTAATATCCACCATATCTCGACATATAATAGATGCTGAAAGTTTCAGAGCCGTACAGCAACTTTCCATATAAGTTTTGTTTGGCAGGCAGTGAATACAAAACATGTCTGGTAAAATTGCCACAGGACACGGACGATAGAAAGACGGTATCTAGAGATTATCTTTAAATCATCAGGGGACCTAATAAAGAGGATTTCTGCAAAAATTGGAATTTGTTGCACGATTAGAATTCTTTATCTACACGTATAATAGGTAAGAACTAAGTTTGCGTATTTGATGTATTGTATTACTATTTAATTTAGCACAATTATAAAAAAAACTTTCTTCTTTGTCAGCCCAAAGGCTTTTCCGCCGGTAAATAGAGAAGCTCAGTGTATATATATATATATATATATATATATATATATATATATATATATATATATATATATATATATAATCTTTTAAAATCTCTTTATACCCTTTCGGGAGATTATTTAAGCGTATTTTAACCTGTAACCGGTGAAGTCCCATTTTGTTACATACACGGTGACATGGAGTCTCACAGACTCCTCTTCATTATCTGGCCTAATTTTGTTTTGCAACTGAAATAGTAGTAATAGTTTACACAATTATATCTCTTAGAACCTTCTGTATTATTATTAGCTAAATAAATTAAATAAATTATGATTTGATTATTTTTTGCGAAGGAAATTGTTATCATAGGTCAATTGATGCAAAATAAAATATATGTGCACAGTTTTTGTAATTATTAATTCATTGAAAAAAATAATCACAATTCTTTAAATGGTTTACATGGAACAATAAATAAACAACGTAATTCGTCTAAAAAACTTGAAAAAAATTTTGGTTATTAACAAAACTACAACGCATAAAGTTCAATAATAAAAAATCAAATCTAATCTTCTTCTTTACGTCTAGTACATTCTTTACATACCTTGTGACTACATGTCAAACAAATTGGGTTTCTACAATCAAAGCACAAATAATTTGTCTTTCTATGTAATTTTGCTGGACACAAAGAACAATATTTTCGAACTTCCAGTCGTTCTTCAACTGCAGGAATCTCTGTCTCAATGTGGAGTATCCCTATGATGCTGTTTCTAATATTTAGTGGAATTCTAGTGTTCTTATATCTTCTTTCCATATGTGCACTAGTTAAGCTTTGGGCTAGTTCTTTCATAAATTATTTTCTTTTCTATGATCTATTGTTTTTATAACAATTAAACATGATGTACGCATTCACCGTGCTCATATCCAATATTTTATAAAAAACAGCCATAGGCCAGCGCCTCGTTCTTCTAGATGAGCTATAAATAGTACATTTATCGTCGAGTGCGTCTACACCTCCTTTTGTCATATTGTAAAAGGTGATTATTTCAGGCTTACCAGCTTCTTGATCAGTGGCACTAATATGATGCATCGATGATACTAAAATCACTGCCTTGTTTTTATTAGGGACATATGACGCATTTTTTGTGTATTCTTTTGCGGCTGAAATTCAGGAGGAATGTGCCTTTTTACTTTTCTCATTGTTCCTACATAAGTAATGCCTTGACTTTTCAATAATTCAACCAACTCAATCGATGAAAACCAATTGTCTGCAGTCAAATTTCTGTTTGACCCAACTAGTGGTTTAGTTAGACGGACTATGGATTGAGCTGGTTTAGCCAGTTTGTTTTCTTCTGCAGAAAGGCCAATTCCATCCGAATCTTTTCCTGTATATACGTATGCATTGTAAGCATAATTATTTCTCGCATCCGCAAGTACCATTATTTTAATGCCATATTTTCGAGGTTTACTAGGTATATACATTCGGAAACTGCACCTTCCTCGAAAACCCAGCAACATTTCATCGATGCACATATATTCGCCAATAGAAAATTCTTGTCGACAATTTTCAAAGAATAAATCAAACAGTTCTTGCACAGCTGCCAATTTATGTTCTACTTTTCTTTGTTCCCTAGTGAGAGGATCATCGAAACGCAGACAGATAAGCAAAATAGAAAATCTCTTACCAGACATTACAGCTCTGAAAATTTCTCTCCCTGTGCCATCTGACGCAAACAAGCAGTCAATATCCTCGTCATTAGATTTCAATACCGCACTGTATATCAGCAAACCAAAAAATGCCTTGATTTCAATATTATCAGTATTTTTCAAGTCTGATCTGTCCTGATTTGTGTACTTTGCCCTAACACTAGCTAGTTTCACATTAGTCCATTTCACAACAATATCTAGCATTTGTTCCAAACTGCTTCTGGGTTTGCTCAATCTCCTAACGAACGGGATTTTCCCCGAAGTCCCGGTAAGTGAGTAATTATGTTGTGACGTTGAGTCCGAACATTTTTAGTGGGTGGGTGTGCTGACCACTTGTACCGGTTTTTTCCATAGACTTTTTTTTAGGTCTCTTGCTTGATGATTCTTCTGTGTCGGTTGATCCTTCTTCGCTGCTTTGATTTTCACCATCATAAATGACGGTATTGTTTATTGGAACATCCTCGTCTCCGGACTGTTCTGAATTCGATTCAGGATCGCTCGTGATTTCGAAGTCTTCTTCTACATCGCTGCTATCAGATTCAATACTGTTGTACCATCTGAGGACCGTTTTCTCAAAGTCAGAATCGGTCGCCTTAACGGTACGTGACGTATTTGCTCGACTATTCATCTAAATTTTAAAAAAATATCATCAAACGTAATATATTTGTTTTACAAAATACTTACGTTTACGGTGACATGGAGTCTGGCAGACTCCGACTAGTTGTTTACGCGAAAACGATTTATCAAACACTGCTCTGTATATGATGTTGTTCACGCACGTGTTATTTTAGGAAGATGCAAAAAAGTGCGTGGAGATCGGCACACTGGTTCGAAAGTTACAAATGCAATTTGAATCGCAGGAGTCTCGCAGACTCCACGTCACCGGTTACGGGTTAAATCTATTGTATTTTCTGTAGAAATTCCTTCTAGTCTTTCCTATAGCTCGCCATTTTCCTTGCGTCCTGCCATCCAATGCCATTCCTCGTTAGTATTTCATGTATGTTGTCTTCCCACGTTTTGGGTGGTTTACCTCTTCCTTCTTGTATTCTTGTGTTCCATACACTTTTTGTCTGTCTCCCTTCTGGCATGCGAATTATGTGTCCATACCATCCGAGTTGTTTCCGTTCTATAGTTGTCTGTACACTTTCTATCTGTAGAGTTGTTCGAATTTTCTCATTTCGTATTCTGTCAATTCTTGTGACACCTTCTATCTCCTTAAGGACTTCATTTCTGCTGATTGTATTTTGCTTTTAAGTCTCTTGTCCAATGTCCATATTTGGCTTCCGTATATCAGTGTTGGTCTATATATTGTTTTGAACATTATGAGTTTTGTTTTCTTCGATACCTGCTTGTTATTAAGTATTATTTTTTTTAGCATATGGTAGCTTTTGTTTGCTGCTCGTATTCTGTTGTTTATTTCTGGTTCCAGACTTCCCTTGTTGTTTATATTTATACCCAGGTATTTAAAATTTTCCACCTGCTCGATACTTTTTCCCGCTATTTGGATATTTGTTTCCACTTCCTGTTTGGTGATCACCATAATTTTTGTTTTATCTGTGCTTATTGTCATGTTGTATTTATTTAGTTCTTCGTGCCATATATTAATGTTCTCTTGCAGGTTTTCTTCGGATTTTGCTTCAATACTCACTTTTATATTTATCAAGTAATCAATTATCCAGATAAAAATCAGTATTCTCGTCATTACATCATTAATATTTTATTAATAATTATTCACGATAAGTAATACTGGCAATATTTTAGAATAATGTACATTTTAAACATATTATCGTACAGTAATACTGTCATTATTCTAAAATATAGACAGTAATATTGATCGTGTAAGGTGCCTTATATACAGGTGAATGATAACAAAATATTTGATTTTTCACTACTAATGTTTGTTAGTGAAAAGGACTATAGACCCGAGGTCTTTTTGCCCGGGAAATCTGTTTGGTTTGTTCAGTTTTATGACATGCTGTCTTGTACGTTGTTTCTTTCATGTGTTTCTGTAATAAGCTGATGGAGTGTTTTGTTTGGGTGTTTATCCTTTATTATTAATATAATTACAATTTTTTTTTATATATAAATTTGCATTTATTTAAACAACACAGTTACATATTCTATATAAATATAAAATATAAAATACAAAACATGTGAAGTTGTTTGGCTATGATTTGATGTTTTTTTTCCCTCTGTCCTCGCCGCGGGATTTATGGGATATTTGTATTTCTTATATTACTTGTGGAAATAAATGTATTTTAATATTATTAATATAAATTCATTCCAAATAGTCTTGTCGGTGACTAACATATTTAACTCGCATTTATTCGGTAAACAATTTTTTGTCCAATACGAAAATAACCCGAACGCAGATAAGCGCTGTGGACAAGTTTGAGCACGTCTGTTGTCGCAGTCTAGTGCGAGATGCGCGGCTCGGCGTTTCAAGACTGTTTTATTATTAACAATTATTCACTTACAAAGATTTTAATATTTGCTAGTTGTAATTAGATTCAATAGATGTGTGATCAAGTGTTGAAACCAACAATGGGGGACGAATCCAAGTGTTCACGGTCGTGATATTAATAAAGGTCAGTGATAGAAGACTAAATTTGTTTATTATTATATTCATTTGGGTTTAGCATGGATTAGATTCTGCCACAGCGTTTTTTTATATGCGAAAGGTACTGAATTAACTAAACCTATTATTTCTAGAGTTTGGAACGTCTCTGTTTTAGCGTAATAACAGTAATTGAGCCATTACAGCAATTTATTACTTTCCGAATACATCACTGTTTTATTAGGCATAAAACAGAGACGTGTTGAGGATTCCATATCATCCATCCAATAATTACTATGTTTCCAGTTCTCAGACACTGATAAATAATTTATTTATTAGGTTATTATTAGAGTCCCTCCAAGAATTCTTGCAATTTTTAAAGTCTGTTACTCTCCCAATTCCTGCAGTTTTCCCTTGAACTTTCACCCGTCACCACATTCTCATACGATTAGTCTTCTTTTAGTATCCCGTAAAATAGTTTTGATGGCATCATTTATCCATTTGTTAAACAGGTGGTGGTCGCTTCCAATCTCTGTCTCGAGACGTTTACGTTGTTTACTAAATTAAATTAAATTTGTTTTTATTTATAAGGATATAGTCTCTATTATAGAATTCTCGTTTCTCGCTGGGTCTTTTCTTGCATATTTGTGTATCCACTTTTATTGCAATTACAAGATTATAATCGTTGCACAATTCTATCATTCTTTTCCCACTATTATTTCTCATCTCTCATTTACTGCCTATTTATTCCTCCATCATGATTACCGTTTCTTGTTCTGCATGTTTTCAAATCATGTATCTTTATTTTCTTTCTTTGCCCCTTCGATTGGTCTATATACTATTATTATTGTTCCGTTTTGTTACTTAAGTGAATACGAAAACCGAACGATATAATTGTCGCCAGTGTGTTGTTCTCTTGCTTCTTGGTGTTTATATGTCTTTCCGATTTGTCTTTTTGTCCATCTTCGTTTTAAGTTCTTTGGTTCACCACTCCGTCGGTTTTGTCTGGTTATTTGATATTTTTGTTGTTCCGTAGCTTTCTTTGGCTGCCTCCAGTATATTATTCATGAAATATTCCCACTTATGATCTATTTCTCTGCCTCTCCATATTTTATTATTAATTTTTCTTGAAATTTGTATGCACATTTATCTTCTTTGTACTTTTTTCTTTTACTTTATTTCTTCGTTTATCTATTTTTTGTTCTTATTTGCATTTCAAGTCCATTATTACCAAGTGTTACCGTTTCGCCGAATGTGTCGCTTATCCCTATTCAACGCTCAGTAGGGTAGGAAAAACCGGGGTTGCGTGGGCCGCCCTAAACGTCCCTCACCAAAACTCGAGAGGACCGATTCACTTTACCCGACTATCACTTTGAAACCGAGACTTGTGTTTACTTTTTGCCCTTGGTAAATCGTTCTTCCCTCACCAATACTTAGAGGATCGATTTATTTCCTTGTAGCTATCGGCTTACGCTGATAATTGCATCCTTATTCCTTTTGTGACGATTCTCCCTCACCAAGACTCGGAGAACTGTTTCGAGTACATCCTATCGTCCCAGTAAGGTGGCCTGACGGTTTATAACCCTCCCCGTGCCTGTCTTACAAAGAGCTGACCCTGGTGACGGACTACAGTTTCCTTCACCCTCCCCTTTGACGACGACCTTCGTTAACACAGGTGGTGGCCGCTTCCAATCTCTGTCAGTCTCGATACTTTTACGTTGTTAACTAAATTTAATTTGTTTTTACTTATAAGGAAATAGTCTCTATTACAGATTTCTCGTTTCTCGCAGTCTTTTCTTGCATATTTGTGTATCCACTTGTGTTGGACATTCTATTTGCAATTACAAGATTATTATCGTTGCACAATTCTATCATTCTTTCCCCATTATTATTTCTCATCTCCTCTTATTTCCTGCTTATTTCTTCCTCCATTCCTATTTATTTCTCATTTCCTACTCTTCCGTTTAGATCCCCCATGATGATTACCGTTTCTTGTCCTTCATCTATTTCCTTCTGCATTTTTTCAAATCATGTATCTTTATTTTTTTTTCTTTTACCCCTTCGATTGGTCTATATACTATTATATTATTGTCCCGTTTTTCTCTTCTAATAGTTTGATTTTTACTCTCATACACCTCTCTTGTAAGTACCTTTCATTTATAAACTCTTTGAGTCTCTTTTGGCGGTATTAATAATCAACTCGCCATTTTGCTCTAGCGTCTTTCTCCACTCCTGACCATAGAATCCTGTATCCTTTATGTATCTATCTCTTTTTTTCTTTGTGTCCGTGTTTCCCATTATTTCTATTTTTGTTTTAGATTTCTTCTACTAAAATAAAAATGTCCTTTAATTTGAAATATCATAACCCCATCAATATAATACAAAATACGACAGGAAACTATAAATATACTCCGTCACAAGAAACTCCTTTTAAAAATCTATCTATATTTCGCCAATTGTATGTTGGCTTCATCAGGATTCTAATTGAAACTAGAAACCTGTTCATGTTTCTTAAGAAATCTAGTACAATGTAGTTCAGGCATGTCATCCATGAAACTGGTATGGTAAGACGAGTATAGATTCAGGATTAATGGCAGTATACTTAAAGGAAACTGCTTTTTAAAATCTATCTATATATCGCCAATTGTATGTTGACTTTACCAGGATTCTAATTTAAACTAGAAACCTGTTCAAGTTTCCTAAGAAATCTAGTACAATGTAATTCAGGCTTGTCATCCATAAGACTAGTATGGTAAGACGAGTAAAGATTCAGGATTAACGGCAGTAATCTTAGGGGAAACTCCTTTTTAAAATCTATCTATATTTCCCTAATAGTACGTTGGATATATCATGATTCTTACTACAACGCATACAAATCTGCATTCACATTTCACCATCAATATAATACAAAATACAACAGTAAGCTAGAAATACACTCCCTCACAAGAAACGCCTTTTATATCTATATCTATATTTCGCCAATTGTATGTTGGCTTCTTCAGGATTCTAATTGAAACTAAAAACCTGTTTTCTAAGGAATCTAGTACAATGTAATTAAGGCTTGTCATCCATAAAACTAGTATGGTAAGACGAGTAAAGATTCAGGTTTAACAGCAGTAGTCTTAGGGGAAACTCCTTTTTAAAATCTATCAGGATCATTTCTGTACACTGTACTTACGTGTTGAGATATCACAGTCATCATTTTCCAGCCGTTTGCGTCCACTGCAGGACATATGCCTCCTCTCATTCTAATCTCTAATCACAGTCACACTTCTATATTTCGCTAATAGTCTGTTGGATCAGGATTCTTTCTACAATGCATACAGATCTGTATTCATTGTAGAAAGAATCCTGATATATCCAACATACTATTAGCAAAATATATATACATTTTAAAAAGGAGTTTCCTTTAAGTCTACTGCCGTTAATCCTGATTCTTTACTCGTCTTTCCATACTAATTTTATTGATGACAAACCTGAATTACATTGTACTAGATTCCTTAAGAAACGTGAACTGGTTTCTAGTTTGAATTATACATGCACTATGTTCAACTCGTACTATGACCAATCACGTCTTGAATAAAAGGCATGTGATTGCTGATAGCACGAATTGAATATAGCACATGAATAATTAAAACTAGAAACGTCTTCCAATTTCTTGACGAATAAATTACACTGCAGTTCACGCTTAATAATCTTGATCTTGATGTTTTCGGATAACATACATCAGAAAAATATATACTTATCCATATAACTAGTACATTCTCAGCAAATCGCAGTGCTATCACAATACTAATTTGCTGTGCTAAAATTTCGACACTCATCATCAATCCTGCTCGACGAATTAGTACCTTGACGTTGGTGAGCAGGCTTAATCACATGTATATTGAGAATTTCGTCGTTATAATTTGATTAACAGGCCATTCTATTTGTAAATATGAACATGTGTTTCTAAACTATCTTTCTATACTACTCAATCAAAGATCATACTAAATAATATCATTATATCTAACTATATTTCTCGTTAATGATTTCTTGACGAAAATAAGTCAATTTACTTTTGCCAAGAAATCATTATCAACCATTATAGTTAAATAAAATAATATTATTTAATTATTGGATTGTTAATAGACGCCTTAACAATCCAATAATTAAATTACATTGTGATAATTCATTTTAAAGGATAAATAAAACTATTTTTTATTTTGTTTTTTATCACACTTCAGTTACACTTTGCAACTAGCCATTTTTGAGCTCCTCCGATGACTATATTATTTAGTTTTATTGTTGATTGAGAAATCTAGAACGATTTGTCAAGGAACAAGTTTCTAATCAATTATTCAACTGATATGTTAAATAACCAATCACAAGTACCAGCTGAGCATACCACATGAATAATTGCAACTATAAACTTGTTCAAGTTTCTACACGAATCTATACAGGATACAATTCACGCTTTGTTCATGCGCTAATTCACTTAATTTTGTATAGTTCTCATATCGATTTCTGAATATACATGTGAGACCAAAACTAATTCCGCTCCATTCGATACCATTTAATTTTTGTGGAGGCTGAAAATTGCCATGTTTTTAAATAACTTTGCATGGATCATTTGGAGCAAATTGTAAATCAATACCAACGCCGCTTTCGTTTATTATGCGGGAGCTGTTCTGGGATTTTTTAGCTGGGTTAGGATAGCTCCCGAACAATAAAAGACACCGGCTCATTTTTTTTCTATACGTTCTCAAATTATTAATTTTATTTTTTTTACTTAGAATTCAAGAAATTTGTTTACAAATATTTCAGTCATCTTAGTAATAGTTACAGTATGTGTTACAATTTGTAACTGGCTATCATCCAGCTAATTTTTACAAATATTTCAATCACTCTAAGTAATAGTTACTGTGTTTGTAACAATATGTAACTGGCTATCTAACCCTGAAACGAATGCAGTTTTACTACACAACTACAACCATGAACTAAGACACAGGCGGACTCGTTACAGGGAAAATGTAAGTATTTTCCACCAAACCAAGCAAAAACATATTTAATATGTAATTGTTTCGATATCATATGATTGACATCAAATGTCTGTTGTTGCAGGTGTACAGCATGGAACGTGGCGGTTCAAGGTCATCCTGTTAAGCTTATCCCACCTGGTGTACAGTGCGAGTTTTAGTTTTTTCTTTGCAAATTTTAAATAAAAGTGTCGTTATTATATCGCGTTCTTTAGCTACGTTAGGGAAATCTCGCGAGTGTTAGTAATTTCAAACTAGGGCAATAGTATTCCTTTTAGTTCAAACTAAAGTCAGTGCTTTACATGGGCTGGAGATGGGATGGAGGAGCACCGCGCAAGCAAATTGAAGACACCAACGGGTGCATTCTCCTAACGTGAGTTATCCCCGCAACAAGTAGTAAGTGATTTTTGAATTATATGTATTTAGATTTTGCTAGGAAAGGGTGTTTAGTTGCGCTAAAATAAATCGAAACGTCGCGCAAATAACACACATCTTAGATTTCAAGATTTGTGTATTACATTTTATAGTCGGTTTATATAAATGTGTCGTCGCTATTGTGGGCCGGTTTCGCAGTTCGCAATTTGAGTTTTATTGTCTCTATTCATATGGCTTTAGGCGCTTTCGTTTAGCACGGTTTATTATTGCTAGTCGCCCCCGTGGGGTGCAATATCGCTCAGGTGTTGCGGTCGTGCGCCGCCGGTTGTAAGGGCCGAGGTAGAATAATACAACAAGAAAAAATAAGCCCGTACCAGCCCAGAGTAATAAACGAAAGGCACTTTAGACGTAAGGGCGTCGATTAGCTTTTACAGCTCAAGCTCTTAGTTCTTCATCTTCATAAAGTGCTGTCTCCTATCGGAGGTTGGTAATCATCATTGTCATTCAAATCTTCGAGGTCACAGCTCGGAAGAGTTGATGTTTTTCCATACCATTCACAGATGTTTTTTAACCACGATCTGCGTTTTTCTACGCTTTTCTTTCCCTGTATCTTAACTTGCATGATTATTTGGGATTGTAGAGTATCTCTCTGGTTCTTCATACAGCAGATCATTTGTATTGATGCAAAAGCTCGTCAGGTAATTATGCAGAGTAGTAATTATTTTTAACGAAGGTAGGCCGTTGTCGTGCAAAATATGTACTACGTAATTCTTACTAAATAATAATAATAATAATATTTGTTATTATATTTTTTGTTGTGAATTTTCCAGATAAATTAATCTGAGTGCGAAATTCGGAATATTATTATTATTATTACTAAATCAAACCGATAACTTGCGATAATATTTAATGCTTACGTAAGCTTTGACGACATTCTATTTTTTTTTCAATCAATAAATTCAATATTTTTCCCAGCCACAGCTGGAGAAAGTGTAACAAATCAGAGATAATACAATCATTATTTATAATAAATGCATCTATTCTAAGGATAATTTCAATTAAAAATGTAATAAGATGAAAATTTTATAAAAAGTGTAAAATTGAATTAGACACAATTTTTATTAATAATAAGTAATTAATAGTAGTGAATTCTTGTATTGGCCTAAAAAGCAATACATCGAAAAAGTTCCACTTTTACAGCCCATACTATAATTACTTTTAACGGTAGTGTATAACCCTTAAAGGTAATTAATATTAAGTAATATTATTAAGAATAATAACTGCTTGTTATGTTTTATGGACGCTTACCTGAGGTTAACCGCTAAATAATATAATAATAGATTTAATCACATACACACAGTTTATGTTTACAACTTAAACTGGGCGAATTAAATATTTAGGGGTTTATAAATCATACATTTCCGAGTATATTCCCCGAACTCTGATAAACATCTCTTTGAACATCTTAACTCTTGTCAGTTCAAGAACTTCTTAGTTCAAACGCGCTCATCTCTTGGAACTGCAATGGAGTTGAAACAGTTATGCTTGAATAATTCACATATCAATTAAGATAATACTCGTAGTTCGTAATTATATAACACGCACGCCAAGTTTGAATTATTAATTAATAAAAAACGTTACTATGCAACTATATAATAATATAAATCAGTATTATATGATAATTCAATTTTACTTTGTTGTTTACAAAGATATCCCACAAAACAGGGCTGAATCTAATGCTGTGCTATTTCATCTAATAGGAATCAAAAAACATTTGCGGCGGCATTGCGGTGGTTTTGCCTTTCAGGCTTCTAAGATGTATATCATTTGTGCGCTTCATGTTCTCTAATATTAATCTTCAGAATTGCCGTCGCCACCCACTGAACGGATATTATTTGTCTTAATTAAAAGGGGTGATTTATTAGGTTCTAGACACCGCTCAACTCATGCGAGTGTTTGTGCCATATCAGTTTGGTCTTAATGAATATTCTAATATTCTGTAATTAAATAAATAGTGAAAATATTTGTATGCGTACTGTATATATATATATATAAAAAACGAAGACAATATTTTTAAGCTGACCGACCTATCAGTTATATATTTTGTGCACGGATCCTGGGATCAAATTTCCATCGAGTACCTAGTGTTTTTATTCAGGATTTAAGTTTTTTGAATGAATAGCAATGTTTTAAGTAATTTTTTGCTAAATTATTTTATTCATTAATCGTCGTGTAATGAGCATTTAATTTTTTTACATAAATACATAATTATATTACAAACGAAATGGAAATTTAAAACTTTAGTGGCTTATTGTGAACGCCTGCAAATTGCTATTCGATCTCACAATCCGGAGAAAGTTTTTTTTATTAAAAAAATATAATTTTTGTCTTATAATTAGAGGAAGGATTATAATAGTATATAAGAATTTAAGGGATATTTTCTATTATATTGTTTTTTCTTTTGACACAATCACACCTATAATCCTTCCTCTAATTATAAGACAAAATTAGTTTTTTTTTGCAATAATTTTGTCTTATAATTAGAGGACGGATTAGAATATGATATAAGAATGTAAGGGATATTTTCCATTATATTGTTTTTTCTTTTGACACAATCACACCTATAAGCGTTCCTCTAATTATAAGAAAGAATTAGATTTTTAAATAAAACAACTTTCTCCGGATCGGGAGAACGAATGGAAATTTGCAGGCGTTAACAGTAAGCTACTAAAAATTTAAATTTCCATTTCGTTTATAATATAATTATATATTTATGTAAAAGGATGAAATGATTAAAAAAATTGTCTTATAATTAGAGGAATAAAGAAAAAAATAAAAAAAATAAAGAAAATTATAATATGATATAAGGATTTAAGGGATATTTTCCATTATATATATATATATATATATATATATATATATATATAATTTGAGATTATTTTGCTGTAGTATTCAATGTGGAAAAACGGATAATGGTTTTTGGGGTGGTGCAGCAATCAAACGCTATTTATTTAATTTGAGTACAATATATATATATATATATATATATATATATATATATATATATATATATATATATATATATATATATATATAATAAATACATTGATATAAATAAAGAAAAAGGCACACGCGACAAGGCGGGGATGGGCACTACCTGATTTGTACCAATCGACAAATATGTTGTAGGTATATTCTACCTGAGTTAAATTGAGCCTATGGGTTACTGAAGGCGTGGCTATTGCCCCTATTAAAAAGGTCTCACATCATATACCAAACAGTAGGTTGGTGTTATTCTTAAACGAGCTGAAAAAAATTCACCAACAGCTAAACTACGATTAAATTTTTACATGCCTAGTTTGAGTTACCTAATTACATAAAAAAAGCAGGCTTGTGATATTGGTGATGTCTTGCTCCACAAGTGAGTTAAATATTACTCACTTGTGGTGCAATCAATCACTTCGTGTTTTCAAAATAAGCTTTGAACAAAACAAAACAAATATTTTATTATAATGCTTACATAAATAATACAATGGAATATGTACTCATATACGACCACTTTTATAACGTTGAAATATCATGAATCGATATTAAAAATGGGCTGTATTTCAGGAATAAACATAGCAAATCTATTCTGGTTTTCACTAAAAGATAGATAATAGATACAATAAATAATTGACGAATTAATTATATAGATAACATAAAAGGTTTGAAAGATATTGATAGATATACAACAGTGTTCAAATATCATGAATCGATATTAAAATTAGGCTGAATTTCAAGAATAAATATATCAAATCTATTCTAGTTTTCACTAAAAGATAGATAATAGATACAATAAATAATTGTCGAATGAATTATATAGATAACATAAAAGGTTTGAAAGATATTGATAGATATACAACAGTGTTGAAATATCATGAATCGATATTAAAATTAGGCTGAATTTCAAGAATAAATATATCAAATCTATTCATTCACTAAAAGATAGATAATAGATACAATAAATAATTGTTGAATGAATTATATAAATAACATAAAAGGTTTGAAAGATATTGATAGACATATACAACAGTGTTGAAATATCATGAATCGATATTAAAAAAATTAGGCTGAATTCCAAGAATAAAGATATCAAATCTATTCTAGTTTTCACTAATAGATAGATAATAGATACAATAAATAATTAACGAATGAATTATATAAATAACATAAAACGTTTGAAAGATATTGATAGATATAGACAACAGTGTTGAAATATCATGAATCGATATTAAAATTAGGCTGAATTTCAAGAATAAACATATCAAATCTATTCTAGTTTTCACTAAAAGATAGATAATAGATACAATAAATAATTGACGAATGAATTATATAGATAACATAAAAGGTTTGAAAGATATTGATAGATATAGACAACAGTGTTGAAATATCATAAATCGATATTAAAAATGGGCTGTATTTCAAGAATAAACATATAAAATCTATTCTAGTTTTCACTAAAAGATAGATAATAGATACAATAAATAATTAACGAATGAATTATACAAATAACATAAAAGGTTTGAAAGATATTGATAGATATACAACAGTGTTGAAATATCATGAATCGATATTAAAATTAGGCTGAATTTCAAGAATAAACATATCAAATCTATTCTAGTTTTCACTAAAAGATAGATAATAGATACAATAAATAATTGACGAATGAATTATATAGATAACATAAAAGGTTTGAAAGATATTGATAGATATAGACAACAGTGTTGAAATATCATAAATCGATATTAAAAATGGGCTGTATTTCAAGAATAAACATATAAAATCTATTCTAGTTTTCACTAAAAGATAGATAATAGATACAATAAATAATCGACGAATGAATTATATAAATAACATAAAAGGTTTAAAAGATATTGATAGATATAGACAACAGTGATGAAATATCATAAATCGATATTAAAAATGGGCTGTATTTCAGGAATAAACATATCAAATCTATTCTAGTTTTCACTAAAAGATAGATAATAGATACAATAAATAATTGTCGAATGAATTATATAGATAACATAAAAGGTTTGAGAGATATTAATAGATATAGACAAGTGTTGAAATATCATGAATCGGTATTAAAAATGGGCTGTATTTCAGGAATAAACATATCAAATCTATTCTAGTTTTCACTATAATATATATATATATATATATATATATATATATATATATATATATATTTATTAGTTATATATATATATATATATATATATATCCGCTGGCCTTTTCTACGACAGGGTTGTGTAAAGGTAATTTTCTTCTATTCTTTTATACATTTTTTCCATTCTCCTCTATTTGTTGCCAGTTCTTTTGCTTCCGTCCAGTTTTTAATTTTCCTTTCTAATAGTTCCGATATAGCTTCATCCCAGGTTGACAAGAGATAGAACAATTGATTATAAAATATTTATTGGAGTTATTTTACTCTGACACCAAGTTATCCATTTTTTATTTTATTGCTCATATTTTATTTATTTGAACCAGGAGCAATTTAATTACTCCAATAAATAGTTTATTGATCTCTCTCCTGTCAACCTCGAATACAATTTTAGATGCGTGGTGTTACTTTTTAGGCGACATACTTCTGTCAACGATCATACACAATACTATTCGGTGCAGATCAACTCAGTAACTATACACCGTCCATTTGAATATTTAAAAGACATTCTGTGTTGAACTGAGTTCCAATTAAGAATATTGCAATGTAAATATATTACTAAAACACATTAAGAATATAAACATTAAAAGTACACTTATAACTTTAATAACAAATTGACAAATACCAGACATTTTTTTAATTGAAATTTTTATTTTGTTCTTTTTTCTCCATACATACACAACATAATTATACATACAAGTAAAATTAAAATCAATTGTATTTCCACAAACAAAAAGGATAATACTATTCGGAGCAAATCAGCTCAGTAACTATACATCGTCCGTTTGAATATCTAAAGGACATTCTGTGCTGAACTGAGTTTTTTATTCTTTTTATTTTCTCCATACTTACACAATATAATCATAATTATATAGAAAGTAAAATTAAAATCAATTATATTTCTACAAAAAAAAAGAGTAATGGTGGTTTTTTTACTCGGTCCTTGCCTCGAGGTTTGTGGTTTTGATTCCTCCTCGGGTTGTGGGTATTGAGAGTTTGTGTTTGATATTCTCTATGTCCGTATCTAAGCTATTTGTTTTTCTTCTACTATTTTTTCGACTTTGTGTCGAATATTTGTATTTACATAGAATATTCTACTTAAATATAATCCTCCTTTCACCTAGAATTAATTACTGGTAATGTTTCGTGTTATCATTGTTATTTTCGAAATATGCCTTCAATACTATTCCATTCCACCCTCCCAGGCGTTTATCGTTTTGAGCTCCAGAATCTGCTGACAATCAGGCGAAAGACCTGAAAGAATAGATATTGTATTGGAAGAGCAGGTTTATAATAAATTGCTACAATTTACACAAGACCTTTATTTGTATATGACAATTCAAAAAAAATACAAAAACCCTCCAATATACAATGCAATTTTTTTATACACAAAACTGTGTGATTCGGATGTAACATATTTATATTAAACGATATTAAATACATTAGTTCTAGTAGTTATAGTTTACTGTAATTGTTACAATTCTGTAACTGGCTATTAACCTTCGGATCCTTCTGCACATATACATAAGTGAGTGTACAACACATTAAATTGAATTCTACATTTATCATATTAAAAGTATTTATAGTGACCATTAATTAATTATGCAGTTTTTGAAAAGATACTTTCTTGAAGTTTCGGAGTTGGCACAACTACATAAATTTAATTATATTTATCATTTTTTTAATTATAATATAATTAATTTTTAATATTTTATTATTTTGTTTTTTTTGTTTCTGCGAGAGTATTATTTATTGAGAGATAATTCTCCCAATAAACAATTCTTTACGTATAATTATTAATACTAGATGAAATTCCGGTCATCCGTCAGGCGATGGTTTTTAATTACAAAAAATTAAAAATTAAAAATTAAAATTATATACATTTTAAAAAGGGGTCTAACTTAATAATAAATCAATTTTTAGAAAAAGACCTTTATTTGGCATATTCGCACAAACTTTTATTTTTATTTTTGTTTTTTGTTTCTGCGAGAGTATTGTTTATTGGGAGAATCAACAATTCTAAATCTTAATTCTAAATTTTAATCACTATAGTATAGTTTTTTTGTAATTTAAAATCATCTCCTGACGGACGATTGGAATTTCATCTAGTATTAATAATTTTACGTAAAGAACTTCTAGAGAGCTATTTATTCTGTGTTAATTACATCTCACTTTCTTTTTAATTGCAGCCCACTTGTATTCATCGCCGTAATTCATTAAAAGTTTGAGTTGATAATCATAAACTTTCCACTTTGCCGAAGCGTGTTATATTTTATAACTAACGACTACTTGCAAGGTTCAAAGTTTTAAGCTTGCGTAAGCACCTAAGCTGCCGGTTAGTTTGAAATTTGTATATAAAGTACGGCTATATCATACACTGACTTTGATATAACAAACTTCATTAAAATAACACGTAGTAATTAATTACTATAAGTGCATACTAAACTTTAAAAAATATATAATATACAAAACATTAAATGCATATATCAATTATGAACTTATTTAATAAGTTTATTATTTTCCTAATTTCCTTAAAAGAAATAATTACACAAGATACATTTGCATATAAACATTAGGAATAATTGATGCACTTTCCCCAGTAAGTATATAATTGAAACTTGACTAAAATTTCACTATAAATTGACAAATCATCATCCCTTAATTTAAATAATTGTTCATGTTCATGTGTAAATAAATAATTATTATCAACTTTCCCTTAAGCTAATTGCAATTTTTTCCCTGACACACTAGACATTTTTATGTAGCGATCTCTCTATAAAGCGTTTAATAACTTTAACGATGCAGGAGAATAATCTGAGATAAAATATGATAAATATGAAAAAATATCTGAAACATTTCTTTCGAAAATTTGCTGTCAAAGATTACTATCCTATATGTTTTTTTCTCGACACACTAGTTCATTGGAGCCCTAGACATTTTTATGTTGCGCTCTCTCTATGAAACGTTTAGTAACCTTAACCATGCAGGAGAATAATGTGAGATAAAATATGATAAATATGAAAAAATATCTGAAATATTTCTTTCGAAAAATTGCGGTCAAAGATTACTATCCTATATATTTTTTTCTCGAGACACTAGTTCATTGGAGCCCTAGGCAATTTTATGTTGCGGTCTCTTTATAAAGCGTTTAGTAACCTTAACCATGAAGGAATAATCTTACATAAAATATGATAAATATGAAAAAATATCTGAAACATTTCTGTCGAAAATTGCTGTCAAAGATTACTATCCTATATATATTTTCTCCCCATCACTATTGTTCATTGGAGCCCTAGACATTTTTATGTTGCGCTCTCTCTATGAAGCGTTTAGTAACCTTAACCATGCAGGAGAATAATGTGAGATAAAATATGATAAATATGAAAAAATATCTGAAATATTTCTTTCGAAAAATTGCGGTCAAAGATTACTATCCTATATATTTTTTTCTCGAGACACTAGTTCATTGGAGCCCTAGGCAATTTTATGTTGCGGTCTCTTTATAAAGCGTTTAGTAACCTTAACCATGAAGGAATAATCTTACATAAAATATGATAAATATGAAAAAATATCTGAAACATTTCTGTCGAAAATTGCTGTCAAAGATTACTATCCTATATATATATATATATATATATTCCCCATTACTATTGTTCATTGGAGCCCTAGACATTTTTATGTTGCGGTCTCTTTATAAAGCGTTTAGTAACCTTAACCATGCAGGAGAATAATGTGAGATAAAATATGATAAATATGAAAAAATATCTGAAACATTTCTGTCGAAAATTACTGTCAAAGATTAGTATCCTATATATTTTTTTCCGAAAAAAAAAACCTTAACCATGCAGGAGAATAATCTGAGATATTATATGATAAATGTAAACAAATATCTGAAACATTTCTGTCGAAAATTGCTGTCAAAGATTACTATCCTATATATTTTTTTCGGAAAAAAATTGTCGCTAATACGAGTTTGAAATAAATTTTACAGAGTCCTGTATCGTGTGAATGTATTCTGGGCACTTACAATAAATATTTTGCAATATTAATTCTTAATTTTCCAATATTATTTGCAATAAAACATGAAAAATAGACTTCTATCTTTATAGCTATCAGCCCTTGGGCTTTATCGTTGGGCAAGGGAGAAGTTCAGAGGAGTGTAATCGTGCAGTATTTACCTTAACAACATACACAAGTTTAAAGTTTAGTAATTATTCATGAAAATATAGCTAAACTAAAATTTACTTTGTATTAGAAATATTTATTACTACTATATATATATATATATATATATATATATATATATATTCTGTTAAAGTATAGTAAAATATTTTCTTAATCTTGCCCTATATAAACAATTTGAGGAGTAAGTAATATTAGTTGCATATAATAGTATGGTACTAAATTTATCATTGTATATATTCATAGCAGAATGACGGGTATCAAATATTGCAATATTCGATTTGTCTTTATTCAACAAGCAACAATCTGTTCGTATTGTTCCATATGGATCCGTTAGACGGCGGAAACTTTACTACAGGACTTGAACCCGGAGTCTAGTCTAACTTGTTCTGGAAACGATGAAGCGGTTTCTCTGGGGTATGATAGTAATTAAGCAAGCTTGTTCTTTACGAAAAAAAAACTAAGTCCCGGGGATTACATTGCTGTCTTAGATACCGGCAGAGGTGGTGTGTTGTTATATTTAATTACTATAGTGTTATAGTTTGTAACGTTGTATATATTGTTTATTGCGAAATTAATTTATTTATGCATGGTCAAGTACAAGCTAGTATATTAATATATATATATATATATATATATATATATATATATATATATATATATATATGTATATATATATATATATATATATATATATATATATATATATATATATAAATATATATATGTAAAATTTATTGCAAACTCGTATTAGCGACAATTTTTTTCAGAAAAAAATATATAAGATAGTAATCTTTGACAGCAATTTTCGACAGAAATGTTTCAGATATTTGTTCACATTTATTATATATATATATGAAAAAACCGATTTAGAGGGCTTAATACCAATAGTTAACATTCTAAATTGTTGAAGACATTAAATAAATAACTCGGGTTTTTATTAACTCGCTAAATTGTATCTTTTGTATTTATTTTTGTCAATTTCATATACATAATGTGTAGATGATTTAAAATTTTATATTTTTATGTTCAGTTTTGATATTCGAATTAAAAATAGCGAGTACACAAGTATAATCTCCATATATGTAATGCATTTGCAGTTATTAATTGAAACATTTATTACGATTAATACTCTTATTAAATGTTATTCGTGGATAGTGCACGTTGAAAGAGGTTTTATATGATATATGCAACAAAGCCATATTAATGGTAAAACATAAATAATGCCTTGAAATAGTAAACCAGTAGTAATACTAAAAATATATGATTCATTTACAAATTGTGCGTGCATTGAGCTTATATTTAAATTTGTAAAAACAAACAATAAAACATATTTATATATGAATAAATAATAAAATGGCATAATTTTGAAATTATATTATCTGTTATTCAACAGAGGGATCGCAATATAATTCAATGTAAACAAAAATAATGCGTAATTATAATTGTTGGTTTGATAAGCAGAGATTGTACATCTTGTGCATACGCAATAAAACTATACAATAAAATTCCTTGTGAGTTCAGACACCTTGTCACAAAAAGACTGTTTTCATGCATTTCTAAAACGAAAAGCATTCTACACCACTGAGGAATTTCTATTAATCAACCTGAACCTAGAGCCAGAAAATAAATGATGTAATAGTTTTGTTTTTGAGGGTGAATTATTGATTACAAAATATATGACAATTGAAATGTAAGAACACTGCTAAATAAGGAATGAATCGTGAGGGCTATATTCAATTGTGCGTGTGCATGTGCGTTTGTGTATGATTTTTATTTGAATTGCAGTCTAATTTTCAATTTCAGTCCTTTAGAAGTTTGTGAGTTGGAAAGAAAAAATACTAATAACATTGATAAATGATAATTGATATACCAGTAGACTATTATATTTGTTTATTTGGTGATATCGAAATTTTAGTATATACTTGCAAATATGTCTACTCGCTTTTAGAAATCAATAATTAGTTCTACATTTACTATATTAAAAGCATTTATAGCGACCATTAATTAATTATGAAGTTTTGAAAGGATACTTCCTTGATATTGCGGAGTTGGCACGGGTACATCTAATAAATTTAATTATATTCAAGTTATTATAAGTAGATTGACCCTTCTTTCTAATTTCTTTAATTTTAATTAGTAAGTATAGTGTGATATGAAGTTGGGATATCGAAAAAAAAAACGAAATAAGTTTAAATGTGGGAAAGTTATTTTGCATCATATTTCTGACAACACAGCTCAGTGGGCACCGTTCGTCTCGTACTGAACATTGAGGAGCGAGAGTTCAAATTCCGTAAATCACCTTTCACAGTTTTTCTAAGAAATGAAGGTAAATTATAGGGTGATTACACTCCTCTTATCCAGCGGAAAAGCTCTCGGACTAGTAGCTATAAAGATAGAAGTGTTCATGGAAAAAAACGAATAATTAATTATTTTTGTATGTAAATAATATTTTAAATAATATATATATATATATTGTTTTTTACCATGATACAAGAAAATTTAACGATTATCCGTCCGATTACGCATAATCTAGGTTATATATATATATATATATATATATATATATATATGTAAAATTAACAATAAACAATTTCACTATTTAGTATATTGATTGTGCATATTTTATAAATCTAGTTGCAGTAGTTAGTAGTTACTGTATTTGATACAATTTTGTAACTAGCTATCGACCTTCGGGTCCTTCGGTCATCCGTTAGTGTATGTGTACGTGAGTGTTAGGACTTGCTACATCAGAAAATCGTCCACCAGTTTTCTCCTTTCAATATCGTTAATTGTATTCCAACGACAAATGGTACTGACTACCCGTCCCGTGCTCGAACCCGGGCTGCTGGTTCATAAAGCGGGAGTACTAACCACTATACTACATCGACGTGTCATAAATATGTTATTTAAAAAAACATGTTTAATGCATGATAACGTCTGCAAAACAAATAAAATCATACTATTTATGAAAACTACAATAAATACATAAATAAAAACCAATATATCCTCCGCATTTAAATGTTTTAGTCCTTAAATGCATGATTTTTGATATTAAATACTAGTTACTGCCAGTTTTCAGAAAGTAGAAAACTGGTAGTAACTACTATTTCAAAAATAACAAATGCCATTTGTTAGCAAAATCATTGATCATATGTATGCAGATATCTATACAGAATTACAATTTTTAAAATAACGTTTTTAATTAGGCAGTGAATATTTGAAAATGTAATGTTACAGTTCTGCAATAATATGCATTTAAGGATTAAAGGATAAAATTGCGTATTGGCACATATATAGTGTATATTTAATATGTAGTTTATCGAATTAAATAATTAGTGGCGTATCTAATTTCTTATAATAATCCTCATGTTTTTGTTTCTATAACTAAATGTGTTTAAAATTAATGACATTATAATTTCCCTCAATACCACAAATAATATTGTATGGTGCCGAGTGATATGCAGGGCATAAAGTAGCTTTTATTGGCGCGAGTGTGTAGGAGCACAAGCTTTCGCAAATCTGACAATAAAACTAGATCCATTGAGGAAATTCGCGCGGGTAAGAGTTGGCATGTGATTATGACTGGAAGTTAATCCAAGTTGAAATCTCTTGCAAACCGATTCAAACAGTCATGTCGAGAACTGCCATGAATAAATTACCGGCAATAACATGGCGGGTCCGACCCTAGAGTCTTGTAGATTAGTGGCCCCTTCCAGTATCCTTAGGGAACACTTCCCGGTCGCGTCTTACAACCGAGCCGCTATCTACTCTTAATTGCCTGCTAGGCCCTTAAAATATACATAAAACTAACTGTCCGGGTGCTTTGTGCACTTGAGAGTGCCCCGCGATTATATCTGTCTCCTCCCTCTCTAGTTATTATTGCAGTCATTGTTATGATCTTTTACGCGGGTCGCCGGTTTCACTAATAGCTTATCTAAAATGATAAGACGTTCCCCAACAATCTTATATAAAATATATTACAACCGGACAATATTGCTATACACCTACAACAGTGTAACTTTAGCCCTATTGCGCAGTTAGTCACTTTTACCAATCAATAGAAATGTTTGAGAAGTATGTATTAGTTTGAAATTCTACCCAAACTTCGGCATTTAGATCTTATGTTAATTATTGCTTGTGGCCGTCTCAATATTCATAACATCCAGGGGGAAATGGGGGTGCAGTGTTATAATTATAGATAGTTCCCAAGTTATCATCCCTCCTAAAAGCATAAGGGGCTCTCTAGACGGAAGATATTTCAAGATGGGATATTTATTGCCCACTTGATCAAAAATTTTGTATAGCACTGCATGATATTATTAGGGATGCTAACCCCTCGTCTGCCCAAGAAGGCAAGCGTTTAGATTAGCTATGCGCCGGATATGTTTTCTTAAAGAACTGCTAATTAATTTACATTTTATATGAATATATTTTTTTTGTAGAATTTTATTTGTATAGGGAGTAGTTTTATTTAATTTCTTTTTGGGAGGGAACACATCTTTTACTAGGGGAATCTTAAATGGATATGCATGAATTATTCATGGGGGTGGGTAATAAATTGATTGTATAACGTATTTACCAGAGGTGGGTAATAATGTTAAAAGTAATTCATTACTGTATTGAATGTACTAATAAATGCGCTCACAAAATGTGTAATTTGCACTGATGTTTTCATTCGCTTTTTAAGTCCGTATGACATTATCTAGTTTCTTATATCGTTTTCGATGCAGATACAAACTACGTAGTGTCATACACACATGTAGAAAATGATATAGCGGCGGAATAATAATAAATTCACTTAACAATAACAGCACACAATATTAATTTTCGATTTAAAAATAGTTATACAGTTTAATATATCAATTCTTACATATAAAGCGATATAGGAAACTAGATAATGTCATACGGGCTTTACACACACGTAAATACATATTCCTGTAAACCTATAAGGTGTTGCTATGACAATTTCAAAGGTTTAGTTATTTAAATTGATGTTAAGGACTAGTTACTTAAAGTTTAAATTCTATAGTTACTGATAGTTTTTAGTGGATAGTTACTGATAGTTTGACAGCCATCGATTTTTAACTTTTATTTCTGTCCTTTTGTCAAAGTTTAATCATTTGTTTCATCACAATACGTATTTTGTGAACATTTTAATAAAATTGATCAACAATTACGATTTTTTAACTTTTTTTATTTCTGTCCTTTTGTTTTCAAATTTTAATCATATGTTTTATCTCAATAAGAATTTTATGAACATTTTAATAAAATTGGTCAACAACTACGATTTTCTATTTCTGTTGATTTGTTTCATATTTTAATCATTTGTTTCATCACAGTTAGCATTTTGTGAACATTTTAATAAAATTGATCAACAACTGTTGTCTGTTGCGATTTTTATGAAAGTCACTATAATATCAACCTTTTTTTTAACTTTCTGTTTAAAATTAAAAAAAAAGCTTGATTTCTGTTTTTTATCAGTACTTGGTCAAATACCGGATGGCTTCGCATGTAAATATTTCAAAATACCTACAATGAATTACTAGTGTCTAGCAGCAATTACTAAAAGTTAGTAGTAAGTAGTAAAGTTAGTAAGTAGTAAGGTTAGTAAGTAGTAAATGAAGAACCTTGAAATTTGTTTGTTATCGATTGTAAAATTTATTTAATTTCCCAATAAATCTCTGTAATGAATTACTAATATATTTTTTACTTTTTATTATTTACTTTTTTTTAACTTTCTGTTTTAATTTAAAAAAAAACTTGATTTATATATTTTATCAGTACTTGATCAAAAATAGGATGGTTTCGCATGTAAATATTTAAAAAATTCCTGCAAAAATGAATTACTAGTTTGTGACAGCAATTACTAAAAGTTAGTAGTAAGTAGTAAAGTTAGTAGTAAGTAGTAAAGTTAGTAGTAAGTAGTAAAGTTAGTAGTAAGTAGTAAAGTTAGTAAGTAGTAAATGAAGAACTCTGAAATTTGTTTGTTCTCGAATGCAAAATTTATTTAATTTCCTAATAAATCCCTGTAATGAATTACTAATATATTTTTTACTTTTTATTATTTACTTTTTTTAAACTTTCTGTTTACAATTTTAATAAAATGCTTGAATTATATATTTTATCAGTACTTGATCAAAAATCGGATGGTTTCGCAAGTAAATATTTAAAATTCCATGCAAAAATGAATTACTAGTTTGTAGCAGCAATTGCTAAAAGTTAGTTGTAAGTAGTAAAGTTAGTAGTAAGTATTAAAGTTAGTAGTAAGTAGTAAAGTTAGTAAGTAGTAAATAAAGAACCTTGAAATTTGTTTGTTCTCGCATACAAAATCTATTTAATTTCCCAATAAATCCCTGTAATGAACTACTAATTGCTGCCGTAACCCACACACATGGAAAAGTTTATATTAATCACGCACTTTTAATGAACATAGGTATGAATATATCATTTCACTAATTATTATTGAATAAACACACACATTATATTATAAACATGGTATGTACATGGCTGCACCGCAAGTCCTTTGGTCCACTTTCGCTCTGAACTCCACTATTATAATCTTTAATCCGACATGTTGTACTAAGTGGAATTGATGTATTCGCTATAAAATAATCATTCTGTCAAATGATACACACAAAATATGAATCTTCTATTCTATTTATTATGACTAGGGAACTAATTTATAAGGATTAATTTTTCTTTTCGAATTCATTTTTAAAATTAATAATATAAGAAAAAGGCCCGTAAAATTAAAAAAATTAAATTTAACTATTCACAATTACGAATAGGCTGTAATTATAAACATATTTTATTAGCCCTCGGGGTGGGGGTAGTTATAAACATTTTATTTTAAATTATTTATTAAAAAATAATTCATTACAATAATAATTAAAATATCTCCACTGAATATGGAAACAATAAAATATTATGTATATTCATACATGTAATTTTGATTCATATAATACATGTAGTTCTGAATTACATAAAAAAAAAAGAAAATTGCATCATGATGAATAGGTATTTGTGCAGAAATACGTGACAATAAAAAATTCTAATTATAGCAGCCATATCTTTGAAATTGAGTTCATAATACATTTTTGAACAACTGTAAGAAAAAAAATCGAAAATTAGATAATGAGGAACCAAATTCCTTGCCAAAAAAGACTGATAATACAAATTTCAAATTTAATAAGTTCATTTCTTTGAAGATAATGAAGATATATCATTAGGGTCATTGTAATTTAGATTTCTGGACAAGTATAACACAAGAAATTCTAAAATTGCATCATTATACATCCTATTTTTAGTAGAAATGTGTGATAATACAAACTTCAACCATATCATTGAAGATAATGAAGATAACTAATTTAAGTTTTTAAAATTATATATATATATATATATATATATATATATATATATATATATATATATATATTGCCTTTTACCTTTTGGTGTAGGCTATTACATTAACATTATTAACATTATAGTTTACAATTACTGTTGTTTATACATTTGTAAATTCTTTCCATTCCTTTCTGTTCTTCGCCAGTTCTCTTGCTTGCTTGACTGTTTTTCCTTTCTTGATTATTATGTCCTCTATTATGTTTTCCCACTCTTTTCTTGGTCTACCTCTTCTTCCCATACCTGTTTTGTTTGATTCTTTTTGTCCATTCTAATTAAATGACCCCACCAGTTTAGTTGTTTCTTTTCTATATACTTATCTACAGCTTCAACTCCCAGTTCTTCTCTGATGTCATAATTTCTTATTCTGTCTCTTCTGGTAACTTGTTTTACTCCTCTGAGATATTTCATTTCCATTGCCTGTATTCTACTTTTGTCCCTCTTCGTTAGCTTCCACGTCTCGCTTCCATATGTCAGTATAGGTCTATATATGCTTTTATATATATTTATTTTTGTCCTTCTGCTGATTTCTTTCTTGTTAATCAGTATATTGCTCAATGCGTGGTATGTTTTAGCTGTGTTGTTTATTCTGTTACTAAGTTCGCCTTCCATTTTTCCGTCTTCTGTCAGTGCTACTCCCAGGTATTTGAATTCTTCTACTTGTTCTATTGTGTGTTGTTCTATCTTTATATTTATTTGTTCTTTCCGGTTTCCTATTACCATCACTTTTGTTTTGTTATAGTTCATTTTCATGTTATACTTTTCTAGGTGTCTGTTCCATACACTAAGGTTGTGCTGCAGATTACCTTCATTTTCTGCTATCACTACGACATCATCAGCGAATGCTCCTTCCGATATTTTTACAACTTGCATGCTTTTGTACCCTTTGTTTGCTTTTTTGGTTTCTGGTTTCATGCTCTTCATTATTTCATCCATGTATATGTTAAATAATGTAGGACTGAGCCCGCCTCCTTGTGTTAGTCCAGTGGTTGTCTGAAATGTTCTTGATGTTTGCCCCTTGTGTATTATTGCATTGGTGTTGTTGTTGTATATGTTTTGTATTAATTCGACTGTCTTTCTTTCTACACCTCTCTCTTCCAGGATTTTCCATAATTTATTTCTTGGTATCATGTCGAATGCTTTTTTCAGGTCGATGAATCCTAGGTATGTGTTTTTATTATTTGCAATTCTTTTTTCTGTGATTTGTTTTATCGTGAAAATGTTGTCCTGTGTGGATTTTCCTTTCCTAAATCCACATTGAAATTCTTTTAGCGTCTGCTCTATTTTTGCTAATATTCTTTTGTTGATTGTTTTTTCTAAGATCTTCATACCTATGCTTATGAGTGTTATACCCCTATAGTTTGAACATTTTGTCTTATCGCCTTTCTTGTGTATCGGTACGATTAACGATACTTGCCAATCTTTAGGTATTTTATTCGTCCTCCATATTTCGTTTATTAATTTTAGTAGTATTTCGTTACCTGCAGGTCCCATATGCTTAATCATTTCCGTTGTGATCTGGTCTTGTCCTGGTGCTTTTCCTATTTTCATTTCCCTTATTATCTCTAGTATTTCTTTTCCATTAATCATCTCTATATCTGCTTCCGAGTCGTTCTGGTCTCTTGTCTTCTGTTTATTTCCACCATTGTGTGATAGTAAGTCTTCAAAATATTCTTTCCATCTTTCCAGTATTTTTTCGTTGTCCTTCAGCAATATTCCTTGATTGTCTTGTATATAAGTTACTTCTTGTCCTTTTTCTTTTCTGTTTAGTTTTAGTGTTTTATAGAATAATTTTTGGTTTTCCTTCGCATTTTTCTCCATTGCCTCTCCGAACTTTTCCCATTCCCTGCTCTTTGCTATTCTGACCTTATCTTTTACTATTTTCCTCTTTAAACTGTATTCTTCGTAGTTTTTACTATTTTTGTCATTTAGGTATCTTTGCCATGCTTTTTTCTTATCCTTTATTTTCTCTCTTATGTCCTGCGACCACCAGGCTGTCTGCTGCTTCTTGTTTGTGTTTTGCTTTGTCCCACATGTCTCTTGTGCTGTCTCCAGTATAATTTTCTTTAATTTATTCCACATTTCCTCTACTTCTTGTCTATAGTTGTCCTTTACTAATTTCTCCTCTATTTGCTCTTTATAGATTTTTGCTATTTCTTTTTCCCTTAGTTTGTATGTTCTTATATTGTTGTAGTTTATTGCTATATTTGGTCTCTGCTTTTTTTTATCGCTATCTTGGTAGTATTCCTTTATTTTCGTCTCTACTAGATAGTGATCACTTCCAATTTCGTAACTTCTCTTTACTCTTGTGTCTATTATTTTGCTCCTTTTCCCTTGTTCTTCTAGTACATAGTCTATTATAGTTTTTAAAATTGAGTTCCGAATATATGTTTGGGCAAGTGTACCAAAAAAATCCTAAATTTACATATTGCATAATGAGAAACCGGTTTGCTTAGCAGAAAAGACTGAATATATAAATTTGAAATTTAATAAGCCATATCTTTGAAGACAATGAAGATATATCACTAAGATCTTTAGAGTTTTTAAAATTGAGTTCTTAATACATTTCTTGACGAGTGTAATAAATAAAAACCGCGAATTACATAATGAGGAATAGTTTTCATAAGCAAAGTGGTAATACAAATTTTAAATTAAACAAGACACATATAAACGCCCCAATAAGATAATAAATATATCTTATTGGGGCGTTTATAATTGAATTTTTTATACATTTATAGACAAGAATAACACACAAAAATCTTAAAATTGCATCATGTTCAATAGGTATTTTTGCAGGAATGTATGATAATACAAATTTTAACTTTTACAAGCCATATCTTTGAAGACAAAAATAATATCTCATTGGAGTCTTTATAATTGTGTTTTTCATACATTTATAGACAAGAATAACATACAAAATCTTAATTTTAATACAATAAAGATAACTCATTGGAGTCTTTATAATTGAGTTTTTACACAAGAATAATAATAATACAAAATTGTTGTAGTCGTATACTATATAATCTAATTTACTTATTTAAAAAGCAATAAAGCATTATTGACTTAATTCACTTGTTTGGTATACCCATTACAATTATCACATTCACTCATTGGAAGGTGTTAAAAAAAATGTCTAAAATTCCGCAATCTTAGTAAAGGCGGAAGTATATTCAGACAGAGGAAGTGATTACCAAATCTTAATATCATATCGTAGTATACTACAAGCCGACTATACTACAAGATTAACTCAGAAAACACTACATTCTGAAGCGCTGATTTTGTTTGACGATTATAGCGGACTATCTATAGTTTCCAGTCGTTTGATATCGTCATTTTTATGTCTAAATTAATGAATAGTTTTAAAATTATCGATAATTATTTTCGATACTACAATTTATTCAATAGTGCCCATTATTATGTTATACCCTTTTTGGCTAATAAACTACATATATATATATATATATATATATATATATATATATATATATATATATATATATATATAATAAAGTTTATTTATGAATCTACTTATTATTATGAATCAACCAAATTGTCCAAATTGTCCTATACTTGTTAACTGATGTAAATGTGGAAAGGTAAATTTTTCGAATTATGCTATAAAAACAACTATATTTAAAAAAAAATAGTACGTAGACCATTTCACGTGACTATTAATTATATATTTGAATCATATGTATATTCCAATTCTCTATTAAATGTATTTTCCAAACTAGCAGTTATTTATTTACCATTTCATCCGAAACTATTTAGATTCTTTTAATATTTCGGCCATGTTTCGTTATTACTGCATACATATGCAATTCTAAAATCGATACTGCGAGACGCCTATCCCGCATCTTATCTAGCGACTCCCCAACTCACAATATTTAGGGGTGATTATTGCGAGGGTCTCCATCTTAAACATGATTCATATATAAATTAGGTACAGTCTATGAACCGCTTATGAAAGCGTCTGTTTATGAGTGCACAAACGAACGATTTTCCAATGTGCTGGGCATTATCACACTTTGTGAATGAAAATCTGTTTAATTTGTATAGTAATAAGACTATAGTTTTTATACTATTCATTAATTTTCTTTAAAATTTTAATATACAATACAATTTTTTTTATATAATAGAATTATTCAAACAAAAAATGTTTTCATAAAATATGTTTTATAAAATGCAAGTGAATAGTTCATGTACAACAAATCGTTATAAACGGCCACTTTTACGAAACAGTTATCCTATAAAATCCGCCCAATAGCACAATAATTCGAAAAGGGGGTTAATTTTCTAACCGTTAACGTTAAATCGTGGTGAAGATGTAAAACGAACTCATTATTGAATATTATATATATATATATATATATATATATATATATATATAAATTATCATTACTTTTTCATCGTTGCTATAATTAATAATATAATAAATTGGATTTTTGGTCATCCAATCAAATACAATTACATAAATATAGTGACGGTAATTAATTTATTTTCTAAGTTGCTCTATTGTCATACTTTTATATCGAGCTGTACTAAAAAATAATTATTAAACATATTTTTTAAATAATAATAACCAATAATACGATAGATAGGCATTCGATTAAAAAAAATATATTTTTTTAAATGCTGCATTTATTCTACAATCTTGTGTTTATATTCATTATTCCAATTCATAAAAACTCACACTGACATACGTAGAAACAAATTTTCAATTTAAAAGGGCCAAATAATTTTCGAAAATGATCTCTACCTCTAAATATTCTTAAGCCCGTATGACATTATCTAGTTTCCTATATCATTTTATATATAAGAATTGATATATTAATCTGTATAACTATTTCTAAATGGAAAATTATCATTGTGTATTACGGTGTTGTTATTGTTAAGTGAATTTATTATTATTCCGCCGCGATATCATTTTCTACATGTGTGTATGACACTATGTAGTTTGTGTCTGCATCGAAAACGATATAAGAAACTAGATAATGTCATACGGGCTTTAGACCCTTATTGCCAACCACGCAGTTTATTGTGCCCCGCGATTCTTGAAATGTACCGCGAAATTTTATAAACAATTATTTTGTATGTTAAATAAATGATGTTATTAAATAACATGACACCATTTATTTAAAATACATTTTTTTTATTTGACGGTTTAAGAAACATCTCATTGTTAGTGCGCCGGCAAATGTATTAATTATTAAAAGTGAACCGTCTTGAGGCTAATAAATAAATTAATTTACTAGTCTAGTAGTTGATATTTCTCATTGTATTGAGACTATATTGTATATGCATGAAACCATTCACAAAAGAGTTTAATTAGACTTCTCGTTGTTTCTCCGTTACTAAATAGATATATCACTCTTTCAATTACTAGACAAATTTGCCCCACTAATACATTTACTTAAATATTTTATAATAGTTGACATTTGATATGAGTTTAGAGCATTACTAGTTAAAGCGAGTATTTTATTTTTGTATGCGAGTAATAGGGTCTCGCATACAAGAATAAAATACTCGCTTTAACTAGTAACACTCTAAACTTCTCATATCAATTTTCAACTATTATAAAATATTTAAATGGACGTCTGGATCTTGAAACGTAGACGGCCCCTAGGAAGTTATAGTTTAGTTACTGGGCGTGTGGTTTTAGGACTTTAATATACATTAACCCTTCACATTATACCCATATACCTTATCGGTTACATTCTGTATATCGGAGAGTGTATAATATTTGATCAATCTATATATAATATAACTAAATTATGAAACTCCTTCAAGTGAGTGAGTAAGACAACTTTCTGAGGACTGTAATAAGATTAGTGTATCTGTGTAGGGCAGTAATTAAATTCGGCTCCCTCTGGACCAGGCAGAGACGAGTTTTCCCTTCATTGCACACGTCACCGCCACCAGACCCTTTGACAAACCGTGAAAATCATTTTACAAGAAGAAACACATTTATTAATTATCTTCCTAGTGCACTTAATATAATTAAATGTTTTTACTTTCAACTTTCAACAAACTTTTTAATTAAGAAAATGAAATACATAACATAATATTATTTAGTTATATGGTTATATGTGAATTTTGTAATGCCCAGTATAATATCAAATAATTACATGATTAATGATATTGAAATTATTCGATCTTCAGAAATAAATGATCTAGGTGTCATATTTGACAGTAAGCTTACATTTAACTCACATAACATATGCCAGTAACACCAGCTATAAAATGTAGAGATTGATTAACAAAAACTGTCATAGTTATATAAGTATTGATGTTTCGTGCTTTTGTCCCAAGCAAACTAACGCGAATTGAAAAATTAATTTAAGATACTTAATATAAACTGTAAATATTTAAGTTGAGGGTATTTTTTCATTGTAGTATAATCCCGAGGAAGCTTTAAATAAAACCGAAATATCGATTAATAAAAGAGTTTCTTATTGTTTGCCTTACGCCGCATACCCAAAAGTTAATCTACATTATATATAAACTTGAAAATATTTTCAAAATAAATGCCTTCTAAATAATTCCTAATGCAGTTTACTTGTTACTTTAAATTTGTTTTGTTTTCATAGCTAGATTTTAATAAAAACTTCGATTTTTATAACTATCACCCCGACGGGGTTTCCGCTGGTAAGTGGAGCAGCTTAGAGGACTGTAACCACCCGGTATTTACCTTAACTTAACACAGAAAACCTCTGAAAGGTGATTCGCGAAATGTCACCCACAACGAAGTTTGAACTCTTACTCCTTAGTAAATAAAATAAATATATAAATAAATAAATAATCACACATATTTATAATATGAATGCAATATCTTCCCAGTATATAATTTATACGACAGTACAATAGTAAATAATCGTAATAAATAGTAATAAATTACGTTTTAATAACTGAAAATAGCCTTTTGAAGACATATATTAAAAGTTAGGCTTATTAGCTAGTATTTATGTTTGTTGTTGAATATAATATAATTATATACCTTTATTTGGTATAGCACTACAAAATCAAATACACCAGGGTTGGCGAACCTTTTTTCAGTATGCGTGCCAAAAAATACAATCCTTATTTATATTATAATTATTATTATTTATATTATTATATTATTTATATTGCTGAAGTGCCCACCTATTGGTAATATTAAAAAACACAATTAATACAAATAAGATAAAACAAACGTTTGCAGAATTTTATTAACGTCAAACGCTATATCAGCAAATTTTCGCGTGCCATCAAATTTTTCATACGTGCCACTACTGGCTAGTTTCGCCACCCTTAAACTACACGACACGATTATTAAATCGTGTAATTGATTTTGTAATGCCATGCCAATAATTCATAATTATTTGTAATACATAGATATTAATAATATTTTCTTGATGTTGAATATAATATAATCATATACCTTTATTTGGCATATTTATTTATCTTTAAACACAGTTTTGAATGTCTTGTTTGTCTTTTTAAACAAAATATCATGAGAATATCTTTATTAATGTCTTTGTGCTTGAATATATAAATAAATTATATAAAATTATGATTATGTTTTTTTTTATGTAACTATATTTTTGCTACACATACACGACTATCATGTGAAATTATTATTAATCCCTAAGAGATACATCATTGACAATAGATAAAATAAATCATAATATATCATATAAAATGGTATAAATTACGTAAACAGCAACTAAAAAAAAATGCTGCGCCCTACATAACGAAAACTGGATATTCGTAAAATATTCCCAAGCGGAGCCACAAATCAGAAAGTATATATGACATAAAGGATAACTAAAAAGTAATAAAAGTCACAGGAAATACACATCTTGTAAAATATTGCTGTTTTACTTGAGAAAACAAACGGACTCCGCACGAAACTGGGCCTTATTTGTAGACATCGGAGGGTGCATAATCATTTTTATGGATTTCTTTATAGGGGGTCATATTTCCAATACATAAACCCCTTTCTTTGGCTCGAGTCTAGGGGTGCCGATGCGCTGAGGGTGGGGAGTGGAATAAGTTACGTCCCCTAATGTACGCTCCAAATGCGCAGACTACATCTTGTAGACGCGTTCAAAAAAATATAGTACAAATATAGTATGTACAGCTATATTATTATTTTTTTACAAATATTCACGTGCCATTGAATTATAATGTTGTTATTAATATGTTTACAAAATTAATTGTATTAGTTGTATCTACGTTATAATTATATATATATATATATATATAATTATGTTTATAATTATGTTGTATGATTTATTGTATGCTACAATATACGGATAGTACTAGTAATATAAACTAAACAATAAAATACATATATCGTATTAAATATTTAATTACTACTGCTAACAAACTCGCAGTCGTAATTAATAGAATGAAAACGATAATTCGTTAGTTGGATATTATTATCAAAATACAGATAGATCTCTAAAAAAAAAGTAGTATGTCTCATTATTGTCACATTTTGTACATACACTAAATATAATATCGAATTCAGTAAACAAAAGATTGCAAAAATCGCAAATCTTCAAGAATTCAATATGGGATTATTTTTTGGGTTAACTCTATGGATGCGAACAGTTTTTATGCAAAACTTTGTATTAGGAAGATATTTAATATGCATCATGCATCCTTTGTCTTTAAAAAAACATTGAAAGATTCCAAAAATCGCATACAGTGCAAATATATATCTTCAAGAATTCAATATGGGATTATTTTTTGGGGTAACTCTATGGACGCGAACAGTTTATATTGCAAAACTTTTTATTAGGAAGATATTTAATATGCATCATGCATCATCTTTTAAAAAAACATAAAATCTCACCTTGTCTTCATACTAATATATCGAATTCAGTAAGCACAAAGATTACAAAAATTGCAAATCTTCAAGAATTCAATATGGGATTATTTTTTGGGGTAACTCTATGGATGCGAACAGTTTTTATGCAAAACTTTGTATTAGGAAGATATTTAATATGCATCATGCATCATCTGTCTTTAAAAAAACATTGAAAGATTCCAAAAATCGCATACATTGCATATATATCTTCAAGAATTCAATATGGGATTACTTTTTGTGATAACTCTGTGGACGCGAACAGTTTTGATTGAAAAACTTTGTATTAAGAAGATATTTAATATGCATCATGCATCATCTTTAAAAAAAACATAAAATCTCACTTTGTCCTCATACTAATATAATCACTTAATCCTATGTGCGGTGATTTTTGTAAAACAAAATCCCGAATTATTTGAAAGCTGTATTAAGGATTGTCCATATAATGCCAGATACAAAGGAGACCACCGTCCGTTCGCAACCAAGTACACTTTTATCGAATGAAACG
Source organism: Lordithon lunulatus (assembly GCA_963942505.1). Taxonomy (NCBI): domain Eukaryota; kingdom Metazoa; phylum Arthropoda; class Insecta; order Coleoptera; family Staphylinidae; genus Lordithon; species Lordithon lunulatus. The sequence continues at coordinate 51,558,590 of OZ012668.1, read as the reverse complement.
TTAACCATACTGTTGTAAGAATACAAGTGACCTGAAACCTTCACCATTATTGATTTAGTTAAAATCATTCATAATAGATTTGTTCACCTCAAAATATAATTATATACAATAAAACATAAAGATTTGATAAGTAAACGACATATATAGAAAGTTACATGTGGAAATTAAAAGAAATTAGAAACAAAAAAACACACGTTTTGTGGAAGTGTACCATAAACTTCCACAAAAAGTATGTTTTTTGTTTTGCTAATTTTATTTATTTTCCACATGTAATTTTGTATATAGGGCGTTTACTTATAAAATGTTTATGTTTTTATGTTTATATTTGTGTCCTATCTATAATATATATTATTTTGAGTTATATCCATTTGGATGTTGAACCTGTCAACCTGTTGAACCTGTGTTATTTATGTAAAGATATATGTTAGAAGTTTAAAAGTTGAAAACCGTCGCAGATAGAAAATGTGTTAAAGTCTCAGATAGAAAATTACAAAACAACTTCTATCTTTATAGGGCTATCAGCCGTGAGGCTTTTCCGGTCAAGGGAGAACCTCAGAGGAGTTTAATCAACCGGTATTTACCTTAACTTCATAGAAAACCTCTGAAAAATTGTGAAAGGTGATTCGCGAAAATTCGCTCCCCGCACATACATTTTCTATCTGAGACGGGTTTTAACTGTTTTAACTTCTAACCTATATCTTTACATAAATAACACTGACAGCTTCAACATTCAAATGGTCAAAACTAAATATATATATATATATATATATATATATATATATATATATATATACATATATATATACATATATATATATATATATATATATATATATATATATATATATATACATATATAGATATGACACAAATATGCACCATAAAGTTCGCCAAAAAACATATATAAGTGTGAATCCACCTCTTAGCAATCTAGATATCTAGATTTCGATCTTATTAGATCTTTGAGAATGAATTCACACAATATCTCGATTGGTTACATACAAAAATGTTACAACTAACCCCCTAGAAGGAAAGTTAAGTGATGTGGTGCCGCCAGATGGCGTTTAACTTTCCTCCTAGGGGGTTAGTTGTAACATTCCCCAAAAAGTGTGTTCTTTTATTCTATTTTTTTTTCACATACTAATTTTGTATATAGGTCGTTTACTTAAAACATAAAATATTTATGTTTTATTGTATATAATTATATTTTAAGGTGAACAAATAAATAAATTAACTTTAGTGACCTGAAACCTTCACCATTATTGATTGGTGAAGGTTTCAGGTCACTAGTATTCTTGTATATATTTCTTAATTTTTTATTATCAAAGTGTATTGATTTAGACGTTGTATTACGACTGCCCGCTCGCGTGTCTTAAAATCTTGGCCGTTTAAGTAGTTGTATTAGCTTCATTGTAATTGGTAGTACATTATGAAGTAATTTTATTACACAGTCAACACTCACACAGCTGCCCTCATTTTGGTTACGCAGTGCCCCCTTTTTTTGACAACCTGGGTGCGGTGTACGCCTGTTATTCGGGGCCCATTGTTATATGCAACTCTATCATATTTAAGTATTGTATTCGTTAAAAACAAAACGATTTTACCCGAAATACATGCATTCAAACTCCCTGAATACTATATGATAAAAGAAGTTATGTCTAGTCTGTAGGGCGTCTGTGAAATATTTTCCATTTTTTTTTATCGTTCGGGAGCTAACGAACTGTTAAGCCAGCTTAGATTAGAATTAGAATTTTTGCGCAATATATTATAATAATATTTATTATTTTATTGTGAAACATGATACACTAATATAATATATACATTTACATATCGCAATTTTCTGTTGTTAGGTATTGATAGATAGTATTACATGGGTTAAGATTTGCTCAATTAGATTAGATTAGCCCAGAACAGATCCCGAACGATAAACGAAATAAAATAAAACGTATTAAAAACAGTACAACTTACCCTCGTAGAGGGAAGTTAAACGCCATCTTGCGGCACCACATCAATAATATGTTTTAAAACGTATTAGTTAGTTCTTAGTGAAAATCTGTAGATATAACGAAATAAACTTTTAAATATCGAAAATCACATATTCTAATTTATAATTAGATGTGTTAAGTGTACATTCTTTATCTGACATATTATATTAATTAAAGAAGATATTTTTTAAGGATTAATACACCCAAGGACCACATTATCGTATATTTTTTAAATCACATTTTTAAGGACAGTTTAAAAATGCGGCGAAAAACGGTAATAGTTGCTGATATTGTATCAAGTACTCCCTAGAACCAAAATTATTATCAGATTTTGACGATTAATGCATTGTGTGAAGATTAAAAGATTTTGACCAGCAAAATAACTTCTTCTACAGCAAAATGTAGAGGTCAACATCAACGTTCGTATTAAAGGTTGTTTTAGACAAGACAATTTCTTGACTGAAAAGTTAGGTAAGATGCGAGACAATCTAAATTGTAAAAAAATAAAAATAAGACAATTTCATGACTCAAAAGTTAAGGTCGTTTTAGACAAGACAATTTCTTGACTCAAAAGTTAGTCAAGATGCGAGACAATCTAACTTATCTCGTATCATACAGCAAATTATTTGAAACATTGAATTGGATGGTAGATCGAATGGAAAAATATAACGCGTTCTATTTGTCAAGGAGAAATTGCATGGGAGGAGGATATTTGAATTCATTTCTTGAACAACTTTTGAACTAAGAAATTGTCTTGTCTAAAACGACCTTTAGTCAAGATGCAACACAGCCTAAATTGTCTCGTATCATACAGAAAATTATTTGAAATATTAAATTGGATGGTAGATCGAATGGAAAAATATAACGCGTTCTATTTGTCAAGGACACATTGTATGGGAGGAGGATATATGAATTCATTTCTTGAACAACTTTTGAGCTAAGAAATTGTCTTGTCTAAAACGACCTTAGGGGTCACTACTTTCTGATTATTGTTATTAAACTAAAACTATGTTATAATCTCATAATTTTTTGCAAGAATATGATTCAAATATAAATAAACAAGTTCTCAAATTAATTAGAAATAAAACGATTCTGAAGTAGCAAGCTCTCACATACACTAACGCACGGTAGAAGGACCTGAATGTCGATAGCCTGTTATAGAATTGTAACAAATATAGTATTTACTACTACTTACAAATAAATAACATTTACATTGAATCTTGTTAGATAGAACACTGTAAAGCAATTAAACCACATACATTCTTGTTGTCTTTAAATAGGATATAAATAAATATTTATGCATAACGTCTTAATTTGAAATATAATATTACTAACATTCTCTAATTATTAACTTAAGTTTCTCTAATAATCAAAATGCTTCATTATAATCACAGAGATCTGATTAAACAATACAGCGCTTCAGTTGGGCGATAGTAGATGGAGCTTGCGTTTAGTTTGATATAAAATTGAGGAAACAGGATTTATTTTCTATCAAATTTGAATTATAAGTACAGTTATTAGGTAGCTACTTGTATTCTCAACTAGATTCACCGGATATAACAATGTTAGATTAATTATTTCTCAAAAATTCACTCTGCGGTGGGACTAGATAGCAGGAGACGTGTATTCTAGTCCCACCGGTGAGTGAATTTTTGCGCAATAATTATTATAATAACATTTATTATTTTATTGTGAAACATATCTACACTAATATAATATATATCGCAATTTTCTGTTGTTAGGTATTGATAGATAGTATTACATGGGTTAAGATTTGCTCAATTAGTTCTATATTTTTTTGGGAGTGAATATTTCTTTTAGTGTTTGCAATCTTTCTTTAATGGGGGTGGTTTTTGTTTTACAATATAGCTGTTGGGTTGGGGGGATTAAAATGTAAGAGTGTCTAGATTATTATTATATTAAAAATATTATAATATAATCTTATCTTAATAATTCACACTCCGGTGGGACTCCAACTTAAGGTCGTTTTAGACAAGACAATTCCTTAGCTCAAAAGTTGTTCAAGAAATGAATTCATATATCCTCCTCCCATACAATTTGTTCTAGATAAATACAACGCGTTATATTTTTCCATTTGATCTACCATCCAATTCAATATTTGAAATAATTTGCTGTATGATACGAGACAATTTAGATTGTGTCGCATCTTGACTAACTTTTGAGTCAAGAAATTGTCTTGTCTAAAACGACCTTAACGTCTATTAAATATTGGTTTTATACCAAGCAACATAGTACATAATAATTATTTTTCTTAGCTCATACCTAATGAAAGCGTTTTTTACATTTATGAACATGAAGAAAATTAATTATTGTACTATGTTGCTTGGTACAAACCAATATTTCTGTACTTTTTCAGTTAAGATTGATCATAAATTAAGATATATACCAATATATAATAGAGAGTTAAAACGTACTGGAAAGTGTATCTAGTTAGCCAAGTTAGAACTTGAAAAAAAAGTATTTTATTTTTACAAAAAGGTTAATTGTAAATTGGCTTTAATTTTAAAAATTATTAACAAAATTACATAAGATAATGTAGTAGTAGTTACTGTATTTCTTACAATTCTGTAACTAGCTAACGACATGTGCGTGATTTGCTACTTTATATTTAAAAGGATAAATAAAACGATTTTTTACTTTGCGTGATATTAAACAAAGTAAAAAATTGTTTTATTTATCCTTTAAAATGAATTATCTCAATTATTTTGTATAAATACAAACTCCAAAATAAACTATTTAATAAGAAAATCGCATATAAAATCTGTCAATTAATAATAAAACGATTTAACGACCTTCTACAATATATAAAAAACATTGAAATACACCCCATTCAAATTGAAAATTAAAAATAAATGATTCATTTTGTATGCGATTTGATTACTAAATAGTTGTATAAATTTGGAATTTATTTAAACAAAATTGTATATAGGTATAAAATAAAATGAAATCAATAAAAACAAACAAAAAACTACAATCAATACCAATAGCCTGATATGGGAACACTCGCCAACATAACCAAGGTGATATCTTTTATTAATTTGTATTGTGTATTGTTCACTGGTTCTACAATTGTCATTTAACCAGAGAATAAGGCTATTCGTGGAACAAGTTTGAGATATTTCTGTGAAAATATTAAACTTACTCCGCGAGTGGTCGAGTGGTCCGTCTCGTACAGGGTATTGGGGAGCCTCAGTTCGAACCTCATCGAGGCGAATTTTCGCGAATCGCAGTTTTTCAGAGGTTTTCTGTGATTTTAAAGTAAATACCGGGTGATTAAACTCCTCTGAGCTTCCCCCTTTACTAGCGGAAAAGCCTCACGGCTAATAGCCCTATGAAGATAGATTTTTTTTTGGACTTTATATATGTATGTATGAAATCTTTGAAATCATTTTTTTGCAATCATAAAACTAATTGGTATTCATCAATATTTCGGTACTTTGGGGATTATATTAATTTGATACTTTACCTCTTTAAAGTTAGTATTTATTACATCTGAAGAATTATAATTGTATAAAGAAAAATATAAATATTAATAATTTAATATCAAATAATGTTTACTGAATATACACAAATAAGTTAATTGTGAAATTCAATTTGGCTTGAACTTTAAAAATCATTATTATATTATAAGTGTATAAAGAAATAAATAAATATTAATAATTTATTATAAAATAATGTTTACTGAATATACACATTAAAAAAGTTAATTGTGAAATTCAAATTGGCTTGAATTTAAAAAATGATTATTAAATTATAATTGTATAAAGAAATAAATAAATATTAATAATTAAATATAAAATAATGTTTACTTATGATGTTGGTCTTCATCTTCTTGGCTCGTCTGCCGCCGCGCGTCTTTTATCGTTGGCTCCTCCGCAAAGGCAAGACTCCGCGAGCCGGTATTGATTTTGCATGAGAAGTTTGCTGGCGTGCTTATTCGACCAGAACTTTATAATACTAACAGATTATAATATGCATGAAGGTTCACAGAGGGAACTGCTATGAACTTTACGGAGGACTTTCAAGTAAAGTTATTTGCTAATGACGGGGGATTTGAAAATTTGATGCTTTCGCTCAAATTAATGGCGGCGATCATTTAAATGAATTTGCCACATGTGCACTTTAAACCGCGCGCGCCGGTTGTGGACACTCGCGTATTTTTTGTGTGTGTGTATAGGGACGACATCGAAATGTAATAGCGCGTGTTGCACGGGGAACTGCATCCCTAAATTGAGTGTGCTGGAGATTCTGTGGGAATAACGGACTAGTCCAACGACTTTTTCAGAAACGGGTTCTTTTTTACGCGCGGAATAATAATGCATGGTCCAGCGTGCTGGACAGTGGTCACTGTAGTGGTCGAACTGGTCCAGCGGTGTATAAAAAATGCAGCTTCCGATGTACATCTGCCGGATTTGTCTCGCACACATGAAAAACAACTAGTTAATATATAGTCAATTCTATGCTCCTTTGTTTACTTATTGTGTAACGGAAAAACTCAACCGGCGTTTGTACCAGCCGCTTTCTATGCAAATATCGATTTTTTTTTAACTAACAATTACGTAACATAAATTTTGGATACTATAGGTTACAATAAATTGTTGGTGACTTAAAATATCCGTATTCAAATTTTCTTAATTATACAATTGTGTTTCTGTTTATAAATATATACATAAATAATGATAAATAATAAATAAAAATAAAAATAATAAAAATTAAACATTCTCATTTAATTTCCTTTAAAGGCATATAAATAAGTACGTATACATGTACTTATTTATATGCCTTTATAGGAAATGAAATGAGAATGTTTAATTTTTACTTTATAAATCGTTTAAATTTACCCTCAGGTATATTCTTACCCCTTTATTATAGGAAAGCGTAGTCTATTGAATAAATTATATACCTTGAAGATGTATATTAAGCGGACTAATATACACCAATAGTATGTCATATTTTGTTTTATAGGACATTCTAAATAAAATATTGATAATTCTCCAGGATCTTCTCGGCATAGATGCAGTCAGATGCAATACTTTGTAGGTTACATTCAGCAGTGATATTTCTTTATACTTGTTGCACATTTTCGGTTTTCTTTCTTATGTATTGGGATTATTCTGCATTGTTCCATTCCTGCTTACAGACTTCTACCAGAAAAACATGGATCATATGACATAGTTCTCAATACGACCCCGTAAGGTTGTCGTCTTATCTTTTCCTTGGTCTCCTCCCTCTTGGTGACTTGTCTCTTATAAACAACTATAGTGAGAGTCTTATCTTTTCCTTGGGCTCCTCCCTTTTGGTGACTTGTCTCTTATAAACAACTATAGCGAGAGTATCTATCTTCTTCTCAATATGTGCGTTTCATTACGCACTTCTGCATCTAGTTCACTGATGTTTTTCACCCCGCATGGCTCTTATTTCGTCATTACTTACTATGATGCTCTTGTTTCCGTACTTCTACCAGAAATTCATGGATTTCATGACATAGTTTTCAATACGACCCTGTAAGATTATCGTTCCATCTTTCCTTGAGCAATATACTGATTAACAAAAAGAGATCAGCAGAAGGACAAAAATAAATATTTGCAAAATCATATATAGACCTATACTGACATATGAAAGCGAGACGTGGAAACTAACGTAGAGGGATAAAAGTAGAATACAGGCAATGGAAATGAAATATTTCAGAGGAGTAAAACATGTTACGAGAATTAGAAATGATGACTTCAGAGAAGAACTGGGAATTGAAGCTATAGAAAAGATACAACTAAACTGATGGGGACATTTAATTAGGATAAATAAAAACCAAATAAAACAGGTATGGGAAGCAAGAACTGGAAATTAAAGAAGAAGGGGTAGAAGAAGAAAAGAGTGGGACAACAGAATAGAGGAAATAATAATCATGAAAGGAAAGACAGTTAAACAAGCAAGAGAACTGATGAAGAACAGAAAAGAGTGGAAAGAATTTACAAATGTAGAAACAACAACAATAATTGTAAAGTATAATGTTAAGTAATGTAAATGCAATAACATACACTGAAAGGTAAAAGGCAAATAGATAAAAATGGTTCTTATTTCGTCATTACTTACTCTGTCCAGTATTGTTTTTCCCTAAATACAATGAAGTGCTTTCATTGCTATTAGTGCAATGAGTGTTTGTGTAAGTCTTTTCTTGCCTCGTTTCAGACATGTAAGGGTGGGCCTGACAACAGCTTTGTATATTGTACTCTTTGCTTTCTTCATAGGCAGCCCATGATCCTGATGGCTTTCTTCAGTTGTTCTCTTACTTCTTCTTTTAATTCTCTATAGCTGGATATTGGCATTCCTCGCTTACTTATTGTATCACAGTTCCATCTACTCTAGTTTGCATCTTATGGGATGTGGGGCTGTGGCCATGTATTTTATCTTTTCTATAGCGATCACCATGTTGAATTTCTTCAGCGTTATGTTAAATTGGCGTAGCAAACTCATAGCACACAGTGATCAGTTGAATTGAAGTTGAATCTCCATATCCATCAAAGTTCTCACTTGAGCAAATGAGCGTTGTGCATTTACACACAAGGTGCTTCTTGTCGGGTAGTATAAGACTCGACTTGCCATTCAGTGCAAGGAATAGTCACTAAACTTACTCCGCCCCCAGCCCGGAACCGATCGCTCAGTGTAGCCTTCAGACTGGGGTAATCACTGCACATTCCGACTTATGAACATCTGGTATAATTTTGCAGGTTTATTGAGCTGATCAGCGTTCTTGCCATTTAGTTAAAATATCGGATCTTATATTATCGCTCCTTTTTGAAACGCCCTATTCCTTTCTTCGCGTAGCAGGTCAATAGGAAAGGATGTGGAGATTGTCGTCGCTGCCATGCTAGAGATTGTGCGGTATGCAGAGATGATCCTGATCATCTATGTGTGTCACTAGCCCGCTGTTTGTATCTTTTCATCTTTAGTGCAGACCTCCAGATGTTCTCGTCGTAGAGCATAGTTGACAGAGCTACCCAGGAATACCCTTTTTTTTCTGATATGGGACCGTTAATATTTAGCATTATTCTAGCCAAGGCGCTACAAACCTTATTCGTTTTTAGGCAGCATCGTGTACGTGTTCTCCCATCAGCAGATCTTGTCCAATGAAAACGTCAAGGTATTTCAGCGCTTTTTGTCTCTCACGTGTATTTCAATCTTCTTGGCCCTTTACTTCTAGTCAACAGCACCCTCTCTATCTTCTCATGGGCGAGATCCAGCTTGTGACTTGTCATCCAGCTTGCTATTATATCAGTACCTAGGGTTTTCTTAACTATGCTCCCCGGGAGCTCGCCACTGAGGGGATGGCGAGGTCACCCTTCCCGTGTATGTGTAGGAGTTGAGTAAATCATCGTAATATATATTTCATAGCACGAGGACGCCAAGAACAAACCCCTGTGGAACACCGCACGTGAACTGCATGCTATAGCTTTGCGCAATGAAGATGCCTAAGGTAGCTCTTCAGAATTTACAGCAGATAAGCCTTAAATCTTGAACTGTTATAAATTTTTTCTCAAATTATCACTTATCTTAGCTCGTTGTCCTTTAAATTGAGCTTGTTTCTTGTTCTATCTGATATATTTTATTTTGTTGTCTTTTTTTGTAAATTTGGATAAAAACTCTCTTTGCCAATAAAGTCCATGTTGTGTTGATTCTATAAAATTGATTTATAACTATAATTTTAAAAAGTATATTAAGTAATAAGCTCAAAATATACTTTTGAAATTTTAAATATTTGCTTATGTTACGTCTTTTAAGATTCTCTCTCTGTAACAGTCATTTCCGAATCGTATATATCCAGTACTTTCAGTTTGTCCTTCCATTCCGGTAATTCTATAATACTTCTTTTAATGAATCAATTAAGAAGAAAAAATAACATTTAAAAAAAATTCATCAATACAATCAATACATATTTTAGTGGATAGAAAAATGTATTTTTATGTATGTTAATTTGTATTCTTTTTTTTGTGTCTTTTTTTATTTCTTTCTGTGAAAGTACTGTTTTATTTTTCGGCTGGAATGTGTGGGTTGGGTTGGGCTGATATGCCAAATAAAGGTCTTTTTTTTTCATCAATACAACAATTAGAATTCGTATATCTGCGCATTGTCTATTTCGACTGTAGAGAAAACAATCTTTATTAGGCTATTGGCCAGTGGCCTTTTCGCCTTAGTACATATACATGATATTTGTAACAGATTCAAATAAATTAAATTAAATTTCACAGTAAAAATAAAGTACATTCTTAATGTTAACCTAGTATATACAATAATAGATTTAATATATTCACAGATACTAAATGTATACATAACAACATAACATCATTCCTGATATAGTTTTTCATATAACGTATGTGTTGGATGTTTGCGTTTCGATGTCCTTGTCAGTCGTTTAATACATAGTCTGTCAACTATTTTTTTTTACTGTATTTATAAAATTTAAAGAAAACTGTTTTTTCCGTGAAGTTAACGTAAATTCCGGGTGATTTTACAGCTTTCTGAGCTTCTCCCTTTACCAGCGGATAAGTTATCGGACTGATATCTATAAGGATAAAAGTTTTTTGTGAAGAAAATAATTTAGACTCCAAAAAAAGTTCTTCTCGTGCAGAATAAATTTATATTTAATTGTAATAAATATAATTAATTGTTTTGTCAATTATAATAGTATTAAGACACGATGATGTAATGTAATATAATATAATTAATAGTTTTGTTAATTATAATAGTATTAAAACACCATGAAAACTAACATAGTAATTTAAAGACTTAATTTTAGCGAGTCAGGATGTTAGGGCGGTGTGGATATTCGCTCGAGACTCCTACTTCCTTCCGATGCTGATATTCTGTTACTAATCAACGACCGCCAGGTGTAAATGCTCTGAAAGAATAATAAAAAAATTACTTAAGCTATTATAATATTATAATCACAAGTTGCATTCACGCTAATGATTACCATGACAGCATATTATTATAAATGTATGCCATTCACCGTACAGAAGCACATATTAAAATATTAAAGGTCGTTTTAGACAAGACAATTTCTTAGCTCAAAAGTTGTTCAAGAAATGAATACATATATCCTCCTCCCATACAATTTGTCCATGTCGTTATATTTTTCCATTCGATCTACCATCCAATTTAATATTTTAAATAATTTGTTGTATGATACGAGACAATTTAGATTGTCTCGCATCTTGATTAACTTTTGAGTCAAGAAATTGTCTTGTCTAAAACGACCTTAAAAGCCTTTTGTGCATGAAGAATTGCACTTATTTTGAGTTTATTATAGCAGATTAATTAAGATTATAGAATGTTCGTATACTACATTCTATAATCTTAATTAATCTGCTATAGTAGCTGATGATTTTAATATATACTAATGTAAACAATATTATTTCGTGATTAAGTTGTTATAATATTAATGTACAAAATAGTAAACAATTAGTTATTCTAGTAAATACATTTCAGTTAGTACTATAAATTTAATTTATTTATATTCAAAAACTATAATTTATAAAATATTGAATTGAATCGGCATCTACTTTGTGATAATTCATTATAATAAATAAATAAAACGAATTTTTCTTTGTTTTTTATCACTTGTTTATTACTGTTTGCGAATATTTTCGGCTACGCTCTAGCCATTATCATCGGATTAGCTTGATAATGGCTAGAGCGTAGCCGAAAATATTCGCAAACAGTAATAAACAAGTGATAAAAAACAAAGAAAAATTCGTTTTATTTATTTATTATAATTTATAAGGTAAACTTAAAAAAAAAATCAGTTCAGCTTATTTGATGAGTTAATAAAACAACTGTCATCATCAACTACCATTTTCGTATACTACATTCTATAATCTTATCTATATACATTTATATAAGGAGAAAGCCACATGAGTACATGTGGCTTTTTTTATATCCGATGTTTTCTGATTTTAGCAGATTTTCTTACTTTACTATTTCGTCGTATTTCGTAGAATCGACGAGTATGTGTTCTATGAAAAATATTATTTTTTATTTTTATAGAACATATTCTCGTCCATTCTACGAAATACAAAATAGAAAACTAGGAAAAAAATCACTAAAATTAGAAGACATTAGAATATTAGGAGAAAGACACATCTTGTCTGTGTTCTAATATGTCTTCTTAATGTCTGAATTCTTTAATAATTATTTATTATCTTTTCTTATAATGTGGTTTGCAATATTTTTTTATTTTACGACTTATTCGGATAAAGAATTTATAGCAAACGTATTAAGACAAACTTAGCAATTTAATTTAATTAATATTACTATTGAATTTAACTTTTCAAGATAGACATACAGACGAGCATTATACTATATACACTATACAATAATAATGACACACTATTCATTATTATTATTATTATTTAAATTTTTATTTTATGATCATACATTGCTTGTCTCAATTACATTAAATTAATAAATTAATAGGGATTTCCCTCGCAGTGCTTTCACCAATCGTTGAGTTGATCTGGAAAACCTGGTGTGAAGAATGTTGTTTGTTGTACTGGATTAGTTTTCTATTCTTAATTTTTATGTTATTAGTTCTTATTATTTTACTGCGTCGCCATGATGTTTTAAGGTTAATTTTAAATATCTTAATATCTTTTATCTTCTTTAAATATACTGGTAGCTTGTTGTACTCGCTTATTCCCAAATTAATGTTATTTTGTAGAGCAGAGGTTCGTCCTTTTATTGTATCTATTTCACTTCTTCTGGTTTCATAGGTGTGTATATCTTTTCGTTTATTAAAGTTGATGTTTCTTTTAATAATTTTGTTGTCGCTATTGTTAATATTATACTTTTAAGTTTAATTTTGTTTAGTATAGTTAACTCATTTGCTTCCTTATGTAAGTCTCTTGTAGAGTATGGAAGTATAATGTTCGCCTACAACAGTTTTTTTTAATATTATTTCCCCTATATTGGTTTTGAGTGTTTTAAAGCTATGGTTTTTATTCTCTAATAATTGAATGTCTGAACGGTGATAAATTGAAAATCGAATAATTTGCATACCTGATGCTTCAAAATTGATTTTATTGTCAATAATAATTCAGTATACATATGAATCCTTTATCTATATTAGTTTTTATTAGTTAACAGTCAATATGAATATAATTCATAGCGTATTGACTATATAATTAAGTTTTAATATACAATCAATAGTTTTATAATAATATAACTAAGAAGATCTAAAATTAATTAATTAATTATATTTTATAATAATATGAATATAATTCATAACGTATTGACTATATAATTAAGTTTTAATATACAATCAATAGTTTTACAATAATATAACTAAGAAGATCTAAAATTAATTAATTGATTATATTTTATAATAATATGAATATAATTCATAGCGTATTGACTATATAATTAAGTTTTAATATACAATCAATAGTTATATAATAATATAACTAAGAATATCTAAAATAATTATAATAATTATAGTAATTATTATATTTTATAATAATATGTATTTATGTTAGTTTTGTTACATGTTTAGTGTGTAATTCTGTTCCCAAATTTTCTGTGTCAACGTAATCTGGATTAATCAAAAAACGAAAATAAGAATTTATTTTTAAATTAATATTACTTGATAGTTTATATTTTTAATATGACTTTATGATATTTATAACCTCGACACCTCAAACGAGTAAAAAAGGAAACAATTGAGGGTGGGTTTATGCTGTTATAAAATAATAAATAATAAATTATATAATAATAATAATAATATAATATAATATGATAATAAAAAGTCAATTTCAGGAGATTATTTCCCATAAAATTGATTATTGTGACAAACTACTAAGAACTAAATGCTAAGTAAATAATATTTTTTTGCGAGCATATATAATCCAACATATTCCTTATTTCTATAGATTTATACCGACATAAAATAATAAATTAGACAGACATTTATTATTTTATGTCGGTATAAACCTAAATCTTATAAAAGATAGAATTATAGTAGTATTTATGTCATTTGTTACAATTCTGTAACTGGCTATCGACCTTTAGATCCTTCTGCCGTGTGTTAGTGTATGTGTGTGTGTGTGTGTTAGGACTTGCTACTTCAGAAAATCATCCCGGAGTTTTCTAAAGTGTCGTTAATAAATAAAAGTAAATAATCTTCTTTTGAGAGCATATATAATCCAACATATTCCTTATTTCTATAGATTTATACCGACATAAAAGAATAAATTATACAGAAATTAAGTCGGTATAAACCTAAATCTTATAAAAGATAGAATTATAGCAGTAGTTACTGAATTTGTTACAATTCTGTAACTGGCTATCGACCTTTAGGTCCTTCTGCCGTGTGTTAGTGTATGTGTATGTGAGTGTTAGGACTTGCTACTTCAGAAAATCATCCCTGAGTTTTCTAAAGTGTCGTTAATCGTATCCCAATGACAATGGTACGGGGTTCAAACCCGTTTATAAAGCGGGGATGCTAACCACTCCACTACATCGGCAGTTATAGAATTATATTTTATAATATTATGTCTTTATAGTTTACTATGTTTAGAAATTTTTAATTAATTTTATGCCCAATCTTTTGTTTAATCTTGATTATGTCTCATTAGTCGATATAATCTAGATTAAATAAAACATTAAAAAAACCTAATACAGAATAAATGATGTTAATTTGTAATTTTTGCGGAGGGTTACTTTTATTTTTATGTATTTTTATTTTTATGTGTATTTTTATTTTTATTTTTATGTATTTTTGTTGTATTTGGTGGTATTGAAGAACAGTTTTTTTGTGAGGATAATGCCAATAAAGGTCATTTTTTTTAAATACAGTACAAGTCCCCGAAGGTCGATAGCCAGTTGTAGAATTGTCTTAAATACAGTAACTACCATTGTATTTACATGAAATTATAACGTAAACAAATATATTTGGCGGTAGTATTTTTTCTGGTTGGGGAGAAACTTACACGTACGTACTAGTATTGTCACTGCTTTTGAACTTCTTCGAAATATTGCAGCATATTTATAATTCAATGCATTGTAGTAATCAAATATGCTGCTAAATAACAT
This sequence comes from Lordithon lunulatus, assembly GCA_963942505.1. Classification (NCBI taxonomy): domain Eukaryota; kingdom Metazoa; phylum Arthropoda; class Insecta; order Coleoptera; family Staphylinidae; genus Lordithon; species Lordithon lunulatus. The sequence goes on along the minus strand of OZ012668.1, from coordinate 51,543,501 downwards.
ACAGATAAGTAAAATAAATATATGTATGCAAGTATTACTCGTAGAATATTATAATAATATAATATAATAGTTTCATAATTATCCAAATAGCAGGATCACATAAAATGTAACAATAGCATTCACGTTTACAAAAAGGAATTAACATTGGCTAAGCGAAGGTAATATGCAGAGATTTCAGATGATGGTTTGAGGGACTTATAACTCGAGTTACATAATGTATATAGATAAGCAAACAAATAGGCCGATATACGGTAATATCGGACTCCGAAGTTATGTTTGCTGCGCGTATAATATTCCAGTGCTTTGTGAATATTAAACTTGCTAAGGGTCCGATTCACACGAAGCAAAGGATTTACATGTACCCGAAAATGAATATTGCACAACTACTTAACTAAGTAATAGTGAGATCAGTGTTGATTTGATTTAATATTAAATCATATTGTTCAATAAATTTATAACATATACTTTCTAAATAAAACAATTAAAAATATTATTATTACTATTATTAAATGAATTATAAAAGATATATTAAAAAAATAATTTCCTATTGTAATTTCGGTTCACTTCTCGGCCGTTGTACGTGCGGCAGTGTGAATAGTACTCGAGGGGCAAACTACCCCCAGCTTTCTGTAGTGGAATCCCTTGACGATTATATCAAAGGAAGCCATGTTCGGGGCGGAGCGAGTTGAGAACCAACCTATCAACCCCGGGAGCTTTATGAATTTTCAAAGTTCCGCGGTAGCTGGCGCACCCCCCGGTAAAAAGTAAAAAGCTGGGGTAGGTTTTAAAATGTTTTATAGTTACGCTACCACCGGGCAGATGGCATGTCACGTAAAGAATGCTCGTTATAAAAAAGTTCCGGAAAGTTCCCAACGAGCTTTTAAAAGCTGCCGTTGCATCCGGTTCGTGCCATTTGCTGAAAAATTGCTTTATTGCACTTTATGCCCGATTCCAATGTGCTAAACTAATAATATCTCTTTCGAAATCGTACGCTATTGTTACGCCACTTTATTGTGATTTTTATTGTTCGTTTGGGTATTGAAATCGGTTTATATTATACTAATATATAAATTTTGCTTTCATGTTATAATGTTAATTGTTCGATACATTTGTAATATAAGTTTAAAATTTATATAAATGAATTAAATTAGCGGAAATACATTCAACAAATTCTAAGTGATATATTGTACGGGTATTAAAATAATGTAATATTATTTTAAATTGATAAATTGTGGCGTGTTGTAGTCTATATATGTATGCAATATATTATAATCTCTAACATAGTAATTAGAATTTGACGTTGATGATATACATGGGCGTAAATTAATCAACAAAATTTTGTAAGGTATAAAGTAGATGGTGCACGCTGTTAATTCCGAATTGGGTTGCACACATCAATTAATTAATGTTAGATTGAAGGTATTTATTGAACACATCTATTCAGAACTTTAAACTATACTGATGTTGAATTTGAAGATCTGTGATTATATAATGTATAAAATGTTCTGATTATTATTGTATTTTCTACAAAAATTAGCAAAAATATGTAATATTAAAAAAAAGAGTTACCGGAAGTAGACTTAAATGTGCGTCAGAAGAATAAAATGATGAATAGAAATAAATGTTTAAAAATTAATTATTTTATAACGTGTTCGTTTAAAATGTAGGGCGATTGTAGCACAGGCGTCTTAAGGTGTTATGGGGTTGTGGATACAATTGGGGCGTTACAATTTAATAAGAGCAAAATTATAATAACTTTTTTCATTATTATTATGTAATAACGTTTTTCGATTTGAATATTATAGAAACTATTTTTGGTATCGTTATTTTTTTTTGTCCTTTTAACAATCTCTCTACTCACTATTTTAAAATTATTATTATGTAATGACATTTTTCGATTAGAAAATTATAGAACCTATTTTTGGTATAGTTATTTTTTGTGTCGTCCTTGTAACAATCTCTACTCACTTTTTAGAAATGATTATTATGTAATGACATTTTTCGATTCGAAAATTTTAGAACATATTTTTGGTATCAGTATTTTTTTGTCGCCCTTCTAACAATCTGTCTACTCTACTTAAATAGTTCTGTAACTCACGCTCTTAAATAGCACAGGCGTCTTAAGGTGTTATGGGGCTGTGGATACAATTAAGTTGGGGCGCTACAATTTAATAATAGCAAAATTATAATCACTTTTTTAAAATTATTATTATGTAATGACGTTTTTCGATTCGAAAATTATAGAAACTATTTTTTCTATCGTTATTTTTTTGTCGTCCTTTTAACAATCTCTCTACTGACTATTTTTAAATTATTATTATGTAATGATATTTTTCGAATAGAAAATTATAGAACCTATTTTTAGTATCATTATTTTTTGTCGTCCTTTTAACAATTTCTCTACTGTACTTGAATAGTTCAGCAACTCTCACGCTCTTAATGAAAGCCCATGTGCAAGTAGGACCCTAAGCACCCCTTTAAGATCGGCCGGTTTGTACATCATATTATTTTCACTACAACCTGTTTACACTGCCTTCAATTTTATAAAAACAAAATCAAAAATACATTTATCAAACAAATATATTAAAAAGATTAACTAAATCATCAAAAAACATAAAACTCATTCAAATAAGCTGAAGAGATTTTACCTAGTTTACCTAGATTTTTATAAATTAGTTATTGAATATAATTAAATTAAATTTATAGTACTAACTAAAATGTATTTGCTAGAATAACTAATTATGTACTATTTTGTACATTAATATTATAACAACTTAATCACGAAATAATATTGTTTACATTAGTATATATTAATAATACAATAGTGCAAAATACAAGTATTCTACAAATGATAGAACAATTCGTCATAAACGCTAACAGTGATGCACTTATTTAGATGCAACTTCTCGCTTATGTAGGTAAGCTGCTAATGTAACAATGCTCTTACACTCAGTACACAGCATTAGAGTTAGCGTGTTCTGTCGAGATAATCTCTATTCAGCAGATCTAATAGTATCAACTATTGGCCGGTTATTCTCATTGTTTTCAATACATAAATTCCATGCTGAATCCGCTTTCCAGTATATACGTGGTGTTTTATGGGTTTGTTTGTTTACTCGGCATATTAATTGGTAATTATCAATGTACTCTGCCGGTCTACCGTTGGATGCACTAGTTTTGGATTATTGCATTTTAAAAACGCGTATAGATTTTATGCTGTTTTAGTGCACACACACGCGCCCCTAAAATGCTTTTAAAATGCTTTCAAAATCAAAGTAACACGTTTATAAAGAAAAAATAACCATGCAACATGTCAAAAAGAAATTGTTTACTAGTATTATTTATTCAATATATTTTAAGTAGAAACATATTTTATACAAGATATTCGTCTTAGATACTGTATGTAATAGATTAAGTTTCGGTTGAATAAAGGCTAGTTAACTATAGACCGTGATTATATTGCTAGATTATTGCATACATTCTTGTTAACTTTCCATTTCAAACCCTCATGTGCATCTGTTTATATATGGCAATGTCCCATTATATGTCGAAGTTGGTAAAAGGGACAATTGAATCACATATTACAAATTAAGTTAACGACATATATGTTTTATAGAACCGAGCCTTAATAAGTAGAATAGATTAAATATAGCGAATCAATACATATCGCTTCCTTGATAGAAATGTGACACAAGTCAAATTTGATGTTAATTATATGTTCAAAATCAATCCTAGACTTATATACTTAATATACTACAAAACCCAATAAAAAATCGTACATATTGTATGTAACCAAATAAACAAAAATTAAAATATTTAGTTGTGTGATCCAGACTTTTGTTTTAGGTTACTGTGCAGTCAACTTTGGACGTTCAGTAAATTTAAAAAACAGTTTTTCAGCTAGGGAATACACTTGTTAAAGAAATAATTTGAAACAACATAACATATACTTATTTGAAATATTGGATTGTTAAGGCGTCTACTTTGTGATCATTCATTTTAAAGAATAAATAAAACGATTATTTAATTTGTTTTTTTATCACACCTCAGTTACACTTTGCAAGTAATCGGAAATGGCTAGAAACTAGTTGCAAAGTGTAACTGAGTAACTAAGTGTGATAAAAAACAAAGTCAAAAATCGTTTTATTTATCCTATATACTTATTTGAGTGTTAAACTGTGGAATATTAAAACTGAAGTTTTTTTTACTTTTTAAACATCAGTTGTGACTTTAGTTGTACATACATATGTGGAAAACAACATATTGGTGTTTTGAGTGAATATTATAAAACATGTATTATATTAATATTATATAAATTATTAAGAACCTTGTTAATTTAAAATAGTTCTACTTTAAAATAGATGATTTCGGGTTGTGTTACTTTTCTATCACCGTACTGATATATTGTACTGTTTTAAGATAATATATTTTATACAAGATATTTATCTTAGATAATGTATGTAATATATTTAGTGAATAGAATAGACTACATATAGGGAATCAATACACATATTGTATTGTTCTAAGACCACTTGTGTACTGAGATTCAATATGGAAGCCGGACATCGATTTGTCGCAGAATCCTTAGAGTCCTTGGAGAGGAATGGATGGATCCTTGAGGCCCCGCGCCGGTATTGATCGGGCCCGTCTTGCACCCGCACCCCCGACGCCCAGGGCTGCTTAATTCCAACCCCTTCGCCTCATTACACTCTTAGGTCGGCCACGCGATTCTCAGCCTTAAATAAACCGATAACATCCTCAAGTATTCTCGATATTTATAGGTCAAATTATAACGTATTCGATGGGTATGTGAAACGATTCTACATATCTTTAAGTACAACCAGAGAGGTATAACAGTATACTAACACTACATATAATATTTTTTGGCGAATTATTCTTAGCAACATATCGTCGCTTTAGCAGCAACACTATATATCAAACATTTTATTTGAGGTTGACATGACAGAGATAATTGTGTCATTATAAAATGTTTATTAGAGTAATAAAATTGCCCCTGGTTCAAATAAATAAAATATAAGCAATACAATAAATAATGGGTAACTTATTGTCAGAGTAAAAACATATTTTATAATAAATGTTTCTCTCTTTGGGCTCAGATCATACAGACAATTGCTTTATTTGCCTCTAATTCCACGCCATCGTACTGCACGGCAGCAATGGTGTAACGAGAGGTTGTCATTTTTAGTAATGAATCTTGATTTTTTTTATGGGCTTAAGTTGGTCGCAGATTGGTTAGTAATGTGATACCAAAACTAGTTGCTTTTGATCAATTTATTTAAAAAATATTAAATTATTTCTTAAATAAGAGGTCAATTGGAATAGACTTTAATATGTTTAAATCTGGAGCAGTAAATATTTATCATGTTCTGGAGAAAGACGCAATTTGTAGTTTTCTGTCCAACAACATATTGCTCTCACGTGCATTCAAGGTGTGATGGTGTGGGGGGGCTGTGTGTCATGAAATCAGATCTCCTCTAGTAGTTATTCCGGGAATATTAAATGCAAATCGATACATGAACAACCTGCTTCCACTAATCGACTAATATACTGTTCTTTTTGTTACAGGTGTATTTATGTGTAGCTATTGTTCGATTAAAATAAACCAACAGTGCCAGTTTTTAAAACACGTTAGGAAGAACGTATGCCCTGAATGTTAGTCAGTATTTCAGTATAGAACACCAGTGTTTTTTTAAACTAAAGTCGGTGCTTTACATGGGCTGGAGATGGAATGGAGGAGCACCGCGTAAGTAAATGGAAGACATCAACGGGTGTTTTCCTAACGTGAATTACGCTAACAACAAGTAGTAAGTGATTTTTGAATTATATGGGTCGAGATTAGAGTGTCTTCTTATTCTGTCAAATTATATTTATTTTTATTGTTTATACATTAATCATACCTCAGATATTAATATGCAAATACATTTAATATGTTTAAAGAGGCAAATTCTAAATTAATTCAATCCCAAATGTTTCGATGTAATCGTTTCATACAATAGTCGTCAATTCAATATTACCAATTTCTTAATTCAACTTCTCCTCAGTTGCTATTTTTCTCTTCCCACAAAACTGTCCAAAGCCAAAAGTTAATTATATATTTGACAGAAATCGATCAAATTTACTTGACACTGTTTAATGTTTTATATTCGAATTAGCTGCTTCCACTAATGAACATGTTGAAATGTTTCCATGGCCTTCTCGTTCGCCAGACTTATCACCAATCGAACATGTGTGAGATATGGTAGGACGGATGATAAATGTTTTACAGCCCCCAAATAATGTAGATACTTTTTAACAACGGATTTTAAAAGTATGGTATAGGCTACCATAAATTCGGTTATTTCAAGTATGTCCAATCGGCTAGCTGAATGTGTAAGAAACAAAGGAAGGTCGACGCATTCTGAGCTAAAAATATTTGTATCTTGCTTACGATAAAAATTTCCATCGTTTTTTAATAAATAAAATTTTCATGAAAATATATCAGCGTTTACTGAGCGTTCATTTATTTATGGCATATGGTATATGGCATATGGTATATGGCATATGGTATATGGCATATGGTATATGGCATATGGTATATGGTATACTGGGTAAATTTGTTTCTAAATAATTTTAACAGACTTTCTTGTTGCCTCCTTTGTATAGTAGTACAATAAGTGCTGTTTTCAATTCCTATGGTACTTTCTGCTTTCCTTGTTTAGCTAAATTTCTCTAATCCTGTGTATCATCACTCCTGTTAACTTTTTCTTTCCCTATGGCGGCGAGTATACTTGCACTAACAGAAACAAATGATCAAGATGCCAAATAAAGGCGCCTACCCTTGATTTGGCTTCTTGATCATTTGTTTCTGTTAGTGCAAGTATACTCGCCGCCATAGGGAAAGGAAAAGTTAACAGGAGAGATGATACACAGGATTAGAGTTGCTTTGCCAGATATATAACTAAGCAAGGAAAGCAGAAAGTACCATAGGAATAGAAAACAGCACTTATTGTACTAATATACAAAGGAGGAAACAAGAAAGCCCCTAAAAATTATTGAGAAACAAGTTTACCCAGTGTACCTGAACATTTACGAGCAGATACTGGATAGAAAAATAACAGAAGCGAGAGGAAATAGGATGGATGAGTCGCAGAGTGGTTTCAGATAGTGCAGGTGTACACAGGATCATCTATTTACAATCTCTTATTGTAAATATATGATCCTGTGTACATTTTCACTGATATAAAAATCAATACAGAAAATAGGAAGAATATTCGTAACATTCATAGATAGTCAAAATGCATTAGATAAGGCGATTGGGTGGTAAACGATGGCAAAGACAACACTAGGTAAACGAATATAGAGAGCGATAATTAAAAGTAAGAAGGAGGACCAATTCATCAATTGTATTGATAGCAAAATACAATGTTACTACCAACAGAAACATAGTCTTTTATCATCAATCAAATTCATGAATTTGGTCGTGCTTCTTATTTTTAATACGGAATCAGGATAAACCGCCGCTTATAACTCGGATCAAAATCCTGCTCATCGAATTAGTTGTACTTCTAGTACTATTAGTTGTACTTGTAGTATTAGTACCTTGTCGAGGTGATAGAGACAACACTAGGTAAAAGAATATAGAAAGCGATAATTAAAAATAAGGAGGACCAATTAATCAATTCTATTGATAATAAAATACAATGTTACTACCAACAGAAACATCGTGTTTTATTATTAATAAAATTCATGAATTTGGTCCTGCTTTTTATTTTTAATACGGAATCAGGATAAACCGCCGCTTATAACTCGGCTCAAAATCCTGCTCGACGAATTAGTACCTTGTCGAGGTGACAGGGACAACACTAGGTAAAAGAATATAGAAAGCGATAATTAAAAATAAGAAGGAGGAGCAATTCATCAATTTTATTGATAATAAAATACGATGTTACTACCAACAGAAACATCGTGTTTTATTATCAATAAAATTCATGAATTTGGTCCTGCTTCTTATTTTTAATACGGAATGAGGATAAACCGCCGCATATAACTCGGCTCAAAATCCTGCTCGACGAATTAGTACCTTGTCGAGGTGAGCAGGCTTAATCACATTTACATTGAGAACATTACCCATATAAATATTTATTTATAATTTTTTAAAAGTTAAAAATTTATTTATATTATTATTCGCGAATAATGTTTTCATTTCATTACAACAACAAAATGGAGTTTGAACTTATCGTCAGCCAAAAACAATACAGTCAATACTATAAAATTTATTTTCGATACACTATAATGTAAATATCATCTCTAAATTGTTCTTTAATCTCTATTATTGCATGGTCCACCAATTAATTCATCAATTTTATTGATAATAAAATACAATGTTACTAACAGAAACATCGTGTTTTATTATTAATAAAATTCATGAATTTGGTCCTGCTTCTTATTTTTAATACGGAATCAGGATAAACCGCTGCTTATAACTCGGCTCAAAATCCTGTTCGACAAATTAGTACCTTGTCGAGGTGACAGGGACAACACTAGGTAAAAGAATATAGAAAGCGATAATTAAAAATAAGAAGGAGGACCAATTTATCAATTTTATTGATAATAAAATTCAATGTTTCCACCAATAGAAACATCGTATTTTATTATCAATAAAATTCATGAATTTGGTCCTGCTTCTTATTTTTAATACGGAATCAGGATAAACCGCCGCTTATAACTCGGATCAAAATCCTGCTCGACGAATTAGTACCTTGTCGAGGTGAGCAGGCTTAATCACATTTACATTGAGAACGTTACCCATATAATTATTTCACTTTTCAAAGGTTCAAAATTTATTTTAAATAGATAATTCGCGAATTATTTTTTCATTTCATTACAACAACAGAATGGAGTTTGAACTTATCGTCAGCCAAAAACAATACAGTCAATACTATAAAATTTATTTTCGATACACTATAATGTAAATATAATCTCTAAATTGTGATTTAATCATTTATTATTATTATTGAATTTTACTGTCAATATTTTAGAATAATGACAGTATTACTGTACGATAATATGTTTAAAATGTTCCTTATTCTAAAATATTGAGAGTATTACTTATCGTGTGAGATATAGTAATGATGGTATGAAGAGAACACTGATGTTTATCTGCATAAGTGATTACTTGATAAATATAAAAGGAGGACAGGATTTTGACATTACTAGGACTGACAGTATTATTGACCGTGTAAGGTGCCTTTATGCCACATCATGTGTAAATTTGTATATAGTAGTATCACAGTTTTCCCCATCGGAGTTATTTATTAGGCCTTTACCTAAGTTGAATTCATCGATGATATATATTTAATATTATTTATTTATATATCATAAACTTGTTAAATATAACTCCCGTGGCGAATATAACTATGGCAATAATAGATGCAGATGTAAGTAGCCATATATCTTTTATTTCTATTGTTAATTTGTGTACCTTTTCAGATAATCATTATTATTATTATTATTATCAAAATCAGGGTTTCTATTGACAACCAAACTATGTTACAATCAATAATATTTTAATTAATTTTCATTTTGAGGTCCAAGTAATTCTAAGTTGAAAGTTAAACTTAAAACTGTTTTAAATCAGCTTGTTTTCAGGGTGTAAAAAGTTCTGAATGTAAATGTGAGACCAAAACTAATTCAGTTCCTTTTGATCAATTCATTTAAAAAATATTAAATTATTTCTTAAATAAGAGATCAATTGGAATAGACTTTAATATGTTTCAATCTGAAGCAGTAAATATTTCAACATTCTGCTTTTTATTAAATTCAATACTTCTAGCTTCGGCCGTAAATAGTCACTGTCGTGTCGTTAATTGAGTCGTGCCGTGAATCAACTCGTTTCACCAATAAATTATTGTCGCCTATGAACTGGAATCGCGCATGAATCACAACGTATTTCAACTCATGTCGTGTATCAACTCGTGTCGTGAATCAACCCGTGTCGTGAATTATCTCATGCCGCGAATTAACTCGTGTCGCGAATCAACCCGTTTCGTGATCAACTCATGACACGATCAACTCGTGTCACGAATCAACCCGTGTAGCGAACAACTCATATCACGAATCAGCGAATGAACTTGTGTCGCGAATCAACCTGTTTCGTGATCAACTCATGACACGATCAACTCGTGTCACGAAACAACCCGTGTCGTGAAGCAACTTGTGTCGCGAATCAACCCGTGTAGCGAACAACTCGTATCACGAATCAGCAAATGAACTTGTATCGCGAAACAACCGGTGTCGCGATCGACTTGTTCGCAAATCAACTCGTGTCACGAATCAAGTCGTATCAGGAATCAACCCGTGTCGCGAATCAACTCGTATCATGAAACAACCCGTGTCGCGATCGACTGCTGTCGCAAATCAACTCGTGTCGCGAATCAACCCGTGTCGCGAACAACTGATGTCACGATCAACTCGTATCACGAATCAGCCCGTGTAGCGAATTAACTTGTATCACGAAACAACCCGTGTCGCGATCGACTTGTTCGCAAATCAACTCGTGTCACGAATCAACTCGTATCACGAATCAACCCGTGTCGCGAATCAACTCGTATCATGAAACAACCCGTGTCGCGATCAACTGCTGTCGTAAATCAACTCGTGTCGCGAATCAAGTCGTGTCGCGAATCAAGTCGTGTCTCGAATAAACTTGTGTCGCGAACAACTGATGTCACGATCAACTCGTATCACGAATCAGCCCGTGTCGAGAATGAACTTGTATCACGAAACAACCCGTGTCGTGATCGACTTGTTCACAAATCAACTCGTGTCACGAATCCTCATATTATGAAATTAATCCGTGTAGCGAATCAACTCATATCTTGAAACAACCCGTGTCACGAATCAACCCGTGTCGTGAATCAACTTGTGTCGCGAAACAACCCGTGTAACGAACAACTCGTATCACGAATCAGCGAATGAACTTGTATCGCGAAACAACCCGTGTCGCGATCGACTTGTTCGCAAATCAACTCGTGTCACGAATCAACTCGTATCACGAATCAACCCGTGTCGCGAATCAACTCGTATCATGAAACAACCCGTGTCGCGATCGACTGCTGTCGCAAATCAACTCGTGTCGCGAATCAACCCGTGTCGCGAACAACTCATGTCGCGAATCAACTCGTGTCGCGAATCAACTCGTGTCTCGATCAACTCCTGTCGCGAATCAACTATGAATAGGCTCGTCTTGAAAACCAACGCGTTTCATTAATCAACTCGTGTCGCGAATCAACCCGAACCAACTGGTGTTTAAAAATCCGTGATCGCGTGTGTTTTGCACTCTGCAGCGAAAGCAGTCCAATCCCACAATAGTTAAGCTGGACTCGCTAAAGAGGCAATGTAAGTTACAAACACCCTAATTATTTGATCACCGACTAATATACTGTTCTTTTTGTTACAGGTGTATTTATGTGTAGCTATTGTTCGATTAAAATAAACCAACAGTGCTGTAGTTAGTCCGCGTTTTTAAAACACGTTAGGGAAGAATGTATGTCGTGAATGTTACTCAGTATTTCAATATAGGACACCAGTGTTTTTTTAAACTAAAGTCGGTGCTTTACATGGGCTGGAGATGGATGGAGGAGCACCGCGCAAGTAAATGGAAGACATCAACGGGTGTGTTCCTAACGTGAATTACGCTCGCAACAAGTAGTAAGTGATTTTTGAATTATACGGGTCGAGATTAGAGTGTCTTCTTATTCTGTCAAATTATATTTATTGCTAGTGCGCTATATGTATTTATTTTATTTTATTGTTTATACATTAATCATACCTCAGATATTAATATGCAAAATCATTAAGGGCCAGTTCTACAATTGACATTTAACCGGAGAATAAGGCTATTCGTGGAATAAGTTTGAGATATTAACGCCAATATGTCAAACTTATTCCACGAATAACCTTATGCTCCAGTTAAATGTCAATTGTAGAACCGGCCCTTAATATGTTTAAAGAGGCAAATTCCAAATTAATACAATCCCAAATGTTCCGCTATAATCGTTTCATACAATAGTCGTCAATTCAATATTTCCAATTTCTTAATTCCTCTTCTCCTCAGTTGCTTTTTTTCTCTTCCCAACCAAAAGTTACTTATAAATTTGAGAGAAATTTTAGATCAAATTTACTTGACACTGTTTAATGTTTTATATTCGAATTAGGCGCTAAACACAAATCGAATCGCCTCGGGATTAAGACTAGTGTCCTCGTGGGTGTAGACATATCGACTATGTAGTGCAAGAAGGGCCAGTCTGATTTTTTTTAACAAAATGACCAAACAGATTTAAAGGACTTAATACAAATAGTTCATTTTTAACTATTGTGACATGGAGAATTCGCCGTCGCAGATTGGTCAGTTTAGTTTTTTTTATTGAGTCCTTTAAATTAGTTTGGACCTTTTGTTTAAAAAAGCGATTGACCCTATTGTGAAATGGAGAATTGAGAGGGAGCCGCAGATTAGTCATTTTAGTTTTGTTTATTGAGTCCTTTAAATTAGTTTGGACCTTTTGTTTAAAAATGCGATTGACCCTATTGTGAAATGGAGAATTGAAAGGGAACCGCAGATTAGTCAATTTAGTTTTGTTTATCGAGTTCTTTAAATTAGTTTGGACCTTTTGTTAAAAAAAACAGATTGACCCTTCTTGCGTTATACAGTCGTTATGTTTACGCCCACGAGGATACCAGTCTTCATCGTCATATCCGGAGTAGACCAAGACAATACTCTTATAGTTTAGAAGACAATTTATAGCAGGTTATTATATAAACAATAACTTGAGGAAATAGACGTCGAATTTTTGAAGACTTATGAAAAATAAATATACTTTTAAGTTTCATTTTATTGATAAGTTCACACCGATTATTATACCTTAATCGATTAAATTTAATTTCACAAACAATTTCGTAACTAATTATTAAATGTGTATAAAAAAATCTTTAAGAAATATGAACATACAACTATCTTTTGTTGCGCTTTTGTGATTGAAACCACATTATCGGTCGAACGTGGGTGTAACAAGAGAGCATTGCAATAATCAGTCAGCCCTCCTTTATAGGGTTTAATCACGAGCACTGCCAATCATTGCACAATTGGTATATCAATTTGACGACACTTGTATATTGTCTTTTGATGTGCCTCGCTGCTAAATCAAGTGTGGTGAAATATTACCCATCCATTACTCTTGTCATTCAAAAGTAAACTGAATTTTATTTAATAATGTAATATAGATTCAATGATTTCTATATTATATATATATATATATATATATATATATATATATGCATATTACTTCAACAAATATTTTATGCCATTAAGTCTTTTTGAGTAATTTAAAACAGAAAAGTTAATTCATTCGAGTATGTATATATATTGTACTTATTTAAGGATTCTGAAATGAAGATGCAAAAACACCCCTCTCGATTTCTAAATAAATGCATCTATGGATGTATTTTGTCGAAATTTTATTTCTTTGGGGTCTATTAATTTATAAATACTAATCTACTACTGAGAGGTGGGTTCACACTTATATTTCCTCCTAGGGGGTTAGTTGTAACATTTTTGTAAATAACCACTCTAGATATTGTATGAATTCATCCCTACTAGCTGTGCTACACTGACGAGATTTAATAAGATCGAAATCTAGATATGTAGATTGCTAAGAGGAGGGTTCACACTTTTATATGTTTAATAAAGAGAATCTGCATATTATAATTATAATTAATTAAAAATATTTCCTTAAAATAGCTTCTCTATAATTTGTATATTATATATCACTGGTGTTTAGGCAAAGGGACTTAAGTCATCATTTTTACGAAAATTAGGTTTTTATGTGTTTTTAACCAAAACATACTTACTTCCACAGAAAAATCGAAGAAACGGATTATATTAAAAAAAAACACTGCCCGCCTTTCAAAAACTTTTTCTGGTTGTACTACTGGTTTAAACTAGTATTTTGGGGTTATAAGTAGCTTTATTTAATTCATAAAATTTTGTGTAGGGGTCCCAATGATGAGGTGTTGTCCAGGGCCCCAAAAAGTGCCCCTGTATATTAGTAAATGTTTATGCCTGCCAATATGACTTTATATACTACATTGATAGTAAAGTAAGTTAAAAATGCAAAATATAATTTCTAAGAACATATTAATAAAATTGATAATCCAATTTGCTTAAAATATTAATATGTTGTCATATGAAAAATGTAATAACAAACTAAAGTACATAATATAATTAATTTCATGTAAAACACAGCAAAGTAATTTACATAATGCATTGCATATACGCACGGTAAATGAATATTAAAAGTATAATTGCGTAATTAGAAGTTGGAGTTGCGCCAGCTAAAACTAGTAATACATACTTTTATATATACTTAAAATGTATTTAATAAATGTGCCCCGCAACGTATTTATAGAACTAATGGCAATGAATGTTACAAAATAGAAGCGATAAAACGGGGGCGAACAGAGAAATGATTTATAATTTATATTTAATTCATTATCATAGTGCAAAGTCTGCACAATCTCGCCGACCTGTTGTGTCCGTGCATTATTAAACATTCATTAAAGTAATTTGTGTTTACTTCCCCTACGCGCCTCTAAGCACCAACACCTTAAAATACGATTAAAATACGTTAAATTCTGCCCTTTTAATTGCGCCGAAAATTATTTGTGAATTAAATTGAATAAAATCATATTAAATTTTACCAATGTGTTAAAAATGTTGAAATAAAACATATTTATAAATATATACCTACCTAAAATATCGCCTAATTATGCAATATTTCATTTATGGTTTTGGTAAATCTGATAACAAATAAAGGAGTTGTATTGAAGGAAAATGTGGTAGTATATTTGTAAATTTATAACTTGCTAAATGTCTTGTTTCTAGTTTTCTAAAGTGTCGTTAATTGTATCCCACCGACAAATTTTTTTATGTTTACTTATTACCTTAAGTGCTTTTTATGAAACCTAAACGGAACATTATCATAATTCGGACCAATATCGAAATTATATGTTTTGCAATCAAATAAATATAAATAGTAAACGATTATATGTAATCTGGAATTGTTTATCCTATTTTTTTCTATTTACTTATTATCTTAAGTGATTTTTATTAAATCTAAACGAAAGATTTCAATAATTGTTATCATAATTCAGGCCAAAAATCAAAAAATATGTTTTGTAATCAAATAAAAATAAATAGAAAACGATTATATGTAATCTGGAAATGTTTGTCCTATTTAGAGTTTTGGTTTTCTATTTACTTATTACCTTAAGTGATTTTTTATGAAATTTGATTACAAAACCTATAATCTTGATGTTTGGTCTATATTATGATAATAATTATTGAAATCTTCCGTTTAGATTACAATAATTGTTAATCATAATTCAGACCAAAAATCAAAAGTATATGTTTTGTAATCAAATACAAATAAATAGAATTCGATTAAATGTAATCTGGAATTGTTTGTCCTATTTATATGCTAATATTGTGTTAGTTTTGAATTTCATTATCGACTTAATGTTAATATGGTCAGTTAGGTCAGAATGTTATGTACATTTGGGTAAGCTACAGAATATACAGTGATGCAGTGGGCTGTATAAGAATGGTCATCGTCAATTCCACGTTAGCGCGCGCCTAATGACCCGCGTCCGGCACAAAGGCGACACCGCTGCTTTGTCGTTTCACAAGAAAACTTTCATTACTATTTTACAAAAAGGAAACATTATGCAATGTATTGTAGTTACGTAAGTCTGCTGTAATTGTTCCAGTGTTTATAAGAATTGATTATTATTGAGGCGATGAATATAAACGCAGAAACTGTCAAATGCAGCGTCGACCACAGCAGCAATAATTACCTATTGAAATATAAAGCCCGTTATTGATTTTAAGCAAGCATTCTCGCAAGTTCTCCTCAGCGATTATTTAGTGCCGCAATTTGGTTAAAACTTATCATGAATAATAGATTCAACTTATACATATATTAATTAAAGTTTAAACTCTATATGGTTATTGTTGTTATAAACAGATGATTTTCAGATTTTTTTTTATGTAAATCCTATTATTGGTTTTTAATCTTTAAAAGTGTTTGTATTGTGAAAATAAGAATACTACTATTATTTTTTTAATGTTTTTAAACTATAAAAATGTTCTTTTATAGATTAAAAACCAATAATAGGATTTACATAAAATAAATCTGAAAATAGATATAGATAGTATAAGAGATACACGAATATTAAATACTGCAGTCATATATAGAAATACAACATTAGAATAAGTCACGACACATATGGGACTACAACAAGAAGAAGCACTCAGCCTGAAATTGTTTATATTTTTATGAACGAAATAATAGAGTAGTATACAATGGTATGCAGAAAGTACACAGTAGGACACACTCATGGAAAGGGTGGAGATAACAGAGGGATGTTGTAGTTTCATTCACAAATAGTGAAAAAACACATGACAAGAAAACATAAACATATGCATTAAGACATCAAAAGAGTGCGGAATTATAATGAATAAAGAAAAAACTAAGGTCATAATAACACAAGAAAAAACAAGAGAAAATACATATAGATATAGAGAGGGAAACTATAAAACAAGTGTAGTAAGTAGAGGTATTTAAATACCGGGGAATACCTATGGAGATGTGGGGGATGCAAGACATAGAGATCGAAAAAAGAGTTGAAAAATAATGAAGATATATTATGCAACAACAGCAAATTCATAAGCAATATCGAGAGACAGGAAAATAAAACACAATACAAATTTTGTTAGATTTCATCGGTGTAGCTCAGCCTCTATAGAGAGAAAGTGACATTATTTAGGAAACTAAAATTTACCCGGCACTAATAAGATCTATATTAACAAACGGATGCGAGACATGAATATTAAATAACAGACTAAAGATTTCAATGCAGGCAGAGGAAATGTAAAAGTATATGAAAAGAATTAAAGGAGTAACAAAAAAATTAAATGTGTGGAATGAGGATATTAGAAAATAACTAATTGTAACGCCGACACTATAATTAATAGAGTAAAAGTAGTGGGGACACATACATAGCATGGCTAAGACAAAACCAGCTAAAAAAATATAGGGAGCGAAACTTAAAAAAAAGTAAAATGGACCAAAACACAAATTGAGATGAAGTAATAGGAGAATTACTAGGAAGAAAAGATCTATTAGTATCTAGAGGCCTTTCAGTAAAGGGATAGTAACTAAAATCAGTAGTAATCAGGTGATAGAATAAAACAATATTAAATATTCTTATTAAATAGTCATGGGTAATAGTAACATAACATAACATAACATATAAAATTATAATATTAACAAAATTATACATTATTTCCATGTATGTTCGGTGTTAATAAATAAAAGTAAACACACGCAAAATTAGCTTGCACAAAATTATATGCAGAGCGGCATAGGACCGCATTTTTAAATGCGTGACATGAAAGATAGAGTAGGTACATATCATTTCCAATGGATGAACTATAATGTCCTCAGTGCAAGCTGTACGTGAAATTTAGGTTGATATGTTCTATGGATAAATTCACATGTGTTTGACATATAATATAAGCGAATTTACACCGTAAAAATGAACATATGCACCTGTCAAGCAAAATAATATGAACACAATCGATTGTTGGTTTATTCATTTAATCTGTATCAATTAATAACAGCATATTTAGTTTATTTAATTATTTAATTCATGCTCTTTACAACGTATTTTAATTTGTTTAGTAAAAAAAAGAGCTTTTAAAAAATATACTTTTACAAATTTAATTCCCCCAATGAACAATACTCTCACATAAATAACCGAAAAGAAAAAAGAACATTTTTTAGTATTATATTTATATATATATATATATATATATATATATATATATATATATATATATATATATATATATATTTATTTGAAGAAACTATAATACTGATTTAATACTAAAAAATTATTTCTTTTTTCTTTTCGGTTATTTATGTGAGAGTATTGTTCATTGGGGGAATTAAATTTGTAAAAGTATATTTTTTGCAAGTTATGTAAATACTTCTGATTGAATATGTACTGGTAATTATTAAACTTAAGTAAGTCTTAAGTTTTGAATAATTACCTATAATATATTAATAATTCTATTCTTCGTTTCGTAAAAGAAGAAATCGGCGACATACTTTATTACTACCCATATAGAGTGCTTATGTTTATTTTCATCATATTTATTAACAACATTAATTCAATTAATGTTTATTAGGTCAGGAATAAATGTAGACAAAAATGAAACAAACACATATATCGTATAAACGGCTAGCTTTCAATAAATAAAACGTTTACTAACTCAGAGATATATAAAAGAGAACTGTTTGCAACGTTGTAAATAAGTTATCAGGTCTGTCGTGATAATTATAAAGTACATGAGGTATTGGTATCTTGCAATTGTGTGGAGATGATGGATGGGACAGCAGAAACTATTCCTGTGATCATCCAGAAGTTTCCACTCTGACGCCTCTTCTTGCATGAACGAATCCTCAGGAACCGACCGCACTGCCTAAGCTGATTACATACTTTGTGCAGTCACTCTCGCATGGTCGGTCTTGCTGATCGCCTCAAGCATTGATTATAGCCAGTTATCGGTTATATTTGAACCACAAGATAAAACGTTTACCACAAGTTCACTGCGTGTATATTTATAGAAGCTAGAAAGTTATTTCGTCACACCATGCCGTATTTATACGAAAATCGATATTCTATCTTAGGCTCTCGGCAGGATTCCAGCAATACATAGCATTACTAAGTTTGTAATTGTATTACGTCAGTTGTTGTTAACAACGTTTAATGCACTATAATGTCATCACTATATAATATTATAATCTATAGGTGTCGAATTCTAGATAGTATTAATATCTGCATCAACATTTTATTGGATTTTTTTTCACTCTTTAAAAAATAATTAAACTTAAATATACAGGGTGAAAATTAAGTAGGGAACAAATTCAATAAAACCTTTATTTATGATTTTTCCAAAATTTCTAGTACACGTATGAAACCCGCGATGGAGTTTGAACCTTTCAAACCCCATCACGGGTGTTTATTTGCGAATCACCTTTCACAGTTTTCTATGCTCCGGTATATACCTTAATTTTTGAAGGTATATATCGACTATGACTATCGACTCGTGATTGTCGAAAGGTAAGCATTGATTTGTGATGTAATGAGAATTTGTATACAATTGGCATACTTTTAGTAGAAATCTCCAGGGACTTGAGCTCGATTATAAAGATAGTTCATCTATATTCCTTTCCCAGCAGATGCAATGAGAATTTATATACAATTGACATACTTTTAGTAGAATAATAATTATCCTACATATTTGAAAGCTTCGGAATGTATGAGAACGACTATGAGATGACAAATATCGTAACTTCCAAAATGAATCATCAAAACAAAAATCAAAATCTGAAAATTCATTTTGGATGTTACGATATTTGTCATTAAAGGAACGTTTAATATATATATATATATATATATATATATATATATATATATATATATTAACGTTCCTTTAATTCTTGCGTTTAGAATAAACCAAATTATTATTAAAATAAAATGAGATAACATTATACTCAATGGTAAAACTACTGGAATTATTGCAATCTTTAAAATGCAAACAGTAAAGTTGCGACAGTTATCATCTCATTGTGCCATATGTCCGATGTTAGAATGACACAGGGCTACTACTTCTTACTCTAAGAGACACAGGCATGATATAAAAAGGGTGACGAATGCAAGGGATGGCTGTTTTATCCGCTAAAATGCCTTAAGAAATCGTCAGTTTCAATTTAAGAATGAGCTGCAGGCCATTAGAAATATGGTTGTTTCTGCTAATACCATAAGAAAAAGAGTAAGGGAGGCAGGTTTTAGTAGCCTATAAAAGCACAAGAAGCCCATTAAGTCTTACAGGATAGCTCGATTACAATTTGCACGCCCACATGAAAATAGGACCATCAATGACTGGAGGCAAGTTTAATTTTACGATGAAAGAAGAATAAACCTGAATAAAATCTTCCGATGAGCGACAACAAGAAAAACGAAAATCTGGGTTCAACTACGTGCCACATCAACCTTTTGGTGGTGTGTCTATAATGTTTTGGGCTTTGCATGGTACTCATTCATGCATGTACTTGTACTGTTGAATGCTGAATTCCACGTAGGGAACATTCTTCAGGATCATGAAATACCCTATGTTCTGTTTATTGATCCTGATTTTGTATTTATGCAAGATAACACGCGACAAGAAAATCTGGGTTCAACTACGTGCCACATCAACCTTTTGGTGGTGTGTCTATAATGTTTTGGGCTTTGCATGGTCGTATGGAGTTAGTCCTCATTCATGCAAGGTCCTCATCCATGCAAGGTCCTCATTCATGCAAGGTCTTCATTCATGCAAGCTCCTCATTCATGCATGTACTTGTACTGTTGAATGCTGAATTCCACGTAGGGAACATTCTTCAGGATCATGAAATACCCTATGTTCTGTTTATTGATCCTGATTTTGTATTTATGCAAGATAACACGCGACAAAAAAATCTGGGTTCAACTACGTGCCACATCAACCTTTTGGTGGTGTGTCTATAATGTTTTGGGCTTTGCATGGTACTCATTCATGCATGTACTTGTACTGTTGAATGCTGAATTCCACGTAGGGAACATTCTTCAGGATCATGAAATACCCTATGTTCTGTTTATTGATCCTGATTTTGTATTTATGCAAGATAATACGCGACAAGAAAAACGAAAATCTGGGTTCAACTACGTGCCACATCAACCTTTTGGTGGTGTGTCTATAATGTTTTGGGCTTTGCATGGTCGTATGGAGTTAGTCCTCATTCATGCAAGGTCCTCATCCATGCAAGGTCCTCATTCATGCAAGGTCTTCATTCATGCAAGCTCCTCATTCATGGTACTTGTACTGTTGAATGCTGAATTCCACGTAGGGAACATTCTTCAGGATCATGAAATACCCTATGCTCTGTTTATTGATCCTGATTTTGTATTTATGCAAGATAATACGCGACGAACTTCATTCATTCAGGTAGTCCATGTAAACCGGACTACCTGAATGAAGTTCGTATTGCAGTTATGAACTGACCAGCGCGAAATCCGGACTCAAATCCCTTAGAGAATCTACAGTAGCTAGAATGTAGTGCTCTTTAGAACTGCGAAAATGTTCCTCAACTTACCATTGAAAATAACTTTATTGTCTAACTATATATCTACAATCATCCAATGTAGAAATTGACACCAGACAGAATCTGATGAACCATGAACCAAGAAGATCATTTCAAATAGTTGTTTTACATTATACACTTGTAATTGCCTCTTACGTTAGTTTGTCACATTTCTGTCTAGTTTCCTAACTTCTAACCTATTTTCTTTGCATATAATCGTGTTACATATGCACCATTTCTAAGATCATAAATGTTTAAAAATAATAGTTTGTATGTTTTTTTTTTACCATGTGAAATGGCACAAATTTGTCAAGAGTAATAGGATCATAACATTGACTAAAAAGTCTCCCCGCGGACCGCATCACCCACAAACTAGCGCTGTCACAATTTTACATGTGCATTAAACGTCTTGGTAGGTTATTAGTCAATGATAATAATCTATTTCACTATCTTAACATCACTTTTGACAAATTTGTGACATTTGACAGAAGGTAGATTTATACTAGCGTTCGGATACCTAGAGCTGGTATCCTGGATTGTCAGGGGTGTATGTTGCCTGTCTGTTGTTCTGATTATGGTTGCTGGTATGTCTCTAATATAGACTGATAAGCCTAATAAATCATATCCTCAAGATATTCTTAAAAATCATACATGGCAGGATATATAAAGAATGCGAAGAGCAGGTGGGGGAGACGCAATTTGGATTTAGGAATGCCCTGGGAACCCGAGGAGCTATTTTTGCAATCCAAGTGCTTATCCAAAGATGCCGAGATATGAGTACCGACGTGCATATATGCTTTATTGATTTTTCAAAAGCCTTCGATAAGGTGCAACATGGAACCATGATCCAAACTCTAAAAGATACAGGAGCTGATGACAAAGACTTAAGAATAATTGCAAATATGTATTGGAATCAGAAAGCAGTAGTAAAAATCGAAGGTTCCAATACTGACGATATTAACATCAAAAGGGGAGTTCGACAGGGCTGTGTTCTCTCTCCTACTCTATTTAATATATACTCTGAGAGAATTTTTAATGAAGCACTGGAAGATCTAAACGAGGGAATCAAAATGAACGGGGAAAATATCAATAATATCAGATATGCCGATGACAGTGCAATACTAGCCAGTAGCTTAGAGGGTCTACAGATACTGATGGATCGCATCCATGATGTAAGCAGTAAGTATGGTCTACAACTAAATACCAGTAAGACGAAATATATGATCATCACCAAACATCCAACTCAGCTGGTGCCACGCACACTTCGTATCAACAACGAAAACATCGAACATGTAAAAAAGTATTCGTACTTAGGTACAGTCATACACGAAAACTGGGACCAAGCTGTCGAAATCCGTTGTAGAATAGAAAAAGCAAGAGCTGCTTTCAACAAAATGAGAAGTTTCTTTTGTGGTGGTGATACAAGCTTGGAATTGAAAATCAGAATGATTCGATGCTATATATTTCCTGTACTGCTGTACGGAGCCGAGGCATGGACTTTGACAGACGCCAACATGAAAAAAGTCGGAGCCTTTGAAATGTGGATCTACCGACGTATTCACAGAATATCATGGACAGAACACGTTACTAACTAGGAAGTCCTCAGAAGAATGGGAAAAGAGAAGGAAGTACAAAACACCATCAAGCAGCGGAAACTAGAATACTTGGGCCATGTGATGAGAAACAACAAGTACCGAATCCTCCAACTCATAATACAGGGCAAAGTAGATGGGAGGAGAGGCCCAGGCCGAAGAAGGCATTCTTAGCTTAAAAACTTGCGAGAATGGTTCGGACTAACATCAATCCAACTATTCCGACAAGCGGCAGATAAAGTCCGCATAGCTATGTTGATAGCCAACGTCCGCAACGGATAAGGCACGATAAGAAGAAAAAGGTACGTCTCATATTTCCTTCCTTCACGTCTCGTCTATAGCCTGTCTGCTTGGCTCTTAGATGGAGGGTCGCAATTTGGGTGTCGTTATACCCCGTTCGGATTATAGTTAGTGATAGAAGGGAAAATCGTTCGCTAACTTCTAATTTTCTTTTCTTCGCAGAAGGATATATATATATAGATATATATATATATATATATATATATATATATATATATATATATATATTGCCTTTTACCTTTCGGTGTAGGCTATTACATTTACATTACTTACCAATTATTGTTATTGTTTATACATTTGTAAATTCTTTCCACTTTTTTCTGTTCTTCGCCAGTTCTCTTGCTTGTATAACTGTCTTTCCTTTCTTGATTATTATTTCCTCTATTCTTCAAATCACAGAAGAAGTGAGAGGAATTCTTAGCCCAAGTCGTCTTCCTATCCTCATAAGCTATTGATAGATTTATGGAAGTTGGTTACCGCCGTATTCA
Source organism: Lordithon lunulatus (assembly GCA_963942505.1). NCBI lineage: Eukaryota > Metazoa > Arthropoda > Insecta > Coleoptera > Staphylinidae > Lordithon > Lordithon lunulatus. The sequence goes on along the minus strand of OZ012668.1, from coordinate 51,519,840 downwards.
CCAACGTTCTATAAATCTATCAATAGTTATTTAATCCATAAATATTCGTTCTTATAGCAACATTAAATAAATTATCTAGGGAATGTAGTTACTTTAGATTCGCTCTGTTGGAAAGACTACAAAATTAAAGAAAATGTGTCACCAAAGCTCCAATTACAAGCGGATTCAAGGTGTTGACATTTATTTTGTACAAAGAAAAAGCCCATAGTGCTCTAAGCATATATCTATGCTTGTTCTATTGTAATTTTAATGTAAGATTTTACAGCTATTGGTTTATAATAATAACATGAAAATGAAAGAAGAAGAGGAGGTATCGGCCTAGTATTTGCACCTTGCAAATCTTCCTCATCAATTAAAAACGCTTAGTAGAATACTTATTTTCAGTGGCATGTCTATTAGCAGTTTAAATCCTGACAAAATCTAGCAAATTAAATAATATTTTTTTTTTGTTTCTTTACATTTCTTTGTCTTACTTTAGTGATGATTAATTCATGCGAAACCTGATTCTTAATAGTTACCATGCAGTCGTTAACCCTTATTATATAATTTAAAAAAAAAACTAGAACACTTATTAATACAACTACTATTACATTTGTAGTAAATCTTATATAAGTCATTGTATTGGAAATCGCTCTTTCGTAACGCGATACGATGAATACCGCTGGAATATTGAGATAGCATATATATTGAGTGTTCTATTCTATTGTATAATTTTGACAAGTAGTAATTTAGTGTGCTAATCCTATTATTCCAAATTAGATTTCCATTGTAAATCTATCTAAGGATCTTCGTATCTCCGATAATAAATTTATAGCCAGCGGGATCCTTTAAGTTCGAAATATACCTGTGAATATTATATGAATCGCGTTGGTAATCTAAGATGTTTTAAATTTGCTTTGTCTGCACACTAGTCGGATGATGTATGTGTGCAATTATAATTGAGCTTATTAAAAATAAGTGCATTAACATGAAGTGTGCAGTTTAGTTGAAATACTATCGGCGCGTTACATGACGTCGTTTCTAAGCGGTATCAAATTTGATAGGAACTGTACGGTGTAATAAATGGATGCTATAAAATAGTGATAAATCTGAACATATAGTGTATAAGATTAATAATGATATGAGTTTAACATGAGTATTATAGTAAACTATTATCGATTGGTGGAAAGCAGTTTCCGTGGCCGAAAACTTTGCATAGCCAATACTCTAGTCTACGTCAAAATAATTTACGAGCAAGACCGAATTTTTGCTAGGTTTAGGTTAGGTTATACATAGCAACTAATATCCCCGGCCGCTCAGAATGACTAATGACCACAGTGTTTTGTCTTGCCGCCCCTCCACTTGCCGGACTAAGTTTAAATTAGAAACGTCTTTTTACGTTCTGAGAACGTTTTCTTGCATCGATCCAGCTACCCTCCTTGCCATTGGACTAGGGGTGGAGCGTACTCCCCACCATTTCACTACCCTTATTTCAGCGCGAGAAACTTACCCTTAAAATTTCATTCATTCATGAAAGTGGTTTTTTGTAGGGGCGGAGGGGATGAAATATTTTTATTGCATTCAACACGTGTGTATTACTATTGTTTTTACACGCCGCACATTTTTTTATATAGAGGTGTTTAGGGTGAAAATCGTAACGGAAAATTTTCAGCGATAAGTTTTAAAATCACGTGTTTTAAAATTTCACGTGCGCTCGTTGACGGTAGCTCATCGTGGGGGGTTACTTACTACGCCGTTACGACACAATTTTAGGGACGCTTTTCCCTTGACTTCCTTTCTCAATTACTAAAGTGTTTGCGGTCTTTTCTCGGATTGCCTGTTTGATGTAGTTAGTCGATTTAATGGATTCGTAATGATTGCATTGGAGAGTGTTTCGTCAATGCGCCAATTTCAAAATCCTATTCGCTTTCTTCATTACTCGCATTGTTCAGTGAATTGATGCTATAAGTGGTAATACAATTTATTTAACTACTTTATAAATATCTATTTACTGATCGCAGAAGGATCCGTTGGTCAATAGCCAGTTACTAATTTAACAAATACTGTAACTTACTTAATACTTTCAAGGATCAGACCGGTATAATAAAGATTATTATTATAACTTCTTCTATTAACAGTAATAAAATAAATTAAAAACTGTCTATAAATAAAATGAGATCTTTAAAGCATCTTAAAGATTTTAAAATATAGATGAATGAAATAAAAATAATTTTAGGAGCTAAAGTGTTTCTTTAATTATTATCAATCTTCATCTCATTTTCTTCATTTTTTATATGTATTAGGGAAGAAATTGTCATAATTTATGTTAAATATTTTATATATCTTTATTTGAAGACTTTAGATGGATTTATGCTGACATAAAATAACAATTTCCATCTCCTATCATAACATAAGTCTTCTTCAAGGTTTCTCGTTTAGAAATGAAATATATATTTACATTTTTATTGAGAACTAGACATTATTAAAATATGTTCTTATATATATTATATTTTATAAATAAACAAAAACCTATTAACCGAAATGAGATGATTATGAATTTAGGTCATTTATGTAATAAATAAAGGAAACCAGATATAATAAAACACGCGGACGTGCAATGTGGAGTAATAAGTGTAATACATGTAAGTTTCTCAAACTCATGTTGAGGTTATACAGTCTCAACCGCATCGTATTTCAACCGATTTTCACAAAGCTTTTGATCTAATTATTCATACATGCACACGGCGACTCTCTCCGTTCGTATCCTTAGAAAGCTCTAAGTTTGTCTCTTTCTAAGTTGTGGAAAATAATTCCCGAGGAATTCCGCCGTTTATTTGCTCCACGTAACCGTTGGCGCGGCGATTCGGATCGCTGCAGAGCATATCTAGTTGTTCTTGTTTAATATTCTTGCTCTTCGGACGGTGCATGGAATTTGCGGGCAGAGAGAAAACTATTTGCTTATATTTGTGTATATGTGTCGAGTCCTCGCAATATAAACTATGAACATAAGCGAGTGCAGAGCAATTGGCTGTGTTTACAATGACATTTCATTAAGTTACTGTAATAAAGTTTAAGATGTATGTTAACCAAATTCTATTGCTAACTTCCGAAAATAATTACGTACGTTTGTTTATGAACACAAATATTACATAACGCATTTAGAATATCATCCTAAAACTTTATTTAACATTTAAATAACTTAATTACGCGAATTTGTTCTTAATCATTGTTAGAATACGTGCTAGAATTGCGTGCTAGCAAAACGGGGATCCCGAGATTCTTCAGGCGAATTCTTACAGCGTGCCTCTGCAGAGTATCGACTCAAAAGGAAGGGGCTGCAGACAAGAACAACTGACGTTAGACGGGTGCAAAAGACGGGGATGGAGTTATATTTGGAGGGTGAGGATCCAAGATGGCGACCGGGTGCGGTCCCTTGATATCGGCTTACTGCTGGCAATAAGATTTGCCTGTACAGTTCTGGTCATTAATATACATGAGCTTAGAGGATGCTGGAGAGTTAGGTTATGTTCAGATTATAGTTACGGCCCTTGTTTGTATATTAATGCAAAATTGCAGTTGTATAGAGTTGTTAATTTCCGAACCGAATTCTTAATATTAAGAACTATTACCTATCTGGGGGAATGTATAAACGCGAGAATTGGCGGCATATAGTTATAGATGGGATTATTTAATATACATCTATTTTAAAAGATTAAATACTTGTCTGTACTATGTCTTTTTTTAAATTAATTAGCTCTTTTAATTAAAACAAAGACACAAAGTATTTAAATGCTTAAGATTTTCAAGATTAGTTGATATACTTTGTGTTTTTTTAAAAATACATTAGCTCTATTGATTAAAAAAAAGACACAAAGTATTAAAGTGTATTTAAATGCATAAGATTTTCAAGATTCAAGTCACCTAGAAAATCTTATTTAAATACTTTTATTTATCTTTTTTTTTAAATTAGCTCTATTAATTTAAAAAGAAGACACAAAGTATTTAACAACGCTAATTCATTTAGCTCTATTAATTAAAACAAAGACACAAAGTATTTAAATGCTTAAGATTTTCAAGATTAGTTGATATACTTTGTGTTTTTTTAAAAATACATTAGCTCTATTGATTAAAAAAAAGACACAAAGTATTAAAGTGTATTTAAATGCATAAGATTTTCAAGATTTAAGTCACCTAGAAAATCTTATTTAAATACTTTTATTTATCTTTTTTTTTAAATTAGCTCTATTAATTTAAAAAGAAGACACAAAGTATTTAACACAAAGTATTAAAGTGTATTTAAATGCATAAGATTTTCAAGATTCAAGTCAACTAGAAAATCTTATTTAAATACTTCTATTTATCTTTTTTTTTAAATTAGCTCTATTAATTTAAAAAGAAGACACAAAGTATTTAACAACGCTAATTCATTTAGCTCTATTAATTAAAACAAAGACACAAAGTATTTAAATGCTTAAGATTTTCAAGATTAGTTGATATACTTTGTGTTTTTTTAAAAATACATTAGCTCTATTGATTAAAAAAAAGACACAAAGTATTAAAGTGTATTTAAATGCATAAGATTTTCAAGATTCAAGTCACCTAGAAAATCTTATTTAAATACTTTTATTTATCTTTTTTTTTAATTAGCTCTATTAATTTAAAAAAAAAGACGAAAGTATTTAAATACATAAGATTTTCAAATCAACTAATCTTGAAAATCTTATGCATTTAAATACTTTGTGTCTTTTTAAAATTAATGATCTCTATTAATTAGAAAAAAAGACACAAAGTATTTAAATGCATAAGATTTTCAAGATTAGTTGATTTGAAAATCTTATGTATTTAAATACGTTGTGTCTTTTTTAAATTAATTAGCTCTATTAGTTAAAACAAAGACACAAAGTATTTAAATGCATAAGATATTCAAGATTAGTTGATTTGAAAATCTTATGCATTTAAATACTTTGTGTCTTTTTTAATTAATTAGTTCTATTAATTAGAAAAAAAGACACAAAGTATTTAAATGGATAAGATTTTGAAATTAACCAATCTTCTCGAATAGATGTATATTAATATTTTATATATTAATTATTTAAATTTTATTATTATTATTAGTATTATGATTATTCTGAATTTCGCACTCACAGATATTTGTCAAATTCACCCACTTCGGGACCTCGCTCAGTCGAAGTAGGAAGGTATTATTTTATCATCTTTAATACTTTTCGTACTATGTTGCATGTCGTTTATTATTTTCTGTTTACTCTCCTTGGTGGTTTTTTTTAATATATCATTCGGCATGTGCTACAAGAATGATATAGTTACTATTGTTGGTTGATTCACGACAGGTACTATTTCATAATTTTTTTTGAGTACTTTTCTGATGATACAGAAGGACCTAGGGGTGCGATTCTTGAAACCACTCGTCCCGATCGTATTCGTTTTAACTATCCGAAAAATACGTACAATTCACAATTTGCGATCGGTCAGTGATGGAATTTTGGTTTATTAGTGTTTCTAAGGATATTAAACCAAAATTCCATCATTGTGACTTCAAAGCGTGAATGATCCGCATTTTGCAGAGCGACTTTGACAGTTAAACGAATACTTTTCGAATGAGTGGTATCAAGAAACGAAATACAATTCATTTAGAGCAATAAAAAGTGAATATATGATCTCTCAATTTAACTCAAATTTAGTGGCTGGGAATCTCCTATAATAAATCAAAACAGCCAGCTCAGTGGCCAAATGGTTAGAGGCGTCGTTCGTCTCGTACTGAGGATTAGGGAGCCTAATTTAGATCCCCATCGGGGCGAATTTTCGCGAATTACCTTTCACAGTTTTTCGGAGGTTTTCTGTAAAGTTAAGGTAAATACCGGGTGATAAAACTCCTCTGAGCTTCTCCCTTGGCCGGCGAAAAAGCCTCACGGTTCATAGTCCTAGAAAGATAGAGGTATTTTTTGTAATCAAACCTAATATTCCAGCCGTCTTGTTAAAACGAAATTAAGGAGAAGTAAGGCAAGAATCTCTGGCTAAACAAACACCTATACACGATGAGTGTGGTGGATAGTCCGTTATGTAGAGGGTGCAATGAATCACTAGAAACAGCAGAGCATGTAATATGCCTCTGCCCTGCTCTAGTAAACACAAGGCATCTAATACTAGGGGAGTGCTGGCCTAGTATGGCCAGCATTTGCAACTACTCACCCGCCAGAATTTTGCAGGTCGTACGCAGAATTCACTGGTGGGACGAGTGAGTAGCCTTAAAGGGAGGTTTCAAAATGGGCCCATTTTGAGGCCTAAATGTCTGTAGCCAACTATACAGAACTATCCAGAAGGCAAGAATCTTGATGTTATTATTATTAATTTGGTGATATAAAACAATTAAATCTGTTATATATTTAATACAATTAATTCTAATTTATTTTAATTTCTGTTATCCTATTAAGCGATATTTATTACATAAAATTAGTTTTATTCTCCATTAAACGAATATATAAGGCTTACTACAAACTTAATTATTGGTATAAATTGTGTATTCTATGGCCATATCGTTAATATTAAAGACGCCCTTTATTAAATTCAGCGATATACACGCCTTAGTCATTTGTGTTACAGGTTAATAGTTTATAACATACACGGTCACTTAATGTGCCTCGGATATCAACAAACCTTTTCTGCAATCGGCCTAATAGGAAATATATTAGGCTGTGTGGTTGTCTACTTGAGCAATTAAGGATACATAATAATTATTATACCAATTATTTAAATATTTTAAAATATTAAAACCATCCACTTAGCCCGATTTGTCTAGGCATTCAATACAATTCATTAATTCATTCATTTTTATATAAATAAATTAATTAATTCATTCCTTATTATATAAATAAATTCATTCATCATTCCATTTTATATAAATAAATTCATTAATTCATTCCTTTTTATATAAATAAATTCATTCATTCATTCCTTTTATATAAATAAATTCATTAATTCATTCCGTTTTATATAAATAAATTCATTTATTCATTCCTTATTATATAAATAAATTCATTCATTCATTCCATTTTATATAAATAAATTCATTCATTCATTCCTTTTTATATAAATAAATTAATTAATTCATTCCTTTTTATATAAATAAATTAATTAATTAATTCCTTATTATATAAATCAATTCATTAATTCATTCCATTTTATATAAATAAATTAATTCATTCATTCCTTTTATATAAATAAATTCATTAATTCATTCCGTTTTATATAAATAAATCCATTTATTCATTCCTTATTATATAAATAAATCCATTCATTCATTCCATTTTATATAAATAAATTAATTAATTCATTCCTTTTTATATAAATAAATTAATTCATTCATTCCTTTTATATAAATAAATTCATTTATTCATTCCTTTTTATATAAATAAATTAATTCATTCATTCCTTATTATATAAATAAATTCATTAATTCATTCCATTTTATATAAATAAATTCATTCATTCATTCCTTTTTATATAAATAAATTCATTCATTCATTCCATTTTATATAAATAAATTCATTTATTCATTCATTTTTATATAAATAAATTAATTAATTCATTCCTTTTATATAAATAAATTCATTTATTCATTCCTTTTTATATAAATAAATTAATTAATTCATTCCTTATTATATGAATAAATTCATTAATTCATTCCATTTTATATAAATAAATTCATTAATTCATTCCTTTTTATATAAATAAATTAATTAATTCATTCCTTATTATATAAATAAATTCATTATTTCATTCCATTTTATATAAATAAATTAATTCATTCATTCCTTATTATATAAATAAATTCATTCGTTCATTCCTTTTATATAAATAAATTCATTAATTCATTCCTTTTTATATAAATAAATTCATTAATCAATTAATTAATGTTCAAGTTAATTCACATGTTACCAAATATATCTTCGTTGTAAACAAGTGAACTCGTATTATATACAATTTCCACAAGTGTTGCATTACGTATAACTACTAAAATGTTTTTTATATTTATTTTGGATGAATGATAAATAACACCCAAAATAAATAATTAAAGCTTTAAAGTACATGACTTTATTTCAAAGATCATTGTATATCTACCAGCCTTATTCTTACTGGCGACGATATACATATAAGGGTTAAAATAAAAACTTATAACATATAATTTATTGAAAAAAATACAAACAAATTAATTAAAAAAATTAATTAAAAACTGACTCCTGTGCCAAAACTTTGATAATATATAAAAACAAAATAATTGGTATTATTATTATTTTTGTTTCAGTTATTTTTTTATAACAATTAAAAACGGTATTTTTATTTTGCGAGTAAAGTTCTACCGTTTTACAATTAAGAATATATTTATTCATTATATTAATAGTAAGAATTTTGTAATTAAATGTAATTTCCGTCGTACGGGTCACGGGTTCGAATACATATATTTTTTATTCATTATTTAATTGAATTATTAAGTTTTTTGAAGTAATAGTAATGTTCTAAGTAAATTTCTCCTGTTTTACTATTAAAAATGTATTTATTCATTATTTAATTGAATTATTAAGTTTTTTGAAGTAATAGTAATGTTGTAAGTTAATTTCTACTGTTTTACAATTAAGAATGTATTTATTCATTATTTAATTGAATTATTAAGTTTTTTGAAGTAATAACAATGTTGTAAGTAAATTTCTCCTGTTTTACAATTAAGAATGTATTTATTCATTATTTAATTGAATTATTAAGTTTTTTGAAGTAATAATAATGTTTTAAGTAAAGTTTTGCTGTTTTACAATTAATAATGTATTTATTCATTATATTAAAAGTAATAATTTTGCAATTAAAAATAATTTCCGTCGTAAGGGTCGCGGGTACGAATACCTATATTTTTATCATTATTTAATTGAACTATTAAGTTTTTTGAAGTAATAGTAATGTTGTAAGTAAAGTTATACTGTTTTACAATTAATAATGTATTTATTCATTATATTAATAGTAAGAATTTTGTAATTAAAAGTAATTTCCGTCGAACGCCAGGCATTTCACCTAGTATATAATAGTGAGAATTGTAATTATGCGTACTTATATTATAAATATCGTAGAATTAGTATTATAATTATTGTTAATAATATTATGTATAATTAATATTATTAAGAAATAAGATCAATAAAGATATAAATTCCCGGATGATATATAATAAGCCACAATATTACGTGAGAATAATTAGAAGATAATATTCGAGGGATACAATAAATTACATTTTAGGAATTACGTGCCTAGAAGATACTACATATTTGAATGAACTATCTAATAACTGCCCACGGGGGGCGGGTGCTGTTCTAAGCCTAGAAGGCCGCAAGAAGGGTTCATAGACAGGTTGGAATAATCCATTTCTCCAGAGAACAATGCTTTATTAGACAATAACCCTCCTACGAAATTAAGCCTTTTATGTGCTCAGATATTATTCACCGTGCTCGTCTATGCAAGGCGGAATGCGGCTACTTTCTTCGGCGAACAATAAAATTTATGCCGAATCAATATTGCCAAATGCTAATGAACGCGAATTCGATATTGGGACAAAGGGTTTATGCAAGGTGTCGCAAAGGAATGTTAAGGGCTGCTCGTATCACTCATCGGGGGTGCCAAATCTGGTTTATGGTCAACTGGTGTGGGAGGATGTCATTTACTGGGTGGAATTAGATTATAGGATAGGCTGGCCGTGGTAAGGAGGGTAGGAAGAACGCCGGAACGAAATAATTTCGCTGCCGTCATGTAATATCCTATCACATTTTAAGAACGATCATTATATTAACTTCAACTTAATTAGTCCTATTTCACTTCGTTATATTAGCTTTGCATATTATAACATTTATGAAAGAACTTTAGAATTTAGTAATAAATAAAAAAAAAAGAATTTTTCTTTGTTTTTTTATCACTTGTTAAAACAAGATGTTGTTAAAAAACAAGGAAACATTCCTTTTATTTATTTATTATAATAAATGATCACAAAAAATCCTTTTATTTATTTATTATAATAAATGATCACAAAAAATCCTTTTATTTATTTATTATAATAAATTATCACAAAGTAGACGCCGATTCAATCCAATATTTAAAATTTGGATTTTATTTTTGTATCAAAAGATATAATAATAAATTTAAGTATAATAATATTGGGTTTATACTCGGAGAAGAATTACTAAATAAAATAAAAAATAAGAACCCATAAGCCTTTGGGCTGATAGGCATATTAAGATAAACTTTTTTTTAAGAAATAAGATGCCTACACCTTACGGTAGAAGGCTTATGATTAAAAAAAAGAAATAAGACAGTGATGAAATATTTTACATCATTTAAGTCTGTGAGAATGAAAGTGGCGTAAGTAACTTTTAAATTGTCTTGAAAAAGAGAAGAGTGTGCGTTTGGTATTTATGTAAATCGACATGCAACGTTCCATTTTTATTTATGAATAAATTGATTACAAATCTGTAACTGTGCACATTGATATACATAAATACCAAACGCAAGCTCTTCAAAACAATTAACAAAAAGTGACTTACGCCATTTTCATTCTCACAGGCTCATCTATACTCTATAAAATAGGACGACATATTTATATTTAGTTTTTCTACTTATTTTGTCAAAATTTACAATATTATCGAAATTCACCCTATGAATACGATTCCTTATTTCTTATTTATAGCATAATCTAATATTTTTTTTGTACAAAATATATTTGAATGATTATGAATTATTATTATGTGCAGTAGTAGTCGTTATTATAATCCATACATTAAAAAAAGAGATTTTATTGCACGATTACAATACCTTATCTATGGATAAATTAATTATAAATAAATTATAAATAAATTAGTTTCTCATACGAAGTATGCTTCGTATGAGAAACTAATATAAGAATTTCGACAGCAGGACCCGTTCGAAGGCCAGTTACAAATTGTAAAAAATACATTAACTACAATACGAATTAATAAATCCTTACAATTATTAAAAAAATCTTATAATTCATTGCTTAAGATGTTTTTCTAATATCTAATAATTTGTTTATGTGGCTTTATGGAAAGTATACTGTATTGTATAGCATTTCATGCAATATTATTTGACAATTACGATTATTAGGTAGTTGGAAATATCGGCCAAATGTCAATTATAATCATTTACGTACTCAGTTGATACTAAATATATGATTCGAATAAGCATCCCGGGAGAACAGGTGTTATATAAACATAATATCATCATTTTTTCTCTCTCCTGTTAACCTCAAAGAAAATTTTATATGTGAGGTGTTGCTTCTTAGGCGATATATAATATAATTTTCTAATTTAAAATAGTTTTTTATTAATTCAATTTTACTTAATTATTATATTAAAAATATCTTACCGCATCTTAACTTTACACAATCTCAACATAAACTAGCGCGATGTTAAGGAGATGTAAATGAAAAACTGTAAATTATTCCCCCGTACGGCAGAAGAACCGGTTCGGGAAGGATGCGATCAAGGATTTCCTAATAAATTATGCACCCTTTAAGGTGATGCTTTCGCCCTAAGTGAAGGCTTGCGATCCACCGGCCACCGGCCGAACTTTGATCTTCGACCTCTTGAGATTTCTACCTTTGCTGGACCACGGCGCGCTGGGAATAGATACTGGTTTTTCTCGGATGATGAAAACCGTGGGTCCGTTATAGATCCTGATTCTAGTGAATACCATAAATAAAGATTCATAAAATATTCATGTTATTATAATCTGGAATTGATATAATAAATAGCAATGCAGTGAAGAAGTATAGGATTTAATTAATTTACATACGTTTGGTATGTATAATTTCGAGTACAAGCGGTACAAGTAGCGATCAGAATCATAATAAACTGTGTAATCAGTTGTATATTTTTTTCTTCAATACAAAATAAAACGGATATTTTTACATTTAACTCGAAAGATTTCAGGTTACATTACTATATTATTTATTGACTTTATAAAAATAGTTGAATCAATTTTATTATTAAACCGTTGAAAGTTAAATTGCAACATACAAGTGCCTAGGTACTTAGGTGCATAAACAGGGCTAATATTAATTATTGTAAATTCAAATTATTAAATGCAATAATGTAAATATAATAAATGTAAATAAGTAAACAAATAAATAAATAAATTACTAGAAAAAGACAGCTGGACATTGGAATCACAAGAGGGAAACTAGTTGGAAAATAAAAGGACTCGTCCTAAAACAATCAGAGTAATAATAATATTAACTTTTATTTCCCTTTAAATACATAATTCTATACATATAAAAACTATATCAACACTTGTGTACAGTAACAACGAAAATAATAGAATAATAGAAAATAGAAATATGGGAAATAAGGCGCAGTTCCAGTCTAGTATATACAATGCATATGACTGCTCTTCCACTGAATCTTGACAATAACTATTACGAGATAAGACTAATCCTAATTAAAATTAAATAATCATAAAAAAATAACAATAATTTGTATAAATAACACTCGAAAACTAGAAAATGAAGCAGAAATTGAAGAGAAGAGAAGAAGAAAAAATAACATAGCAATAAGAGGTCTAGACAAGATAGATACCATAGAAGAGGTAAGATCACTCATCAAAGAGAAACTGGAAGTGGAGACAGGGCTTAACAAAATACAAAAAATAAACACAGGCCCAGAACGAAATATAATAATAGTGGAAATCCCAAGCTGGGAAGAAAAACAAAAAATAATGAAAAAATATAAACTGAGAAATATAACGTTATATATAGACGATGATCTAACGGAAGGGGAGAGAAAAAATACAAAGAGAGATAAGAAACATAGCAAAATTGGAAAAAGAAAAAGGAAAACACGTAAAAATAGGATATAGAAAGATAATAGTAGACAATGAAATATACATATGGGATAAAAAGGAGAAAGGAGTCGTAGCCAAAGATAATGGGGGTGAAAGTAACCAATCCAAAAAACTACTAGCAAAAGAGAAAACGGACGGAAGCAAAAATACAAAGAATACAGCGAGGAAAGGGACAACGAACATAAGAAAGAAGAACAAACACATAATAAATGGAAACAAAGAAAAGAGTACAGTAAAAAAAAAGAAAAATATGGAAAATTGAGACTTGGAATATCAGGAGTATAAATGGAAAGGAAAAAGAGCTGGAAGAAGAATTTGAGAAAGCTGAACTAGACTTCTTAGTGGTAACAGAAACAAAAAAGAAGGGGAAGGGAGAGTAAAAAATGGACAAGGAACATATATTCATATACAGCGGTGTAGATAACAATCGGAGAGCCGCAGCAGGGGTAGGATGTATGGTGCATAAAAAACTGAAATCGAATATATATATATAAATGGGATGCAATTACGGAGAGGATTTTGTTTAACGAAGTTAGAGATCAAAGAAACGGCTACCATAAAACTATCATAGCAGTGTATGGACCAAACGAAGATGATACTGCGTGCAACAAAGAAACATTCTGGGAGCAGCTCAACGAAACAACAGAAAAAGCCAAAGGAGAAGTGTACGTGGCGGGAGACTTTAACAGCAGAATTGGCAACGAAGTAAAAGATAATGACGCGATGAGAGGAAGATATGGAGAAGGCGTCCTCAACGAAAATGGTAAGAAAATGCTAGATTATTGTAGAATGAATAATCTAGTAATAACGAATACACTATTCAAACACAAGGACATACACAAATACACCAGGGAAGTGATAAGCAGGAACGAAAAATCTATAATAGACTATGTACTAGCAGAACAAGGGAAAAGGAGCAAAATAATAGACACAAGAGTAAAGAGAAGTTACGAAATTGGAAGTGATCACTATCTGGTAGAGACGAAAATAAAGGAAGACTACCAAGATAGCGATAAAACAAAGCAGAGACCAAATATAGCAATAAATTACAACAAGATAAGAACATACAAACTAAGGGAAAAAGAAATAGCAAAAATCTATAAAGAGAAAATAGAGGAGAAATTAGTAAAGGGCAAGTATAGACAAGAAGTAGAGGAAATGTGGAATAAATTAAAGAAAAATATACTGGAGACAGCACAAGAGACATGTGGGACAAAGCAAAACACAAACAAGAAGCAGCAGACAGCATGGTGGTCGAAGGACATAAGAGAGAAAATAAAGGAAAAGAAAAAAGCATGGCAAAGATACCTAAATGACAAAAATAGTAAAAACTAGAAAGAATACAGTTTAAAGAGGAAAATAGTAAAAGATAAGGTCAGAATAGCAAAGAGCAGGGAATGGGAAAAGTTCGGAGAGAAAATGGAGAAAAATGCAAAGGAAAATCAAAAATTATTCTATAAAACACTAAAACTAAACAGAAAAGAAAAATGACAAGAAGTAAATTATATACAAGACAATCAAGGAATATTGCTGAAGGACAACGAAAAAATACTGGAAAGATGGAAAGAATATTTTGAAGACTTACTATCACAAAATGGTGGAAATGAACAGAAGACAAGAGACCAGAACGACTCGGAAGCAGATATAGAGATGATCAATGGAAAAGAAATACTAGAGATAATAAGGGAAATGAAAATAGGGAAATCACCAGGACATGACCAGATCACAACGGAAATGATTAAACATATGGGACCTGCAGGTAACGAAATACTACTAAGATTAATAAACAAAATATGGAGGACGAATAAAATACCCAAAGATTGGCAAGTATCGTTAATCGTACCGATACACAAGAAAGGCGATAAGACAAAATGTTCAAACTATAGGGGTATAACTCTCATAAGCATAGGTATGAAGATCTTAGAAAAAACAATTAACAAAAGAATACTAGCAAAAATAGAGCAGATGCTAGAAGAATCGCAATGTGGATTTAGGTAAGGAAGATCCACACAGGACAACATTTTCACGATAAAACAAATCACAGAAAAAAGAATTGCAAATAATAAAAACACATACCTAGGATTCATCGACCTGGAAAAAGCATTCGACATGATACCAAGAAATAAATTATGGAAAATCCTGGAAGAGAGAGGTGTAGAAAGAAAGACAGTCGAATTAATACAAAACATATACAACAACAACACCAATGCAATAATACACAAGGGACAAACATCAAGAACATTTCAGACAACCACTGGACTAAGACAAGGTGGCGGGCTCAGTCCTACATTATTTAACATATACATGGATGAAATAATGAAAAGCATGAAACCAGAAACCAAAAAAGCAAACATAGGGTACAAAAACATGCAAGTTGTAAAAATATCGGAAGGAGCATTCGCTGATGATGTAGTAGTGATAGCAGAAAATGAAGGTAATCTGCAGCACAACCTTAGTGTATGGAACAGACACCTAGAAAAGTATAACATGAAAATGAACTATAACAAAACAAAAGTGATGGTAATAGGAAACCGGAAAGAACAAATAAATATAAATATAGAACAACACACAATAGAACAAGTAGAAGAATTCAAATACCTGGGAGTAGCACTGACAGAAGACGGAAAAATGGAAGGCGAACTTAGTAACAGAATAAACAACACAGCTAAAACATACCACGCATTGAGCAATATACTGATTAACAAGAAAGAGATCAGCAGAAGGACAAAAATAAATATATATAAAAGCATATATAGAACTATACTGACATATGGAAGCGAGACGTGGAAGCTAACGAAGAGGGACAAAAGTAGAATACAGGCAATGGAAATGAAATATTTCAGAGGAGTAAAACAAGTTACGAGAAGAGACAGAATAAGAAATGATGACATCAGAGAAGAACTGGCAATTGAAGCTGTAGATAAGTATATAGAAAAGAAACAACTAAACTGGTGGGGTCATTTAATTAGGATGGACAAAAAGAATCAAACAAAACAGGTATGGGAAGCAAGAACTGAAAATAAAAGAAGAAGAGGTAGACCAAGAAAAGAGTGGGACAACATAATAGAGGACATAATAATCAAGAAAGGAAAAACAGTCAAGCAAGCAAGTGAACTGGCGAAGAACAGAAAGGAGTGGAAAGAATTTACAAATGTATAAACAACAGTAATTGTAAACTATAATAATGTTAATAATGTTAATGTAATCGCCTACACCGAAAGGTAAAAGGCAATTGATTATATATATATATATATATATATATATATATATATATATATATATAAATAACACTCACACTAAAAATTTACCAAAACTGTTTGGGATACATGGTTTATATAAAAATGAATGAATGCTATTATACATATACACTCGCAGACATGAATAAATGTTCAAGATTATTACCCATAATTAAAAGATGATATTGGAAATAAATAAAACAATGAATTAAATGTGATATTACTCAAATTCAACAAGGCCTAAATATAAGTTCCTTAAGTAAATAGAGGATAAAATTACCTCCGTCAGAGCCACGACGTTCCCCATCCTAAGCAAATAGCGAAAGGACTGTAATCCAAGATGAGAAATCTGATAGTTTTGTTAGATTGGATCGGGCAGTTAACATGTTTTAAAAGTGTACCCAGCGCCCCTAACTTACTATAAACAGTGACTACTATATAATTATATAACTCTGTTTATAAACATAGTTAATTTGGCAGCGTTGATTTTAAATTAAAGTAATACACGAGAAACATTACCCCAAATTAACTAAGGGAAAAACAAAATTGCGAGTGGATGACACCTCCGGGCTACTATAAAGTAGCGGACAAAGGGAAGGAAAGAGGAACGGAAAGTGACCGATAAATAATAGCCTGAAAGGAAAGGAAGCCACTCAAACCCAGCTACTGTCCAAGAGAATTCATTTCCTGATTTCATTTATTCAAGATTATCCTCGTGTATATGAAACTGTGTATGAATTACGGTTACTATTTGCACTAATGTTACGTTTCCCTTTCTGAAATTAAAATATTTGTAGACGTCAAATACATTAATTTTATTGCGTGTTCTAGAAACTAAAACTAAATGCAACTAATTAAATAAATTTGAATAATTAAATAATAATATATAAATATTTTTGGTATTTTAGACGTCTAATTGATAATAATATTAGGGAGCCGAAACACCGATAGCCTACTACTTATTTACGGACAAGCTATTAAACCACTCTCACAATTATTTATATTTTTCTAATTTAAATACACCTTTTAACAAAATTCGTGTGCATTTTAAAAAGAAATGTATTAATTAATTTAAAAAAAACACAATGAAATGTAGGTGCTATATTTTCTAGAAATTTCTAGTTGATTATTAATATGTTTATTTAATATGTTTTACAAGCGTGTATTACAAAAATAAATAGAAAAGAAATTTATTTCAGATGCATACAATACATATACAATAGTACATTATATATCACACATTGAAATAGTGTCAAAAAAAAAATGTGGTGATTACATCATATTTTTAACTTCATTAAAGTATATGAATATGGTTCACATTCTATAAATACAATTACGTTTTCTTTTTCAATGATCTATTATTCTCATGTCAAACTGTTAAATTGTAATTGAAAAGGAAATAAAGACACTTTATTATTATTAACAGTTACATAATAATTAATTCTTGACCACGGTCTAGGCCCAAAAAAATAAATTAGTAAAAGTTGTTATTTATTTAGAACATTACATATATAAATTAATTAAGCAATTGGATGTACTAATTTATATAGAGAATGTGCTATAATTTCTCATATATGCAATTTATCGAGCAGAGTAGAGCATTATTAAATTTAATTATTATGGTGGAGTTATGTTATAAACAAGTTTAGTTGCAGTTCCTTTAAAGACAACAAAGTATCTATAACGTATTACAAAAGCAATAGAGCATAAACATAATGCATATTTGAGATCAAAACTGTGTTTCAAATACATATTCAAATTCCCAAATGGCCGAACGTTCTCGTTTGAATATATTTGCGTTAGAACCGTTATCTGGTGGGCCCTAAGAGCGTAGATTCACAGATGAAATGCCTTTGATATTGTAATACCTTTACTAAGTTTATAATTTATATTATGTTTTGGACTCCTGGGCTGGTATTAAATTCTTAATCGATATTAATTTTGTACATAATAACGAAATAACGTGTATAATTTTTTAATAATTCGTAAATTATACGTTATTTTCCAACTACGATAAAAATAATCCGGTTCCTATATCATTCAGGGTCGTAATTAAGGGTTTTCTAGTCGAGTTACACGGTGTACTAAGTAAAATGAAGTGTATAGTAAAGATAATATTTGCAGAAAATTCAGCATCGGTGCCACGAGTGGTTGCTGATTAAATTAAAAGTTAGCGTCAGTTTGAATACTCAAATCAACACTGAATTAACAAGCGTTTCATAATTCGATAACACTGTGAAAAGTTCATTTCGGAAGTGTTTCATTTCTCATTAAGGTTTTTAACTAATAAGGTAAATTCGAGCGCAGATTTGAAATAACTAGATTTGTAGAGAAGCTTAATTAAACAATTTTCCATCGTTCCCAACTAATTTAATTCTCGTATGGGAAATTAAAAGATTTTCTCAGCCATAAATAATTTCATAAAGGTATTAGTGTACAGTACAGTACAGCTATTTCTTTCCACCGAAACTATTTGAGTTCCATTAATATAGCAACTTGAATTTCTATATAATATCTTAATTTCGGCACCCTTTGTGAATATAATTATGGCGCTGTCCAAAGTTATAGCTTGCGGATCCTTTGTGTGAGCATAATCCTGGAGTATGGCGTGAACCGGTGGCGGGGGTGTGCGGGTAAAAAGGGTAGGGTGATGTAAGGGATGCATCTTACATCCTGGGGCCGAGATCAATACATATCAGGAGCCGCCCTTACCCATGTCAGCGGCCATCGCACCCTCGTCCACCCCTTCGCTTCAAATAACCAAATACAACGAACAAGAAACTTAACATGATGCCTCGTAATGTTCTACATTATGTTCAAAGTTCGCATCATCACATGTAATAAATTATCTTTTTGATAACAGTTTGTAGAAGTTCGGTAATTCATTATATTTAGAAAACTAAAATTTAATTGTTTGCTGAGAGGCAAAATTGTTTGAAAGTAAATGCTTTACTGGAATTTCTTAAACGTTTCTATAAGATATTTATATATATATATATATATATATATATATATATACATAAATCTTTATTAACAACATTACATATTTTGTATTAACAATATATTTTTCATTTAATTCATTACTATAGTTGTGGGCTATTCACCCGCGGCCCGTGATTTGAAATATCGGATTGTATTCTTAATTCGTGAATCTGTTGTGTCTGTGTGTTGTAAAGTTGGATAATTATTTCATGTAGTGTATTGTCTGGGTTAAGATTTATAATAAATTTGAAATATTATATTTATACTTTTGTAGCGTTAATATTTGTGATATTTATATGACCTAGTTTCATGATGTAATATTGTATTTTAAGATTCTCTAGCTAAATAAAGTCCATCATTTTATTATTATCTTATTATTAAAAAGGTTTTAGACGTAGAGTGTGAAATAATAAATAAAACAAAAAGTGCGCGGTATCAATTTCAGAGCGAGTTATATTCATAAATTCATTCGTAAACACCAACCAAACTATGCCCGTCCACTATTTCAAATGGTTTGAACTCTGCACTACACTATCACCCTTAACTTTTTATGATTCAATCAATTTCATTTATTAATTTAGACTTCATTTAAAAAATATATAGGGAATAATGTAGTGTAGAGTTCAAGCCATTTGAAATAGTGGACGGGCATAGTTTGGTTGGTGGGGGCCAACCGCCCACCCCACCTTGGTTCGCATTGTATTTCCATGGGATAACACTCTTTTTGGAATGGTTTAAACAATATAAAACATTTGTATCCATTGAAAAGATTATACGAGGAAAGGTGGGGTGGGCGGGGGGCCCCCAACAACCAAACTATGCCCGTCCACTATTTCAAATGGCTTGAACTCTGCACTACACTATCACCCTTAACTTTTTATGATTCAATCAATTTCATTTATTAATTTAGACTTCATTTAAAAAATATATAGGGAATAATGTAGTGTAGAGTTCAAGCCACTTGAAATAGTGAATGAGCATAGTTTGATTGGTGAGGACCCCCCGCCCACCCCACCTTCGCTCGCATAATCTTTTCAATGGATACAAATGTTTTATATTGTTTAAACCATTCCAAAAAGAGTGTTATTCCATGGAAAATACAATGCGAACCAAGGTGGGGTGGGCGGGTGGCCCCCACCAACCAAACTATGCCCATTCACTATTTCAAATGGCTTGAACTCTACACTACATTATTCCCTATTTGTATCCATTGAAAAGATTATACGAGCAAAGGTGGTTAGCACTACCGGTTAACTAACGGGCGCGGCCCGGGTTCCCCGGGATAAGGGTAGTCGGTACCATTTGTCGTTGAGATACAACGTTAACAATACTTTATAAAACTCTATGAGGATTTTTTGAAGTAGCAAGTCCTAACATTCAGATACACTAACACATGGCAGAAGGACTCGAAGGTCAATAGCTAGTTACAAATTGTAACAAATACAGTACAATATAATATGCACCTACATTACGAAAAAGGTATAATATAACTAGATTCTATCAAAAAAATCAAGGATATATTATCATACATGAAATACACAAATGAAATATTATGTTACGTTAAAAAATACTGGACCTAGACGGAGACATGATAGTCACCTTCACTGATGATCAAGCCGTTTTACCAATAGGAAAAGACCATAAAGTAGATGCAAGGAAGCTGCAGAATTCGGTAAATAAAATCAGTTGTTTGACAATAAAATGAAGAATAAACTCAACAACACAAAATCGATGCATGGTAATTTTTCACCTACAGAAAGGAGCCTATCACAATAGACAACGCGCAGACTATATTCACTAGAAAGTTCATATTAAGTGAAAACAACTCAATATAACATTCAGAAAACTGTAGTGGATTCTCGGCAGAAACTCTAAGCTATTTGTCTTTGGCAGACGATGACAATCCATATTATGAGAAAACAACTCAATATAAAATTCAGAAATCTGTAGTGGATGCTCGACAGACATTCCAAGCTATCTGTCTTTGGCAAGCGATGACAATCATATAACTGCCATTTGATTGTCATCGCCTGCCAAAGACAGTGTTCTTACAGCAGGTATTGTGTTGTGTTCCTCTTATCGTAAAGTTTATAGCGAAATAATAATAATAATTAAAATGATAATATGTTTTTAGACAGATCGTACAATTGTCTATATTTTTAGTTCAAACTGCCATTAGTTTGTCTTTGAACGTTGGACATACTATACATAGAATGTCTAGAACATTTGTGTTTTAGATGAGACAACATGGATTTTGAATGTATATTTCTATTGAACATTGTAGTTTGCTATTTAGAGTTTGTGGCGCCACCCTTATTGTAAAATGTCAAATAATGGAATATATATATATATATATATATATATATATATATATATATATATATATATATATATATATATAATCTATTTGCCCTTTACCTTTCGTTGTAGACTATTACATTTACATTAAATAACATTATATTTTACAATTATTGTTGTTGTTTATACATTTGTAACTTCTTCCCACTCTTTTCTGTTCTTCGCCAGTTCTCTTACTTGTTTAACTGTCTTTCCTTTCTTGATTATCTATTCTGTTGTCCCACTATTTTCTTGGTCTACCTCTTCTTCTTTTATTTCCAGTTCTTGCTTCCCATACCTGTTCTGTTTGATTATTTTTCTCTATCCTAATTAAATGTCCTCACCAGTTTAGTTGTATCTTTTCTATAGCTTCAATTCCCAATTCTTCTCTGATGTCATCATTTCCTATTCTGTCTCTTCTCGTAACTTGTTTTACTCCTCTGAGATATTCCATTTCCATTACCTGTATTCTACTTTTTCTCTCTTCGTTAGTTTCCACGTCTCGCTCCCATATGTCAGTATAGGTTTATATATGCTTTTGTATATATTTATTTTTGTCCTTCTGCTGAACTCTTTTTGTTAATCAGTATATTGCTCAATGCGTGGTATATTTTAACTGTGTTGTTTTTCTGTTACTAAGTTCACCTTCCATTTTGCCGTCTTCGGTCAGTGCTACTCCTAGGTATTTGAATTGTTCAACTTGCTCTATTTTGTGTTGTTCTATCTTTATATTTATTTGTTCTTTCCGACAATGGACAAAATACATATAGAAAATCTGTTCCTCAAATATTGAAGCAAATACTGACAATACTATGAATGACAGTATTATTGACCGTGTAAGGTGGCTTGTAGTTACACGTTGAAACTAGTTTCGGCTAGCTCTAGCAATTTTCAAACTTCTTCGATAATTAAAGAAATTTTAAACCATGACGTTTTATGATTATAAAAAATGCGTTTTTGTTTTCATTGCGGATTATGTGTCACATTTTAAATTTATTTACTCATGAGAGGTACTGGAAATGGCTAGAGCCTAGCCGAAACTAGTTTCAACGTGTAACTACAAGCCACCTTACATGGTCTATAATACTGTCATTCCTAGTATTGTTATTATTTGCTTCAATATTTGAGGAACAGATTTTCTATATGTATTTTGTCAATTGTCGGAAAGAACAAATAAATATAAAGAAAAAGTAAAAATAATTTTAATTATCCATTAATATTATCGTTTCCATACGTATAACTGTGCTAATTAATGAAGTAGCTGCATACAACAAACCAATATTTAATAATATTACCATCTAGTTTCTCTATTTTTCACATGTTACAAACAAAATAAATTTTGTATTTCACGCTATTATAACGAAGAACACTTTGTTGTAGGCTCTGAAACTTATTTTGCAAGAAAGTATGAGGATAAGTCGAATATGTATAGACTGTAGAAAATACGACTCTATCACTGCTATAAAGTTGTATATTCTACTTTCTATAACAAAGAAATATGGTCAGCAAATCTTACTTACTTAAGATAAGTTTGAGCCAACAAAAAAGTGTTTTATTTATAATTTTCACAAATTGTATATAATTGCTTTATCTTTCAAATATTGGATTGTTAAGGCGTCTACTTTGTGATAATTCATTTTAAAGGAATCGGAGGAGCTCGAAAATGGCTAGAGCTTAGCCGAAACTAGTTGAAAAGTGTAACTGAAGTGTGATAAAAAACAAAGTAAAAAATCGTTTTATTTGCTTTATCTTGTTTTTTTTTACTAATAGTTAATATAAATATAAATATAATTTTACTCACGCCATAAGAAATGTATAGGCGTGATCCCACCCCAATCATATTTTCAAAAAATACTAAACACATATCTAACAAAATAAATCAAATTAATTATTTTTATGTTATGAACAGTTGGAGGCAATTATTTTTTCGATCAATTAACTGCAAGCTATTGATTACAACATATACACTAGTGATGGGGAGAACCGAGAACTATTGAGAATCGAGAATTTCGTTCTCGAGAACATTCAGGAATCGAGAACTTGAAATCGAGTACTAAAAAAAAAACGAAAACCAAGAACAGTTTTCTAAGGTATCGAGCACCGAGAACGGAGAATGGAAAACCGAGGTGCGAAAACCGAGACCCGAGAACAGAAAATCGAATTTACAGGCACCGGTACAAGTACGATTTATTTTAAACGTTTAAAGTTCTCGGCAGTCGTTTCTCGGTTAAATTTGGCTATACTGAGAATCTACAATTCTTGTCCAATATTGTCTTTACTAATAGAAAAACATCAAGTTTCATACAGCACTTTTTGCTACATTAATATCAATCTGCCTTATTTTAGGTTATTTTATGTACGGTTACATACACATTTACCAACCCGACTATACCCGTCCACTGTTTAAAACGACTTGAACTATGCATTACATTATTTTTCACATATATTTTTTTAATTAGTATTCAATTAATAAATGACATTAATTTAATCATAGAAAATTATGGATAAATAGTGTAGTGCATAGTTCAAGCCATTTGAAATAGTGGACGGGCATAGTCAGTGCGTTTGAGATCCTTGCCACCTTGTTGCCTGCTTCAAGACTATCTTTCAAGCCTCAATATGAGTTGATTTGTTTCCGAAGATAAACGAATGCACACTTTCTCCTGCACTACTAGTTGGAGATTTTGTAATCACTACGCTTTTAGTTTTGATTGGTGGAGATTTTCATTTTAAACCTACCGCATGGTGATTTGAATATGTTTAGCAGCCAACGAAGTCCATCTTCTGAGTCTGCAATGATGATGGCGTCGTTATCGTAGCAAACGATTTTTACAGCCGTTTCTAATTTGTATCCGTAGTTTGCTCTGCCTAGGTTTTCGATTATTCAAAAGCAGAGATAGGCAGGTTTATTAATTTCCAGTGCATTTCCGCTATTTGACGAATCACATAAATGGTGTCTGTGGTCGAGCTGTGTTTCCTGAAATCTTGTTGTTCTTCTCGCATTGTTACCTTTTTGGCGATATAGTCCGCCAGGAGTTTAGTGAATATTATCATTGAGGTGCCTAGCAGGGAGATGCATCGGTCTTTATTTGGGTCTTTCTTATGAAATACGATGATTATGCTCCATTCTTATAGTACTTGTGTGGTAAAAATGATCTTATTGAATAGCTTTGCTAGTTGTTCTGCCAGTGGTTGCCATCCTTATTTAAAAGTTCGTTTCTGATGTTTGGGCCCGGCGCTTTTCCGCATTCGTCAGTGCTGCTTTTACAACGTTTATCTTGATATGTTTTAGTAGGGTGCCATCAGTATGTATTGATATATTGCTCTATTCTTTGTTTTCCTGTGTTGTTCCAGTTTTTGCCAAATGGTGCTTATATGCACTATTTCATTGACCTCCTGAGTCATCTTAGAACCTTGTCCTTGTTTGAGTACCGTACATATTATTCTCCATCTCTCTGCTAAACTCATCCTAATGTTCTTTTTTATGTAGCGAATTCGATTGGTTATTCTGTTTCTACAGAATATATTATCTATTTGCCTTTTACCTTTGACTGTAGGCTCTTACATTTAATTTACTTAACATTATACTTTACAATTATGGTTGTTGTTTATACATTTGTAAATTCTTTCCACTCTTTTCTGTTCTTCGCCAGTTCTCTTGCTTGCTTGACTGCCTTTCCTTTCTTGATTATTATTTCCTCTATTCTGTTGTCCCACTCTTTTCTTGGTTTACCTCTTCTTCTTTTATTTCCAGTTCTTGCTTCCCATACCTGTTTTGTTTGATTCTTTTTGTTCATCATAATTAAATGTCCCTACCAGTTTAGTTGTTTGTTTTCTATATACTTTCTATAGCTTCAATTTCCAGTTCTTCTCTGATGTCATCATTGCTTATTCTGTCTCTTCTCGTAACTTGTTTTACTCCTCTGAAATATTTCATTTCCATTGCATGTATTGTAGAATACATCCTTCTTCGTTAGTTTCCACGTATCACTCCTATATGTCAGTATAGGTCTATATATGTTTTTGTATATATTTATTTTTGTCCTTCTGCTGATCTCTTTTTTGTTAATCAGTATATTTCTCAATGCGTGGTATGTTTTAACTGTGTTTTTTATTCTGTTACTAAGTTCACCTTCCATTTTCCCGTCTTCTCTCAGTGCTACTCCTAGATATTTGAATTGTTCTACTTACTCTATTTTGTGTTGTTCTATCTCTATATTTATTTGTTCTTTCCGGTTTCCTATTATCATCACTTTTGTTTTGTTATAATTCATTTTCATATTATACTTCTCTAGATGTTTATTCCATACACTCAGGTTGTGCTGCAGATTAGCTTCATGTTCTGCTATCACTACGACATCATCAGCGAATGCTCCTTCTTATATTTTTAACACTTCCATGTTTTTGTAACCTATATTTGCTTTTTTGATTTCTCGTTTCATGCTCTTCATTATTTCATCCATGTATATGTTAAATAACGTAGTACTGAGCCCGCCTCCCTGTCTTAGTCCAGTGGTTGTCTTAAATGTTCTTGATGTTTGTCCCTTGTGTGTTATTGCATGGGTGTTGTTGTTATATATGTTTTGTATTAATTAGACTGTCTTTCTTTCTACACCTCTCTCTTCCAGGATTTTCCATAATTTATTTCTTGGTATCGTGTCAAATGTTTTTTCCAGGTCGATGAATCCTAGGTATGTGTTTTTATTATTTGTAATTATTTTTTCTGTGATTTGTTTTATCGTGAAAATATTGTCCTGTGTTATTCTACAGAATAACCAATCGAATTCGCTATGTATTTTGCACGTTCGTAGTTCTGAACCGCGTTTTTTCTATTTCTACGATTTTCACTTCGTTTGTGAACCATGGTGTTGGTTTTCTTTTAGATATTGATGTCTTGTTTATGGTTGTTATTCCAAAATTTACATTATTCGATTACGAAATTCATTTTTATTCTATTTGTACAGTTATAATCAAGAAGTTAGTACGTTGTCTTATTGAAACACTTTCGGCTTTTTGTATGTAGCACATTATTTATTACCCTCAAACCTAAGCTTATGGTAAAGTTAATAAGCCAGAATTTAAATTCGATTACGAAATACATTTCTTTTCCATTTGTACCTTGATTATAATTGTACAAATGGAAAAGAAATGTATTTCGTAATCGAATTCTCCATTTAAGTTAGTTATTACGCTGTCTTGATTAAGCGCTTTTTATGTAGCTATTATTTACTAACCCCAAACAAATATTATGTGGTATTTTAATTAAAAACTTCAATAAACTTGAATTAAATCAATTAGTTCCATACATAAAACTATCAAATATTTTAGTATTTAGTTTTATAGTTAACCAGGTAGCAATTAATATATTATATATTCCTTCTGTAGTAAGAGGTATTAATTAATATATTATATCGAAGTAGTATTTTAGCGAGACTGTACCGTGTACAAGGAAGGGTTGAGATAGAAGCTGTATTGATCTGACTAAGATGGCGGATAAGAGAGACATCTTATAAGGGGAGCGAAGCCCCGTCTATTACTACCGTAATTAAATATATGCAAATGCATTCCAGGATTATAACTAGAACACTCCCTCCCCTCACACGCAAATTTTTGCATCCACCACGCACAACCGCGCGCGTCTCTTTCCAAATATAACCCTTACCGTCTAACCGAGTGAGACGCGAAATACGTCGGTGCAGTAAAATTGAGTATCATGTGCGAAGCAGAGAGATGGAATTAAGAATGATAATTTGAAGTGTTTTAAGTTTATTACTGAGAGGGTCCATTTGAGATGTGTAGTGTTTATTATTTATTGTTATTATTGTCCGCGTCGGTAATTACAGTTGACACCCAGCCGTTCGTGCGCTTTATGTCCTACCAGATTTCATTTTATATTCGCCTACCAACCATTCCATCTCAACATTTGTTAACGGTTCATTAAGTATATTTATTGGAGCTAGGCTATTGTATTTTAAGCACGTAGTTAACGCCGAGTTTTAAACTTAGCTCACAGTACGAGATATAATAAAATTTGTATTCTCCAATAACAAATCTAGAATGAGATATGTGTACGAAGAGCAGTTTTGTAATTATAATTGTATTCAATTTAAAGATACATTTTAAATATATAATAAATATTTTTGACCTGTTGAAATGGCTAACTTCACAGTTTTTTTTAACATATCGATATGTAAAGGTCGTTTTAGACAAGACAACTAATAAATTGTCTCAAAAGTTGATCAAGAAATTAATTCATATATCCTCCTCCCATACAATTTGTCATTGACAAATAGAAAGCGTTATATTTATCCATTCGATCTACCATCCAATTCAATATTTCAAATAATTTTCTGTATAATACGAGACAATTTAAATTGTCTCGCCTCTTGACTAACTTTTGAATCAAGTAATTGTCTTGTCTAAAACGACCTTAAATATGAATATATAATATATATGAATATATAACGACCTTTAATAATGAATATAAATATCGCAGTGTGTGATGACAAAAGTCGTAACTTCCAAAAACAGTTTTTGAGATAAATGCATTTTAAAGATTGCAATAGTTCCAGTAGTTTTATCATTGAGTATAATGTTATCTATTTTATTTTAATAATAATTTGGTTTATTATAAACGCAAAAAAGGATTAAAAGAGCGCTGGAATATACATAAGAATCATCAAAACACAAATCAAAACCTGAAAATTCATTGATTTTGTACATATAATTCATAATAAATTAAAATTTTTAGTTGTGTCACTTTTTTTATTAACAGAACATTTTGTATGTATATGTACGGTAAAATTTACATGCATCTAATATTCTTTTCAAATCATCAGTAGTTAGTTTTTGTTAACTATTAACATTAATATGCACATAATAATGCAACCATAGGTGCTTAAATATGCATTTGGAATTGCAATTTCTTACACCCCCGGACTGAAATTATACACGCCTTAAAGTTAAAACGGCACCCTTACTTCGGGCGCGCAAAACATGGAGGTTGTTGCTTGTAAAACAAAGACACGTCGCGGCGGTACGATGTATAATTTAGGCAAACGACCCTAGATAAGGGTTACGTGTGTAAACTATGGCTAATCTAACTCAATAAACTTTATAGTGGCAGGAATGGAGACCGAGATAACGACAAGGTCGCTAATCCAGGTTACTAACTCCTCACTAACGACTCATCTACGATGAGCACTCTCATCTTATGCCACGACCATTTTATTATATCATACGTGTTTGCATGAAACATAACGAAGAGAACCCGTACACAATTGTGTCCGAAAGTACTAAAGGGAAGAGCGAAGGAAATTTAGCGATAACTTCAACCGCGATTATTACTTGAGTTATTTGTTGTCATTCGTTTTCACGACTTGTATATCCGTACCCTATAAATATGAATGTTCCAGCAGGACTCAAATGCGCGCATTAAGATAACGTTTTAAGTATTTGTTCGCGAAAAGTTAGTTTTAATTACCAGCACAACGTAGATTCATAAATATTCACACAAATGATATAAATTTACATTGATTTTAATAAATAATCTTAAAACACGAATTAATTATTACCGTTTAATGTCGACAATCACAAGAAGTGTTTTAATGTATGCAGGGTTCGCTCAACACCCTTTTCATTAATATGGCCGCTTAATTCTCCCCTACGCACAATTCGCCACCGTCACCATGTTCCGACATTTCTAATATGAAATGAGCAAAACTTCACAAATACAACACGCGCAAAACTTCTCGCCGCGATAAAGCCACGCACGCAACTAAATTTAATTCAAATGGAAACCGTTGGTACAGATTTTTAATGCAATATGCATAATAAAACATACAAAGGGTTGATTTCTCAGAAAACCTGTTACGTTAAGATGCTAAATAGCTGCGCTATGGGGTTGCAGGTTAAAGGTGACATGATACAGGTTCATATGACAGGTTTGGTCAGTTGCTCCAGTCTGCGGATGCTGGCGATGTCCCGTGGGAAATCAAGACGGGATAATATTCTCAGCTTGAGACTCGTTTATTTTAAACCCGATCTTACCACCTTAATTAAATAAAACAAATTTTAATTATCATATAATATTAATGGCTGTGTTGTCTATGCGAGCAGCGTTCATTATTCATTCTACTTTATTAGCAGTGACGTTTAACAAAGTTAAATTAAATAACAAAATTTGACTAGGATTAATTATTTAACAAATAAACTTATTAATATTATGATATTTTATATAAATATTCATATTGACAACTTGATTATGTTTTTATTGTTATTATTATGATATTAATTAATGAATGTAGAATTTGATTTATACGCATTTTCTATAATAGTGCCCGTCAACTATTTTATTATTAGGATACAACATACATAACACTATCCCCCGTATTCACCAACGTTATATAAATCTAATCTATCAATAGCTATTGAACTCATAAGTATTTGTTGTTATAGCTACAATAAACACGGTATCTAGGGAATGTTATCAAGTAATCAATTATCCGGATATACATCAGTATTCTCTTCATTTCATCTTACTATATCTTACACGATAAGTAATACTGGCAATATTTTAGAATAATAAACATTTTAAACATATTATTGCACAGTAATACTGTGATTCTAAAAAATTGACAGTATTATTGATCGTGTAAGGTGTCTTAATGGCTCGGAAGTTTGGGACGATATTGATTAAAATACTGACAATATGAAATCATCGTGTAACATTGATTGATTTGTGGATTTTTGCTTCAATCCACAAATCAATCAATATCTAGGGAATGTAGTTACTTTAGATTCTCTCTATTGCATACACTGAATAATTAAACAAAAGGTGTCATCAAAGCTCCAATTGCAAGCGCTATTCTAGGTGTTTGACATTTTTTTGGCATCTTCTGTCACAATGACGTTGAAAATTTATCCGTTCAATAGCTTATAGGACCTATAAAGTTTATGGGATGTTGGTGAATATGGGTATTAATCTTCTATTATTTATATAAGATGAATTCATACCTATATCACTACTACCTATGTATTATCAATTTAATTTAGAAACTGTAAAAGGACAATCGAGTAAGGTATTATATGAAATAATCTCAGAACGATAGACCGAGTAAAAAATATTTTTGTTTTTAACTCGGGCTATGGTTCTGTGATTATTTTATATAATAGCTTTCTTGATTGTCCTTTTACAGTTTCTACTTTCATAGTACATAGATAGGTAGTAGTGATATAGGTATGAATTAATCTTGTATAAATAATAAAAGATATAGTGTTATGTATGTACAAAACATAATCAGACAACTATTTTGAACATTAAATGATCACAACTTAGGGGGAAAAACGTTTTCAGTCCACTTCAAGAGATTTTGAAAAAACTCTATTTAAAGGGTGACATACGTTTCAAAACATCAAAGAAAAATAAATAATGGGAAAAAAACTATTGTGAGGAATTGCTCTTTATTTAGATAAATATTTCAAAAATTAAAATTTAAAAAAACTTCTATCTATATAGGGTTATCAGCCGTGAGGCTTTTCCACCGGTCAAGGGGGAAACTCAGAGGAGTTTAATCACCCGGTATTTAACTTAACTTCACAGAAAACCTCTGAAAAACTGTGAAAGGTGAATCGCGAAAATTCGTTCCCCGCTGGGGATCGGGGAGCCTGAGTTCTCAGTATTGCTGGGTATTAAAATTTATTTTTCAGAAATCAAGGAAAAATTCTAAATTTGCACAAAGGTATCATTTTACCCTCTTAATTGTCGTTCCCAATGACCGTTACTTCACAGACTGTCTTCCTCATCTATGGACTTCTTCTGGTTTTTCTGATAACGTTTTTTCCCCGGCTTCTTAGGGGCAGCAGCACAAGGTGTAAGGTTTGCATAAAACTGGCATGATTCAGATTTATCAAACAAACAAAAACTGTAAATCTATATATTTGGCAGCCTTGATTGGTATCATTTTATTGTAAATTTTCCTCTTGGGAATAATTTCATTAGTTTTACGTGTATCTTTCGTTCTCTTTTTTTTTCGCATTGACGCTACTTCAGATAGAGGTCCTTGTTTATCATTGTTTTGGCCGATGAATCTTGAAGAATTAAAGTTACCAAAATAGGTATTGTTTATAGGAAACATGGTCAGGGTTGTCACTACTTATCCTAATCATTCTTATTAGGCGAATGGAAAATTCACATGTTTTGGGGTAAAAACTAGACAGTCCAATGTTCTTACCACAGCCAATGACTTGAAATGGAGAAGGTTTTGTTTTGCAATGTAGGATTTTTGGTCGCTGAAGCTCATATCGTGGTCACATTCAAGATATGAGTGTCCACTTAGCGGAAAATAAATCTGCACTGTGTCAAAGCGGCATACCTCATAGAAGAGATGTCGAAAACAGTGTAATTCTTGTTTTGCCCGAAACATACCTCAAGACTGGCTAAAATCAGTATTCATTGCCCTACCAAAGTAATCAAACGCAAACAAGTGCGATTAATTCCGACTAATAAGCTTGATGAGCCAAGTATTAAAAGTATTCCTAAAAATCCAACATAATAGAATACGTAAGAAATGCGAAGAAGACCTAAACAAGGAACAGTTCGGTTTTAGAGATGGACTGGGAACAAGAGAAGCGTTGTTTGGGTTGTCAGTTCTCATACAAAAATGTAGATACCAAAGGAAGGACGTGTACATCTGTTTTATTAATTATGTAAAGGCATTTGACTGTTTAAAACACGACGTTCTAATTAATATTCTGATGACCAAAGGCCTCGACCAAAAAGATATCTCCTTCATAAAACATTTGTATGTAACACCAGACTGCTGCAGTAAGATTCGAGGACGATACAACCAGCGATATTCCTATTAAACGTGGAGTACGTCAGGGCTGTGTACTATCACCATTGTTGTTCAATATGTACTCTGAGCAAATATTCCTGAAAGCTTTAGAAATCTCTACAGATGGTAGCTAGATCAATGGTGAATTATTTAACAACAGGTACGCGGACGATACGGCTATAATTGCAGACAGCGCAGCTGGCCTACAACGTTTGATGAACCAAATAATAACAGAAGGTTAAAATTAAATACGGCCGAAACGAAAACAATGATTATCAGTAGAACACCAGATATCCAAGCCAATTTGCAAGTATACAATATGCAAATAGAGCAGGTCGCTAAATTTAAATACTTGGGCAGCTGGATCACCGAAGACCTGGATCCAGATCTGGAAGTAAGAACACGCATCGAAATAGCCAGAACAACGTTCTTAAGATGAGAAAAGTATTTTTCGAGAGAAGCCTAAACCTGAAACTAAGATACCGGTTCGTTAAGTGCTACATTCGCTCGGTACTGTTGTATGGTGTTAAAGCTTGGACGTTGAAGATCAATACTATGAACAGAATATAAACGTTTGAGATGTGGATCTTTCGAAGAATGCAGAGAATATCTTCGATGGAGCATATCACGAATAATGAGGTTCTTAGACGCATGGACAGAGATAGAGAGCTATTGGTTACTGTGCAGAAACGTAAAACAGCATACCTAGGACATATCTTAAGTACAAAATATAGCCTAATAAAATTAATAATGGAGGGCAAGATAGAGGGTCGGCGTTGTCCAGGACGAAGGAAATGCTCCTGGTTAAAGAACATAAGGGACTGGATTGGTCTGGACTCCCACTCATTGTTCAGAGCGTCACAAGACCGTGCGGAAGTTTCCATGATTGTTGAAAACCTTCAGTAATGGAGAAGGCACCTAAAGAAGAATAGACTAATATATAAGTGGCAACACCTCTGCACGTCCCTTGAGGTCCACTTCAGTTCTTGATGTTAACAAACAACTAAAACATAAGGATCGCAAATCAAAAGTGAATAAGCAGAAAATTCCAAAATAGGAATTGATACTCAAACAAGCAATCGAAAGCCTTCAATCAGATATAGGAATAGTGCTAACTGACATCAGAAACGCGACAAGCCGAAGAGGTAAAAACAAAGCGAAAAAAATAGCAGAAAAATTAGAAATACATAAAACATAACTTTGTGTGTTTTCAATTGCTTCTTGTTTATTGCTCTAATGTCAAAATATTGATTACAGGGAATTAATGTCCCATTACATTCGTTACAGATTAAAACTAACTGAATGACTTAAACAAATTACTTAATGCAAGGATTTAGTAAGTTTAATCGAGTTCCGAAAATAAACGGGCTTATCATTTGGCCGCTTGCTTTCGCCGGCCGGCCCGTGAATCATCAAGCCTCGCTCTCACTCGAACCCGTTATCCGCGAAATATTCGCAATATTTTATTATTTTAGTTTCAATTATATTGAATATTCTTACATCTGGCCACATAAGTATGAAATGATTTTAGACACAAACAGCATTATTCAAAAGATTGAAACGTAACTTAGATTGGATGAGTAAGGTTTTGTTTAGATATACGTCACATGACAGAGTCTACACTGCGCATGTGACTCAGTGCAGTTTTAGATGTGGTTAGGTTCGCGCGCGTTGCTAAGAAATATTAGTTTGCTATAATTATTACAATGTACAATTAAGTAATATCAGTGTGTGAGTGTTGTGAGTGTTGTGAATGTTCGTAAGGTGCTAATGATAGGGGAGCAGCGGATAACGACTAGATAATTGAAAGGTTAGTTATTAGTATTTAATTAGCTTCTTATGACTAGTATTCTGAAGAGTACAAAAGTATGAGGTATTTAGCAGTACTAGAGATTAGAGGATTAGAGATATTGTTCTCCTATGATTGGATTGTCTGTAATAATATTGATTAGATGTCGGTGCTACTTTTAACCTAGAAATCGCCACTTTTGTTTACAACAATTTATCTCTTAAATTTTCGTCCGATAATAACACATGTACCAATACACAATAAGCGTGGTAGTGGTAACCTAACGTTAAGCTAAATTTTACACATGTAACAAAAATCCGGCGTTTACAACAATTTACCTCTTAAATTTTCGTCCAATAATACACATGTACCAATGCAATATAAGCGTGGTAGTGGTAACGTAGCGGTAAGCTAAATTTTACACATGTAACAAAAATCCGGCATATACAACAATTTACCTCTTAAATTTTCGTCCCATAATAACACATGTACTAATACACAATAAGCGTGGTAGTAGTAACGTAGCGGTACGCTAAATTTTACACATGTAACAAAAATTCGGCATTTACAACAATTTACCTCTCAAAATTTTCGTCCAATAATAAACATGTACCAATGCACAATAAGCGTGGTAGTGGTAACGTAGCGGTAAGCGAAATTTTACACATGTAACAAAAATCCGGCGTTTACAACAATTTACCTCTTAAATTTTCGTCCAATAATACACATATACCAATGCAACATAAGCGTGGTAGTGGTAACGTAGCCGTAAGCGAAATTTTACACATGTAACAAAAATCCGGCATTTACAACAATTTACCTCTCAAATTTTTCGTCCAATAATAAACATGTACCAATGCACAATAAGCGTGGTAGTGGTAATATAGCGGTAAGCAAAATTTTACACATGTAACAAAAATCCGGCATTTACAGCAGCGCGGTAAACTGTGACAGAACATGGCTAATTACCTCTACCTAAATTATCCCACACCATTATTGCATTATTCAGAACGTGTAGATTTTTATAGACATGCAAAACATTGTGTTTTGTAAACTTAATATAATGCGCCCACCTCATCCGATTTCACTGTAAGCAAACGGTTTTGTTATCAGTGACGGGGCAGGAACACCACATGGCCTCGAAGGGGTGTATTCTTCAGCAGTTTGCATCATAAGCTCAAATAAGACAACGTCAAGAGTTGTGCATCACAACTGTAGTCACATACGCATATACAATAAAGTATCAATTAAAGCACAAAATACACAAAAATTGTTTTATTACTAAACAAACGTGTGTTTGTCACTCATTGCTTAGCACTACGGCGCTGGTTCTGAATGGCCCTTTAGATTCTGATAAGAATGACTACCCGATTCAGCTGATAACACTAACTATTATGCAACTGGGTAATTGTCGAAAATAAATACACAAGAACTTGGTTGTAACACGAAAGCTAGAGTACTTGGGACACATCACCCGGGGAGAGAGATACTCTATTCTCCAACTGATCATGCAAGGAAAAATACAAGGAAGGAGAAGCATGGGGCGTCGCAGAACCTCATGGTTAAAGAACCTTAGAGAATGGTACGGACAAACATCGATCGGAATATTTAGAGATTAAAAAAGTAACATTAGTAACTATTTTTAAATTAATCTTCTTCTTCTTGTGGTACCGTTTCCTATCGGAGATTGGCAATCATCATGGCGATTCTAATCTTTGACGCTGCAGCTGTAAATAGTCCGACCGATGTTTGTCCGTACCATTCTCTAAGGTTCTTTAACCATGAGGTTCTGCGACGCCTCATGCTTCTTCATCCTTGTATTTTCCTTGCATGATCAGTTGGAGAATAGACTATCTCTCTCCCCGGGTGATGTGTCCCAAGTACTCTAGCTTTCGTGTTTTGATCGTAAGTTCCTTTTCTTTATGCATTCTTCGCATGACTTCTTCTTTGTTCACTAGGTCCGTCCAGGATATCTTGAGGATGCGGCGATATATCCACATCTCAAACGACTCTAGTTTTCTTATGTTATTTTTCTTTAATGTCCATGCTTCCATTCCATACAGTAGTGTTGAAAAAAAGTAACAGCGAATTATTCGGACTCTCAAGGCTAAATTGAGATTTCTATTTGAGAAAAGATTTTTCATTTTGACGAAAATTGCTCTTGCTATTTCTATACGTTTGTTCACTTCTATGGTTTGGTCGTTATTGTCTTCAATACGTATTCGTAAGTATTGGTAGTTTCTAACTCTTTCGATTGTGGTGTTGTTTACTAGTATTGCTGGTATATTATTAACATTGGTTTTATTTACAAACCATAAATTTAGTTTTCTTCAAATTCATTTTGAGCCCATAGCATTGACTAGTCGTATTTATGTCTTGCATCATTTTCTGAAGCTGGCAGACGGATGTTGCTATTTTAATTAATAATTGATCAATAATCTACGTTTTGCTTTACAAGCATTACGGGACACAGGTTTTAAAGAGACAATATGAGAAAGATTTGAATTGTGACGAACTCTGTTGTGAAATTGAAAGTTTTAGATTTCAAGTTTAAGCGCTAATTGAAAACCTGAAGTCTGGATCTTCCCTAGATATAATACATACCATTTATGACTTTGAATTAGTTGAGTCATATCAAAAGTTAAGTAAAAATCACCTAAGATCAAGAGAAATTATGTTTGAATAATATCAATTGATTATAATATTGATTCAAAGTATTGACTTTGATGGATTGATTGATACATTGATGGCAAGAAGAGTACAATTACATACATTTTAAGTTTAAGAACAATTAAATATTATAAAAATGATATAACTAACCCTCTAGGAGGAAAGTTAAACACCATCTGGCGGCACCACATCAATTAGCAAAGCACACCCATATGGTAAAAACCGTCAACATGCTCATGCCATCAGGATCACCGGGTAGTGCCCTCTATGGACTAATATTCCAACAAAGTGCTTGAGATATCAGTGATCCTAATGGCAGAGATTGCTAAGATGTGGATTCACACTTTTATATGTAAATATTATAATTTGATAGAACTACTAAAAACAATACAATAATAAATATATAGACTATTTTTTTGTACACGTACACTTCTTATTTGAAAAGGAATCAAATATATATATATATATATATATATATATATATATATATATATATATATATTTGATTCCTTTTCAAATAAAAAGTTAATCTGAAGGAGTTAAAACCAGTGGCCAAGATAAATAGGGCACAGGTAGAGGCACCGTCTCAAAAAAAAAACAAAAAAAAATACAAGTAAATTAAAAATGATTCGTAGAAATCTATGGAAACATATCTATCTAAAAATTGTTAGCTCTCTCCAAAATTTGTTTTTTTCTAGTTGTACTACTGGTTACATTTTGGTGAAATAAGTAGCTTTATTTAATCCATAAAAGTTATATAGAGGGGCCCTAGGCAAACCTCATCTGTGGGTGATGAGGTTTGCTTAGGGCCCCAAAAAGCTATTTGCAGCCCTGGGTGGGTATATTGGATTTAAATAGTAATTTACATTATTAGTGCAGGAATGCAAGTTTCCCGAATGAGCGAATGAGTTTACAGCACGAGCCGAAGGCGAAGGCGAAGCGCGAAGTATAAGAGGTGTACGCTGTGCTTGCATGCATTCTCATATTTATAAATACACATTTACATTGGTACTGAATTTTAAGTTGGCAACACTGGCTACTTCCCGCACTAGTGCGGGAAGTAGTATTTCCCGCACCCAAATCAATGCGGGAAATGACTTGTCTTAGGACATGAGTACAAAAAATATATTTCAGCTTTCTATAGACTGCCCATATAAATTCAATTATCGTTTAGATTTGTTTGGTTGTCCCTACTAATTCCATGTGAAATTGATGAAATTTCATGTTTTTCTCCTGTTTCAACTATGTAGCGTCTTTATGCCAAATGCTAGAGAGGTGGTTTATATACCAAAATATATCGTCTTTCTGGCCCTATAAAAAGAAGCAGGTACGATTTCCTCCAGCTCGTGCCGTTTTCGCGCTGTAGCGCTGAAAAAAATGAGAATTTGATGAACTTTCATGTTGTTCTTCTGGATTAGCTCTGTAGCATCTCTATTTCAAATACTAGAGACATGGTTTATAAGAGTATTCATAGCCTTACAGATTGATGATATGATATTGACGCTTTTCTCTAGCTTTTACCGCTTTCGCGCTGTAGGCCTGGGAAAATGTGAAGTTGATGAAATTTCATGTTTGTTCTGCCGTTTTTACTCTGTAGCGTCTTTATTTCAAATACTAGAGAGATGGTTTATAAGTGAAATTTTAGAGTATTCCTAGCGCTATAGATTGATGATAACGCTTTCCTCTATCTTCTACAGTTTTCGCGCTGTAGCGCTGAGAAAATGTGAATTTGATGAATGTTCATGTTTTTTCTCCGGTTTCAACTCTGTACTGTCTTTATTTTAAATACTAGAGAGATGGTTTATACGTGAAACTGTAGAGTATTCCTAGCCCTACAGATTGATGATGGACCCGTGTCTCTAGTTTCTACCGTGTTCGCGCTGTATCGCTGAGAAAATGTGAAACAGGAGAACAAACATTAAATTTCATCATTTAATGTTTGTTCTCCTGCTTCAACTCTGTAGCGTCTCTATATCAAATACTAGAGAGATGGTTTATATATCAAAATGGACAGTATTCCTAGCGCTACAGATTGATGATAGAAGGGTTTCTCTAGCTTCTACCGCTTTCGCGCTGCAGCACTGAGAACATGTGAATTTGATGAAATTTAATGTTTGTTCTCCTGTTTCAACTCTGTAGCGTCTCTATATCAAATACTAGAGAGATGGTTTATATATCAAAATGGACAGTATTCCTAGCCCTGCAGATTGATGATAGAAGGGTTTCTCTAGTTTCTACCGTTTTCGCGCTGCAGCACTAAGACGTTGTGAATTTGATGAAATTTAATGTTTGTTCTCCTGTTTCAACTCTATATCGGAACTTCGCCTTTTCTCCGCACTGTTTATTGAGATTTATATATATATATATATATATATATATATATCTGTGCATTTCTACTACTAAATTCTTGGAGAATAAGGTCTATAATTATTATTATTATTTCACTTTTCTTTTTTTATTCTTATATGCAGGACAGTACCGCATATTGTTAATATATTCCGTTTCTTGCATATTCTACAAATCCCCTGCTTCTCTAAGTAATGTAAGGATATGATACCTGTAAGTGCCTCTTTTACTATAATATATAAGAATAAATTGCTGTAAGTAATGTAAGGATATGATAACTGTAAGTGCTTTTTTTTACTATAATATATAAGAATAAATTGCTCATTTATGATCTCACTTGGTTGTTGTTAGCTGATCGTACACAGCATTATTAGTCGAGTTGCCCTGTACATTAGGCGACTCGACTAATAATGCTAAACGAAAGCACCTTAAGATTTTAATGTATATATATATATATATATATATATATATATATATATATATATATATATAATGATTCTAATGGATATAGAAGAATCAATTATAGTTCTAAATTAATTATGAAACGAATCACTTTTCTAAACTACTTAATAAGCATTTGAAACTTTTCCAGCCGCGCCATAGTCGACCCGAATTAAATTTTGCAACTGTTTATGCAGACAGCTGCATATTGTCGCGCGCGCAATGAGAGGGCATTTCAAATTCGTACGTACACGCTATATACTTTAATTTAATCTTATACTCTTGCACTAAAAGTTACTTGGACAATGTGAAAACACAATTATTACTATAGGTCTGGCGAATTTGAGCACATTTCTGTGGTAATAGCGTCTACTGCGAAGAGTTGCCTCTACTATCCAACCTTAAAGGAAATACACGCTTTAGTTCCTCAAACCATTCATTAAAACCGCCCTGCTTTAGATTATTTCAAACAAAAGTCTAATTAGAGTAAAATGCGGTCTGGATTACAGTTGATAAATATAAAAGATTTAACATATCAATGCGGCTGTAAAGGAATTATGTCTCTTAATAAAGGTAGATAGTATACTTATTAAATAATAAATAAAAAATATTAAATAAAATATATCATATTTATAAATAAAGCGGAGAAGGTATTACCTCTTGCATTTTTATATAAAATGACAAATAAAATGTTTTCCCCTCTTTGCATCCGAATCTGGGAACGCACGGTATATATATATATATATATATATATATATATATATATATAAATTCAAAATTATAATAATAACAACTACAAATTGCCACTGTCTTAATTGATGAAAGTATCTAACGCAATTAATAAATTTAATAATAATAAATTTTGTTTATACAAATACGTGTTTTACACGAATGATACGCGTCAGGTATACATGTAAGTTGAAGTCGGTTAATGTCCTGTGCAAAGGTCCTGTATGTAGATTACGCAGATAAAGGACATAACGGTTCGCTGGTCCTCACAACCATTTTCGGCTTTATTCTTGTTAAGTAACGACATAGTTGAGGTTTTCAGTTGTTAATGATAGAGCACTGTGCATGGCCTAATCGTCCTTATCTGGTAATGAACACTATTACACTTTTATCCGTATAATAGGATTTGCTATCTGTGTACATATGTCTCAATATCGCACTTCCGGATGAAACTACTGGGGTATATTTATTTTATTTTATAAATTTTATAAATAGTATTATTCAAGTGAGGAAACGCCTATATGAACATTCAACACCAAAAGTACAATAAAGCTATTTAAAAAAAGTTATGCATAGTATAGTCACCAAAGATTCTCAGAATGTTTGCCAATATATATAATAATAAATATTTTTTTCAATACAACTTATTGATTTTATTATCGAGTATATTGAGTTAATCCGATAAATGATAAAACCAACCTTTATACCATTTAGAACCTTCTGCTAGTTCTAAGTAAATTTTAGTCCTTGATCTTGCCAATATCCTAAATATTTAATTTCCTTTTTACTTTTAATAACATTGTTACTTATATTTAAATGAAAGTTATTTAATTTTCTTCTACCTTAAAGGATAAATTAATTCTTTTTTTTTTCACTTGTCTGTATCTGTATTATAAACATCTTTTTTTTTAAATTCTCGATATGTTTAAGAAAAACATCCATTTCTTAAACATATCGAGAATTTAAAAAAAAGTAATAGTAAAAAACTATTATTATTATTATTATTTCTCTGTTTACACTATTTATATAGCGATTGTACAGTGAGACCTAGATAAGATTGGCTTGTTGTTGTAGTTTTATTCTTCTCCCAGTAGTTATTACTAGGGTAGAATGTTTCTATCAAATCAATAATAATAATATTAATATTATAGTTATTACTAAGGTAGATTGTTTCCAACATCATGCAAAGAAGTATATCATATCAATAATAATAATATTAATAATATTATTATTGATTTGATACACTTCTTTGCATGTGAATGTGAATGTTTCCACATTCACCTACCCTAGTGTTCTTATTAGGATTAGGCTCGGTAGACATGGAAGAAGAATTAACCTCGGCCCATACCTCCCAAAAAAAGTTCGCACAATGTGGCTGCTTTTAGGATATGAGTAGATTTTGTGACAGACGAATTGTTCAAGATGTTTTTGCAACTTTTTTAGACTACTATTATTATAATTATTATAATTATTATTATAAATATCTATTTGCCTTATTAATATAGCCAGATTAATTAAAAAATTTGTATAACAATGAATAAATCAATAAGCCAAATGAACTTTTCTTGAAATGCATATGAAAATGGGGAAGGCAATTACGAATTTCCAGCGCAGCTATTAAAAAGTCTAGTTTTAAATTACTTCCAGTCCCCCGGGGAAACTTTTTTAATTTCGCCGAGAACTTTTAAAGCTCAGGAACTTTCTAATTTACTTCATAAATTAGCCAAGTGATTAATTTAAACAACGTCCCGGAAATAAATTTCAATATAAAGCTAAGTTTCTATTCTGTTGAGTAATATTAGAACTATTCTAATATTGTAATCCTTACAGTTTCTTTTTCTTCTTTCTACATTTGAATGAATACATTTCCTGTAATGTACTTCAACAGCGACCTCTTTGCG
Source organism: Lordithon lunulatus (assembly GCA_963942505.1). Classification (NCBI taxonomy): domain Eukaryota; kingdom Metazoa; phylum Arthropoda; class Insecta; order Coleoptera; family Staphylinidae; genus Lordithon; species Lordithon lunulatus. The sequence continues at coordinate 51,477,692 of OZ012668.1, read as the reverse complement.
GTGCTAGTTGAAATAGGGTGCTCGCTGTAAAAGCTCTACAGGAAACAGTATTAATCGATAGAGCTTTAAATGTTAACCACTCCCCGAGAATGGAGCTTTTCCCCCTACCAACTCACCGTGTGCGCGCCTCAAAACCTGTTTGAAAAGTTGGAAACTTCCCCTACTGGCTCTCACACCCTACTACGGCTCGAAAAAAAAGGGGACGGGATCATACAAGTACACTGTTAAAAAAATAATCGTATATTTACTTTCACTTATTTATAAATATAATTTATTATCTGTAATTGTTTGTTGGTAGCAACATCTCTTTGGAGTAGATTGAATCTGCAACAAAATAAATCACAAATTACTCTTCAAATTATATTATTTGAATTCATATTTAAATGACTATAATAATAATAATATTATTGGTATTTGTGTCTATTTAACTTTTCATTTTTAATTTTACCATAAACATTTCATAATGTCACCTATTTATGAAAAAAAACTTTATAGCTATCAGCCCAAGTTCAGAGGAGTGTAATCATCCGGTATTTACCTTAAATTCACAGAAAACCTATGAAAAACTGTGCAAGGTTATTTGCAAAATTTCACCCACAGCGGGTTTTGAACTCTCGCTCCCCAATGCTCAATACGAGACGGATGACGCTGGTAACCACTAGGCCACTTATAAAGTATATAATTTTCTAGAAGAAAGAAAAAATATAATTATGATTCAAGTCATTGAAAAGTTATATAAGATAGATTAATGACTATTTAAAATAAGATTTTTGTTAGTGTAGATATTTTGATTCCGGTCATGTACGTATAGTCATGAGAATTTATCTCATGACTATACGTACATGACTTCCCGGAATAAAAATATCTACACTAACAAAAATGTTATTTTAAATAGTAATTAATCTATCTTATATAACTTTTCAATGACTTGCATCATAATTATATTTTTTCTTTCTTCTAGAAAATTATATACATTATAAGTGGCCTAGTGATTACTGGCGTCATCAACTTTTCAATGACTTGCATCACTTAGAAAATATTTCTAATAAGATATATAACGATTATAGAGGTTATGATTTGACTACGTGATAATAATTTACATGTATATTCTTTGGGCTAACTATTCTCAAAATATCTCTATGAATACGTTCTTTTCATAAAGTATACAAAAAAAAGTAAAGTATACAAAAAAATTCTAATTCAAAATTCAAAATCTATAATTGTGCCCAATCTTTTAATGTGTTAACCAATATAATAATATACTATAAAAAAATAATATTGAATATCCCAACAAATTTTGTTGTTTGTATTTCTGGGATTGCAAAGTTTCCCCTTCAATCGAAATATCTTGGATGGCCAACAAAACACAGTATTTCATTTGCTGAATACAAAGAGATACTTCTACTACATTATCATCAATTTATTCTTGGGCCTGTACATAGTAGGGAACTTCGCATTATTGATATTTATAAAAAAAGAAATCTATTTGGCATACCACTCAAGAAATACACAAATCCCCCAATACACAATGCTCATACAGCTAGAGCAAGAAGAAAAAAACATAAAAATAAAAATAAAAAGTAACAATCCGCACAAATACAAATTATCATTTTTTTTTTGATATTTATAAACACTTCGAATACAAAATCACTCCCTTTTTTATTATACTACATTTCAGATTGAACAATTACCTTTTTTAAATATTTTTATCGTATTCGTAAATGAGTATGCCTATTTTCTAGCCATGCCTCATGCTTTCGTTTTATTTATTACTTAATCACCCTCATACTTTCAGGGTAGGAGCCAGTTTTACATAAACTATTTTAAGATTCACAGTGTGTGCTAGATTTTAAAATTGCAGCGTTTTCTTCATCAAATCTATTTGTTGCCAGTCCTGGTTTAGTATTTGTTCGTTTATAGGCTTTGTCCTGATTTGTGTCTACTATTCTGGTGTCTCGTTTACTTCCTCGTATACTCTGCGTTTGGTTATTCTACGTTTCTACAAAACTGAGTGGCATATTCCACGTTTTCTCATCTGCATCTTGCTAGTATGATAACAGAGATACTATATACTATACAATAATTTTTAGATATTCAGTACCTTGGTAAACTGTCATTATTCTTTCTATATAAGTTGTTGTACCTTTGCACTTGGAGCTGTGCTTCTTCATCCTCTACTCGTTAATTAATGTTCCGTCTGTATGCCCTTCCCTTTCCATTGTTTTTACTATTTCCCATCATTCCGCTATAATCCTGTAATCTGTGTTTCTTACCTACTCTGCTAACATTTAACTTTTTTATCCCTCTATTCCAAATCTTCCAAATCTTTAATTCTTCCATTAGTATATAAGTTGAAGTTTGTCTATCTAATGCCCGTATTCACCAACATCCCATAAACTTTATAGGTCCCATAAGCTATTGAATGTATAAATTGAAAATGTCATTATGACAGAAATGGTCATAATAAATGTCAACACCTTGAATAGCGCTTGTGATTGACATTTTCTTTAATTTTTCAGTGTTTCCAATATAGCGAATCTAAAGTAACTATATTCCCTAGACAATTTATTTATTGTTGCTATAACAACGAATACCTATGGGTCCAATAGCTATTGATAGATTTATAGAACGTTGGTGAATACGGGGGTAATTCTAGCACCCATTTCAAATATTTGTATTGTTCTATGTTTGCCTTTTCCACCGACCCTAAAATCTCTGCCCTATACATGAGTTTCCTTTCTACCATCCTTCGAATAACACCAATTTTATATTGTCATGATCTGTTGGCTTAAGCCCCAAAGCTAACAGGATCATGCCAATATAAAATTGGTGTTATAGTTCTTTTATGGCTGATTTGGGGCTTGAGCCAACAGAATCATGACAATATAAAATTGGTGTTATAGTTCTTTTATGGCTGATTTCTGCGACAGTTCTACGATTTGATAGCAGCTGGAATTCAAGGCAGACAAATCGTTTTATCCCTGTTTCTCTATATGATTTTTTTTTCCATTTCCATTCCACTTATTATTATTTTTTTTAATGTTAAGTTTTAATGTTAAGTTTTAATGTTAAGTTTTAATGTTAAGTTTTAATGTTAAGTTTTAATGTTAAGTTTTAATATTAAGTTTTAATATTAAGTTTTTCCTGTCAATGCCAATATATTTCTCCTTTGCTCTTAACGTAGCTTTGATATCTGTTTTGTACTTTGCCAACACCACTATATTAGCAGCATATGCTACGCCACTTTCTTTTTAACTCCTGAATAGAAAGTATGGTGTTCACAAAAAAAAGTCGAATCGATAATTTACTCCACGTTACATGACTTTGCTAGTCGAAATAGACTATTTTTGTCTCTATGTGAGTGGCTTTGAACAACATTGCGGAAGAACGGCTGTATGGATTGGGGCCAAATTTGGAAATTGGCTGCTGAAACGTGCTGGGACAAGCTTCAGCAAAATCTGACAACTAACACCGTTTTTCTTTAATTTGGAAATCGCTACAACAGCTGATAACTTCTCCCTATTTTATGATGCTTTTTTCTCTCCTACTTTCATCAATCATTCTTGTGGCTGCACCCCGGTAGGGAACTCGTTAGTGTTGACATTCATAAACTACAAAATCACTACAAGTTTTGTATACTACATTTCAGCAGGGTCGTAACTAGCTTTTTTGGGGCCCTGATCAAGACCTTATCATTGGCCACCCTCACTAAATTTTATCAATTAAATAAAACTACTTATTTCTCCAAAAAATAGTTATAACCAGTAGTACAACCATAAAAACAAATTTTGGAGGGAGTTAGATGTTCTTATCTCGTTATGTTTCCACAATTTCCAACAATTTTTAAATTTACGTGTATTTTCTTAGTTTAGTTTAAACAGGGTAGGGCGTGCTACCCACCAAAAAGTTGTTGAAAGTTTTTATATAATAATTCAAATTATTTGTATCTTTCTGAGGTCTTTCTAGGGCCCCTCTTGCGTCTGGGCACTGGACACGCGCCCCCTGTCTAGTTACGGCTATACGTTTCAGTATCAACAATTATCCCTAACAAGCTCGAAATCTAGATATGTAGATTGATAAGAGGTGGATTCACACTTATATATGTTTTATAAGATTGGCTTTGTGCTCATATCTCAAGCACTCTGTTGGAATATTATTCCATAGAGGGCACTACCCGGTGATCCTGATGGCATGAGTATGTTGACGGTTATTACCACATGGGTGTGCATTGTTAATTGATGTGGTGCCTTCAGATGGCGTTTCACTTTCCTCCTAGGGGGTTAGTTGTATAAAATTATCCCTGTATTTGATTATTATGATATTATTACATATAAATGTTTTTATAGCCATATATCTTGCTTCCCTGCTTTAAAACATTCGTTTTACCATTTTATACTTCCCGCTGATTTTTGAAATCGATTGATTATATCTATATGTCACTATTTGTACTATATGTATATATAAAACTAATATTTGTTTTTCTTGTTCTTGCTGTTATGAGCATTGTTTATTGGGGGATTTTTGTATTTTTTTAGGGGTTATGCCAAATAAACCTCTTTTTTTATAAAAACTAATAAATGAATTATGTTTTAAAAAGTAAAAATAAAAAATAGAAATAGAAATAGAACTTTATTGGTGAATAATGAGTTTACACACGTCACATGGAAGTAATCATCTCATCCTAGATGTTACAACCATTTCCTAAATTTTAACCAACAATTAATTTGGCATCCTGTTGTCATAGCCGAGACTAAATAAAGAATAATTGGAGGCTTAATTTATACATTTCTCCAAAGACAATATTTTTTCTTGGTTCACATTCAGTAATAGATATTAAGAACAAAATGTCTGTCTATATTTTTGTATGTAAATTGTATTAAATCAAATTATTTATACAAATTTAAACTCATTGCGGAAATCGTATAATATAAGTAGGTAATATCAACAATTATAGCCTACACCGAGGCAAAGAGGCATATATATATATATATATATATATATATATATATATATACATATATATATATATATATATATATATATATATATATATATATATATTATATATATATATATATATTTATATATATAGACGAATATACAAGTTTTATTGTTGCATCGGCATTAAATCAGGAACATACATATTGTAATTTTTGATTTATTATTGTCTGTGGCCAATATATATTGAGTATTCCTCTGAGGCATTTATTTGTAAATAGTAAATAGTGTAGTTTGTTTATATATTTAATATATAAACAAACTACAACTGTTTACAAATAAATGCCTCAGAATAAATAAGATGAAATACTCAATATATATGCCAGAGACAATAATAAATCAAAAACTACAATAACAAATAAACAGAAACTCGAAATAACTATACTAAGACAAAAATGGATAAGAATACGAGAATTTCTCCCTTTGACCTTAAAACTGATCCTGCAAAGTTCTTGTCTGTTAATAGAGACTACTATTAACAGACAAGAACTTTGCAGGATCAGTTTTTAATGTCCCTGCTGCTTGCCGTAAATAGCAGCCGCATATCGCTATGATTTTTACCATTGTAATATACATATTATACTTATATTATTTTACACTTTTCTATCTCTTAGCTATGGTTGGCATTTAATAAGCATATGTATTATCTAAGATGACCTGATACTTCAATTTGTTCTTTATTGTTGCTACATTTAGTATTGTTTGGTAGTTATTTCCTTAACTTGTATTTTCCTTTTTTAAATTTTAGCCTGTGTATGGCATCCTTTTAGTTTTCTTCCATGTGATATGTTGGTTCTCCACGTTGTATCTCCTTCGTCCCCCTAGCCGTCTTTTTTAGGCTACAATAACTAATAAACAGAAACTCGAAATAACTATTATAAGATAAAAATGGATAAGAATTCGAGAAGTGAAGATGGTATTGAAAGTCACGCCATAGATTTCAACATAACTGGAAACAAAAAGATAGAAAGACCAATAGACACATGAAAAGGAAGGTGGATAAATAAGCTATATAAGGAAATGGAAGGACACTAAAATGATTGTCGTACATAGACAAATATGAAAAAATAAACTACTAAACAAAATAACTACCATGAGGCACATGATTGGCTATTTGGTCAGTTTATGCTGGTAAATAGTGCAGACATTAAGGAAAGACGAATGTTTAACGAACGTTTGACTCTCCAACTTCTTCTAGACTTGCCTATTTCCTTTTTCCTGTTGTACTGGAAAACTATCTTCAGAAATGCAGGTAATAGGTTTACATGTAACAAACAACATGAAGGCATTCACAAACAAAGTATGTGACTACATCATAAATAGAAGAGGAGAATATCCGAATACTACTACTTTAAAAAATAGACATATGCATACAATAACTTAATTTTTAATTTTATTCGAGATTTTATTAAAAAAAATAGGTAAAATCCCTATTTTTTTTAATAAAATCTTGAACAAAATTAAAAATTAAGTTAACGTATGTATATGTCTATTTTTTTTAAAGTAGTAGTTAAGGATATATCCCAGGTTACCAAATGCGCACCAGGGGGTCTCTTCTGTAAGTTCAGACAAGTCTGTTATCCATGGCAACGTAATCATATCTTCAATAATTGTGTTTGGTGCCCATAATATATCTAATTCTCTCATTCGTATATATTCGTATATATTCGTGATTATTTCTCCATTTGATCTTAAAACTGATCCTGCAAAGTTCTTGTCGGTTAATAGTAGTATCTTTAATATTCCTGCTGTTTGCCATAAATAGCAGCCGCATATCACTATGATTTTGACCATTGTAATATACATATTATACTTATATTATTTTACACTTTTCTATCTCTTAGAAACGAAGTTTAGAATTGCTATAGCTCTTGCTTGAATCTTATTACTGAATCGCACCGGATATTATTTTAATTGCAAGATATGTATATTTATTCTTCTTCTTCTTTCTTTAAAGCCTTTAGCAACATAGGCCGCCATGGTTGGCATTTCATAAACATATGTATTATCTAGAAGGCATACGGTCAATAATACTGTCAATATTTTAGAATAATGGCAGTATTACTGTACGATAACATTTTTAAAATTTTCATTATTTTAAAATATTGACAGTACTACTAATCGTGTAAGGTATAGTAATGATTGACTGAAGAGAATGCAGATGTATATCCAGATAATTGATTTCTCGATAAATATTGAAGGAGCATTGAAGCAAATACTGACAGTGCTATGATAGATTAGTATTATTGACCGTGTAAAGTGCCTTTAAGATGACCTGATACTTCAATCTGTTCTTTATTGTTACTACATTTATTATTGTGAGATAGTTATTTCCTTAACTTGTAATTTCCTTTTTTAAATTTTAGCCTGTGTATGGCAATCCTTTCAGTTTCCTTTCATATGATATATTGGTTCTCCACGTTGTATCTTCTTCGTTCTCCTAGCCGTCTTTTTTAAGTTGAAATCTGGGGACTTTTTTAACGTGAATTAAACCATCTTTGTTCATGGTTTGCTTAGATTTTCTGGTAATTTGGTAGTTTTCAGACCACCGCCATATGCACCACCTTTCATCCTTTACTTATCAATAGTAATGCAATGCTATTTTGGGGTTCTAGTGAATACGTCTTCATTCATATTTACCTGAATCTGTGCTTCAGGTTTCTTTTAGTGTTATTTGAGTAGGGCCAGGCTCAAAATCATCATCAACCTATAGATGTCCACTCGTGAACGTTCCATCCGTCTTCACGATTGTCTGATTTGGGCTCTTTGTATCCACTTGTTTTCGACATGTGCGAGTCGTATTGATGTGGGGTAGCATCCTTAATTTCGAACCATTGTCGAGGGTTCAATAACCAGGAATAATTTGTCCTTTCTTGTTACTACATTTAATATTGTGAGGTAGTTATTTTCTTAACTTGTAATTTCCCTTTTTAAATTTTAGCCTGTGTATTGCAATCCTTTTAGTTTTCTTCTATGTGATATGTTGATTCTCCACGTTTCTTTGTATCTCCTTCGTCTTCCTAGCCGTAGTTTTTAAGTTACATTGAAATCTGGGGACTGCCTTGCAATACTATCTTGGGCTTCTAATGAATACATCTTCATTCATATTTACCTGAATCTGTGCTTGGTTTCATCTAGTGTTATTTCAGTAGGGTCAGCCAAAATCATCATGAATCTATAGATGTCCACACGTGGACGTTCCATCCGCCTTCACGATTGTCTGTTTTGGGCTCTTTGTATCCACTTGTTTCCGACATGCGCGAGTCATATGAATGTGGGGTAGCATCCTTAATTTCGAACCATTGTCGAGGGTTCAATAACCAGGAATAATTTGTCCTTTCTTGCTACTACATTTAATATTGTATGGTAGTTATTTTCTTAACTTGTAATTTCCTTGTTTAAATTTTAGCCTGTGTATTGCAATCTTTTTAGTTTTCTTCCATGTGATATGTTGGTTCTCCACGGTGTATCTCCTTCGTCCTCCTAGCCGTCTTTTTTAAATTATGTTGAAATCTGGGGCCTGCCTTGCAATACTATCTTGGGGTTCTAGTACATACATCTTCATTCATATTTACCTAAATCTGTGCTTGGTTTCGTCTGGTGTTATTTGAGTTAGCTGAAAATCATCATGAACCTATAGATGTGGATGTGGATGTGGATGTGGATGTGGATGTGGATGTGGATGTGGATGTGGATGTGGATGTGGATGTGGATGTGGATGTGGATGTGGATGTGGATGTGGATGTGGATGTGGATGTGGATGTGGATGTGGATGTGGATGTGGATGTGGATGTGGATGTGGATGTGGATGTGGATGTGGATGTGGATGTGGATGTGGATGTGGATGTGGATGTGGATGTGGATGTGGATGTGGATGTGGATGTGGATGTGGATGTGGATGTGGATGTGGATGTGGATGTGGATGTGGATGTGGATGTGGATGTGGATGTGGATGTGGATGTGGATGTGGATGTGGATGTGGATGTGGATGTGGATGTGGATGTGGATGTGGATGTGGATGTGGATGTGGATGTGGATGTGGATGTGGATGTGGATGTGGATGTGGATGTGGATGTGGATGTGGATGTGGATGTGGATGTGGATGTGGATGTGGATGTGGATGTGGATGTGGATGTGGATGTGGATGTGGATGTGGATGTGGATGTGGATGTGGATGTGGATGTGGATGTGGATGTGGATGTGGATGTGGATGTGGATGTGGATGTGGATGTGGATGTGGATGTGGATGTGGATGTGGATGTGGATGTGGATGTGGATGTGGATGTGGATGTGGATGTGTAGTTTCGGTGTAGGTTATAATTTCAATAACCAGGAATAATTCTTCCTTATAACTCTGCGTTTCCCTGTATTTTCCTTTTCATGATTAATTGATGGAATTGGTATTAGTTATATCAAAATATGTGTACATGGGTACTTTTTTTCTACTTATTTCACCATCGCGAGCAGTTCCTTATTCTCCCCTACTGCGTTGTTTGTTGACCTGTCTCTCCAGAAAATTTTCAACATCCTCCGAAACCGCTAAATCTAATAGGCTTCATGTTTATTCATAGAAGATTTTTGTAATGCCCATCCTTCGACTCCGTACAATAAAACTGAAAAAAAAACATTTAACGGTTCTCCATCTGATGTTTAGAAATATGTCCCTGTTACATACTAAGGGCTGGAGTCATTGAAAGATTTTTGGTTATTTCAAGTTTGGGCTTTAATGTCATGTTCTGGATCCCATTGTTTATTGAGCCAGTTATTTGAGTCGTTGAACGTGTTTGGTGATTGGTTCACCATTAATAGTTAATACATCATTGATTGGTGCACTGTTCTTACTAATAATCATTAGTTTAGTATTTGTTATATTTATATTGAGCTCATATTCAGAGTTATCTTTGTGTACTTGATCAATGAGTCCTCAATTGTGTTGGCTGGAATCACAAAGGCAGACGACTTTGTATCGTATGTTATTCACTGCCCTTACAATTACTTTTGCTCCTTATGTGTATTCATCTAGGGCAGTCCGGAATGTGTATTCGGAATATAGATGGAATAGAATCGGTGATAAAATGCACCCCTTTTAGTATTTGTTTGTTTGTTCTTACCCGACTTTAACCTTTGGCTGTTTGGTCCCAGTAGAGTTTCGACGTAATGGATGTCTTTTTTTCATCTATATAAGTTCTTTAAGATGTCAACAAGCTTTCCATGTTGCACATTGTCGAATGCTTATTCATATCAGGTGAAATAAGCATTGATCTGAGCACATTTAGGTTAAAACCTGCATTTGTATGTAGATTTTAACTTAGAATTGCTTTCTAGCAATGCCTCTCTTCTACCGAATCCAGCCAAAACTGCATTGACTAAAATGTCTTATTTTTGTTTCCTAATTCGGGTGTGTTTAATTTGCAACAATATCTTCACTGCGTGGCCCATGAGGCTAATGAAGCAGTATTCGCTACATCTCTTAGCGTTTGAGAAGGTAGATTTTAGCCAATCCTTAGGGACGAATCCTGTATTGTAGGTTTTAGTATACAACCGAAGCTACTTAAACTTTCATCGTTAATCGACTTGAAAAGTTCATCGGTAATTTCATCTGGACCAGCAGGCTTCCTGCATCTTCAATTGTCTTTTGATGTTTTTGCTTTAAGATCAGTGCTTCTAAAGAATTGTTCGTTTCATCTGAGTTTACTGGTATGTCGTCCAAAATTAGCTTCTCGGTAAATTCCTTCTACCTTTTTAATTGATCTTCGAGTTCAATTAATCATTAGTTTGCTGTTATTATCTATTAGATTTCCATTCACATTCTTTTTATAAGTTTGTGTTATTTTCTTAATTCTTTTGTGAAGATTGAAGTCAAAATGCTACGCCATCAATACGACTCGCACATGTCGGAAACAAGTGGATACAAAGAGCCCAAAACAGACAATCGTGGAGACAAATGGAACGTCCACGAGTGGACATCTATAGGTTGATGATGATTTTGACATTTTACATGACACTCTTCTATTTCCCGCCATGTTTTTGTTGAGCCACCCTCGTTAGCTCTTCGTATTTCATTTTTGAAATGTCTGTTCAGCATCTTGGATGGTTCTTAAATTTTGTTCGTTATTCCATTAATTGTAAATTGTTGTGGTTCATCCATTCTTGCTTGAATTGTCTTTTACCCCAGCGTAAGACTTGTTCTGCATAAACTTTCATTGCATCCTTCAATTATTGCAATTTTTCTTCTATAGATGTAATATTGGTTGGTATTATATCTTTTATCTTGGAGTTTAGATTGTCAGCATAGGTTTTTGTAATAACGGGATCTTTGAGTGTGCTCAAATCTATATTTTTAAAATAACAATATACTTTAATGTCAATAGAAAGGCATATCACATAGAACGGTCAAATTAACAATGATAAAACTAAAACTAATGACTATTCAATCTTCCTTACTATATCTTACTATTGAAAAATAAACAAAATTTATATTGAAGAATTAGATATTCAAACACAATAAAATATATATGAATCACGTACGATTGCTTCAATAATAATATTAATAATAATAATAATAATAAATGAGCGTTACTACTAAACATTTTAGATTAATACTTTTATACAAAAAGAAAATCATTAATAAAATTAAATTGCAGTACATCTTCTTGTAATTTGTTTGCAGGTTGACATGATTCAACCAAAATTTTTTAAATGTATACATGTATTGCAATAATGCACTAGTTATTGTTTGCCTTACTTGATCTTCCGTATATACCTACTGCAAGTGGGAATCATATTTATAAACCGAAAAATATTGTTGTAGGTTATATATATATATATATATATATATATATATATATATATATAATTACAATTAAAAGTGTCAAACATCATAATTATAATAATACGACTAAGGGCAGGCTCTACAATTGACATTTAACCTAACTATTCGTGGAATAAGTTTGAGGATTTAACGTCAATATCTCAAACTTATTCCACGAATAGCCTTATTCTCCAGTTAAACGTCAATTGTAGAACCGGCCCTAATATAGCTTAATATTCTGAAGATATAAATAAAATATGTTATATTTTTAAGAATTATTATATTATTTAGCCTACACCGAACGGTAGAAGGCAATAGATAATATATATATATATATATATATATATATATATATATATATATATATATATATATATATATATATATATATTTTTAAGAATTATAAGTTCACAATTATAAGTAGAATTTTGAAAACAAAATAATTCAGTAATTCAGGTGTGATTAATCTTATAAAATTGTGAATAACATTAGAAACACACATATTTCTATATAAATTCTCATATTAAAGTCACTCGTAGTGCTAGACCTAATTAATTATAATATAAAAAAAAGAATATTACTTCTCGCCAAAACTAGCATAAAACCGTAATGGATGATTCGCTTTAATGGCGTATTTTTATTAATTATTTATAATATAAGATAGAAACGAAGTAGTTAATTTTCATTTTAATACACTTTTATCGCGGAGAAGTTTAATGTCAGGCAATATAAAGTCAGCAAACATTTTTAATTATTTTTTAATGAATACTAAGCATCGCTGCAATTCGCAGCAATATTAAATTTATGCAAATTAGAACGAGTACTGTGCATGAAGTTTATAAATTAGATTATCGGCATTCTTTAAAATTAATTCATAAATATGGATGAAAGCCTACGGGGTTATTTATATTGAAATATGTGGAAAATGAACTTCACAAATTCATTACATGTTAAAATATCCGATATTATTCGCTACTGGTATTTACATATACATACGCATGTGGGATGTTGTATTAACTTTTTGTTAAGGTTGTAATTGATAATAATACAGCTATATTATAATTCTTTTTAACGGATATTAATTCAGCAGTGCGTGTTAATTATAAATATTTATTATTATTTTCGAGATATGCATATTATATTAATGTTTTGTACATATCATTTTACATGAGGTGTATTAAATTTAACATCGGTAAATTTATTATATTTTTTTGTAACATGACATGGTGATAAATGAATGTAAATGGGGTGAAATTTTTCCATTCCATTTTTGCTGGCTCTCTTGCTGACTTTGCAAATCTAGCCTATTGTTGTGTGTGCTGTATGAAAACATTAAAAAGAATATTTATCTTAGCAGTCACCGCAGTAACATCGCCCGGGCGGTCCGCATCTACATCTTTAGAAATGCCGCAGTGTACAAAAAAAAAACCGGTACAAAGCAAAATTAAAACTTATAATCTATACGCATGAAAGCGCCTTTTCAAGTAGCTATTAGTCAGAACGTGACCTATGTACGTTGTGAATAAGAATTAAAATGGCTCGAATGCAAGTTAATTATACAAGAGAATAGCGCTAACTCATCTTGAAACGTACGCAATAACGTAACAAAAATAAAAGTATATAAGGGCTGTTTTTCTCTGTGCCATTTTCACCCCTAATGTGGGGGAGAACTTTTCAGAGGCCGCACAACTTTTGTGGCTTTGGTCCATTCGCAAAACTCCACCCCTTGTTTTTAACAAGTGTACAGCGGCCATTTTCACTTGCATAACTTATACGAACCACACCCAAGCGTTTCACAAATTTTATATAAATATATAAAATGTTGCTAAATTTAACAACTTTTCATGCTTATTACAGACCATATGATTATCATAAATCATAATTTCAAAACAACTAGTAATATTAATTAGGTTTTATTAAAAATACTATTGTTATTAAACTAAATAATCATACGAAATACGTGATATATTGTCCATAAAACACATAACAACATGCTAAACAATCATAACCTCTCTTCGATCATAAACATGCTTTAAAAATAAGGTGGCGGCGCCGGGATTTTCTTATAAGAATGCATGCGTTTACTAAGATTTACAAGCAGACAATTAATAACATATGCAACATGCAATAATATATAATTCAATAGCATCGGGCTGAGGGGATTGCGTGCACAATGTGTAAACTAAAACATACCTATATACGCGCACAAGGGTGGAGGGGGTTTAACCCTACGTCTTATCCGTCGGTTAGTTTTTCGCACCTGTCACTTAGCACAAGTCTCCCACAAGCAACTATGAGCGTGGATATATCAGTACAGCTCAAACAACATTGGAAGAATCAATCGCTACATTTGTAAACAGGGTTGTCACATCCCCCTTCCACCAATGTAACGTCCCATTTGGTTATTGGCTCATTGCTATCATTGATTGAGTATTATTGTTTTGGAATGCGCGTTTTTAAAACTCTGAACAAACACACACACACACGTGGCTACTGCTCATGTGTAGGTGAGTGTGTGACGTATGCACGGTTTATTTTCTATTTTGTTTTTTAGGTTCGAATATTTGTATCGTACTTGCTTTTTTTGTAGCTCGTGTTTCGTTTCATTCACAATTTTTCAGTTGATTGTTTGATTTTATAGAAAACACATGTATATACTAATTATTTTACGATGGTCGCCGCCTATTTGTAAAAATACAATTCACCTCCCGTCGCTCGCAACTTACTGTAAGCATTACTAACTAATTATATTAAACGCCAGTATATTTTAAGACGCACCCCTTTAATTTATTACACTCGATTTAGTGCTCGGGTGAAATGTTACTTTAAAAAATGCTGCGGTTTTTCCTGACGCTATTTATCTCCTATCTTTTTACCGGCTAAACAACGGGCGCACAATCGGCGTTCTCATTTTAGAGCCGGTTATAAATTAGGCGGAAGAAAAAAACGCAAACATCTACAATTTGTAAAGTTAATACGATTATTAATCTAACTCTCACATGCTTTCTAAAAAAGTTTCGCCTCATTACAGACCGGCTGTATACACATGCATAAAAAAGAACTGAAAGCTCGAGGCGATCAAAGGATAACGAGAGACTGATAAAGTTTAAATGAGAATTCGCTCAACTCCCTCACTAACTAGATTCTCTAATTAAAAGAACTTTCCGTTGCCATTATAAATCTATCAAGTTTTTTAAACGTTTTAGTCATAATTTTTTCATATTACAGAAACAATCCTTATAAAAATTAATTATATAAACCCTACCCTACTTTCAGTTCAAACTTAAATATAAATGCATAAGCATATACAGAATGTATGTGAATTATGTTGTCTGCATAGTTGAATTTTGCGTGTCATGCGAAATTGGTTTCGACCAAAAGTAAATGAAATATGTACAAAATCCAATAGGACGTGTAAGTAATATAACGTTCTGCCTGACCTATGTAACTGCAATTTTCCGTGTAATTTATTTTTAAACAGGTCGGTTTAAAGACCGTCCATATATCGTTTCATTTGTAGGCATTCTATGATACAAATCACAATCCAATGGCTTGGATTCACCTGGATTAGTACGTTATGCCCAGGCACGGACTAACATCGACACTGATAGATATTCATATGATGAACGCACATGCTACGTGTTTCAAAACCATATTTCCAGTTTTTGGTCGTATTTTACATTATTTTACATAATGCATGAGGTATTGTTTATATTTTATTATAATATCGTGTAGGTGGAGTGGTATTTTGTAAGCGCTAAATGTGCGGCTTTGCTGGTGCTTTTGGTGGAGGGAGGGGAAGCGTTTTTAACACGTCCTGACTCCATTGTTTTCATTTATGCTACGTGTTACCTTCGAAAAAGATTTTCGCAAGTGTTTGTTTTCATATTAAATATTGAGAAGAAATAATTACTAAACCGTATGTACAGTTGAAACAATTGAGAGGCGCTTTTACCATTTGTTTATAATGTCATAATAGTATTACTACGGAAACTATATGCAATACATAGTTCCAATCGTTTTATATCAACAGCTATGACTATATTTTTATTAGATAGTCTGAAGTGTCTCATTTTATTACTAACTGTTGCTCAACTGTATTTATGCATCTTACTTTTTTAAATAAAAATACAAATAGCTCACTAAAGATTGATTTCTCTCTATTGCTTTTGTTCAAAAGGAAAAAATGCCAGATTATGGCAGAAATACACGTCAGAAGTCTTCACTTGAATAAAATAAGTTTATTTATATTGTGGTAAGGATATTAACCAATCAATTAGAGATATCACAACGACACAATTTCCTACATTTTATAGAGAAAATCGATGTGCAATTCAATAAATTTCAGCAATTTTTTTTATATTAGATATTTAATAACACACCTAATAATACATACGTATAGTATGGAATCGTATGTATTATTGGGTGTATTATTAAATATCTAATATAAAAAATAAATGCTGAAATTTATTGAATTACACACCGATTTTCTCTATAAAATGTAGGAAATTATTATAACCCATTCATGTCAAGCCGACGTACATGTCGTGTGTCTTTTTCTGGTATTATTCGTTTGGGGATATATTTATAGAAAATACACGCAGTAGACATTTGTGTGAACCCAATACAAGAAATAGTAAGGAAGGAAATTAGTGCGTTAGCAGTAGATAAATTTGTTAACTATAATATATTTTGATAACTTGAAATAAATGCTGTGTAACATCATACAAGAAATAGTATGGAAGGAAATTAGTGTGTTAGCAGTAAATATATTTGTTAACTATAATATATTTTGATAACTTGAAGTAAATGCTTTGTAACATCATGTAATTAATATGCGCTTTCGTTTAGCATGGTTTAGCATTGCTAGTTGCCCTCGTGGCTTGCATTATCGCTCAGGTCTTATGGTCGTGCGCCGCCGGTTGTAAGGGCCGAGGTAGAATTATGCGCATCGGAAGCGGCAAATAGAATAAGAAACAATAAGCCCGTACCAGTCCAGAGTGATAAACGAATAGCACTAATATATAAGATCCAACATGTCACTTTAAATCAATAGAAAAACGCAATCCTTTTGTATAAAGTGGTGATACTTTTATTTTAATCTAAAGCACAAACTCTGAGGTTAGAAATGGAATTCCAAATCTGTTAAATTTACGCCTTGGCTGCGCCTACAAATGGTCATTCTCATAATAACATTTTCATCAGGTTTTCGCATATTTGCGGCTGCATTTCCCGAATAACAGCTGTAATCCTGTATATGTTATTTCTCAAATTGAAGACTTCTATTGGCCCCCAAAATTGTACTACGCCAATGATCCACCAATAATTCAAGCACTAATAGCAATATTAGTGCTTGAATTGTTGGTGGAGCATTGGCGTAGTACAATTTCGGCGTCCATGCATTTTGAGAAATCACACGTCTAGGAGATTTTTGACTTGAAATATGGACGTGGGTGACCTTTACTTTCAGTAGAACGGCGAAACAACAATGGCTCTATTTCCTGGACGTCTGATTTCTTGAAAATTTGCCGCCAGATTTTGTACGATTTATCACAATTAGAGTTTTTTTTTATTTGGTGCTATGTTAAGGTTAATGCCCCACCAACGATTCAGACACTAACGAAAAATATCAGAGCTGTTTTTCGTGAAATACAGCCACAAACCTGATCAAACATTTAATCAAAAGAATTAGTATCGCCAACTTCCTCTCCCACATCAGTTTCTTGGAGATTTGGAGATTTTAATGCCCTTGCCATCCTCTCCTTGCCATTCATTCACCTTTCTGCAATCTCAAAACCAGGCCTTGAAAAAATCTTTTTAAAAGGCTTAAGACTATACGGTTTCTATTATTGTGTACATACATACCACAATGTATGTACACAATAATCGAAAACATATAGTCTTAAGCCTCTTACAAAGGTTTTTTCATAGCCTGGGTTTGAGATTGCAGAAAGGTGATTAAATGAGAAGATGGCAAAGACATGAAAATCTCCAAATCTCCAAGAGGCTGATGTGGGAGAGGAAGTTAGCGATACTGAATTGAATCGGCTGAATCCGACTATACTGTAGTCACCCATTTCGCTGAATTCATTCATGAGCTCAGTTTATTCAATGAAGTCCAAAATTCTCGTGCATGGGCGGCCTTGGATCCTTTTTAGGTTTAATAAAAAGTTTTTTACTTTATTTTGTTATCACACTTCAGTTACACTTTGCAACTGGTTTCGTCTAAGCTCTAGCCATTTTCGAGCTCCTCTAATCCCTTTTAGGTTCATTTGCTTTGAACCAAAAAGCTTTTTCTTGCATGCATTGCATGCTTTGTAGCTAGTGAATTTCTTCTTCGTCCCCACAACCTCTGCACGTTGGTGATGTGTCTATCCCCGTAGTGTGCAGGTGTTTCATGTGCATTGTCCTGATAAGAAACCTGCAGCATTCCTTTATTGGTTCCTATTTATTCTTGGGATATCTTCCATCACCTTTTTAGCCTTAATGAAATTCTTCGAGTGTTTCATTCCTGTTTGCGCTTTCCAGTATGCCGATCCTTGAAAGCGCATTCTCGTGAATGGGCCGGCTTGGAACCCTTTTAGGTTTAATAAAACGATTTTTTACTTTGTTTTTTAGTTACACTTTCCAACTAGTTTCGGCTAAGCTCTAGCTATTTTCGAGCTCCTCCGATCCCTTTTAATTTTTTTTAACCAAAGAGCTTTTTCTTGCATGCATTGAATGCTTTGTACCTAGTGAATTTCATCTTCTTCCTCACAACCTCTGCACGTTGGTGTTTTTTCTATCCCCATAGTGTGCAGGTGTTTAATATGCATTGTCCTACTAGGAAACCTACAGCATTCCTTAATTGCTTCCATTTATTCTTGGGATATCTTCCATCGCCTCTTTACTGGGTAAGTCTCCCAGTGAAATTCTTCGAGTGTTTCATTCCTGTTTGCCCTTTCCAGTATCGGCATATTGGAAAGCGCAAACAGGAATGAAATACTAAAGAAACAACCACCGCGGGTAGTAATAAATTGAGAAAGCACCTAAGAAACAACCACCCAGCGGTGGCTGTTTCATTGGTGCTTTTACAAGCTATTACTTGCGGCGATATATGGTACCCCAAGGGTTCTTTCAGGGCAATAAATTGGATTTCACTTCGCCTCTTTTGCCAATTTATCCGCTTTTTCTTTAGCTTTGATTCTCTGAGGTCCCGGTACCCACAAAAGTGGTTACTCTTGTTTTTGATCGCAATGTAATGCATTCTATGGCAACAATAGTCACGCTGGCGTCTAGTGTTCTCAGCACTGTTTGACTATCTGTTACAATATTTATGTATTTCTTTCTATACTTTCTTTTCAATAAAGTTTTGACGCAATTTTGAAATGAGATGGTGTCTACTTGGTATACTCGCCCAGTTGATGACCTGTGCCTCCAGCCGAGCCGTTCTCATATACTACTACTGTTCCTTTGTTGATTTTAGATCCATCGGTAAACCAGATTGATTTACATATAGCCACTTTTCCCATTATACCGTATTAGGTAATGTTACTTTGTAAGCTCTTCTTTTTCTTCGTGTATCATATCCGCTCAGCGAATGTTGGCCATCATGGTTGCTATTAATACCTTGTTGGCAGCGGCTCTGAAAAGCGATTCTAAAGTCTGGTCAAACCACTGCCGCAGATTTTTTAGCCACGATTTCTCCTCTTCCCTTGGATTTTTCCTTGAATGATAAGGTATAGCGTGTTATAAGTAAGCTCTAGAGTGACTAATTTTTTGAATTATCTATTAGCTCATATAATTGCAAAATTTCGTTGATTAACCTGATAAATAGTCTGCAGCTATTTAAGGATTTTCATTGCCCCCTGCAGACTATGTGAATGGCACATTGAAAGTGCAGAGTAGAGAATGTGCATTACCGCTTGAAAAACTTTGTAAACTTTAATCTAACAAGCTTGGAGCTGAGAGGCAAGCCTCTCAGGGATATACTAAACTTCTTCCAAGAAGTAAAGTTCCTGAGAAAACAATATTAGTAGGCAAAGTATAATAGATCAACTTAAGTTGCAGTGCAGAATGCTGCTATTCAATTTAAAAAAAACTTAGAAACTATAACTAAGTTAAGGAAAATGAAAAAAAATTGATTGATTGATGAGACAGACGTCAAATAAAAAATTGAGAATAAGTACTTCAACATACGGAGCATAAGTAGAAAAGAAGACGGAATATTAGAAGATATAATAAAGTAAAACTAGAAATAATGTACAATGCGCAATAATAGAGTGTGGCTCATAAGACTTAGTAACCGACACACTATAGGATTCAGCGTTAGTTTTCTTAGCAATGTATTTTCAAACAAATTCAAATTTGGAGGGATGTATAGAATGTTAACTAATGAATTGAAAATATTACCTTTAAATATCAGGAATTTTCACTGAATGCCAGAAATTCCAAAAACGTTTGTTGTTGTCATAACTATATCTATCCAGTAAACTTATTTAAAACATGAAAAACGGGAATGATGTAAATCACTGAAATAGAGAAAAAAATGTTAATAGAATGAAAATATTCTTCTTTAAGTGGCGTGCCTTTTTTCATACGCGTTCACCTGCGTTCATAATTTTTTAGAATCGGTCTAGATCCTGGGCGGAGTGTGGCAGTTCTTCTACCGATAAACCCATCCATTGTATGAGGTATCTTAGCCATAATAGCTTTTTAAGGTTATTTCTACTCTGCCTTCTTTATTTCCATTGAGAATAAGGCGGAGCCGATTGTACTTTTCGCCTCTCATTATATTTCCCAGGTATTCTAGTTTCTTCCTTTTTATTGTAGCCATACGAGCTCTTTCGTATCCAATTCTCATTAGTACTTCTTCATTTCACACTCTTTCGGTCTATGATATTTTGAACATCCTTCTATACAGCCATATTTCGAATGCCTCGATGAGCTTGATCGTTGCCTGCTTGAGTGTCCAGGCCTCGCAACTATATAGAATAATCGACCATATATAGAATTTTGTTTCCCTTATTCTTTTGTTTAGATGATTATTGGACAGTAGTGGGTTTATAAATGATGTTCTAGTTACTTCTATACTGGACTTAATTTCTTCTTCCCGTTCCATTCATTAATTAATCCAACTGCCTTTTGGATTTGAACTATTGTATTCTTTCTATTCTTTTGCCATCAAGGGTCAGTACTACCGGTCGACGTCCATCTTACTAAGTATTGTTAAATTGGGTTTCTAGTAGTGCATCGTGAGGTCCTATCTGTTGTTTTCTGCGATTATATTGTGGCGTTGATGCGGTTGCAGTTCTTCAATTAAATCTGCCATAATTGCCGTGTCATCTGTATATCTGATGACACTAGTGCCTTTCGTTTATCACTCTGGGCTGGTACGGGCTTATTGTTTCTTGTTCTATTTGCCGCTTCCGATGCGCATAATTATACCTCGGCCCTTACAACCGGCAGCGCACGACCGCAAAATCTGAGCGATGCTGCACGCCACGAGGGCGAGTAGCATTGATAAACCATGCTAAACGAAAGCGCCTACCATATCCACCAATTATTACTCCTATATCTCCTCCCAGAGCCACTCTACAAATAATAATTAATGAATTAGAGAGTCTTAAACCTTTAAATATCAGGAATTTTCTGCGGTTGTCAGAAACTCTTTTTTTTTTATAAAAATTTGAATTAAAAATATATATTGAAACGGTCAATAATCCTGTCATTCCTAAGTCAGTATTTGCTTTAATATTTAGGGACCTTACACTGTACTTATACAGTATAAGGTGCCTTATTGAGGCAGCTTACAAGGTAATACTGTCAATATTTAAAATAAATAAAATTTTCATTATTCTAATATACTGACAGTATTACTGATCGTGTAAGGTATAGTAATGTGGAGCATGTGTTACAGTTCTTCAATTAAATCCGCTATAATTGCCGTGTCATCTGCATATCTAATTAATATTAATTGGTTTTATTTAAACTGTAGATGTCCATACTAAATAAATAAATAAATAAATATCTGATGATGGTGACCAATTCTTACTCCTACATCTTCTCCCAGAACCACTCTAAAAATAATTTCGGTCAGTTATGAAGAGGATAGGGGATAGGATATATATATATATATATATATATATATATATATATATGTCTACTCCTGTTTGGATCGCGATCTCTTTAGATTCTTCGTTGTTGAAAATAACAGTTGCAGATTCGTTCCAATATAGCGTGGCTCACAGTCTCACATCTATGTCATTTAGGCCCAGTTCTACAATTGACATTTAACTGGAGAATAAGGTGGTATCTCAAACTTATTCCACGAATAGCCTTATTCTCCGGTTAAATGTCAATTGTAGAACTGGCCCTTAGACCGATATTTTTCATAGTTTCAACAATTTTCCTTTGATGTACTCAATCGAAAGCTTTCTCATAATAAATAAATATATCGGTTTTCTCACTTCCCAGCAACGCTGTAGGAGAGTCTGCATATAGAATAGTACCTCGCCACAGCCTAGACCGCCTCTAATGCCAAATTGCCCTTCTTATAGAAATAATGAACCGCATAAACACGAGGTGTGAAGAATCACACCTCGTGTTCATGCGGTTTTGTACAATGTGCAATAATAGTCGAGTGTTGCTCATATTAACAAACACTCACTACAGGATTCATAGTTAGTTTTCTTAGCAATGTATTTTCAAGCAACTTCAAATTGGAAGTGATTTTTAGAATGTTAACTAATGAATTAGCAAATGTTACCTTTAAATATCCGGAATTTTCCCTGATTGCCAGAAACTCCAAAAACGTTTGTTGTGTTGGTTCATAACTATATCCACTAAAGTTATTTAAAACCTGAAAAAAATGGAAAAGATTATTAGAAATACTGTAACATATTTAAACAACAATCGTAGTTTAAAATTTAATGGATATACTAATTCCCTTACTGGGAGAGAATGAGAGGGGCTGATTCTACTTCATTTATCTAATTAACTTTTTTTAATGAAAATTTGAATTAAAAATATTGAAACAGTCAATAATACTGTGATTCCTAGTACTGTGAGTATTTGCTTCAATATTTAGGCACCGCATACTGTATACGGTACCTTACACGGTCAATAATACTGTCAGTCCTAGTACAGTCAGTATTTACTTCAATTCTCCTTTTATATTTATCAAGTAATCAATTATCCGGAAAAACTTCAATATTCTCCATTATTATTTCACCATTACTATACCTTAAAGGCACCTTACACGATCAATATTACTGTCAATATTTTAGAATAATGTATATTGTTGTTGAGGTTTGTGATGTGGAAGGGCAGTGAGGGAAATGCCAATAAAGGTCTTTTTTTAGAATAATGACAGTATTACTGTAGGATAACATTTTTAAAATATTCATTATTCTAAAATATTGCCAGTATTACTGATAGTGTAAGGTATACTAATAATGGAATCAAGAGAATACTGATATTTATCCGGATAATTGATTACTTTATAATTATAAAAGGAGGATTAAAGCAAATACTGACAGTACTAGGACTGATAGTATTATTGACCGTGTAAGGTACCTTATACTCCATAAGTAATACTGTGAATATATTAGAATAACGATCAAGTTCTCGTACAGTAATACTGTCACTATTCTAAAATATTGACAGTATTATTGATCGTGTAAGGTGCCTGTAAAAGGTGCTTTATTAAGGCACCTTACACGTTCAATAAAACTGTCAGTCCTAGTACTGTCAGTATTTGCTTCAATACTCCTTTTCTATTTATCAATTATCCCGATAAACATCAGTAGACTCTTCGTTCCACCATTACTATACCATACATGATAAGTAATACTGTCAGTATTTTAGAATAATATATTATCTATTTGCCTTTTACGTTTTGGTGTAGGCCAACACGTGGAATTTTAAACATGTTATCCTACAGTAATACTGTCATTATTCTAAAATATTGAGCTTACAAGGTCAGTAATTCTGTTAATATTTTAGAATGAATAAAAATATTATTATTCTAATATACTGACAGTATTACTGATCGTGTAAGGTATAGTAATAATGGAATGAAAAGAATACTGATGTTTATCTGGATAATTGATTACTTTATAAATATTGAAGGATGATTGAAGCAAATACTGACAGTACTAGGAATGACAGTATTTTGTAAGGTGCCTTTAATAAATCATATGAAAAACTTATATCACAATTTAAAAAACACCAATAAAATCACAAATTTGGATAAAAGTTTAAATAATAATAAGATTTAATGCTAAGCAAACTAAAACTAGCGTTAGTTGTCCTAGGAATAGGTTTCATCAGGAAATGAGGCAAAAGAAGGTTCATCCAGTCACACCCTTGTATTTATATGATTTTTCTTCGTATATAGGATTTGTTTTCTCATCTTTACAGAAATTAGATTTGTTTCATCCAGTCATACCCCTTTAAATACAGGGGTATGAATGGATGAAACTATCCTAATTTCTGTAAAGATTAGAAAACAAATGATTTTTCTTCCTATGTAGGATTTATTTTCTCATCTTTAGAGAAATTGGGTTAGTTATTTTGTTTCTATTTTTATTTGTGTTTACTTTTAGACCCTTTGTTATGGTACAATTGTCAAATAGAAAATAACGGTGCTTTCAACGATTGCTATGAAATAATACATTTCACGTAAAATAAAACAAGTTTTACTTTTTTACTTGTAAATTTTAAAGTCTGCACAGAAATACAAAATGAATAACATATCGTTTTATATAAAACATTCAGGCTTTAAACTTTACAATCTTTTTTTTTTGTCATCTAAATTATTTTTAAAAACTGTTTTACAATTCGAGCTGTTTTGTTTATTAGTTACATATAGTGTCTGACCAAAACAGAGTCGAAGTCGAAACCACAACCAAGATCAGGGGATTTAATAAAGAGGAAAGCACAAAAATACATTTTTTTTTCGCATAATACTCATAGTTTGTATGATAAAGTGATAAAAGACGAGTAATCTACACAGAATCTTGGAAAATTGTAATATATATATATATATATATATATATATATATATATATATATATATATATATATATATAATGATATTAAGTCAAAATTGAAAATATTACATAATAAAGCCAAAACCATGGATAACAAATATATGAATTAGCAAATATAAATTTAAAAAATTATATTTACTATCACATTTTATACAATGTAGAAATCCTCTAAATAAATGCATAAAGAAAATAGAAAATTCTTGCAATTCATTAAGGCTCGGTAGTTGTCAAAAGTGACGTTTAAATCACGGATTGGAAATTAACTCGAGAGTTATATGTTTTATAAATATAAATATTGATTAATTATAAAAGGACTTTTTTAGGAGAAGTAATGTTACGTATATGTATTATAGATATAACTCTCCAATCCGTGATTTTAACGTCACTTTTGACAACGTTGGCACATAACATAGTTGCTATATATAAACAGAGGTACATGAGGCTATGAAATGGAAAGTTAACAACAATCTAACAATATAATGACGAGCTAAAGTTAACTCGCTTTTATACAACGAAGCTATAATGTGGCACAAAATAAAGATAACAATAAAAGAAATGTATAAAGTCCAACTAATGAAGTTAAAACTGAAAACAGTATATCTGTATATCATTCTGATAAAAAAAAGAAACATTGAAGCCGTAAAGGATTTTGTAAATTATTGTAATTCTTAATTGTAGAACAGCCGGCTTTTAAAATTAAAACACAAATCGCAGTAAATCATTCAACTCATAAATTCTCTGTAATGAAGGACTACTGAATGGCATAAACACAAAAGCTACAAAAGTAACTAATCTCAATCTTGTATAACTAAATGTTACTCATTTATTCCAAGTACCACACAATTACAAATAAGTTTCAATAAGTTTTGAATTATTGAATCCTTATAACCGTGTAGTACTAACTATATAATTATTTAACAAACATAACAGCAAGTAAACGCTATAAAAACCACAGGGTTGTTTGATGTGCTTTATATTCTCTAGAAACTATGTACCACTTAAATGAATATTGATGGAGAAGTAATGTTACGTGAAATATTTCTGCAATAATTTTGAAAGGATCAACCTAGCTATATATAAAGAAACTGCCTAGCTAGATATACAGAAACTCAATGGAAAAGAGACAATCAAAAAACAGATGTGTATATATTATCACCCAAAGGTGATAATATATACACATCTGTTTTTTGATTGTCTGATTCTAGAAAATGTCATGTAGAATATTGTTGTCTATCATTTATTACTCATGCCTGTACAATAAAACAATGTTACGTGGAATATTTCTGCAATCATTTTGAAAAGATCAACCTAGATATAAAGAAACTGAATGGAATAGATACAATCAAAAAGCAGTTAGATGTGTGTATATTATCACTTTAGATTCTAGAAAATTTCAAGAAGAACATAGTTGTCATAATCTATCATTCATTATTCATGCCTGCACAATGAAACATAGCACATCAATAAGAGTGAGTTTATGCTGAGATAAAAGAATTAATCAATTCTAGAAGGATATTATAGTAGTTTACTGTGAAAAGAAAGTAGCGCATTCATGTTTTATTTACCGTATATGGTATAAAATAATCCTTATTTCGACTGATTTAAACTGTCTTATTTCTTATATAATATTTTATCAGTATAACATAACCATTCTCATGACGATATATTAACTAGTTATATATAATTCATATTAATTCGTATAAATATTTTTAATATCCATTATCTCACTTTTAATTTCTATTATTCGTAATGTTTGAAAGATGCGGTTATACGTAATCATCAGATTAACATAATGGCTCATCTTTATTGCATAAAAGAGGAAGAATAATGTGTGTAATTTAACTGCGACTGGTGTGCAACGGTTGGCTTATTTCGCATATATTCCACGCTGTGGAAGTGTGTAGTTTATTTTTGTAAGGGTACTTTTCTGGTCGGATTTGCAATTTTTAGCAATTCTAAAAGTTCGTAATCTGCAATGCACAACGGGCAGGCCCCGACAGAAGCATAGAGAATTCAGATAAGTTTCATCCGAGAATAAAGTGCTGTAATATATTCTAAATAGCGAATACTTTTTAAAGTTTCCTCTATCGGTGCAGCTATAATTTCCAGGGTCTGCAAACTCGGTTTCGGGTTTGTTTAAACAGCGGTCACAGTATTAAATTACTCTCATATTTTTTACAGTGTCCTAAGCACACCGTTTAAAAAATACGTGAAGAGAGACAGCGGCAAAAAGTGACGGAAAACGCATAGGCGGAGCCCGGCGAAACTTTTCATTGGTGGAAAACACGCCGGAAAAAAATCGCCGGTTACTCCCTCTGGAAAACGCGTAGCTCGCACAAACATTATTTTTGGATGCCATAAATTTGCGGGCTAGAATAAATATTTTCGGAAGAGTAAAATGTTAAGGACTTTACATTATACTGCAGAATATAGAGTTTTAAGGCTATTATACTCACTGTCCTAACATTAGCATAAAAGAATATTTTATTTAATTGGTCTGGACTTGTGTTCCGGTCACATAAAATATACACGCCGACGCTGGGAAGCAGCCCAAGAATTATGCTCAAAATATGTAAAATTGTCCGAATTAAAAAGGAGTTAGTTCGCTTTAGATTGAAATTTATTATAAACTTGGCTCTTATGTGCATTTTTCGCTGTTTACCTCGTTACCACTCCACTCTTAATTTTAATTCCTTTTTAGGAGGCCACCCGTGCAAATTAACCTCCGTACATTATATTTATTTAAATATGCTTTATTTGAATTTATGATGTAAGTACAACATTAAGAATACTTTATATTCAACAATGTTTATATACACTAATTCAGTTTTAATTCCACTGTCATACACATATAATAATATTAAGTAAATTTAACATAGTTATAAATATTGCATTACAAATCAAGAACATTTTACACATAATCCTCAGAAAACCCGAAAATAAAGTGCGAAATATTAATTCATTATAAAAGGACTTTCACGGCACCTTGCTGTTTCCCAATATTTACTACTATCTAAAAACTTTTTCGGCAATAAACGACTATGAATTATAAGTTTATTCAAGTATTACATAAGTCATAACTTAAAATGCATTTTAAAATAATGTAAATAATAAATTGGAGGCTTTACAAATTGTTAATATAATATATAATATTTTTTCTATATACTTATATATACATATCTTATATTTATTATAAGTATTATAATTTTCTTTTCACTGTTATTAGATGTATGTATGGCGAAAATAAACCCTTATTATTATAAATATAAATCTTTATATATTTTTTTTCAATGTCATAACTAAAACAATTCTAAAACAGAATATTTTTTTATAAATAATGCATATAGTAATTATACTATTATTTTCACGTAGCACTTTAAACATTTAGTTTCAATTATATAGAAAATGCAGCCTCTGCTGTTCTTGGGGAAAAAAACTCAATGTTAATGAATACACATTATCCCTAATTGATGTCCCAGGCGAATAGATTTATCTCTATAAAAGTAGACGGCGATTCAATTCGAAGCGAAATAATGAATTTTTATCCAGAATTACCCAATTGCTCACTGTCAATGCCCTAAAGACATATTCACATTAACAATGTCTATAGAGCAAGTTAATAGGTTCTGTATGAGAATGGAACTGTTCGGTAGGCTATTACCTATAAAGACCATCGGATTGTATTACACTTTACGGAATCAATTTTCGTCCTGAACGACTGAACCGCTCATATTTCGTAATTTCACTATTATGTGTAGACATATTGCCTGTATTAGCATCCTATATACTATATCCATCATCAGCGAATTAATATGGCGCATTGACGTTTTGCTTTGAGCTACTTGCGACTTGTTGAGACAAAAATAATGGACATCTGGATATAAGCTAATGATGATTAGCATGAGTTTACACTGTTGAAATATCGGAGGGCAATATTTTTACGTGATTTCGTATCGTAATGATTACATAGTAATGCAATGTATAACCGTATAAAATATTACTTAATACAACATATAATATTTAGGCAATATTTTTACCCGTTTTCGTATCGTAATGATTACATTGTAATGCAATGTATAACCATATAAAATATGACTTAATACAACATATAATATTCAGGCAACATTTTAAGATATGTCTATTTCACATGTACAGATAAATATTAACAGGGAGTTGAAATAATATAACAGCAACTTGTATTAGATTATGCTATTATATAATCAAGCTTTAATTTGCTTACTTTGTAGTTGTAGTATTATAAATACAATTGAAATTCTACCTTGAAAAGCTAATTGTATAATTTGTATAGTATGAATGTAGTGAGATTAAATTAGTACATGTGTGAGTATGTATATAATTTTATTGTGAAGATGAAGACATATATTAATATCGCAGGGTCCAATTAAAATGCATTCCATTATTAAGCAATGGTTTAATTACGAATTATTTGTTTATAAACACAATTTTATCAATCAAATAATATTTTGTAAACAGTATTTAATTAATGACCGCATTAACAATTAAATATAATTATAACCGCGTTAATAAATCTAATTTCAACCAGGGCATTTTATGATATTTATAAATCATTCCTGATCATTTAATATGGAGAGTATTAAAAGCGCTCCTGCTTACGCCATCTTATTGATTTAAACATTCACCCTCCGTGAATCTTCCCATCCCTTAGGTTTCCTGCAGGAGAGCCGTAAAGTGGGTGGCCGATTGGGTGAGGGTGGCCACGCTGTGTTGTGTGTATGTAGGGCCCAAAGGGGTCTTGATGGATGACCTCCGGGCCCTCCGGCAAGCAGCCATATTCTCTCGGATATTCATTTAAACTTTACTTATAACATTTAAGGTATAGCTCCATGGAGATTCATTTTCGTATTATTTATTGCATTAAAATTTTTATACGAATATTTACACACCAAAAATATGTACGCATATAATACTATTGCATTTCAGTTGAATTTAAGTTTATTTGATTAAATGTGGCGGTGAAGGCAGCAAAATCTAGGGTCGATAACCTAGCTGCAGCTGCAGATGCTACATTTTATATTATACTATTATCTATACATGGAATTTTGACATATATAAATATTTTTATTAATATTATAATAATAATACAGAAATACACGACTAAAACAACAAATAAGGAAACAAAATTTCATATAGCTCAATAAACTAGACAAATTTTCCGGATAGAAAGCCTCAGTTGTTAAAATGTAACTGGCTATTTTTAAATATTGGATTATTAAGGCGTCTACTTTGTGAAAATTCATTTTAAAGGATTAATAAAACGATTTTTTACTTTGTTTTTTTATCACACTTCAGTTACACTTTGCAACTAGTTTCGACTAAGCTCTAGCTATTTTAGAGCTTCTCCGATCCCGAAGAAGAAGAAATTCACTAGCTACAAAGCATTCAATCCATGCAAGAAAAATCTCTTTGGTTCAAAGCAAGTAAACGATAAAAGGGATTGGAGTAGCTCGAAAATGGCTAGAGCTTAGACGAAACTAGTTGCAAGGTGTAACTAAAGTGTGATAAAAAACAAAGTAAACAATCGTTTTATTTATCCTGGCTATTTTTATTTGAAGAAACCGTCTCATCCCATGAATAACCATATCTTACGCTACAAAAATATTATACTTCTACCGCATAATTTTACATGTCTCAATCAAATTAAGAATTACTAATAGGTTTAATAAATAAGAAATAAGTTTCAGAGCTTGTTTCTATTAACTTTGTAACGATTTCATTGGCAAGTTTTTTTTTAGTAAATGCTCAATAGCATATCAAAATTCATGCCATAGAAAAAGTAGCATATCAAAATTCATGCCATAGATAAAGTAGCATATCAAAATTCATGCCATAGACAAAGTAGCATCTCAAAATTCATGCCATAGATAAAGTAGCATATCAAAATTCATGCCATAGAAAAAGTATATATGTGATTCCATTTTTAATTCATTCAATCAAATTTGTAGTTCAATATGGCCAAAATATGTATATTTTTTTAGTAGAAGCTCAATAGCATATCAAAATTCATGCCATAGATAAGTAGCATATCAAAATTCATGCCATAGATAAAGAAGTATATTAAAATTCATGCCATAGAAAATGTATACATATGATTCCATTTTTAATTCATTCAATCTAATTTATTGACTGTGTAGTTCAATATGGCCAAAATATGTATAAGTTTTTTTTTAGTAAAAGCTCAATAGCATATTCAAATTCATGCCATAGAAAACGCAGCATATCAAAATGCATGGTATAGATAAAGTAGCATATCAAAATTCATGCCATAGATAAAGTAACATATCAAAATTCATGCCATATAAAAAGTATATATGTGATTCCATTTTTAATTCATTCAATCAAATTTATTGACTGTGTAGTTCAATATGGCCAAAATATGTATAAGTTTTTTTTTTGTTAGTAGAAGTTCAATAGCATATCAAAATTTATGCCGTAGAAAAAGTAGCATATCAAAATTCATGCCATAGATAAAGTAACATATCAAAATTCATGCTATAGAAAAAGTATATATGTGATTCCATTTTTAATTCATTCAATCAAATTTATTGACTGTGTAGTTCAATATGGCCAAAATATGTATAAGTTTTTTTTGTTAGTAGAAGCTCAATAGCATATCAAAATTCATGCCATAGAAAAAGTAGCATATCAAATTTTTGTTAGTAGAAGCTCAATAGCATATCAAAATTTATGCCGTAGAAAAAGTAGCATATCAAAATTCATGCCATAGATAAAGTAACATATCAAAATTCATGCCATAGAAAAAGTAGCATATCAAAATTCATGCCATAGATAAAGTAACATATCAAAATTCATGCCATAGAAAAAGTAGCATATCAAAATTCATGCCGTAGATAAAGTAACATATCAAAATTCATGCCATAGAAAAAGTAGCATATAAAAATTCATGCCATAGATAAAGTAACATATCAAAATTCATGCCATAGAAATAGTAGCATATCAAAATTCATGCCATAGATAAAGTAACATATCAAAATTCATGCCATATAAAAAGTATATATGTGTTTCCATTTTTAATTCAATCAAATTTATAGACTGTATAGTTCAATATAGCCAAAATATACCAAGAAAGTAGTCAAAGCTCAATACAATTACATAATTCGCGCCTTACAAAATATAAGCGTGATCCCAGCCGTAATGTTTCGTTTCAATCAAATCCTGAATTACCTAATAAGGTAGGAACGCCATTTTTGAATACATCCTCTTTAAATAAACACCATATGAAAACAATTAGTAGAGAATGCTGCCCATATATGCTATAAACAGTAGAGAGAATAAAAAGGAAAGGGATCAATATCTTTTTTAAATTATATTAAAAATGGTTAAATATGGGGTGACACATATACATTTGTTATCGCAACTGTAAAGTTGTACTGAGCTTTTAATAAAATATGCTATTATTCTGTTTCAAAGTTTATATTACTGAGACAGAAGGCCACTCTCCTTCTGTCAGAATAATATAAACTTTACAACAGAATAATAGCATATTTTATTAAAAGCTCAATACAACTTCACATTTTTTAATAATAATAATGTTTATTGCCCAACAGATAAACCCAATTACTGTGCAACAAAATAAAATCAATATGAAAAAATAGTACATTGTAATAATAATTAACAACAAAATAATAAAGGAATAATAATAACCAATTTGCAATAACAAAAGTATAGGTGTGATCCTACATTTAACCATTTACCATAATCTATTAGGTATTTATATCTGGACTTTCAGAATTAATTAATTAATTAATAGTAGTAATTACAGTATTTGTTACAATTTGTAGCTAACTATTGACCTTCGGAGATCCTTCTACCGTGTATTAGTTGTATATGTATGTGACTGTTAGAATATTAAAATAGACTAATGCAATTAACTTTATGTAAATTAATGAAAACAATTTGTGGTGCCTGCGAGACTTGTTGGGTAGAATTTGCTCACGATTACAATGTTCACATACGAGATTGAAATCAAAACTGAATAAGATTCAAGTTTCTAACATATTTCTCATATTTCTGGAATCGTATCGTATTGGACGTACATACATGTAAACAGGCTCGAATAGGGAGGTAACAGAAACCTAGAAGCGCACGTTCTCGGAGAATGTTTACATGAATGATTTGAAATCAGCATATGACTCAATAGTGCATTCAATAGGGTTTATTAAAAAAAATAATATGTGCGTCTTGCAAAATCATAAACAGCTATATATTATAGATCATGTATTTATTATTATATTAAAGTAATAGCTCAATGTGGATAATCATTCTAATTTATATTACAATTAATGTGTGATATTTCATTTGTATAACACTATTGTATGATTTTTATCATCAAACTCTGGCGTGCCATCACGGAAGAACTAAAAATTTCACAATTTACTATTATACATTTTCTGAAAATCTAGTTTTTTAGCTACAAAACTGATAAATATAACATATATGCACACTTATATATGTTATATTTTTGAGTTTTGTAGCTAAAAAACTACATTTTCAGAAAATTTATAATAATAAAGACGGAAAGACCCGTGAAGGGCCAATAGTCTAATAAAGATGGTATATATATATATATATATATATATATATATATATATATATATATATATATAATAATAATAAATTGAAAGTTTTAGTTCTTTCGTGATAGCACGCCAGAGTTTCGATGATAAAAATTATACAATAGTGTTATAAAAATTACATATCGCATATTAATTGAATATAAATGAGAATCCACCTCATAGCAATCTACATATCTAGATTTCGATCTTATTAGATCTCTTGATTGTAGCTCAGCTAGTGAGGATGAATTCACACAATACCTCCAATGGTTATATACAGAAATTGCCGTCAGATGGCGTTTAACTTTCCTCCTAGGGGGTTAGTTGTA
The DNA here is from genome assembly GCA_963942505.1 of Lordithon lunulatus. Lineage (NCBI taxonomy): Eukaryota > Metazoa > Arthropoda > Insecta > Coleoptera > Staphylinidae > Lordithon > Lordithon lunulatus. The sequence goes on along the minus strand of OZ012668.1, from coordinate 51,443,905 downwards.
TCATTTTTAATAAATATAACGATTTTTCGGTATAATATTACCATCTATGATATTTTTGTATACATTATTAGCTGATACAACTACAAGTGTTGGCATGGCATCACGGAAACATTATAATATATTATTAAAAATGCACATCGGAATAGACAGAAATAATGCAGCAAATATGAACAGCTAGGAGTAGTGTCACCATCAACACTACTCCTAGCTTTTGAACTTGAATCATTCGAGATATTTCACAAAAAAGACATTAGAGGGTTTTTTTAATATTAACATTATAGTATGACTATATTGACTGATTTTGTTTATTTTACTACAAGCTTTGTCGAGAAATCGGCGAAAAATTAGTAGGTATAAATGAAAATTAGGTTTTGTACCAATATTTTTTAAGAAATTGGTTAGTTTTATAGCTTACAAATTAGTATATATATATATATATATATATATATATATATATATATATACTAATTTGTATTTGTAGCTATAAAACTGGCGAATTTCTTAACAAATTTTGGGCGCTTTTTCTAACATCAGCATTATTGTATGACAATGTTGAGATTGATTTTTTTTGCTACAACAAGCTTTGACATACAAACGTAAAAAAATTAGAAAAGTCACTTTGCATTTATAGATTGTCGAAAAACCTATTTTTTTTAGATACAAAACTAGTTTTTACAGCACCGTTATCTTAAGAAGGCAGGACTTAAAACAATTATTATCTTCATTAAATTATTGATTACGTTATAAAATAGTTTGATATACATCCTATTTTAATAATACAAATTGTAAACGTTTACTAAATGATTTCTTAAATAATCATATTATACATTGCGTTATATCATTTGGTAACAAATTGAAACAATTAGTTATTCTTATAAAATCCATTTATTTATTTGCCGTAAATCAAGTCCTTGTTATTATTATCTTTCAATCAAATCATTGTTTACCGCATTAAGGTAGAAACAACATTTTTAAATACAGCCCCGTTTAACAAACAATATATAAATTTAAACCCATAAAGCATGCCACTCGTAGCAAGCTGCATATTTAACAGATAACGAAAATAAAAACACCCGTAAATATTTCATAAACTATTCGCTTTAAAATTGATAATATTCTTCGTTTTAAAAATGCAGCGTCCGTCGCGGCAAACGAAATGGCGACCGTCGGCGGAAAATATAGACGCCGGGCGTCACTATACTTTAAATAAAACATACACACGCACCGTTAAAATGTTTTATTGTTTTTCAGTTATTTTACTTTGATAAAAATATTTGTGCATGTACTCGAAAAGATTTATTATATAAAATAAATAAAGGTATTCGTGCAGTTTGTAACACGGTTAAATCTCTCGCTCTGTATGTATTTGTACATAGATATATAAAAGTTTTTGATAAATTTATTTTTATAAATAAAAACGCCATTCACGACACTTACACGCCAAAAATTATCAGCGACGAATGCAAACATTGGAATGCGCATTCGTATAAATAATTATTACGCTATTTTAGTCTAATATTGTCAATTTGTTTGTAATGCAGTTTATTTTATTTTTTTTACCCCGGGACTAATATTGTTATTTTTTTGCTAACTAATTTTTTTATAAATAATCAATTCTATGTATTGGGTACGAAATCAATATGAAAATATTGTTACAATTGTTTTTATTACTATTTAATAGCATTGGCAACAGTCAAAATATTGTAAAAATTCAAGTAGTCATTTCCTATTCAATCAAAAATATATTACAACTTGTTTAATGCACTATTAAAGCAGTATCACCGTAGATCTCAGGGATACTTTAGTCCAAGGAATAAGAATTTGGTAATATTTATACATTGTTTTACACTCAAATATCGCTTATAATTCAGCAATATTTGAGAGAAAAACAATGTAAAATACAATATCTCAAGGCGCCGTTAAAGCTAACACTATTAAAGTTTGACACAATACATATGTGACAGGAAGGGCAATATTAAGCTTGTTTTAGACGAGACAATTTCTTGAACCAAAAGTTGGTCAAAATATTAATTCATTTAAATTGTCTAGTATCATACAGCAAATTGTTTGAAATATTGAATTGGATTGTAGATTGAATGGAACTCTATCCTTCAAGGACAAATTTTATGTAGAGCTACATGATCGTGGACTCATTCTTATTTCTGAAATTGTTTAGTTTACATTTAGACTCATTTTCGTTTCTTAAACTGATATAAAAATGACAAAGCGATTGGAATCAAACTTGAAGATAACACTATAAAATGTCACAGAAACTTGACATTAGAAAATTGCGGCGATAGCATATTGTTTTCATGGCTAGATAGATAATATAAAAAAAAAACTCCTCATAAGAAGCAAATCTATTTAAAAAGCTGCATTTTTCGACTAACAAATAAAACTGGGAAATACGTTTCCCTCTGCACATTACTTCAGGGATAGGGAATATACTGTATTTAATATTTTTCTATTTCAGGGATAAGGAATATACTGTATTTAATATTTTTCTATTTCAGGGATAAGGAATATACTGTATTTAATATTTTTATATTTCAGGGATAAGGAATATACTGTATTTAATAATTTTCTATTTGCTACCTTTTCTATTAAAATGGTTATTACTGGTTCATTTATATATAAATAATAATAACATTTTTGAGTTTTCATACTAAGATTTCTTTTCTGTTTCAGATTCCAGAAGTATTAGCTGTCGTCATGTGATTGAAAGGTATGTAAATATTTTATTCGATTTCATACTGCTGTGTATGTATATGAGTGCTATCTCCTTTGCAATTACAAGAAAGAGAGTTATAGATATAGTTATTGCTAGTGGAGGATATATCGCTTATTGATAAGTCTAAATAGTCTTATTGTACACCATTTTCTAATTTGAATAATTGTAAATTTACACAGATTAATAAATACAAGGCGAGGTCACTATAACCCGTGATTATACTGCTAGATGTTAGATAAATTGATGTTAACTGTCTACTTTATAGCACAGTTACGTTCTATATGGTTTTAACTTGTGATTCTAGTATTACCATGATATTGGCAGTCTTACTGCTAGGTGTGTCTTTTACAAACATAGACAAAGTACACTTACTCACATACGTAGCAGCAAACTGCTAAGTGTGTCTTTTACAGACATCATAGACAAAGTACACTTACTCACATACGTAGCAGCAAACACTAATATAGAAGAGAACGGTAAAAAAATGTTCGAGAGTCAGAAACAAACAAATAATAATTCGAAAAAATAACCAGCATGAAGAAAACGACTAGATCAACGATATACGAGAAAGGGTGGAGTTACTACAGTAATATGCAAATGGAAACCAAAGTCCGAAAATGGAATACAAGGAACAAATGATATTGAGAACTATTCACCTAGAAACCTAGAATTGACAATAGAAAATGGAAAGTCTCAACCTGAGCAGATTAATCCTCCTATTTATTTTTTATTTTTAACTTTTCCGCTCCTATCTCAATTTTAGTGACTGGGTCGATAAAAAAATTATGCAACATATTTTGTTTAATGTTTTTACTGATCTTAGTGCAGAACATATCAGTGCACCAGATGCCCGAAGGAATTTGGAAATTTATTATTATTTTTTGTTCGGCGACCCAGCCAACACATTTTATTATTATTTGGTTTTACCAGGCCACCGTCATACAATTGATTTGAAAAAAAATACACAATGTTTATAACAAAATGACAATGCAAAATGGAAACTCTCAACCTGATCAGATTATTCCTTCTGTTTATTTTTTATTTTTAACTTTTCCGCTCCTATCTCGATTTTAGTAACTGGGTGGATAAAAAAATTATGCAACATATTTTGTTTAATGTTTTTACTGATCTTAGTGCAGAACATATCAGTGCACCAGATGCCCGAAGGAATTTGGAAATTTATTATTATTTTTTGTTCGGCGACCAAGTCTAACACATGTCATTATTATTATTTTTTTACCAGGCCACCGTCATACAATTGATTTGAAAAAATTACACAATGTTTAGAACAAAATGACAATAGAAAATGGAAAGTCTCAACCTGAACAGATTATTCCTTCTATTTATTTTTTATATTTAACTTTTTCGCTCCTATTTCGATTTTAGTAGCTGGGTCGATAAAAAATTATGCAACATATTTTGTTCAATGTTTTTACTGATCTTAGTGCAGAACATATCAGTGCACCAGATGCCCGAAGGAATTTGGAAATTTATTATTATTTTTTGTTCGGCGGCCAAGTCTTAACACATTTCATTATTATTATTTTTTACCAGGCCACCGTTATACAATTGATTTGAAAAAATTACACAATGTTTATAACAAAATGATAATGGAAAATGGAGAGTCTCAACCTGAGCAGATTATTCCTTCTAATTATTTTTTATTTTCAACTTTTCCGCTCCTATCTTAATTATAGTAGCTGGGTCGATAAAAAAATTATGCAACATATTTTGTTTAATGTTTTTACTGATCTTAATGCAGAACATATCAGTGCACCAGATGCCTGAAGGAATTTGGAAATTTATTATTATTTTTTGTTCGGCGGCCAAGTCTTAACACATTTAATTATTATTATTTTTTTACCAGGCCATCGTCATACAATTGATTTGAAAAAATTACACAATGTTTATAACAAAATGACAATAGAAAATGGAAAGTCTCAACCTGAACAGATTATTCCTTCTATTTATTTTTTATATTTAACTTTTTCGCTCCTATTTCGATTTTAGTAGCTGGGTCGATAAAAAATTATGCAACATATTTTGTTTAATGTTTTTACTGATCTTAGTGCAGAACATATCAGTGCACCAGATGCCCGAAGGAATTTGGAAATTTATTATTATTTTTTGTTCGGCGACCAAGTCTAACACATGTCATTATTATTATTTTTTTACCAGGCCACCGTCATACAATTGATTTGAAAAAATTACACAATGTTTAGAACAAAATGACAATAGAAAATGGAAAGTCTCAACCTGAACAGATTATTCCTTCTATTTATTTTTTACTTATTAACTTTTCCGCTCCTATCTCGATTTTAGTGGCTGGGTCGATAAAAAAATTATGCAACATATTTTGCTTAATGTTTTTACTGATCTTAGTGCAGAACATATCAGTGCACCAGATGCCCGAAGGAATTTGGAAATTTATTATTATTTTTTGTTCGGCGGCCAAGTCTTAACACATTTCATTATTATTATTTTTTACCAGGCCACCGTCATACAATTGATTTGAAAAAATTACACAATGTTTATAACAAAATGATAATGGAAAATGGAGAGTCTCAACCCTAACAGATTATTCCTTCTATTTATTTTTTATTTTTAACTTTACCGCTCCTATGTCGATTTTAGTAGCTGGGTCGATGAACAAAATATGCAAGATATTTTGTTTATTGTTTTTACTGATCTTAGTGCAGAACATATCAGTGCACTAGATGCCCAAAGGAATTTGAAAATTTATTATTATTTTTTGTTCGGCGGCCAAGTCTTAACACATTTCATTATTATTATTTTTTACCAGGCCACCGTCATACAATTGATTTGAAAAAATTACACAATGTTTAGAACAAAATGACAATAGAAAATGGAAAGTCTCAACCTGAACAGATTATTCCTTCTATTTATTTTTTACTTATTAACTTTTCCGCTCCTATCTCGATTTTAGTGGCTGGGTCGATAAAAAAATTATGCAACATATTTTGCTTAATGTTTTTACTGATCTTAGTGCAGAACATATCAGTGCACCAGATGCCCGAAGGAATTTGGAAATTTATTATTATTTTTTGTTCGGCGGCCAAGTCTTAACACATTTCATTATTATTATTTTTTACCAGGCCACCGTCATACAATTGATTTGAAAAAATTACACAATGTTTATAACAAAATGACAATGAACAATGGAAAGTCTCAACCTGAGCAGATTATTCCTTCTATTTATTTTTTATTTTTAACTTTTCCGCTCCTATCTCGATTTTAGTAGCTGGGTCGATAAAAAAAATTATGCAACATATTTTGTTTAATGTTTTTACTGATCCTAGTGCAGAACATATCAGTGCACCAGATGCCTGAAGGAATTTGGAAATTTATTATTACTTTTTGTTAGTCGACCAAGTCTAACACATTTAATTATTATTATTTTTTACCACGACATCGTCATACAATTGATTTATCAAATGACTTGAACTGTTGTATAATATATGTTGTTACGTAAATTATTATTTTTAACATGCAATTAATTCGAAAAAATTACACAATGTTTATAATAAAATGACAATGGAAAATTGAAAGTCTCAACCTGAGCACCTTGTTCCTTCTATTTATTTTTTATTTTTAACTTTTCCGCTCCTATCTGGACGTGCCGATTTTAGAGGCTGGGTCGATAAAAAAATTATGCACCATATTTTGTTTAACTTTTTTTGATATTAGTTCAGAACATATCAGTGCACCAGATTCCCGAAGGAAATTGGAAATTTTTTATTATAAGTATTTTTTTTTTGGCGACCAAATCGAACATGTTTCAAGTTTGGAAACGTTTGATTATAAGTTTTTCTCTCTCCTGTTCACCTCAAATTATATTGTGGTGTTGTTGCGATATATATATATATATATATATATATATATATATATATATATATATATATATATATATATATATATATTGTTAACCCTTGTGGCATGTGTCCTCTGAGGTCGGAGGTATTAGCATGCTTCCTTACTCAGTTCTTTAAATCCTGAAGAAGATCTGAATAAGAGCAATATATCGATATAAAGAGAAGGAGTTTCTTTTAGCCATTACGCCGCATACCCAACAGTTTTCCCCTAAATATATAGATAGATAAATTTATAGGTGTTACATTAGGAGGCACTAAAATTCAAATTAGAAATGTTAAGCCTACAGAATTACTTTCATCTTATGATCGTGAGGACTCAGATCCTGGAATTTACACAAATATTTTCTGAATTAGTATGAAGACTCATGGTTCACATCCTATAATTTACTTATCCAATAAATCTCCTCCAATCTTAGATAGGGCTTCATGATGATTCTAATTTAAAGCCTATATATGCACTTTATGAAGTACTAGATGACCATGAAAACTACCATGTTTCACACCCTAAAATTTATTAATCTTTAAAATTGGATATACTCATCCAATTTTAAAGATTGGACATGATATAATTCTAATTTGATGCCAAAAATATACTAGATTAATAAATTTTAGAATGTGAAACATGGTAGTCTTGATTGTCATCAGCTACCTCAGAAAGTGCATTTATAGGCTTCAAATTAGAGTTATCATCAAACCCTATCTTTAAGATTGAATGAGATTTATTGGATACGTAAATTATAGGATGTGAACTAGTGAGCTTCATACTACTTCAGAAAGTATTTTTGTGTAAATTTCAGGATCTGAGTAAGTTTTAGTGTAAATGAGTAAATTTCATCCAATGTTAAAGATAGGGCATGATGATCATTCTAATTTGAAAAAAGCTCATAAAACCACTTTTTGATATAGCAGATGACCATGGTCCTAAATGTCATGGTTCAGATAATAAAATTTACGAATCCAATAAATATCATCCAAACTTAAAATAGAGATAGAGCATGAAGATAATCATAATATGAAGCCTAGACAAGCACTTTCTGATTTAGAATCTGATGACCATGAAGATTCTTATGGTTCAGATCCTGGAATTTACGATAACAACAAATCTCATCCAACCTTAAAGATCGAGCTTGAAGATAAATTTAATTTGAAGCCCACAAAATCGCTTGCAGTTCCAGAAATTGATGGCACACATTGTTCTGAATTTATACTTTCTGGAAACAGCAACACAATCCATCCAATATTATTTAATAATATTATATATAATAAAATAGCAAGGTGCTAAATAATGTTACTGATATTAGTAAAATTGCCATATGTACACATTATTATTACTTGGTACGCCTTTTTTGCGGAAGAAAAAGTAATAATAACCTGTACATATGACAAATTTACTAATATACTGATATTATTTAGGACCTTGCTATTTTATTATTTATAATATTATTAAATAATATTGGATGAAATGAATGAAAGTATACATTCGGGACCATGAGTGCCATCAATTTCTGGAACTGCAAGCGATTTTGTGTGCTTCAAATTAAATTTATCTTCATGCTCGATCTTTAAGGTTGGATGAGATTTATTGTTGATGAGATATTGTTATTGTTTAAATCTTGAATTATATTATACTAAATTCATCAAGCAACTGGAATAAGTTTCTAGTTTCAATTATTCATGTGCTATGTTCAGCTCGTATTATGACGTACTGCTCATATCTTTTATTCAATACGTGATTGGTTATATTACTTAATAGAAAGTACAATATTGTTCTAGTTTCTTGACGAATCTAGGCTCTGTCAGTTTGGCTACTACTAGTGACTAGTAGTGGCATATGCTGATGTCACGCTGTACTATTAGTATGAGCGTAACGTTAGCATGAGTCACTACTAGTCACTAAGTCAAGTCAAGTCAAGCTTAATAGAGACAAAAGCAATATTTATATTTATCATACGGTGGATATTTTTAATATTATCATCAAGATTGTTTGATCCTGTCACAAAAAACACTTATTGCCTCTGGGCAAATTATAGATCCTCTGGGCAAATTATAGATCCTCTAGGAGTTAAATAAAAAAAAAGATTGTGATACATTTAACAGCATTGTTAATTATAATTGTAATAATAACAGTAATTTCCTGATTCTAATTGTTAATTAGAAATAATAAAATAAATTTATTGTGCTACAATATGATCACTAGATAATTGATTATATTAGAGATGCAATAATATAGAATGGAAATAATGTCTCCATCCTAATCTAAAATATGTAACATAAACAATGTAGCAGAATTTTGCATGATATTTAAATTTTTAATTTGCAGTAAGTGCGCTGCCAAAAGCGTAAAAAATGTTTCATGGAAATTCTTAATTAAAATATTCCCAGTCATAACAGAAGATAAAATTTTTAATAAAAATATCAAATCGCCTGAAATCTGTTTAACTGCAGAAAATATTTCAGAGTACGCATAAAAACGGTCCGTAGCTGTAATCTGTTTTATGCGGGAGTACGTCCGTGGATTTTTATTCATCTTTTAGGGGATTATACAAGTAATTTAAATTCAGCTAAGGCGAGGAGACGTGTTATTTTTCACGTTGCCCAGAGATTAAAGCAATATTTTACAGGCTCTGCGAGCGAAATTAAAGTTTTTCCGAGTTTTTCATCGCAAACAAACGTACAGAAACCGGCCTTATCTCATAATGTGGATTTATACAGCACATTCCGTCGCATTTTTAAAGTGCCGCGTGAAATTTATCGGTGCGACTTAAAATTTAAATTAGCGCCGTCTGTTTTATAAGAAATATATAAAATATGAGTCTGGTAATGAAATAATTTAGTATATGCCGTGATTTATGTTAATGGCGTTCTTAAATTTATAATCATAATGCATAGAAGTGTATTTAAAGAGCTTTCACGGATAATTCCGTGCAGTTTTAATGAATTTTCAGAATTATAGCCACGTTTCTGTAACTAATTTATCAGTTTATCGTACGTGACCTAAAATTGGCAATAAATTACCCGTAGAATACTAACCAAGTTGAAACTAATTTTTCTCAGTTTTCAAGAACATTCTGCTCGATTTCCATACCATTTCAATGCGGAGGTCTAAGCTCAATCGTTCAGTATTAATGATATCCTCGCTCCTGGATTTTCATCCGTATTGTCCGAGCTTTTGGTAAATGTCAGCCTGATTTATATGGTCGAAAATCGGACGGCATAAAATTCAAAGCTTCTTAATGATATGTCTGTGTTCAAGTTTTTCCAGCCAATGGCGCGGCTCGCAAACGTAGAGGGCGGGACTTGAACCTTCACATTTTTTCCGAGTGGGGGGTTGCGAGCTTAAAAAGCTCTCTTGATCCCGGCTTTAAAAATACATAGCTGTTCCAATGGCCGCCTGAAATACAGTTTTAGGTTATTTTTTAGCGTGAGCTTTTTGCGGAAAGAAGGATTGATCACCCACGAGCTTTTTGCGGCTGTTTAAAGTTGAGCTTTTGGATTTACGTTATTTTTTACACTGCCTTTAGTTGTATGTTCTTATTAAAAATTTCTAGATTTCGACTATTCCACATAACTAATTTCATTTGTTTCGTGTGCAGGTCACGCCGACAAAAGTTATAGCGCGCGCCTATTGCGATATGATTACATGTCTGCATCCTAATTTCACGGGATAATTCGGTGCACCGGTAAAATATTCCGTACGTCACGCTTTTGTGTTTAAATACAACATCCATTTTTGTAATTGAATGCTATAGGGGCTGGATCCATATGTTTTTCGAACAAATCCATATTTTTAATAAACAAAACTCACTTTTAATAAATTTCAAATATGTGTAGATGCATTTGACATATTACGCTGCGCACACACGCACAAAAAAACTATTAAACACGTAAACTTACTATTTCAATGTAATAAACAAAGAAAGACACATATTGCATGTGTCACTTTCTGTTGGAGTTGGACGCACTTTGTTAAAGAGTTCCATTATTTATTGCCTCCGGCCGAACAATGCAAAAAATGTGTTCGCTACCGTACCACAGGCTATGTGCAATTCTGTGTGCAGCGATTAATAGCTGTAAATTTGTATAAGTCGAGCTCTGGCCAGATAGAACTGATATAACTAGAAAAATTAAATAGTGTGGATGGAGGTCGATATAGCCATTTCAATGCGGATTATAAATAATATATACTTTGCTTTGTAGTTTGTATCTATACACGTAGATCCGTGTACGCTTTTACAGGTGAAATATCATATTTTCATCCATTAATTATTTCAGCTACAACCCGTTAGCATTCAATTTCTTAAAATACATTGCTATTTATTTACGCTACATTTTAAACAATATCCTTTATAATATATTACAATATGTCGAACTAAAATTTATAATTAATTTTGAGGCAACATGTTTATACTGGACAGCAAGTCTTTTTTTATGTGGAATTGTGGCGGCGCCATTAAGCGAAGTCGATATTATCATCAATTTTCCATTGAAGTGAAACATGAGCTGTCGTATGGCGTAGAAGCTAGGGAGCAATTAAAGATCACGTTAACGTTCATTTTGCGTAGAGCGAGAGAGTTTAAAAACCAACATCCGGCAGCTAAAAACAAAATGGCCGAGCACATATTTAACAGGAGTTCCGGTCACGGCACGCTTTGAGCTGTCTGTTTCTAATTAGTGTTGCCCGGTTCAAATATTTTGCTGTTCAAACACAGTAATTTACAGATATAAGAAACCGTCTACCGGTGGCATTTGTTATAAACCGCTCGTTCGCTCTGTCGATGGCAGTAATTTCAAGGTAGCCGTTTTAAGTTAATTAAATGGCTTCTGCCAAAATAAATCATCAAAGAATTTTCGCTGGATGTTAATATTGCGAATTTGTACCGGACATGTTGACGCCGTATTAATGACCTCGCGGAAAGCTAATATAGAATATTATTTCACTTCCGAGAAAGGAAATTATATATTTGTTGTCAAACAATATAAAAGGTAATATACTAATAAAGGTGGATTTCTCTGTAGATATAATTAATTTTTGCGACAGTTATTTTCATCGCACAGTCCTCATTTTTTCGGTATTGATTTCAATTTTGTATACCGCGTTTTGTGATAGGTACATTGTACGTGAATTAAACAAGATCAAAGACAATGCGACTATAGGGGAAAGCGGATTTTAATCATATCTCACATGCGGTCTGTGTTTGGTACTTTTGGTATCTTAATAATGGTTACAGTGGCAACAATTAAATGGATGAATGACTAGCTAACTGTACTTTAAAATTTATAATATGTCACGTACTTTTTGTAACTACCATGCCCAAAACAAAATTAATAGAGAAATTGGTAATTTGATATTTTGATAAATATATTCCATACACTTACATATAGAGAAATAATCAATCTTTATTTCGGCTATGACCTAAATGCCTTTCTGTTATATTACATTTTTGTATATATTACATTTTTATATACAATATTATATTGTATATAACATTTCCAATAAAATTAAATTAAATTTCCTTTAATCTATAATAAATAATTTAAACCTGATTAATTAAAGAAATTAGCCTACACCGAAAGGTAAAAGGCAATTGATAATATATATATATATATATATATATATATATATATATATATATATATAATTAAAGAAAAATCAATTTTTATTAGGCTCTCCACACTTGTTCATCCGTAATGCCACAGTTGGGACATTAAATTTATTTCAATTGAGATGCCTATACCGTTAGTAATTTCGGAAACCTTTAATCGACGATGGTTATAATCTGCAGGCATAACCACATCGTAGACTTATTCGATGATTTCAGGCGTTATGGCAGTTTTTGGCCGTCCACTGTGCGGATAATCTTCTAGGCTCTCGCGATCATGTTTAAATTCCGTTATTCACCTAATCACAGTCGTAAATGATGGAACAGAGTCTCCTAACATATCCTGCATATCTTTATCAATGTTCTGTTGCCTTCCAATCATTTTTTTACAAAATATTTGATAACAGCGTGCTTTTCAGTTTTATCCAAATTGCAAAAACTAGCTTTACTCAAAGGAACACCAAATTGATACTACTCGCCAGAACAATGTAAAATTTGATATTTGTGCATACGACAGTTGGTTTCATCTATTGCATATATTTTATTCGAACTGATGCTACCATCTTCTTCTTCTTAAAATTCCTCTCCTATCGGAGATTGGAAATCATCACTACTACCCGGACTTTATCAATCGCTTGTCTGAAGAGTTCTGCAGATGATGCTACCATAAATGCTTGATTTCGTGAACTTTTCAAAGCACCCTCGTATAACTCTACTCGTTATGTCATCGATCAAAATTGACGCCCTTTCAAGTGATTTTTTTTTTAGTATTGTAAACAAATAATAGTCACATAGATATGATGCTTTCGTTGTAGGAATTACAACAAGTCTATGTGATTATTATTTGTAAAGTCGCATTAATTGACTACTTCTTGAACAACTCGTGCTTTAAGCACCCTGCAGTTAGTCCGTTTAAAGACAAAGTGGTGTCAAAAAAGTAAAATGATGGGAAATTGGATTAAAAGAAATTTTTATTCCTTTACAGTTTGTTACTACTTTTATATTCTTATTGTTGTATTCTCAACATTCCTATATTTCATATATTCGTATTTCATATATTATTTCATTAAACAGTAAAAGTAAAAGCAGATAGTTCAATTCACATTAGTCGCGGAAATATTTAAAGTATTTTGAGAAAGCAAGAAATCTCCCAAAAAGCATTAACAAAACTAATTGTAGGAGTAAGGTTAAAAATAAGCAGCTACTAACATAATTAACAGTTCTAAATATGTGTAAATAAAACCATTAGGATTAGTAATTAGCTTAAGAAAGTATCGAGCCCTTGACCGGCCAAACACTTAACATTTCCACTCAAATAATGGAGGTAGGAGATTCTTTTTATAAAAGTGTTGCGCCACGGTTCGGACAGACAGAAGTCAGTCAGTCACTTAGTCAGTCATTAGAGTCAGTCATTGCAGTCACTTATACAGTAGTTAGTTGAAGAAGAGTTCGAAGACAGTTACAGTCAGCGCAGAGGTACAGGCTTGTAATACGCCTAGGAGGAGATATTTAGTAATTAAATAAATATTTCATATTTATACTACTTGCTTTATTTCCAACCCTGGTTTGCCCGCCAGAGGTTTTAACAACCATCGAGGTTATCCACATTATTTGGTACCAGCGGTGGAGGTTACAACATTACATTATGTAATGTTCTTACTTTGGTTACTTTTTAAAGTTCTTTAATTACGTTTTCAGTTCCTAAATAAGTTGTAATCACATAATTATGCTTATTAAAAAGCATATTACAAAAATTTGCCGTCAGGAATGTTGAATTTGTAAATGTAGACTACGATACAACAAAGTGGTATAATCACTTTTCCTAAAATATCCAATTTGGCATAAGTCATATTGACTTATGCCACTTTGCCCACAATAGAACGCTCTTTTACTCTATCAGGAAAAAATGCACTCTATAAAAATGATATATTTTGAAACCATTTTATTGAAAAACAAGGGTGTTAATGACTTGACTTTGGCAGAACACTTGCGCCACGTTGGTTTTGACAGAACAGCTAATCTTGATTCAGGCACAGTGAAGTGCTGCTATTTGTCGCCCCTCTGTAGAACTATGACTTAGGGTATATTTGCAAGGAACCTTCTTTTGATTGAAGGGTATTAAAAATATAGACTTGACTCAAATCTAACAAAATCTGACTTACACCACTTTGGCTTTAATCTATTCAGTTGTCGGGCAGAAGGACGATTTTCAGCATAAGCATAAACAACGAAAATCACTGCCATCGTTGCTTGTATTGATAAAGGCACCTTATACGATCAATAATACTGTCAATATTTTAGAACAATGACAGTATTACTGTACGATAACATGTTTAAAATGTTCATTATTCTAAAATAATGACAGTATTACTGATCGTGTAAAATATAGTAAAGATGGAATGAAGAGAATACTGATGTTTATCCAGATAATAGATTACTTACTTGATAAATATAAATGAAGGATTGAAGCAAATACTGACAGTACTAGGACTGACAATATTATTGACCGGTGCCTTATGAAGGCACCTTACATCAATAATACTGTCAATCCTAGTACTGTAAATATTTGCTTCAATCCTCCTATCCTAAAGATCAGTATTCTCCTCATTACATCATTATTATACCTTACACGATGAGTAATACTGGCAATATTTTAGAATAATGAACATTTAAGACATATTATCATACAGTAATACTGTCATTTTTCTAAAATATTGAAAGTAATATTGAACGTGTAAGGTGCCTTATAAAGGCACCTCACGCGATCAATATTACTGTCAATATTTTAGAATAATGACAGTATTACTGTGCAATAATATGTTTAAAATGTTCATTATTCCAAAATATAGACATTATTACTTATCGTGTAAGGTATAGAAATGAAGGAATGAAGAGAATACTAATGTTTATCTGGAAAATTGATTACTTGATAAATATTAAAAGAAGATTCAAGCAAATACTGACAGTGCTAGGATTGACAGTATTATTGACCGTGTAAGGTGCCTTATAAAGGCACCTTACACGGTCAATAATACTGTCAATCCTAGTACTGTCAATATTTGCTTCAATCCTCCTTTTATATTTATCAAGTAATCAATTATCCGGATAAAGATCAGTATTCTCTTTATTACATCCTTACTATACCTTATACGATGAGTAATACTGGCAATATTTTAGAATAATGAACATTTTAAATATATTATTGTACAGTAATATTGTCATTATTCTAAAATATTGACAGTAATATTGATCGTGTAAGGTGCCTTATAGAGTGTAATATTAATCCTGGTAGTTAAGGAAACTATCAATCAAATAATGCATTGAAAAAAGCATTAATAAAATCATGTTTGTCTTTTTTGTTTTGATAGATATAAAATCGGGCAGAAACAAGGTTTTCTGAGTATAATTGAGTGGACTTTTTTCTTGTATAGCCGCTTTCAAGTTCGAAATAGTGTCTTTGTAGATATACCCCGTTAATGGAGTCCCTTTAGAAATATACTCAATCAAGAAACACATCATCCCAAAAAACTGTGACTAGTACATTTCGCGCAGAAAATTACGCCTTCGTCTTCTTGTGTGGTGGAGAACCCTTATTAAAGGGAAGTTATCTGAGATAACCTGTGTTCCTACTGCCATTTCTTCTATTTTATCCCGAGAACTGTTGTCAGTTAGAAAATAACCTTTTTTAAAACTACAAATTTAAAAATGTTGTGCATGCCGCATGTATGAAACTTACTTTTGGAATATACTCAATTACAAGACACGTCATCCCAAAAAACTGTGACAAGTACATTTTGCGCAGAAAATTACGTCTTCATCTTCTTCTGTGGTGGAGAGCCCTTACAATGGGTTCATAAGAGCTCTCCACCACACAAGAAGTCGAAGACGCATGTACTCTAGTTTCGTGGGAGGATTCCAATAGTGTACACTTCCCTTTAAAAAATAAGAATATAATAAACTTAGGATGAGAGTTTATGATATTCTAATTTTTTAAAGAGAAGTTATCTGATCTGAGATAAGCTGTGTTCCTACTACCATTTCTTATACTTTATCCCATGAATTGTTGTCAGAAAAGAACCTTTTTTACAACTAAATAAATTTAAAAATGTTGTACAGAACGCATGTACGAAACTTATGAAATTAAATTAATAACCCCATGCTACAATTAGACTGCGGGATACAAGTATTTTCTAAAAGTCAAAATGTAAAATTTTAACCTTTTTTACAACTACATATTTAAAAATGTTTTTAGGCCGTATGTACGAAACTTATGAAATTAAGTTAACACCCCTAGGCTACAATTAGACTGCGGGACACTAGTATTTTTTAAAAGTCAAAGTGTAAAATTTTTGAAGAGTCGCATTAAAATATTTGAATAGCCGCATGCTACCCGCGGGCTGCATGTTTCTCATCCGTGAGTTAGGATGTTCTGGATAGTTCTGGATAGTTATCTGGAGAGTAGCATAGCTACAGACACTTAGGCCTCAAAATGGGCCCATTGGGAAACCTTCCTTTAAGGCTACTCACTCGTCCCACCAGTCATTTTTGTTTGCGAGCTGCTAAACTGGCAGGTGAGAAGTTGCCAATGCTGGCCATATTAGGCCAGCACTCTCCTATGTTAAGATGTTACAGTTGAGTGAAGAATCTTGATTCTTGATTCTACACTCGACGATGTTACTGAGCATCCCCGTGGTCCGAAGTACGCCAACTCTCCCTCTTCATCCCATATCGTGGACCCGTTAAATATTTACCATTTGCTTTTATCCAGCCTTTTTATCCTTCGGTATTGATTGTTTTGTCTATTAAATAGCCTTTTCGCTCATCACTATTTATACCTAGCATATAGTTATTTATGTATTCCAGTCTCATAACCCATTTGTCATGTTCTTCCTTTTGTTCTCACATGTTATCTATTTCAATCTGCAACGTAAATCTCGTACCTACGGCATACACCGTTATTATAATACACTTTTGGTTATTTACTGTTATTTCTCTTGGTTGCATACCTTCTACTAGTTCTTCTTCCTGTACGTTTTCTGTGCTCATCCCTTATGTGCTTCTCGTATAGCTCCATGCCATCTCCATTATTTGGTAATCACTCTTCTATTTAATAATAATTCTTTATTCCTGTTAGCAGTATATAAATAGCAAAAATATATGTATGGGAAATAGCGAAGATCCAGCATCCTATCCATGTTTCAATAAAACCAGTTTTTTTTTAGATATCATTTATTAATTTTGAATACATACATATGTATAAATAATAATAATAATAAAGTGTCTTTATTTCCTTTTCAATTACATTTTCAAAACAGTTTGACATTAGAACAATACTGTAACATAGTAATTGCGGAAAATTATGCTCCTCAGTGCTGTCATCAATCCCCTGGCCTGGCCAGCCTGGTGTGAAGGAGTTCTTGTTGTTGTTGTTGTTTTTGTTGTTGTTTTTGTTGTTGTTGTTATTGGTGTTGTTGTTGATGGTGGTGTTGTATTTTGTTTAGTTTTCTTGTTTTTCTTGATTCAGGATTAAGAAGTCTTGTTTAAATGCTTTTACGGTGGTTATGTAGAATACTTCTATTATCTTCATTCGCTCCTTTCTTTACTCCTGATCTTCTACTTTCTTTTTTATTCCTGCTATGTACCAAGATTCTCTGTCAATTTCGTAGACTCTTCTCGTCGTCTTCGAAAGGTGGTTTTCTTGTATTGTTTTTCTTTAGTTTTTTGTTTCGGAGTTCTCAGTAGCCGTGATTATATTTCCTCCTTGTGCAACCTCTTTATAAGGTAACCAATTATCTCCATTCTTATTTTTTCTATTTCTGCTATGACTCCTTTATTTATTTCTTATTTGGCAACATATGTTAGCTACCTCTGCACCGCGTTCTTCTTGCATCAAGTCATCATCTATATACATCCTTGTTCCTTTGATGTTTTCATCAGTTTTATAAATATATATTCTATGAGAGTATTCAAATTATATTATAGTCTATTGGATAATAAATTTTAATTTTTTTAATTATTATTATTAATATACTCCTTGTGCAACCTCTTGCTAAGGTAAGCAATTATCTCCTTTCTTATTTTTTCTATTTCTGCTATGACTTCTTTATTTATTTCTTATTTGGCAACATATGTCAACTACCTCTGCACCGCGTTCTTCTTGCGTCAAGTCATCATCTATATTCTTCCTTGTTCCTTTGATATTTGCTCTATTTTCGAATCAGCTTTATAAAGAAATATTTCATGATAGTATTCAAATTATATTATAGTCTGTTGGATAATTAATTTTTAATTTTTTAATTATTATTATTAATATCCTCCTTGTGCAACCTCTTGATAAGGTAACCAATTATCTCCTTTCTTATTTTTTCTATTTTTGCTATGGCTCCTGTATTTATAGCTGCTTCCTTTCATCATTCTATGCCTTCTGTAGTCGCTTACGTTTTTCGCTCGGGAGCTATTCTGGGCTGTTCTAAGCCAGCTAAGAGCAACCCAGAATAGCTCCCGAACTATAAACGAAAGCGACTTATAACTGCCAGTTATACATCTTGATATTTTCTAGTTCATTTTGCATCACTGTAATACTACAGGGGTTTCTGTTTATTCTTAGTTCTTCTATTATTTGCACCTATATATAACGGAAACTTGCAGTCGTTAATCAACATAAAATCTTCAACTTTCTTGATGGTGCCATGCTTCCAGAGGTACCCACAGTCATCTTGAATGGATTCCCTGTCCCAATTAAACTGTTTCGGCCAATATTCGACATGGAAATAAGACGGACTATTTTCTCCATACACTGCTACAATTATCTCATGCATTTTCTTCACACTACTGCCTTCTTTCGATAAAAGTGTGTAGACGTTTTTGTGTTCAAGTTGCAAATTACTCATTTTCGACTCTTTAAACTTCTATAAACATGGCAAATGTTAACCGATTGGAACCAAACTTGGAGATGAGACTATAAAATATCATTGAAACTTGATATAAGAAAATTGTCGATAGCATATTATTTTCATGAGTAGGTAGATAAAATAAAAAAACTTCCCTTGAGTAAAAGAAATTTAAAATAAATGAGAATCGGAGCTTATTGGATGTAAAATATATACAATATAAAGTTAGAATACGAAACAAATCCTCGAATAACAATCTTCTGAAGAATACTTTCATATAAACGCATAGTATAAAATCATCCGTTAAATAGTAGATGGACTGACGTGTAGAGTTGAAGCGATTTCTTCTACTAAATTTTTCAATTATTTTTTTTTGAATGGTATTAAAAAAACTGTTTTAGCAGTCAGATTTTTAACCATCCGGTTCGTCCTATGGTGATAACAAACTCAATTTTTAAATTTGGTCCCCATACATAAAGCCGTTTTTCCGATATTTTCTAAAATTCTATTTGGACTATATTTGTCATAAAACGTACAGAAATATAAAAATTTGCAGTTATGTCATTCGTATTCAGAGAAAAATATTTTTCAACTATAAACTAATAACTATCAAAATATGTAACTAAAGGTGGTACGTATATAAAAGAAATGGAATAATAAAAAATTAAATAAGGAATAAGGAATTCATTTCTTCAATATGTTGTTAAATAAATTAAGGAATAAGGAATTAATTTCTTCGGTATGTTGTTAAATAAATTAAGGAATAAGGAATTCATTTCTTCGGTATGTCGTTAAATAAATTAAGGAATGTGAAATTCATTTCTTCGGTATGTTGTTAAATACATTAAGAAATATGGAAATCATTTCTTTGGTATGTTGTTAAATAAATTAAGGAATAAGGAATTCATTTCTTCGGTATGTTGGTAAATAAATTAAGGAATATGGCATTCATTTCTTCGGTATGTTGTTAAATAAATTAAGAAATATGGAAATCATTTCTTCAGTATGTTGTTAAATAAATTAAGAAATATGGAAATCATTTCTTCGGTATGTTGTTAAATAAATTAAGAAATATGGAAATCATTTCTTTTATGTTGTTAAATAAATTAAGGAATATGGAATTCATTTCTTCGGTATGCTGTTAAATAAATTAAGGAATATGGAATTAATTTCTTCGGCATGTTGTTAAATAAATTAAGGAATATGGAATTCATTTCTTCGGTATGTTGTTAAATAAATTAAGAAATATGGAAATCATTTCTTTGGTATGTTGTTAAATAAATTAAGGAATGTGAAATTCATTTCTTCGGTATGTTGTTAAATAAATTAAGGAATGTGAAATTCATTTCTTCGGTATGTTGTTAAATAAATTAAGAAATATGGAAATCATTTCTTTGGTATGTTGTTAAATAAATTAAGGAATGTGAAATTCATTTCTTCGGTATGTTGTTAAATAAATTAAGGAATGTGAAATTCATTTCTTCGGTATGTTGTTAAATAAATTAAGGAATATGGAATTCATTTCTTCAGTATGTTGTTAAATAAATTAAGGAATGTGGAATTCTTCGGTATGTTGTTAAATAAATTAAGAAATATGGAAATCATTTTTTTGGTATGTTGTTAAAATTGGAATTCATTTCTTCGATATGTTCTTTCTATCTTTTCTTGTGAGCATAAATATGCAAAAGTAACCATCGTATGTCTAATTTTATTTATTATTTACTTTTTATGTAACCATAACTCAACTTTTATTTTCCTAATATATATTAATTCGTTATTGTTTATCATTCTTAATCAAAATATTATTACATATTATTCCTAATTAAAAGCAGTATATTTTATATATGCTAAGCTTATCACTTACCTTTAGCAGACCAGCAACCAAGCAACAAAAAGCATAAGAAATAATATTACAGCATGGTAAAATCAATAAAACAAAAGCAGCATATTTTTTATAAGCACATCAAAATAAATATACAATAAAGCAGTGTTTATAATTATAAAACTAACTTATTTACTATTTCTATAAAGCATTTTTTTAAATATAATTAAAAGCAATATTATAATATTAATAGAAGCGGTTGTTAAATGTTATCACTTACCACTGTAGACCAGCAAACCGCAAGCAAACAAAAAGCAGCAAAATAAAACTGCAGCATGGTAAAATCAATAAAACAAAACACGCATATTTTGCAAATAAATATAACAATATAAAGCATTTTTCTAGTCAGATAAAGCAATTACAAATTATTATGACGATTTTACATAAATATAAAAGCATTTTACTACTAACAATAAAAACCTAATTAAGATTAATATAATTATTTATGCAATATGTGATCAAAATTTTAATACAATTATCAAATAACGCCATTGGACTGAGGACACTATAAATATAGTCGTTTTTTATAATTAAGAAGTTTTTTTAAATAAAATGTACACAACTAAAATACTCATATTAAATAACGTAATGTTATAAGTATTTTAGTTGAGTAAATTTTATTTAAAAAAAACTTTATAATTACAAACAAAAGGTCTAATATTTAGTTAAATATATAAATAAAATTTACATATCTAAAATTCTAATATTAAATAACGTAATGTTAAGAGTATTTTAGTTGTGTAAATTTTATTTAAAAAAATTTCTTAATTAAAAAAACGACTATATTTATAGGACCCTCAGCCCAATGGCTTTTCCGCTGATAAAGGTCTAATATTTAGTTAAATATATAAATAAAATTTACATATCTAAAATACTAATATTAAATAACGTAATGTTATAAGTATTTTAGTTGTGTAAATTTTATTTAAAAAAAACTTCTTAATTACAAACAAAGACTATATTTATAGGGCCCTCAGCCACAATGGTTTTTCCGCTGATAAAGGTCTAATATTTAGTTCACTATATAAATAAAATTTACATATCTAAAATACTAATATTAAATAACGTAATGTTATAAGTATTTTAGTTGTGTAAATTTTATTTAAAAAAAACTTCTTAATTACAAACAAAGACTATATTTATAGGGCCCTCAACCCAATGGCTTTTCCACTGATAAAGGTAGAATATTTAGTTTAATCGAGTAATTAAGAGTTTTTTTAAGATTTTACTGTAGATAACAATAACTGTTTATATGCAACTAGAAAATTGGACGCGGGCACAAAGACTCCGGTCGTTATCCCATTATGGTATGCATAAGCTTCTTCAGGATTTACTACAAAAAGCCAGATATTACAATATTATACAGAATTATTGAAAATTAATAAATTTTTGAGAGTGAAATATTGAAATAGTTTAGTTGAACTAAACATGCAAGCAAAAACGAATACTTACAAGAACTGAGCAAAGAAAACATGTTTCCTTTACTCAGTTCTTGTAAGCATTCGCTTTTGCTTACATGTTTAATTCAGTTTAACTAAACTTTTTTATTGAAAATTAATACATTATTGAGAGTGTAATATTCAAATAGTTTAGTTAAACTAAATTAAAAATGTAAGCAAAAGCGAATGCTTGCAAGAACTGAGTAAAGGAAACATGTTTTCTTTGCTCAGTTCTTGTAAGCATTCGCTGTTGCTTACATGTTTAATTCAGTTTAACTAAACTTTTTTATTGAAAATTAATAAATTATTGAGTGTGAAATATTGAAATAGTTTAGTTAAACTGAACTAAACATATAAGACAAATATATATATATATATATATATATATATTTATTTATAGCTACGAGGAATTTTCCGCTAGTAAAGGCTCAGAGCATAATCACATTGACTTCACAAAAAAAACCTCTCAAAAACTGTGAAACATGAAGATTATTAAATATATTATCTTAGTAACATACATTAATTTGTTTAGTTTGGTGAAGTCTAACATTTCTTGAAAACTATAAGCGATTAAATAAATATAATTATATATGCATGCATAAGGAATTTTAAATCTTCTGCATAGTCTACGCGCCATCTTCTTAAATAGTTACCGGCCGCATAGTTCCGCTGTTATCCGCTAGGTGGGACTATGGAATCTGGATAAAAGCCTAAAAGCAACTAACAAGCAGCGTTATACAATATTATATATAAAAGCCACCCAAAATTTGTTTATTACCATATATATTTACTTTATTTATTATCGTATTACAATATTTTCAACAAACAAAATCTAAATATTTGTCTTTTTGTGCAAATATAAATTTGAATTTCAATAAAAAAAATAACGCGCTATAATTTTACATATGCCAGCGCGAGTTATTCAACTAGAACTATATTCATTATATTTGCACAAATACTACTAAAACTACCAAGAGCTAGCTAAAATTTCTACACTACTTAAAAAAAATTAAATTAAAATTACGTTTTTATTTATTTTTTATTACATTT
This sequence comes from Lordithon lunulatus, assembly GCA_963942505.1. Taxonomy (NCBI): domain Eukaryota; kingdom Metazoa; phylum Arthropoda; class Insecta; order Coleoptera; family Staphylinidae; genus Lordithon; species Lordithon lunulatus. The sequence continues at coordinate 51,420,420 of OZ012668.1, read as the reverse complement.
TTTCAGTTATTTTTTCACCTTTTTTTTTCAAGAGGTGCATCTAAGATCGAAATTAATCAACGCTCCTAAGACACGTATCGTTTCCGAGCTTTGTTTGGGCATCGAGCTATCGCTTTTATGCCAGCGCATGCGTTTGTAAAAGTTCTCTAACGATCCGCGCAATAGTCATGGCGCCAGTGCGCAAGATTTTAAGAAAAATGCACACTGTCGCATTCGGTACAGTCGTACAATGAATAGCCTTTCCTTACTTCGTGCGATTAAATAGCTAAGAATTGATAATATTAAGAAATTCATTAATATTTCCGCACGCATACCATCGCGATTAGATCGTAATTGCAACCAATTATTACCGATAATTTATGAATGCATGTCGGAATTTTGAGTGTACACGCATTTAATTAAAGGCACTTGAAAAATATTATAATTTTCAATATAGTGGGTAGTATAAACGATAATTATGATTATATAACAAAAACTTTGAAAAAAAAGTTCTTATTTTTTCTTCTTGTGATTTTAAACAATAAGAAAATTGATTTTTATAGTTTTAGTTTAATTAAACTGTGCCTGTATTTGTTATATTATTTATAATAATAAAAACAGGATTTGAAAAGATAGAATAGAATAGATATTACATTTATTTTATTAATAATTTGTGCGGATAGACAATTTTAAACAATAAGAAAATTGATTTTCATAGTTTTAGTTTAATTAAACTGTACCTGTGTTTGTTATATTATTTATAATAATAAAAACAGGATTTGAAAAGATAGAATGGAATAGATATTACATTTATTTTATTAATAATTTGAGCGGATAGACCCATGTATAGGTCGATAGCCAAATAAAAATTGATTATATATATATATATATATATATATATATATATATATATATATATATATATATATATATATATATATATAATAATTTATTTTCATAAGATTACAATTTATATAAAACATACAAAATTACAATAAAATTAAATATGTCAAAGCAGATGATTAAGGGTGGGAATACTCGTATAATTTTCTTAAGGCACGAATTATGAAATTGTATTGAGCTTTTTAGCAAAAACTATGTAGTGGAAGGGCATTTAATTATATTATATATTATCGTTTGCCCTCTACCTTACGGTGTAGGCTTAAATATTAATTATATTATACTAGGTGAAATTCCCACTGGTAGGCAGGGATGATTTTGAATTACAAAAATAGACATATCCTTACTTTTAACATAATAAATAAATACATTGTAAAAAAGCAAAATTTTACTTAAAGCATTGCTATTACTTCAAAACACTTTACTACTATATACGTAGTATATTTTTTATACTAAATATTGATGACCATCATTTGTAGTTATGGAAAGTAGAAGGTCATCAAATGTAATAAAATATGTTTCAGAGCCAACAATAAGATGTTTTTATTAACTAGTAAAAATTGCTAATATACAATTATATTGCATAGTATATCTGAAAAACTTAATACAATTTATAAATTCACACCATAAGAAAATCTTATAAGTGGTACCGCACTTAATATAAAGATTATGTTATAATCTAGATTTCTGTGAGAAATAATATAAGAATGCATTCAAGTTGGTGGTACAGACCCACTGATTCCGCCTACTATCAATTCAATGTCATTTAATTATTTATCTAGACCAGGCCATATAGTATCATACAAGTTATTATATATAGTTGTTATATTCGTCAGCTTTACGTAGCCAATAAATATTTATTTATTTCATATTTCTCGCGTTTTTTCCGATTCCTCGACACTTCACCCTCTCGCACTTGCGAGGGTGAAGTGTCGAGGAATCACGAGGAATTACTCACGGAGTAGGAATATATATCACCAAAAACCGAATAAACGTTATTATATATATAATAAGATATTAAATATAATTAGTTATTTTTTTGAGCTATATAAATATTTTCTACGTTTTATTATAATTCATGTAAAATATCAATGATTTAATTAAATTATCGAGCAAAATTCATAATTGATTACTTGCGTTTTTTTAATATTTAAACTCTAGGTGGGTATCAGAAAACTGTATTAAAAAAGAACGAATGCGCCGGGTAGCGGACATTGTAATTAGTTGTAAAAAAAAAATTGTATGAAAATTTATTAATTGCAACTTTTTATAAAATCTAGGGACCATAAATCCGGTCAAATCCCAAACTGTGAATTTGTCACGTCCACCAGCAATCTATCTTATCAGTAGTATAAGGGTGATTTTCGTCCGCCCCTATGATCATTAGTGGCCGCTGCCCCACTCCTTGTGCTTAGTTTGCATTTACAAGAGTCCCTTGCCTCCCCCGTATATACCACCCTTCCGACCCTCTGGGCCAGCTTACCCCAGTGCAAAGGTTCATATACATAGAGGTGTACACTCTCATGTCTCAACTTTCCATTCAACCCCCCCACATACTAGCAAAATCGGGGTACACTCAGATATTTTGCACATAAGATATTTATAATAAACTATTCAGGCTGAAATGTGCACGTGGGAAATATTACGTTATTACAGCGGTGGAAAATAACATAATGCGTATACAAAAAAATAACATTTTAAAAACAATACTTTTTTAATAATACGAAAAATAAAAAATGCTAATTTGTTTAAAATACTAAGTATAAACTATCGAACATAATAATATAAACTCATATAATGCATTATACATTACGGTTAATACAATTCGTTTTTCATTTAATTTACGATAATTATTCGGGTGTCAATAGTTTCCGTCCCGAGGACCATTAGCTAATGAAGTTTTTCACGTTTTTCGTCGCCGGCACAACAAAATAACTAAAAATCCAAACATCATATATATAAAAGACTCCCAATTATGTGTAATTGTTTGCGTTAAGCTTTATGGCAACAATGCGATTGTCTTCCTTCAACAATTGCACAAAAGCTACACAGATATCCTTGAATAATTAATTACTTCCATTTTTCATTGCTCAATACTTTCTTCCGTGACCATAGAACATATATTCAAGTCCCTGTGTTTATTCCTACATTTATTGTACGGGCGGTAGTTACTTTTGATGACCCAGGCTGTTTTTGGCCGGAGCGCTGCGCAAGGAACGGTTGGTAATACTTGTTTCCGGGACCGTGCAGAGTAATTTCACCGGATAACTCGGGACCATTGCCTGTGTGAGAATTACACCCCTATTTCATTCGAACACACTTGTCCGTTCTCACTTTATTTTTCCTTTGTTATACAAAAAAAAACATCACACGATTTCTTCAAATCATTTCTAATGACGAACTTTATCATCATTACTACTTATGTTATTGATTGACTCAAGCTATTTAATAATTTATATTTTTATGTTATAATAATCCAGCCTTAAATATATTACGCTAAACAAACCCATATGTATTTATATGTAAACTATCTAATTAATTAATTTATTATATGATAAAGAATGTATATTTATATTGAGTTAAACTAAAATCAATAGTATACGAATTTTAGGCCATAAATCACGTAATTTAATATGTCTGCGGTAAGATGAAAGATGAGGCAAGAGGGTTTGAACGCAATATTCGAGGGTGTTGGAGCTATCGGGTAGGGACTAAGACCGCAACCCTCCCTTGTCCTTTCCTCGACCACCCTTAGACTAAACTCCCACTCTTACACTACTGATCAATACAGCTAGCTGGAGCTTCTGCAAGATTTTTAGCTTAGCTTGGCCGGGTCTACCATTACAAGCAAAACCACTCCTTATTGGAAGGCAAAGGAAGCCCGCAAATATCGACTCTATCGCAGCAGCTAATACGGAACAATTCTTTGTTTAAACACGCAACCGACTCATATTTTTTCTACAAAACGAATCAATATTACAATTACATTGTAGTACATAAAGAAAATAATTAAGATAACCTCAGAGGACAGAAAGAAAGTTTCTCGCATTCTTTTCACCCCGCATTCGCAATTTTCCGACGCCGCAAATTAAATGCATATTAATTACGGCAGATGCAAAGCACTTTAAATACAATTACAGCATTCGTGTAAACATTCTTATTTAACGCCATACGAGAATGTAATTTATTTTTATTTTAATCCCGGAAATAAATTATCATATTTGTGAACGGTTTTAATTAACACGCCAAGAACGCGTAAAACAGAGAGGGGTCACTAGTTATTTTCATTATGAAATGTATTTAATCGGTTAAAGATGATATCGCTTTTTAAAACGGATTGTGGAAACTCTTTTCCCTCGCAGCGCGCATGTGAAAAATGAGAGAGGTGTAAAAGTTGGTTCGTTTTTAAAGCTGCGGTATCCATTTGGTTGTTCTGTGGTTCGGTTTCTGCCATTGATATGAAAATGCTCTTTATACGTGCTTTTGTTACTTTTCTTTTTCTTTTTTTTTGCTCTCCCTGACAAAAACCTTTATTGTTTCGCAGAATGCGCACTGTATTCCGTGCGCGCCCTCGCATTATAAATGATCTTTCATTCATTTTCAATTAATTAGCACTTTTATTTTTGAACGGTAGTTTCTATCTAATCGTATCCTGTTTTTTTAGGCGATTTCTATTCAGTGCTATTACTATATTGTTTCTTCGATTAGATATGAATGTAAATAATTATTTTAATTATGATAAGAATCTACACATGGAATAAAAAAATTTGAAGCTTTACTCTTTAAACATATTCTGTATAATAATATCTGTAAATATATTCTCATGCCATTTTGCTTGATAAGACATTCCAAAATGAAATACCCCAAGAATATCTTCAGGACTAACAGGACACTGACTGTATTATTGACCATGCAATTTACCTTGTACGGTCAATAATACTGTCATTCCTAGTATTGTCAGTATTGGCTTCAGAAAACTGTTCTGGGTTCTCGTTTTTTAGTGCTCAATTTCAAGCTCTAGATTCCTGAATGTTCTCTAGAACAAAGTTCTCGATTCTCAAAAGTTCTCGATTCTCCCCATCACTAGTTATTTATAAATATAAGAAATAAAAAAGGTAAAGGTAAAGATATTCTCATGCCATTTTGCTTGACCAGACATTCCAAAATGAAATACCCCAAGAATATCTTCAGGACTAACAGGACACTGACAGTATTATTGACAAAATTATAATGAACATCATCAATGAACGCCTTTTTTCTACTGTCATAAAAAGCAGAAGAACAATTTAGTTTTGTACCAAGAATGTACCATCTTGGTACAAATTGTTCTTCTGCTATTTATGACAGTAGAAAAAGGGCGTTCACTAATGATGTTCATTATAATTTTGCTTGCATGTGGAGATAAGGGTGCGGTAGTTAGTTGAGAGCAATTTTTGAAGGTACGCTATATCAATCAAATCAAAATGCGCTGGAATTCAATATCAAAGAACTCTTCGTAGATTATTGGAAAGCCTTCGACTTCGTTAAATGGGAATGAGTGCGTATGTACCAGCAAAGCCGTGGAGGCCATTTACCAGTTGTGTTATTCAATAAATAATCCTAGGTACTATATAATTCAATAAAAAAATAACAATCTAAAGACTAAAAACTGTGTTAATTCAAATCTTGCGTTAATATTAGGACACTGTTTACAATCGAGCCATAAGTGTGTTAATTGTAAATGAGGTAAAATATTAGTTTATACAAAAATTTTAAATGAAAAGAGATAATTGAAAATGAGGTAAAATATGAATTTATACAAAAATTTGAAATGATAGGGATAATTATAAATGAGGTAAAATATTAATTTATAAAAAAAATTGAAATGAAAAGAGATAATTGTAAATGAGGTAAAATATTAATTTATACAAAAATTTGAAATAAAAAGAGATAATTGTAAATGATGTAAAATATTAATTTATAGAAACATTTGAAATGAAAAGAGATAATTGTAAAGGAGGTAAAATATTAATTTATACAAAAATTTGAAATTAAAAGAGATAATTGTAAATGAGGTAAAATATTAATTTATACAAAAATTTGAAATGAAAAAAGATTATTGTAAATCAGGTAAAATATTAATTTATACAAAAATTTGAAATGAAAAGAGATAATTATAAGTGAGGTAAAATATTAATTTATACAAAAATTTAAAATGAAAAGAGATAATTAATTGTAAATGAGGTAAAATATTAATTTATACAAACATTTGAATTAAAAAGAGATAATTGTAAATGAGGTAAAATATTAATTTATACAAACATTTCAAATGAAAAGAGATAATTGTAAATGAGGTAAAATATTAATTTATACAAAAACTTGACATGGAAAGAGATAATTGTAAATGAAGTAAAATATTATTTATACAAACATTTAAGAAAAAGAGATACATTTTATTTCACATTTCTATATAAATAAATATTTTGCCTTATTTGTAGTTACTACATTAAAAACTGTATTTTCTATTTCATTCAAATTTTGCGTTAATTTTGGGACACTTTTTTTTAACCGAGCCTAAGTGTGTTAATTGTAAAGGAGGTTAAATATTAATTTATACAAAAATTTGAAATGAAAAGAGATAATTGGAAATGAGGAATATTAATTTATACAAACATTTAAAATGAAAAGAGATACATTTCATTTCACATTTCTATATAAATAAATATTTTGCCTTATTACAGTTACCACATTAAATAGATCAATAATTCGTTTAATTTATACTATTTTTTATATTTTATTTATTTATGATCTCTATAAACCTACATTTAATTAAATTTATAAACACACTCTAACTATCAAGTTTATTAATTGAACCGAACATTTTACAAAGTCAGTATAATTAAATCCGTCTTTTGTGATTCGCACTAATATCTCGCATATAATAGCTAAATGCAGATACCTTCTAAATGTAATGTGGTTTGCAAAATTATTAAAATATAATTCACAATTCATATTTTAACAATAGGTATTGAACAATGTATGTGCTAATTAATTCCGAATTTCTTGATCCGTCCATTGTAAAACTTCGTTCGTGTTATGTAACTTATATTGTTATGAATATTAGTTTCATATTAATTATAAAATTGTTTATAAATATTGTCTTATTTTTAAATAGAAACATTCTTAATTACAAATGTTCGATTTTAAATATAAAAACGAGTTATTTATAGTGATGGGGGGATTTCGAAAACCGAGAACAGCTGTTCTCGATTCTTATCAAGGGCTGCCGATAACTAAATTAAAAGTTTAAAATAAATCGTACTTGTACCAGAATAAACGTATCTGTTAAAGTACGCCGACTAGGTAACACATATCACTGGTGTTTGAGAAAAAGGATTTAAGGCTGGGATTTAGCCTATACTTTCCTTATGGCGAAAACTGGGGAATTGTTTCCTGCTTTTAGGCAAAACTACGCCATACATGGCATACAATTTATGCAAGTTAATAAAAACACTTCATCCTTGGTATTGAAACTTAGTTTGCAAGAATTGATGACCAAAATTTGTAGTTAAAGCATGTTAAAGATTCGACTAATATAGAAGGTAGCAATCTAGTAATCTAGTAGTTTAATCACTCCCATATATATATATATATATATATATATATATATATATATATATATATATATATATATATTAAATAATCATATATCGAAAATTCAAGATAACCAGGACCTATACATCCAAGTATTGTAATATTTGAAAAATAAATATTAACTCATCATTTTACGAAAATAAGGTTTTTATGTTTTTAGCCAAAAAATTCTGCTCTTTCCATTGGTACAAACGACTTGTAAACTTTACATTTCCTGACTTAAGCCCTTTTGCCCAAAAACAAGTGATATATTACAACACGAAAGGTCTCGGATCTAGGTTCTTGGTTCTCGATTCTCGTTTTTTAGTACTCAATTTCAAGCTCTAGATTCCTGAATATTCTCTAGAACGAAGTTCTCGATTCTCAAAAGTTCTCGATTCTCCCCATATTTAGGTAAAGGTAAAGATATTCTCATGCTTGACTAGACATTCCAAAATGAAATACCCCAAGAACATCTTCAGGACTAACAGGACACTGACAGTATTATTGACCATGCAAGGTACCTTATAATGTCAATAATATTGTCATTCCTAGTATTGTCAGTATTGGCTTCAGACACCTGTTCTCGGTTCTCGTTTTTTAGTACTCAATTTCAAGCTCTAGATTCCTGCATGTTCTGTAGAATGAAGTTCTCGATTCTCAAAAGTTCTCGATTCTCCCCATCACTAGTTATTTATAAATATAAGAAATAAAAAAGGTAAAGATAAATGCCATTTTGCTTGACAAGACAGACAAGACATTCAAACAAAATACCCTAAGAACATCTTTAGGACTAACAGGACACTTGACAGTATTATTGACCATGTAAGGCACCTTATACGGTCAATAATACTGTCATTCCCAGTATTGTCAGTATTGGCTTGAATCCTCCTTCTATATTTATCAAGTAATCAATTATCCAGATAAACATCAGTATTCCTAGTATTATCAGTATTGGCTTCAGAAAACTGTTCTCGGTACTCGTTTTTAGTACTCAATTTCAAGTTCTAGATTCCAGAATGTTCTCTAGAACAAAGTTCTCGATTCTCAAAAGTTCTCTATTCTCCCCATCACTAGTTATTTAAAATATAAGAAATAAAAAAGGTAAAGATAAAGATATTCTCATGCCATTTTGCTTGACAAGACAATCAAAAATGAAATACCCCAAGAACATCTTCAGGACTAAAAGGACACTGACAGTATTATTGACCATGCAAGGTACCTTATAATGTCAATAATACTCTCATCCTAGTATTGTCAGTATTGGCTTCAGAAAACTGTTCTCGGTTCTCGTTTTCTAGTACCCAATTTCAAGCTCTAGATTCCTGAATGTTCTCTAGAACAAAGTTCTCGTTTCTCAAAAGTTCTCTATTCTCCCCATCACTAGTTATTTAAAATATAAGAAATAAAAAAGGTAAAGATAAAGATATTCTCATGCCATTTTGCTTGACAAGACAATCAAAAATGAAATACCCCAAGAACATCTTCAGGACTAACAGGACACTGACAGTATTATTGACCGTGTAAGGTACCTTGTACGGTGAACGATTCCTAGTATTGTCAGTATTGGCTTCAATCCTCTTTCTATATTTATCACGTAATCAATTATCCAGATAAACATCAGTATTCTCTTCATTCCATCATTATTGTACCTTACCCCATTAGTAATTCTGTCAATATTTTTAGAATACTGAAAATTGTAAACATGTTATCGCCCAGTAATACTGTTATTATTCTAAACTATTGATAATATTACTTACTTACTGTCTAAGGTGCCTTTAACATGTTGTAATAGCCGCTTTCGTTTATTGTTCGTGAGCTGTTCTGGCTGGTATTAGCTGGTTTACAACATCCTAGAACAGCTGCCGAACGATAAATGAAATCAGCTAATAATGTTTAATATTTATATAAAAATTTAATGGGGCAGAAAGGCTTTCGGCTGATAGCCTAAATCAAAATTGTTTGAAATATTTTTAATCAGAAGTATTTGATTTTTAAAACATTTTATGTTCTTTTTAAATATAAAAAAACATCCCCATTTTGTATTAGTGTTGTAGTTTTCTCACACTATTCATTATCCTCCCGTATTTTTTTGCTATGAGTTATCGATGCGTTCCATATTGCTATTATAGTCCTTCCCACCCCCAAATTTTATCGCCCCATGCAGTTGCTTAGTGGTCAAACCAGCCCTGTCAGTACAGTTCCTTACTTCCCTTTCTATACTTATTTATAAGAGAGGGTGTAAAATTAAATGCAACCATTGCAGCCCCCTACTTCTAAAACAGGCTATACTTTAAAAGATAACAAATATAAAAATGGATGGCAGCTTGTAATCAATATTTTCTTGGATGGAATTTTCAAAATAACCACAAGGATTTGTCATAAACTAAAAACTATCAATTTTATATACAATAGGTATAAAGAGAAAAAATCCTGTATTTAACATCTAAAAGATTATTCCGTTATAGAATCTAGAAGGAAATCTTAAAAAATAAGTGCCACCGCCAAAAATATTTTATAATCAATATTTTCTTGGATGGAATTTTAAAAATAACCACAAGGATTTGTCAAAAACTAAAAATTGTATCAATTTTATATACATTAGGGATAAAGGGAAAAAATCCTGTATTTAACATCTAAAGGTCGTTTTAGACAAGACAATTTCTTGACTCTAAAGTTAGTCAAGATGCGAGACAATCTAAATTGTCTCGTATCATACAGCAAATTATTTGAAATATTGAATTGGATGGTAGATCGAATGGAAAAATCTATTTCAAGGACAAATTGTATGGGAGGAGGATATATAAATTTCTTTCTTTTGAGCTAAGAAATTGTCTTGTCTAAAACTACCTTTTTAGAAGAATTATTCTGTTCTAGAATCTAGAAGGAAATCTTAAAAAATTAGTGCCACGGTCAACAATATTTAAAAAAAATAATAATTTGTAAAATAATTCCGTTGCAAACTTTTTGCTAATAGCTCGCTCAATTCTCGGTTCTCGGTAAATTTGAGTTCTTGATTTTCTGTTCTCGGTTCTCAATATAATATGACAATTCGTGCCATAAGAATAGTATATGTAAGATCACATCTTTAATTATAAACTTCTCAGCTCATAAGAGGTGTAATTTTTAATTGTTCTAAAATTGTGTCAGTTCTATTAATAATAATTTAATAATATAGTGCATTATTATCAAGAAAATCCGTATTTATTAAATAATTTAGTTGTTTTTTTTTTCATTTTAATAATTGGACGCCTTTCTGTAGAAAGGAACCAACCTACAAAATATTTTTGTTTCTATTACCTTTTATACTCAAGGTAATCAATTTAACTTAACGAAATAAAAAAAATATGGCTCTAAAGTTCTAGAAGTCCAAAATTAACCTGAGATGAATAGATAATTTTTAATTTATATGAATCTTTATATACAGATTTATATAAAGATTCATATAAAATTAAAATTATCTATTCATCTCAAGTTAATTTTGGACTTCTAGAGCTTTATAGCCATCTTTTTTATTTCGTTAAGTTAAATTCATTCTTTATATAAATCTGTATATAAAGATTCATATAAATTTAAAATCTATTCATCTCAGGTTAATTTTGGACTTCTAGAGCTTTATAGCCATCTTTTTATTTCGTTAAGTTAAATTGATTCTGTATATAAATCTGTATATAAAGATTCATATAAATTTAAAATTATTTATTCATCTCAGGTTAATTTTGGACTTCAAGAGCTTTAGAGCCATCTTTTTTATTTCGTTAAGTTAAATTGATTATAAAGCATAAAGTAGTAGGAAAGTAAGAGAAGGAGTATAAAGGTATGAGAAACAATTAACTTTAACATTAGGTGGATTGGTTCCTTTACAGAAAGGCGTCCAATTAGTAACTATGAATTCAATCATTCAATATTGATCAATTCTCAATTATATATAAAATTAGTCCCGTATGTATTATAATTTCAAAATATTCTAAAATAATCAATATAAGAAAGCTTTAGTTGTATCCAAAATGTTTTTTTATTATTAATAAATCATTAATTCATCAAATACAACCATGCATTGTTTGTTACTAAATAAAACGTGGTAGATAAAACCACACACCCAAATTACATTTATTTTTGTTTACGTTAAACATAACATTATTGATAGCAATTAAACGATATAATAACACCAATAAAATAATATAGTCTAGCATCGCATTTAGTAATATTGATAAAACTATTGCATGTGCGTATAAAACAAGTCCTTAGTGATTCTACAATAAACATATGGTGACCCACAACTAAAATTAGTGCTCACAGATTCTTGTCGCCGCAGCGAAAAGGCCGTTAGTTTTAGGCGATATATTATTGACTAACGAAATTATTTAATCGGTTTTGCAGACAAGCTCCATTAATATTACAGTTGAGGTTTATTTTAAAGCAAATCGGACGCTTCTCTGCCCGGTGTGCGCTCGCTATATGGGCACTTTTCGAATAATCTACATGCGACTGCCTTTATATTGGTCCATTGCAAATTTACAAATAGGAGGAAATTAATTTGTTATGATTTTATTCGCTACATTAAAAGTCAATTTCAGCGCTCAATGCTGGTAGTTTTTAAAAATATGCGCGGATTTAAAATTTATTCGCTGTTACGTTTTACAATACTACATTTTAAAATATCAAAATCATGGAGCAGTAACGAAAATTCATTCATTATATCTGTATGGGGTTATAAGGTTTTTAAAATGAAATTTATAATGCCGATTTTTTTTAAATAATCAGGAGTGTATTATTGATTTATATTCAGCGCTGATTAAATGTTATTTAGAAAACAATGATCGTGAGTCTAATAATCAGAGAAAGGAATGTTTATTACTATACATACATATTATATCTACCTATTGAGTCAGAACAACGAACTTCCTGCGTCCTAATAATAATAATAATAATAATAATAATAATTCATTTATTGACCATAATATGCACACATGCATACACGAACTGACATTGTAATAAAACAATAAACACTGGTCAACTGCATAATCAATTAATCATATTCACATTATACTAATTAATTAATATTAGTGTAATTAAGGAATCGTAGTATGTCCTTGCATATAAGTTTTGTAGCTCTAGTAATTTATGTTATATAGATTAATGAGTAATTGTGTTCTAAATAAATCATTTATTATTATTATTTCTTTTAATTTATTAAAAATTAAAGTCTTTAGACAAGTTTTGAGGCTCGAGTAATTTAATATGCATCCACAGAAATTGCATTTAAAAAATAACTACAAGAATATGCCATGAATTAAAAATTTATTGTTAATTTCTTATCTAATATAGATCAATTAGTAATTTTGTTCTTACATAAGATTGTTATATTAGCAATTATTACATTATTACTCGCCATGATTCCTTAATTACACTAATATTAATTAAATAGTATGATGTGATATTATTAATTGATTATTATGACGGTGGAAGTTCATTGGTCGTTCTTAGATCAGATTGTAATACATATTATTAATAAAAAATGTATAATATAGTCTTATTATTATATAATTTTTTGTTGTTAGTATTTTGTAGAAAAATATGAATTTTAAACACTAATTAATAAGTAGTATTTTTTTTAGAACAAAAAAGAATCCTAACAATTTTATCTAAAACAATATAATCATGATAAATATGGTTAAATACATACAATTAGTAAACACGGACTATAAGTACAGACTACAAATAAAAAATATTTAATATAGACTTTATATTACATATATATATATATATATATATATATATATATATATATATATATATATATATATATATATATATATATATAATATAAAGTCTATATTATATATTTTCTATTTATAGTCTGTACTTATAGTCTAGTGTAGACTAATGTATGTATTAAACCATATGTTTTATGAGTTGTAAAAATAAATAATTTTGTTTGAGATATACTATAACATTGTTGTAGATAAGATTATTATATTAATAAATGCCCTTATGTTTATTTTTTTTTTCTAAATAAAAATACTACTACTTATTAATTAGTATTTAAAATTCATATCTTTCTACAAAATACTAACAAATAAAAAATATATAATAATAAGTCTATATTATACATTTTTTATTAATAATATGTACTTATATATTTTCTAAAGTATGTATTGCATCGCGTTTAACATAAATTTACAATGAATGCTTTTATTAAAGTTTTATTATAATTAATGGCGGCAGTAGATTAAATACCGTCGCATTTCTAATCTATTTCTATGCTTGAGTGCTTGAGCTTAGTTTAGCTTTGAGCACAATACCGCAATTCTAATAATAGCTTCACGAATACTAGACATATTTCAGAGAAGTGCGGTTCCCAACTAAATTGGAAACTATCTCCGCGGGATAATGGCGAAGTTAGATCAACTTATACGTACGTAGTAATTCTATAGGGTTCGGTTTTTGAGTAATGAGCGAGTTCCCGCAGTTGGTGATTTGTTATTCTCATTAATATGTGAAATATGTAATCCTGCCAGGCAAGGGAGGATTGAATTGAATTGAAAACATACGTACGGTATGAACAATTTTGTTATTAATAATATTATTATTATAGGTATTATTGTAACTGTGTGGCATTTCATTCATAAGTTGTTTAATTATCCGCACAAAGGTGTAATTAAAACTAATGAACGGGCGCGTATTGGAGAAGCGAACGGGGCTTTAATAACATCTATGAAATCATACACAGTGACTTCTTTGTGTGGGTGAAAGGTTAATCAAAATCGAACAAGTCAACTGATGAGGCCTCATTAGTCATAACCAAGGTTTCAACCTTTAATTAGTCAGTTCCTGAACGGTATTCTCTGCGTTCATGTAAAATTATTGTAGAATAGTTGAATTTACGTTACGCACATTAATTTACGTCAAAGTACACATATTTTTCAGTGGCGTTGGCTTTGAGAGATAGTTTTTATGTGGGCAACTCTAGTCGTGGCTAAATTACGTCCGTAAGGTCTGTTTGAACAGAAAAATGCATGGCATTTAAAGCTCGTGCTGGACGAATGTGTGCCTTGTGAATTTTCAGTAAACCTCGTAATTTTTCAACGTGGATTCACCTTTATACGTATGTGTTTAGAGCTGAATTTCCCATGCTGAAGCAAAACGGTTTCGTCCTTAACGCTTTTCCAGCTAGGTTTTCAACTACGAAGCCATTTTGCTCGTCCAAGGATCGATTCAGGATAGGGAGGTCCTGCATCCCGCGCATGCCGTATTTATCTCTTTTTGTCTTATCGTCTCGCCTGCTTCTACCCTTCTGTGTATCTGCAGCTATATTTCCATTCCCTATCTCCCGTCTCGCTTCGCACCGTGCCGGAGAGGCTGCGAGTTTTTCCTACCGAACTTAGAACCGACCATCCCTCCCTCGCTCTATTTCTCTTTCGACTTTTTCATTACCCATCTTTGTTCCCAGCTCATTACAGCGAAAGCATTTCAGTCCTTCTCGCTTCACACACACATACACACGACGTCGCGACGTGCGACAACTCTCCCCATTTCGCTTTTTTCTGCTAACCCTCCAGTCCACCCGTCCTTTTCCCTCGTCCCCAAGGCTTTATCCTGCCTGAAACATACACGTGCCCTTGTCTAACACATGTTTTTTCGTTCACCATCTTTGTCCGCCTGGACGGATTAAACTTGACGGTTGTCTCACTTCCTCCTGAAGCCGCGAAACGCCGTGATCCCACTCCAGTTTTATTACAATATGCAAATTTGCCGAATTTGTCGTATTTATGCAAAAATACTTGAGTTTTTAGTCCCGATTATGTGGCATAACAAATATCTATTTTTTTTCCTATGTGTGTCTGTGTGAGTGTGCGAATGTGCGAATTAAGAAAATTAATTCTAAAACGGCTTCGGCAATAACCATCATTTGTTATTAGATACCTTTTATATATTTCAGACTAATCTTAATTAAGTGAACACATCAATACTTTTTTATAGCTTGATTGTGAATTCTATTTTATATATACGTATTTTCGCCATACAATCTACTACAACTGTATGATTGAAAATTGATTTTAATTTAACTGTTCCGCATAAGTTGAGAACTGTGAGGGGTGAAACATAAATGTAACAATACTTTCGTGTTATTACCATTTATCGTTATGTAAAATATATGTCTCTATATTAATTTTTAAAATCTGATGCTAACACATTATATTCTTGAAATCCTTTATAAAACAATGTATTTTGTGCTTTGGTTTTATTCCTTTTTTATGAAAAAATCACCCTGATACCTTGTATTATATATTGTGTCCCTATATAGCACCTCAACACTAATATAATTTTAATTTTTTAGTATATATATTTATATATTTTTCGCAAGATTTTCTTGTCTCGCATTTTGACATGTAACATAATAATTATATATAGGAACTACTACATGTAATGATAATGTTGCTTAATAAATTTATCTTATCTTTATATCTTATATATATATATATATATATATATATATATATATATATATAGATTTTTATATGGATGGATTTTTTGTTTTATTTTGGATAAATTAAAATGTATAACGAGCACGTAACGTTATCGGGTTTTACATTACTTGAAAAATTTAAAGGGCGACAGCTCTGAATCTCCTTTCCTTGCTATAGACAAAATCTGAAACGTTATTGGTTTTGTATACTAGTATAATCTAATTTTATTTTTTCTAATCATGATAAGTAACTCGTATTGAAGAATAAACCAAATATCGGATTCATTATTATTATTCATAATAATTATTTTTATAATAGCAGTAATACTAGGATCATATTTTAAATAAATAAGAACTATGACTTTTTAAATTCGATTCTTGCATATTACAACATTATGTTTTTCCCAAAAAAAATATTAAATTTGTTTGCATTGACTGACATTTGTAAACAAATAAACTTATCTACTACAGAGTGCGTAGGGCCAACTTTAGATTTTAGATTAATAAGGTGATGAGGTAAAATATCGGATATTCATAATTATTATTTTAATATATATTTATATTTTTTTTAATATTTAAAACCAGTAATACTAAGATTTTTTTTGTAACAAATAAGAACTGCGATTTTTTACAATCAATTTTGTATATTACTATAATTTATTTTGCGTAAATAATTCAATTTGATTGCTTGTAAAAAAAATAAGCTAATTTATTACTGGATGTGTGGCCAACATTAGATACCCTCGTTGGTTAATAAGGTGATGAGGTAAATAATCATATTTACGCACGTCAAAGCAAAAATAAAATGCTTTTATTTCAAATATATACGCATTTGGGTTGCATTATGTTAATGAATCCGTATTTGTGCGCGCGTATTAGAATAAAAAGTGATGTAGGTCTGTAGTGATCAAACTAAACTATTTTCATATGAAATGAAAACTTCTTCAGTTTTATACCACTAATATTTTATTGTTTAATGCAATAGTTACTCTATAATTGAATACTATATAGTAAGGACAGCAACAATACTATTTATTTAACTATTTTCCTTCTTTATTTGCAATTCAAATATTGAACTAGTAGGTGAACTGATCTTTACTATTGTTTGATTGGGCTGATTAGATCATATAAAATGAAAACTTATTTATTTTTATACCACTTATATTTTATTGTTTAATACAATAGTTGCTCTATAATGGAATACTTCAAAGTAAGGATAGCAACAATACTATTTATCTTCTTTATTCGCAATTTAAATCTTAAACTACTGGGTGAACTGATCTTTATTATTGTTTGATCGAGCTGATTAGATCAAAATGACACAATTTAGATCACTTAGAAAATAATACATGGTTGGTAATAAACTTTTAATATATAACTGATATAACTAGACAAACCTTCCATATAATGTCACGTATATGATGAGAAAATACATTTTATTGTCTCTACGAATAAAATGTATTTTCTCATCATATACGTGACTATATGTGCAAGGTTAATACAATAGTTGCTCTATAATGGAATACTACAAAATAAGGATAGCAACAATACTATTTATATAACTATGTTTCTTCTTTATTCACAATTTAAATCTTAAACTAGTGGGTGAACTGATCTTTATTATTGTTTGATCGGGCTGATTAGATCAAAATAACACAATTTAGATCACTTAGAAAATAATACATGGTTGGTAATAAACTTTTAATATATAACTGATATAACTAGACAAACCTTGCACATAAAGTCACGTATATGATGGGAAAATACATTTTATTGTCTCTACGAATAAAATGTATTTTCTCATCATATACGTGACTATATGTGCAAGGTTTGTCTAGTTATATATTAAAAGTTTATTAACTAAACCGTATAATTTTCTAATTGATCAAAATTGTGTAATTTTGATCTAATCAGCCGACTAAACAATAACAAAAATCGCAACCCACTAGTTTTTAGTTAATTTTCTGCCATCAGATAGAGTACTGACCGGCTTGAATTGCTCATATTGATGAACATATTTATGTAATTATAAGGATGTTTTACTTATGACCTGATGACATTTTCTATAATATTTGGGAATATATTTACGATTTAAAAGAAAATTGATTGTAGGTTTATAAAATAATCACATTAGATCGACAAGACATAGGAGTTGAGGGTCATTTTCCTTCAACCATGCAAAATCTAGCGGGATTTTCTTCAAGCCTTGTTGCTCCCCTTATAAAACCGAGCTAAAGTAAATTTAATAATTATAGAGCATTTAATGCCCAAAAACAACTCTTTCGATCTCATTTTCCTTCAACCATGCAAAATCTAGCGGGATTTTCTTCAAGCCTTGTTGCTACCCTTATAAAATCGAGCTAAAGTAAATGTAATAATTATAGAGCATTTCATGCCCAAAAACAACTCATTTGATCTTTTCTGTGAAACGTGAAAACGCCTAAAAATTACATTTATATACAATGTTTGCCATTTTCCGGGAAAGCTGTAAAAAATACCATTATCTTTTACAGTTTTCCCAAAAAATGGCAAACATTGTATGTAAAATGTAATTTTTCACGTTTTTGCGGCAGTAACTTTAGTTAAGTTAAAATTCTCTATACTTTGCAGTTTTAATCATCCTTCTATCATAAGTAAGATATGGTAGAAGGATGATTAGAAATTGCAAAGTATAGAGAAGTTTAATTCTCTTGGATGTTTTCCATGATCGCTTTCTATTACCCCGAAAAATACAGAAATTGTGTAAAAAAATATGATTTTTGAGCCTTATCGCGGTTTTTCGGTCGTAACTTAAAAAAAATATTTCTAAATTATTTTAAAACAACAAAATACAATTAAACAGAACATAGGAACAATAATACAATTCAACAAATAAACAATAATTTCGAATAAAAATAAAAAATATCTCCCTCAATATCGACATCCTGACACAAATCCCGCAGCGAGGACAAGGGGAAGAATAAAAAAGTATATTGTGAAATACACAAGCTGTATTAGAAATCATTTTTTTTCTCAAGCCCGACAAGCGGCCCTTTGGATATTTTCCGCTTTCTCGTATCGTCTTCCCGAGAAATGACAAAAGTGGTGTGAAATATAAGATTTTTGAGCCATTTCGTCTTCCCGGAAAATAACAAAAATTGTGTAAAATATAAAATTTTTGAGCCATTTACGGTTTTTCGTCAGTAATTTTTTTCTTAATCGATTAAAATTGCAATGTGTAGAAAATCTCAAGCTCGACAAATCGATCTTTGAATATTTTCCATCATCGCTTATAATTTTTCCAATAAATGCCAAAACTTTCTGAAAAATTTATTTTTGAGCTTTTTCGCAGTTTTTGGTAGTAACTTTTTTTGCCTTTCAAATCTATAAGGATGATCAAAATTACAAAATATAGAAAATCCCAAGCCCAACAAACGGTCCTTTGGATGATTTTCGTGATTGTTTACCATAGCAAAAAATGGTGTGATGTAATTTTTGAGCCTTTTTGCGGTTTTTCGGTAGTAACTTTTTGCTTTTTAACGCTAGAAGGATGAATCAATTTGCAAAGCATAGAGAATTTCAAGCTAGATAAACTGCACGCTTATTAATGCAAAAAGGATGAATTAAATTCTATAGTATAGAGAAGTTAGAAGCTCGATAAACGGATTTTTTGATGTTAATTGCTATCTCACCATCTTCCCGGAAAATGGCAGAAATGATAGGATAAATACTATTTTTGGGCCATTTACGGTTTTTCGGCCGCAACTATTTTCTTGATTTGATTAAAATTGCAAAGTATAGAGAATCTCAAGCGCGACAAGCTGCCTCTTGGACGATTTTCTAAATCATTTACCACTTTCCCAAAAAATGGCAAAAAATGGTGTGATTTTTGAGCCTATTCGGAGTTTTTCGGGAGTAACTTTTTTCTTTATAACGCTAGAAGGATGAATCAACTTGCAAAGTATAGAGAATTTCAAGTTTGACAAACTACCTTTCTGGCATTTTCCGGTATCTTACCATCTTCCCGGAAAATGGCAACATTTTCGAGAAAAATGTGAATTTTGATCCCTTTTTGGAAGTTATTTTTGTCTTCATTCCTTAATAAATTGCACTGTATAAAGATTCTCAAGCCCGACAAACCACCCTTAGGATATTTTTCGCGATCGCGTACCATATCTCGGAAAATGGACTAAACTTGTATGCGATTTTTAACACTTTTCGTGGTTTTTCGGCAGTAACTTTTTTCTTTTTAACGCTAGAAGGATGAATCAAGTTGCAAAAGTATAGAGAATTTCAAGCTTAACAAACTGCCTTTCTGATGTTTTCCGGTATTTTACCATCTTCCCGGAAAATGTCAAAATGTTTGAGAAAAATGTGATTTTTGAGCCATTTGTGGTGTTTTGCCAGTTATTTTTTTTCTTGATTCATTAAAATTGCAAAGTATAGAGATTCTCAACCCGATAAACAACCCTTAGGAAATTGTTCGCGATCGCGTACCATTATCTCGGAAAATGGGCTAAAATTGTGTGCAACATGTGATTTTTGAGACTTTTCACGATTTTTCGGTAGTAACTTTTTTTTTGAATGCAAAAAGGGTGAAACAAGTATAGAGAATCTCAAGCCCGAAAAACGGCCCTTTGGTTGTTTTCCGCGATCGCTTACCATTTTCCCGGAAAATTGCATATATTGTATGAAACATGTGCTTTTTGAGCATTTTCGAGGTTTTTCGTCAGTAACGTTTATCTTTTTAATTCTAGAAGGATAAATAAAAGTATAGAGAATATCAAGATCGATAAACAGCTCTCGGATGTTTTCCGCTATTTTACCATCAAATATTTTCAATCAGTGAAAAATCAAATCAATCAATTGAAAAAATTGCGAGAAAAATGACATTTTTTAACCATTTATGGATTTTCGGCAATAACATATTTCTTGAGTCATTAAGATTGCAAAGTATAGTGAATCTCAAGCTCGATAAACAGTGCTTAGGATATTTTTCGCGATCAAGTACCATTTTCCCATAAAATGTGCAAAAATTAAGTGCAACATGTAATTTTTGAGACTTTTGCGGTTTTTCGGCAGTAACTATTTTCTTTTTAATGCTAGAGGGATAAATCAAGTAGCAAAGTATAGAGAATTTCAAGCTCGAAAAATTACCCTTTGGAGGTTTTTCGCGATCGCTTATCATTTTCTCAGAAAAGGGCATATATTGTGTGAATCATGTGATTTTTGAGCCTTTTCGTATTTTTTCGTCAATGACTTGTTTCTTTTTAGTGCTAGTAGGATGAATAAATTCCAAAGTATAGAGAATTTCAAGATCGACAAACATCCCTTTGAACGCTATTTTACCATTTTCCCGGAAAATTGCAAAACATTTGAGAAAAATGTTAGTTTTGAGCCATTTATTTACACTAACACAATTAATGAATAAATCTATCTATATGATTTTATAAGTTTCACTTGAAACTTGATGCGATTGATAAAGTTATTATTATTATTATTAATATTATAAACAGAGAACTTACAAGTCCGAGAAAAAAAAAATGATTACGAATTTAATTAGATTTACTCTTTATACCATCAACGTATTAATTTATTCCTTAACAATAAGATTATATTTAAAATATAATTAGAACTACATTCTGCATGAAATGAAGAATAATAATAAATTAAAAAGTTTTTTTTTTACTAAATCAGTAGGAAGAACTTTTTATTAGTTTATTTCTTGTTATTTTATTTAATAATTATTATTTCAAATTTGTAATTTGAAATAAATCAGAAGGAACAACTTTCATTTCAAATTTATATATGATATTCATTTTAAAGTATAACATTGTTGTATAAGTATAAGTATAAGTATAAACTTATACTCATACAATATTCTTAGTTGATATTATTATATTGAAGTAATTTTTATATTAAATTGAGCTTTATGATTCACTTAATGTATAAAAGATTTCCTCAAACCGTTAGTACATTAATACATAAATAAATACAAATAATTTATAAATTAATCGATTCATATCATCAAAATATGTATCGCATAAAGTAGGGTTTTAAACTTTATAATCAATAATATAACTAATTATTCATATATTACATATCTATGTAATAAAAGTATAAAGTAGGGTTATTAACTTTATAATTAGAGATTTCTCTAATAATAAATTATCCATATATTACATAAATATGTAATATATGTATAATTAAGTCGATATAAAGTTAAAACTTTATAATTAAAGATTTCTCTAATCATAAATTATCCATATATTTCATAAATATGTAATATATGGATAATTCCATATCCAAATATTTCATAAATATATTACATAAATGGGCAGAAAGACTCCGGTCGTTAGCCCATTGTGGTATGTAATGTAATATAAATGTTATGTATCATATTACATATTTTTATTATTATTATTATTATTACATAAATATGTAATATATGGATTATTAATGATTAGAAAAATCTCTAATTATAAATATAAAACCCCTACTTTATACGTTTATTACATAGATATGTAAAATATATTCCCAAATATTATAGAAAATGTCATAAGTAAAACATCCTTATAAATATAGAAAAACAGTTACAAACAGTACACATATTTGACTGATAATGCAATAATTAATTATCTTTTACATTAAAATATTTCTGAAACATATCAAATTAATATTACCTAAATGAACGAAGATTCGATTTTTCCAATAATAATCAGAGATATCAATACCACCATGGTAGGTAATAATCAATAAACAGTATACAAAAATCTGAGTAATACCGAAATAGTCCCTTTACGTGTAACACATTTTTCCCAATAGAAAAGTTCTTTGAACCCAGATGAATCGGTTCAGGACATCCCATTCATAAGTTATTAATCGATCCGACCTTGACATTTTTTCGAACGAAACTGCTCGAACCTTTTTTCCCGATTTCGCACGCGCATGTTTCAAGTTCGGTGCCGCCGCTACATGTAGCATATATACCTCAGGATTATCAGTTTCATATACACCACCCCCACGTAAAAAAAAACGTAGAAATTAGTTCAGGTAAGTGTTAACATACCAATAATGTTTTCCACTGTCAGCGCCGGAAAATTTATGATTTATGTACATCGACTCCGGAAAACCAAGCACGGAGAAAAAAAAAGTCGTGATGGGCTATTAGTATCGCACGTCATAAGCATGGACGACTTCATCGCGGTGAAATTGTATAAACAGTGTTCGAAAGAGAACTGCTGTTTAAACAATAACCGGAAAAATGAGCGTCTTTATGTTATTATTCCCGCTATGAATAGCAAAATCGAACATTACGCTCGAATGAATTCAATAAAGACCGAACGGTAATTAATCATCTATAATTAATACTGCTGCCCAAATATAATTACAATGCTATTCACTGTAATTTCAAGAGTATATCAAACATTTAATTTTTTTAAAAGCATAAATCATGCTTTATAAGACTCGTAAGATTTTATTATATTTTTCATAATCATAAAAAAAAACTAAATATTTTTTTTTAAATAACAATTTATCAATTTCATCCAACAACCGAAACGCTTCTAATAAGAGTTACTCATGGCGAATGTTCATTATTGATCAGGGCCGGCTATGCCTTATCCTCCGTCGCGACGCCCATCAGGCATCCATTTTGTCCTAGCCTTTCAATGCCAGCCACGCGTGAATCGACACGAATATTAACTTATCGCGTCGTATATTTTTCCTCACGCCCCATAAAATTGTAATAAATTTTATATAATTCAACTCATCACGAAATAATTATGTGGAATAATCGGTTTTTTTACCCGCTACGGCATGCTTTGAAATACATTGAAGAGTGATCAAACGAAATCATTACTCTAATCATTTACAAATACACAAAAACAGCCACAATAAACTCATGGTTGTGGTAAATAAATAAACTCACACATGTATGGGTTTATTAACTAAAACCACTAGGATTTGAAACTTGAGGAGGCGTGTAATTTGGAAATAAAATGCTTACCTAATCATAAATATAGAAACACGTGCGATATCACACTATCCATATGTAAACACTTTTATTAATAATTGATTTAATAACACACCACTTAACATCACAAAATTGCCCATATAAAAATCACTATATATTAATTGGGTTGTTTATTTTTTAATTTAATAGTAATGGAAGGATAAAACAGGATACGCAATGTATAATATAAGTAAT
The DNA here is from genome assembly GCA_963942505.1 of Lordithon lunulatus. Classification (NCBI taxonomy): domain Eukaryota; kingdom Metazoa; phylum Arthropoda; class Insecta; order Coleoptera; family Staphylinidae; genus Lordithon; species Lordithon lunulatus. The sequence goes on along the minus strand of OZ012668.1, from coordinate 51,396,271 downwards.
AAATGTCACTGATATATTTGTAGTTCGGAATAACGTTGATACATGATTTGTATATTTATATTTACCATTGGTTTAACATGTATTTGTCAAAATATTTTAATCTGCGTTCATATTTCAATATGGATCAGAAAAAAAGTACTATTTGATATATGTTTACCAATCAATTTCGTTTTTGCGTAAGGTTTTTTGAGGAAACAAATATAAATAGCGTTTGCAACTACTAAGCATCCCTAAAACCGCCAGCGTTCATTTAAGATCCGCTTAATACTAACTTGATATCAAAAAATCGTCTGTGAATATGGAAAACACCTTATCTAACCGGTCCAGCTTGTCTTATGCAAGCGTCTCGCTCTATCCCGTGGGGTCCAGCGGATGCAAGTCTAGCTGCATCTCGCTCCCCTCAAGACGGGCGATGGTCAGCGATGGTCAGTGTACATTACAGGGATGGGGAAGTGTTTTCATTCAAATTTTAATAAGGGAGGCGACCGTGTGAATCTCCGGCAGGTTGATTCTTCACTCTTTTATATGCAGATTAATGTAAAAAGTGTTTAATGTGCCGCGTTCTGATAAATATTCATTACGCGACTACTTGTTATTTTTATTTTCTAAAGGACAATTCCACATTATGTTTTCTTATTATGCAGATTCAGATTTAGGAATCTGCATATAAAATTTAGAACCGTTATTCTCACACTCGTGTTCTTAGTCAGATAATAAGTAATACGAACATTTGTTAGCAATTAATTATACACACATATATAAATTTTTATTATACATGCCAGATCCTTGTAGAATACAACAATATAATATATATATATATATATATATATATATATATATATATAATAAACCTTTATTGGCATTGACAATCCGCTACACAGTATGTAATAAACTTAAAAATAAACAAAAATTATACAACTTTTAGTATCCTTACAACAATAATAATAACATATATACATTAAATGTATGTAATATTGATTAAATGTGACTAAAATATGAGTTAATATATTTATGTATTTTGTTATTCTTCCGCCGTAATTAATTATATTTTAAAGGATACAAAAATTAACTATCACAAACGCGTCTACTTATACATACGTAATTAAAGAGAGAGAGAGAATAATCTTTGTTTGTTCTTCTGCCTTTATATAATTATATTTTATGTTATTTCTCATAAGTTTTATATTAGACAATTTTTAAAACATATAATAGCACATTAATATTTTAAATAATGTTGATATCAACATGAACTTAGGGGTGCTTAAATTGACACATTCAGCTTCTTACATGATATTTTATCGATTATTTAAATTTCAAATAAAATACCTCCATCTCGCATTGAGCATTGGAGAGTGCAAACCCCACTGTGGGCGAAATTTCGCGAATCACTTTCAGAAATGGTCTGTGAAGTTAAGGTAAATACTACTCCTTTGAGTTTCTCCCTTTATCAGAAAGAAATGCCCTCGGGCTGATAGGTATAAAGATAGATTTGTTTAAAATTATTGCTTTTGAAACAATAGCGATAAACAATATAGCAATGTGACATGACAAATGTACCATTTTTGAGATAAATGCATTTTAAAGATTACAATGGTTCCAGTAGTTTTACCATTTAGTATAATGTTATTTAATTTTGTTAAATACTAATATGAGTCATTCTAAACGCAAAAAAGGATCAAAGGAGCGTTAAAATTTACATAAGGATCATTAAATAAAAAGCAAAACCTGAAAAATCATTTTAGTTACGATACTTCATCCCACATTCCGATATGTTTATATAAATGTGAGTACATAAAAGAAACACTGGTCTCCCACTTTATAAGTATTAAGTTTAAGTCCCAGCCCGCGAAAGAAATTACATCCGAAATATAAGAATGCTGCTACCTAATAGTCTAGAATTGTCCACGTTTGTGGTCCTCAAGCAATTTTGAGCTCGCACCCTATTTTTATATTAAAAGGTCTAGCGCGCACCCCAGTGAATAAAATTAGACATAAAATTATTTTTCGTATCATCTCGGAGATTTATGTACTTATTTATTTCTTTCTAAAAATTTCTTACCTTCCAGATTTGTTTTCTACATCTTTTATTCTTCTTACTTTCTTAGTTTATTTATTATTAATTCTTTCGGTCTTACATCATCCTTTTATTCTTTCTTGCATTCCTTATTAATTTATAATATATGCCAAGAAATTCAAATTCAAAGTACACACAATTTTAATATGAGCGTTGATATTAAAGAAATACGCTATAACCATACAGTAACCATCAGATATTTGAAAATATTCAAAGATATATTTATTTATGTATACAAATTTTATTTATAAAGCGCAATCCTAATATGAATAATAATAATCATAAATTATATATTATATTAGTATGTCAATAAGAATTTTGAGGCGGTTTGTAATTAAAATTCAAAATTCGTACATGTACTTTGCACATGGAAGGGTTATACGGGGTGTAAATAATGCATACAGCATCGTATAAGACCGACGATGTAACTGTCTGGGGAAAAGAGGGTTACAATTTACAGCCATTGATCGAGTAAATACGTCGTGAGAGTCTGCTGCTATAGACATGTATCAAATTATATATTTATCCATCTATAGCAGTTTCTCGGATATGCAAATATTAATTACTGGATTTATTCATGCAGACTGTGCGGCAATTTTTTATTTCGCATCAATTTATTCATAATGGGTATTATTTGAAATTATTATTAATATGTATAAGCTTATATTATAATTATTTATCTACGCAAAAGATATCTAGTGGCGACACCACACAATTTTCTTAACAAATATTAATTCTAGAGTTTGTTATTTATTTTATTTTTTGGCTTAACACATATTCAGCCGATCAAGGGAGAAGCTCAGAGGAGTTCAATTAGCCGGCATTTACCTTAACTTCAGAAAACCTCTGAAAAACTGTGGAACGTGATTCACAAAAATTCGTTGTGATGGGGTTCGACCTAGGGCTCCCCAAATGGTGGGGTAATAGACGGGCGACGCCTCTAACCACTCGGCCACTGAGCTGGGTAACTTAAATGTTAATAAATACCATTTTTAACACACTCAGAGGCACCGTCAGTCTCTTACTGATCACTGGGGTGCGAGAGTACTGTACAAAAAACAACATCCTCATAAAGGCACCTGACAGGGTCAGTACTGTCGATCCTAGTACTGTCAATATTTACTTCAATCCTCCTTTTATATTTATCAAATAATCAATTATTCGGATAAACATCAGTATTCTCTTCAATTCATTCCATCATTACTATACCTTACATGATAAATAATACTGGCAATATTTTAGAATCATGAACATTTTAAACATGTTATCGTACAGTAATACTGTCATTATTCTAAAATATTGACAGATTGATTGTTTAAGTAGCCTTATAGGGGAAATAAGTTCAAACATACGGCTATACATAACCCTACATGAACATCTCCAGATGGGAGGTCTGTTACAAGACGTTAGGGCAATGAGGGGAGCCGACGAAAACTCATTAGTATTAGCCAAAATAAGAATAAAGTTAGCTACCCATAAGACAATAGAACAAGACAGAATACCATACAATATACAAATTATTCGGATAAACCTCAGTATTCTCTTCAATTCATTCCATTATTACTATACCTTACATGATAAATAATACTGGCAATATTTTAGAATCATGAACATTTAAAACATGTTATCGTACAATAATACTGTCATTATTCTAAAATATTGACAGTATTATTGATCATGTAAGGTGCCTTATAAGGCTGGTTAATAATACTGTCAATCCTAGTACTGTCAGTATTTGCTTCAATCATTCTTCAACATGTATTAATTATATCAGTATTCTATTCATTCTATCATTATTATACCTTACACGATAAGTAATACTGGCAATATTTTAGAATAATGAACATTTTAAACATGTTATCGTACAGTAATACTGTCATTATTCTAAAATATTGACACTATGATTGATTATTTAAGGTGCCTTATGGGGGAAATATGTTCAAACATACGGCTATACATAAAGCTACATGAACATCTCCAGATGGGAGGTCTGTTACAAGACGTTAGGCCAATGAGGGGAGCCGACGAAAACTCAGGCCACTCATTAGTATTAGCCAAAATAAAAATAAGGTTAGCTACCCATAAGACAATAGAACAAGACAGAATAACATACAATATACAAATCTAAAATGAGGAAACTAGAAACAAGTTTGAGGAAAACATACAGGAAAATCTAGATATCAGACGATTTTGAAGATGCAGACATACATCAATCGCGGAGCAATTGCAAACATATAATTAAAAAAGCTGCCATGGAAGTACTAGATCGAAAAAATAGAAACCAGAATATATGGATGACTCTGGAGACATGTAGGAAAATAAACCACAGAAAAGAAAAAAATAGAAATAACTATTTTGATATAAAAACCAAAGGAATGGTGATCTGGTATTTGTCCAGATCCTCATTCCTCTTCGTTTTTATATCAAAATAGATTTGCTTTTTTTATATACAAAGAAAAAGAGAGGGAAGTAAAAAGAACCGTAAGACAAGTTAGGCGTAGGCACACTGAGCAACTACTAACCCAAGGCGAAGGAGCAGCTAGAAAAACCACACAAAAACCCTTTATGAAAATACTAAAGCCTTCTCAAACAAAAAACAACCCTTCATGAAGTATATTAAGGACAAATATATAACCAAATTATTGACAAGCGAGGAGGAAATGGGAAGATGGATGAACTTTCTAGAGAAAATAAGCAAAATAAATACACAGACACAGAATTAAAAACCGCTACCAGCGGCGAAAGTCTAGATTGTTATAAAAGAGGAAATAACCTGGGAAGGAAGTAAAGAAGCAGTTAGCAAATTGAAAGATAGTAAAGTACACAGAATAGATGGAATAGCAGCAGAAGCATTAACGGCGGAAGGAGACACGATAATAAATATCATACAGGAACTGTTAGACAAAATAGACAACATATGGAATGAAGAGAAATTATCAGGGAATTAGAACACAGGCAAAGGGGAGAGAATGAAAAAAAGGTGTATTAGAATCATTGTGAATTAAGTACACTTCGAATAATAATTGAGAAGGCCATAGAATGGCAAAAAAAACAATTAACTTAAATTTTATGGACTTTAAGCATTCGACTCATTATGTGATCTATCACAATAAGGAAAAGCATAGGAGAAAGGATGCATCCTGGCTTACGTCTGTTACAATCACTACATGTCTGGAAAGTACGTCATTTACATCCACCTTTGCTGTATAGTTTTAGTATAGTATTTTAATTATTTGAATATTTTTTTGGGGTATGCGGTAATTATCTAATATTTTCCACATTATGTTTCGTAGGATAAATCGAAACATAATGTGGAAAATATGAGATAATTACTACATACCCCAAAAAATTGTCCAAATGATTAAAATACTATACGAATACTATATAGCAAAGATGGATGTAAATGGCGTACTCTCCAGAGTTGTAGAGATTGTAACAGGCGTAAGCCAGGATGCATCCTGCATCCTTTCTCCTATGCTTTTCCTTATTGTGATGGATCACATAATGAGTAAACTAGCAGAAACTAATACTGGTATTATTAATAAGACTGGGAGATTAAGTTCGACGATGTCTACTTAATTGAACAAAACATGAAAGACCTACAAACGGATACGTTATTGCTTCAGGAGATAGCAAAAAAAAGTAGGACTAAATATAAACATAGACAAATGCAAAACAATTACAATAATTGATCAAAAAATAATAAAATTCAAATAAACGACAAAGAAATAGAAAAAGTACAACTATTTTGTTACCTTGGGAGCGCAATCAGTGAAAATGCAGGGAGGGAGAAAGACATAAAGAACAGAATTAAAAAAGCACAGGAGACATTCAATGTGCTTCAAAATGTGAAGAACTATGAACTCTATTGATTCCTGAGGAGAAGTTGACTGATTTTGATTCGATAAATCATGGTATAAGCATTAAAAAATTACAAAAATTTAGCTTTAAACACTTATTTATATGCATCTTTCTAACTGTTTTTAAGGTTGTCAATCAGGATTCCGATTCATACAGCGGTATGCTTTTTACGTTAATATTCTATTTTTGGTTTTGTTGCTTCTCATTGGACCTCCATTTCAATGAGAAGCAACAAAACCAAAATTAGAATATTAAATATTACTGATTTTGATTTCATCAATCATGGAATAGTCATTAATAAATTAAAAAACTTTAGCTTTAAATACTTATTTATATGCATCTTTCTAACTGTTGTAATTTGTTAATGACTATTCTATGATTGATGGAATCAAAATCTGTCAACTTGTCCTCAGGAATCAATAGAGTTCATAATGAACTGAATGAAGGAACAGAAGTGTTTTGTCAGTAGAGCCACCTAGCATGAATCCATGTTGATGCTCAGATATTAAAGACAGGACTTTGGGATAAATGAAGGAGTACATAACCATTTCGAAAACTTTTGAGAAAAATGAAGTATAGCAATAGGATGGTATTTTTTAATACCCGATGGAGAGTTTGAGAACAGAGACTTTTTGACATAACTTTGGAAAATGACCAGTGGTTAAGATTAGGTTGAAGATCTTGCAAAGCTGGTTAGCTAAAACATGGCGACAATCCTTAACATAAACTGGATATCTAGTAAAAGTGTTTTTCTTAACTTTCCCATTGTTGTAATAACATACACTCTCAATGATGGAAGGAATATTGAAAACTGGTAAATTGCATACATACATACTGAAGATACATTATAAGTGTCATCATTGTAAACTCTCGCATAAATAGCAAATCCATCCACTATATTCTAGGGTGTATCGTAAACCTTATTACGAAGCCTCATAACGGCTGGTATACGGGATCGTTGAGATTATATAGGTTATAAAATTCCAATATATTTTAGGGTCGGTGATTAGGTTTTCCGAAACAGATGATATATACTGATAATAGGCATCTTTAATAATAATATAATATAAGTGTAACTTTAAAGAAGCGTGTGCGTAGCTGTACTTTGCAGATTCCTTCATTATCTAATGCACGTACAACATAAAAAAATAAGCGACATGCTATGGTTATTGAACCCATATTTACCCGAAATAACATCACATTATAGAAGATATATACAATAATAATTAATAATATTAGCAAACAAAATGGTATATACACCTTTCACAGTTGTTCGGAGGTTTTCTGTGAAGATAAGGTAAATACCGGGTGATTATACTCCTCTGAGCTTCTTCCTTGACCGGAGGAAAAGCCTCACGGTTGATAGCCCTATAAATACCATATTATAAATAATATATACAAACAATACAATAATAATGAATAATATTAGCAAACGAAATGGTATATACACATTGTGGAGAGCAAGCAGTACCATTGCTCTTTCCCTCAAACAACCTTCTCCGCTTTATTAACCATTTTATTTTGTTCATCCCACGGCATGCAGCTAGTAATTCTAGAATTTTCTGTCTTTCTTCTGTCATTATACCGCATTCATACCACTAATGCTTGCACCACGTATCTTTCATCTTCTTACATAACATACATTTGGTATAAAACATTTCCAGGTTTCCATTCCTTTCTTTCTTTTTCCAGTCTTCCTGTCTCAATACACCTTACTTCATTCTCAACCTGGGCTCTAGTGGTTTTAGACCAGGGGGTCTTTTCTGTAAGTTCAGGCTGGTCTGTTACCAATGTTCGTATGCGTCAGTTTTCTCCTCGCCTTGCAAACGCTGGTGTAATACTGCTTTATGTGAAAAATTTCAAATTTGATTTGTCAAAAGTCACGTTAAGATAGTGAAATTGGTTATTATCCTGTGTCATGACAAATTTGTGACATTTGACATAAGGTAGGATTACACTAGCGTTCGTAGAGCATGGGGCATACCAAAAGTTGTTTATTTGATTGATATGGGTAACAGACCAGTATGAACTTACAGAATAAACCCCCAGGGGCTACATTTTTGAGCGATCGCTATGAATATAGCGATCGAGACACGTTCGTTATTATTGCGAATGGTGTCGATTTTTGGTGCTTCGCTTCGTTAAAGATACTGCTTATATTTGACAGAACTGAACGATTGACAGTAGTTAGGTTTTGACATTCATTATTGAGTTAGTTCTATGAATTCAGCACTATGAAACTTGTATGCTTATAGTGCATGATAATAGCGATCCGTCGAATATCGGACTCCAGGACATAGTGTAAAGGACGAAATTACCACAATCAGACAAATAGGAAAAAAAAACGAAAGAACACAACAAATGTGCTACATAGACCTAAAAAAGGCATTTGACAGTATACTTATATAGGAAGTACGGATTGTACAAAGGGACTAGAAATTACGTACTGCAAATAATAAATCAAAAAAAATTAGAACAAAAGGTGGAATTTTGAGCCCATTACTGTATATAACACTGATGAACGATGTCATTAAACAAACAAAAGAAAAACGAAAGGATTTATAATTGGATATAAGAATATAACCACATAGAAATAACCAAGTGCTCACTTGCGGATAATATAGCAATAACATCAGAAAAACATTTTAAGGAGAACCTTCAAATATGAAATGAGGCGCTGAATAAACGGAAGCTAATAATAAATAGAGAAAAGTCGAAAGTTATAGTAATATCGAAAGAAGAGAGAACAATAAAGTGCAAAGTAGAAAGCGAAAACCTGGAACGAATCAGTGTTTACAAGTATATTGCCCTTACTCACCAACATCCCATAAGCTTTATAGGTCCCATAAGCTATTGAATGAATAAATTGACAACGTCATTGTGACAGAATATGCCAAAACAAATGTCAAACACCTTGAATAGCGCTTGTGATTGGAGCTTTGAGTTATTCAGTGTTTCCAATAGAGAGACTCTAAAGTAACTACATTCCCTAGATAATGTATTTATTGTTGCTATAACAACGAATACTTATGGGTTCAATAGCTATTGATAGATTTATGGAACGTCGGTAAATACGGGGACAAGGGATCAATAATATATAGTCAGGGCAAGCACGACAGCTACATAAACGACAAAGTCAAGACAGATGCCATCAGAACAACTTCAACGATAAATTTCGAAACATACTAAACTTATAGTATTCAAGATCACATAAATTTCATATACTGTACTACTACCACCATTACTACTCATATACGGAAGCGAGCAATTGGGGACGAACGAGCCACAAACATCGGGAATACTAGCAGCAGAGAGGAAGTATCTCAGAAAAGTGGAAGTAATCACAAAGAGAGACACATTCCGAAATACAAACAGAAGGGAAAATGCTAGGAGTAACAGCAATACAAAAGAAGATAGAAGAAGGGCAACTAAAGTGGTTCGGACATAAGAATAGAATGAGCAATTGTAGACAATTACAGCTAGCATTAGAAGCAAGAGCCATAGGAAAGAGTTCAAAAGAAAGACCATGAGAGACCTGGAAAGACACAATTGGTAAAAGACGTCAACTTATAGGGCAAAACCTGCAAACAAGATGAGGAAGACAGGAAAGAATAGATAAAATATAAAAGCAATAGAAGCTTATAGATACCAACCTCGACACCCATCATAGGTACAAGAGCATAATGACCAAGAAATAAAGCTTGTAATAGTACGGCAAAAGAGATGTTTGGAAACTTTTTACGTATAGTAATTCTCCGATATTTTTGTGTTGAGCGAATAAAAACGAGGTTTTTGCTTTAAATTCAATAATGTACATATATTTACTTTTGACCCAGCTCAGTGGCCGAGTGGTTAGAGGCGTCGTCCATCTCGTACTGAGCAAGAGTGTCCCCAAGAGACTGAGTTCGAGTCCCAGAGGGGAGCGAATTTTCGCGAATTACCTTTCACAGTTTTTGAAAGGTTTTCTGTGAAGTTAAGGTAAATACCGGGTGATTAAACTCCTCCGAGCTTCTCCCTTGACCGGCGAAAAAGACTCACGACTGATAAGATAAGAAAAGATAAGATTTTTTTAAATTAATTTTTGTCCTCCAGTTATGATTTAGTCAATCTATAGAGAAAAATAGGTTAACTTTTAAATAGTTAATGGGATACTTTGACCTGGAAACTAAATCGTGTTCGTAAGATAATTCTTATCAGTAAAGGGGTCATCTTCATTATCTTGTCGTGTCATCTTCAATATCTTGTCATGTCATCTTCATTATATTGTCATGTCATCTTCATTATCTTGTCATGTCATCTTCAGTATCTTGTCATGTCATCTTCATTATTTTATCATATTAACATTGATTAATCATGACGCTTAATCAATGATATTATATAGCAGATGTCAACATTTTATATACAGGGCCACCAAAAAATAATATACAGATTTACCATAAACTAACAGAAACGACAAAAATATGGCGGATTAAATAATAAAAGATGGTCACGTGATCAGTGCAGCGAAAACCCTTTTTTGATATCAATATATGGTTAATTCAATCTATAACCATCTATTTAGTCCAATGTTTATTTCCGAATTAATATATATATATATATATATATATATATATATATAGTTTTAAAAAAAAATTATTATACTGTGTAATAAAAGTGATATTTCACAGTATGTACTAATTGAGAAGAAGATACCAAATAGATAAACTTCAACTGATATCAAATTTAAATTATAAAATATACATATTAAAATAAAATAGAGTAAATTATTAAACGCGGGAATATGAGTAAAGTTATAAACTCAGCAATAAAATGGTAATAACATGCCCATATTTTATTTCATCGCATATATTTAAATGTTTATTTTATACCTCTGAGCTACAATTAATATATAAAATAAATATTTAAGAATATCATAATATAACGCGGGGGAAAGGCAAAATAATATTGCTCTACGCAATTAAGCAGAATAGAAATGTATGTATATTTTATTCTTTTATTTTTCAAGTAGAAATAGTGTTTATTAACTATTTCAACCGGAATAACATATAGCTTAGCGGTTATATAAATGTGTGTATATAACGCTGAAAGATAATTTCCGAGTGTGTAATGTAAGCAGTAAGTCCCTTGAATAATTTAAACAAAACCTATTAAAACTAGGTCCATAATTCCATATTTCGGCTGAAGCCACATGAGATGTTTGTCCGGTGTGGAGAGTAGACAGCAACCAAAAGTCGATACGGCCGCATCTGGCGGGAACATGATTGGTGGAGGCGCCAGTCACGTGTACACCGTTCATTTTCCGCACACACACACTCCACTTACTTATTTCCACTCGCAGGCAACTTTTCCTCGCCCGCATTAAAACACAACCACCTGCGATGCGTTTTTTAATTTAGTTACGAGTTTTTGTAGTTTAACCTAGGTCATGTTAGGCGGTCGGCTCTCGCGTCCTTTTTCTTCTCTTTATTTTCATTTCACATTCATTTTCCCCTCTGGTCACATTTAGCAGACCGAGTAATCACATAATATTTATTATTATCATATTAAATATTAATTTGATCTCATTAATTATTTAATTGCACTTGGATTAAATAAATAATACGATTTGAAAAATATATTATATTATAATTCCTTACAAATAATTCAACTAGTGAAAAATACACCTAATGAAGTTATATGTAAAACTTGTATTGATATGTTCAATAATATATTCCGATATTATTTTAAAATATGTATCTATTTAAATTGTCTTATAGAAGTTTTGTTTAGTGAATGCACTTACACGGCGAGACAGTTGAAGTAACTAAATAATACCCTGCCGGATTGTGTCAATCAATTTATATATTCAATAATATCGACATCAACTGCTTTATACTTACCTGTGTGAGGATTCTTGCCGTATCGATGAATAGACACTCACATATGCGTTATATTAGTCTTTTTAAGGCGATTTAACAGAGCGTGGTGTATGCGTACCTGTTGGTTAGTTGGTGCCACAATACTGGCCACGAACTGGGCACATTACATTATAACAAGCGGATCATTGGTTCAGATTAGCTCTGGGCTCATTATCACCTCATTATAGAGGAGCGACAGTTCGATCATCTGTTATTGTCATGTATTTGCATTGCGTTCGTTTTCAGTATTTTATTGCGCCAATTGATATTACACCGATATTACTGACGATGGAAGATAGTGATGCTGTTATTGCAGTTTTCAGTATTTCATTTTCATGCCAATATGTCCAAATAACCATTGCATTCCACATCGTATTTTTCAACGAGTCAAGAAATAAAAGATTTATTACCATGTACGTAGATATATCATATCTAATAACTTATTATGCTTTGTTCGGTTCAATATTTTTTTTAATTGCACTAGTGCGTGTATTGATTGCGTTTAAAACGTCCTAACATATACGAGACGTGCTTTTAATGCTGTAACAGTTAGTTATTTATGTGAAATACATTTTAATAATTTAATACAAGCGATGTATATTTCTGCAATAAACCGTAAAAGTTTTTTGTTGCTTATTGCATTACAATTTGCAAGCGTTAAAGTTGTTCCATTGAAACAAGTTGGAAAACTAAACCATTAAAATGGAATATAACTAACATAAGCCATAATGAACACTAAAATAGAAAATAACGACCAAATGAAGCATAAACAAACTCGTAGCCGAGTAAAGTTTGGATATATTTGTGTATGATATAAAACAGTAATGAAGCAGCTATCGCAAAATACAAGCTAATGTTGTAGAAATCCTTGGAGAGATAATTAAAGTCTGTCGCCGGCTAACGAAGCTAAACACACACATTCATCACCCCCTACTACTTCTCACTAGCCACCCCCTAAATGCAACCCTGGAGTCTCCATCCTGCCCGTATAATTATATACGGTGTGTTTGCCATTCGTGATTAGATGATAGCGAATTGAATTTCAAACCCTGATTCATTTAGTTTCTTTCAAATGTGACTGAAAAACGCACGCATTATTAATATTAAACATTAAACTTTTAATTAGAGCAATTCATATCAAAAACCATCAGTAATTCCATACGTATTTCTCATTCAAATCTATTCATAAATCATCGGCAATTTTCCGTAATGAAGGAAATAGTAGTAAAAAATAGCCGTTGGCTGAAATACCCGCACAAAAGAACCTTTCTTCTCCCCATGCGTGTACAAAACTAAAAAATTAATAATCCATCAGAATATAGAGGACCGCGCACAGCAAAAAAGAAGCGTATATATACGGTAACATTATTAATCCAAAAACACAAAAACCTTTAGAAATCCAGCGTAAATTCTGATAATAAAATTTAAAAAGGAATCAATAATTGGATTATTTCATGCAGACACCCCCTTTCAATAACCACAATCCATTACAAAAACAACTTAAAACAACCCTGTTTTGTTAGTTTTAATTTTTCCGATATCGGTGCTGGAAAAAAAAACCGGGAGGCATACAAGTGAAAGTGCTTGTTTTTAAGCGCAAACAACATAAGGGTTAGATCCATTTACGCGCGAATGTCTATCCAATATAAGCGTGTAAATGTTCAATAGCTCACGGTAACTGCGTTATATTCGCAAATTCGTCTCTAATTATTAATGCATTGACGAAATGTGTGCTCCGTTTAGTTGCCATAAAATACAGATACCGCGTGTTTTTGGATAACATGCAATATTCACAACAAAATTATAAAACCCCTTGTTAGCACAAAAAATTCATTAAATATAGACCATGAGGGAAATGCAATTTTGAAAACTAGCGGAACGTTAATAATGAAAAATAATGGTGCATCAGTCGTGGCTGTGTTTATCATTAAATTTGATGGAAGGCCGGCTAAGCGCTCAAGCAGGGTGCGTGGTAAATATTTGGGCTTTTTGTCGCTTCAGGCATTAATCTCTGTCTTTGAAGATGTATTATGTATACACGCAGTTTAAATATTCCATTATGTTTCACTATAATCACACGCCGTTAAACATATTTCATGTTCGGATATTACATGGCTTCTCATATTTTGTTATACAGAAATTCTTAATGTTTTTATTTTGAAATATCGATCAAATAATATTGAAGGTTGAACGATAATACAATTATTGCAATAATAATAACTGAAAAACATACATAGTCGTACAAACATATCAACATGGAAATAAATAACGAATGCTGAAAATATGGATTCCGTACGGCTGCAGCTTGAAGGTCTCAATAAAAAAACACGGATGCAGTTTCGTTGAATATATATATATATATATATATATATATATATATATATATATATATATATATAATTAGGGTGTAAGAAATCGTGCCGTTTGTGGTAATCTGAGTGATAAATCACCAGATTTTTGATATGTTAAGGTCTAAAAATTTACTCTCCAGTGGGACTTGAACGTCTCCGGCTATCGCCTGTCTAAATTGACGACGTTTAGGCTGAAAACACACGAGGCAGTTTTCAGTTTTTATTATGAAAATACCAGGCTAGGTTTACGATTCTACTCAATACCAGCCAATGATGAGAGTACTAATAGAAGAAGCCGTGGAATAAAACGTATCCTCGTGGCTAGCATACAATCATTTTAAGGTCTATAGCAGGCCCTAACACTCGACCGACACATCGCTCTTGCAGAAACAAAATCCAGAAAGTAATTATATGCAAGTACCTAGGACGAACAGCAAGTACAGGATAGGCCAATCAAAATAAATGTGAGAATACGATAAACCTGGGCAGCATATGGCAAAATAAAAGACGTCTGTCCATAACCAAGACGTCTTTTATTTTGCCATATGCTGCCGAGGTTTCTGGTTTACAAATACTAATTGTACTAGATTTGCCCATAAACTTGAACAACCTAGTTTCAATTATCATTGAAGTTTTGTTCAAGTAAATTGCAATAGAAGTGAAGTGCAGTGTGTAATATGACCAATCAAGTACTGGGCTATGTCTTGAATAAAAACATGAGTGAAATGAAAAGTTGGACCATACCTATTATTTCTAGTAATACACTTTTTCTTGACTACACTGTTCAAATTTTAGCTGGAAAGTTGTTTAAGTTTCTTGACAATATAATAAAAGAGTGGATTGTTAAGGCGTAATTCATTTTAAAGGATAAATAAAACGATGTTTTACTTTGTTTTACATCACTTACAAGAAACTAGTTGCAAACTGTAACTGAAGTGTGATAAAAAAAACCAAGTAAAAAATTATTTATCCTTTATAATAAAAGACGTCTGTCCATAATCAATAAGTCTTTTATTTTGCCATATGCTGCCCAGGTTTATCGTATTGTCTCATTTATTTTTAGTATTTGTTTAGCCTTCCCTGTAGTTTGTCCAAGGTACAAGGATTTTGTTTCTCCGAGAGCGATGTGCCCCGCACCATCTAAAAATCGAATTAAACAACCAATGTATTTTGCCAGTAATTACGTACTAATCGCAAGACCTGCACGAAAGCCATACTTGACAAACTCAAAGTCAACCAGAGAGCTATTGAGAAATGAATATTCGGCATATCATTAAAGGACCGAAAAACAAACGCATGGATAAGGGGAAAATGAAGATTCAAGAGTGTCTTAAAGTACACCGCAGCTCAGAAATGGAATTGATCGGGACACGTCGCAAGAAAACAAGCGGAGCGGAAAATAAATTAGATTGAAATCATGGAGTAGAAAAAGCAGCGCGAGAGACGATCATAAATGAGATTTAACGACGATTTGAAATAAACCTCAGGACTGAACTGGTACCAAGAGATACAAAATCGAGACTATTGGAATGTAATGAGGTGATCTTGATAGCCAGAGGGTATAACAAAAATAAGTACCCGACCTAACAAAGAAAATACAACAAAAATAAGAAATAATCTTTATTTATCAACACAGTTTCTTTTTAGATCGATACACTTTTCTCAAATATCGCACTGTATTTTTTAAATTTATTTATTTATTTCCCAACAGGAGAAGCTCGAAAAAATCTCATTACTGATACAAATAAGAACTAAAGGTCGTTTTAGACAAGACAATTTCTTGTCTCAAAAGTTAGTCAAGATGCGAGACAATCTAAATTATCTTGTATCATACACAAATTATTTGAAATATTGAATTGGATGGTAGATCGAATGAAAAAATCTAACGCGTTCTATTGGTCAAGGACAAATTGCATGGGAGGAGGATATATGAATTTATTTCTAGAACAACTTTTGAGCTAAGAAATTGTCTTGTCTAAAACGACCTTAAGACTAAGAACAAACATATCATATCATAACGTTTGCAAGCAGTTTTTGAGACAATTCTGAAAGTTACTGAGCTTATTTGTAGAAATGTCGATATCGTATTGCACATGATGATACACCGATAACATGTTGTTAACAGGTGAATTAGCGAAATGAGTGGTGCGTGACAAAACGTTAGATGACACATGTAACTACCAAAACAGTTTTTGTGTAGCTTATAGTAAAAACCCTTGAGGCCCTCAAAATATTCAATCAACCGCAGACTTCATCTCTTTATAGTTGGAAAATCTTTTTTTTTAATTATTCATCTATTATCCACTGCTGTATATAGGTCCCTCCTAAGTCCTTCCATGTTTTCCTGTCATGTGCTCTTCTTATCCATTGTGTTCCGGATACTTTCCTGATATCGTTATCCCATCGCATTTGTGGTCGTCCTCTACCTCGCTGTGTTCTTCGTGCTCTAGACTGAATTGTTTTGCATGTCCATCCATCTGGATTTTATCCTCTCTTAAGTCCTTCCATGCTTTTCTGTCATGTGCTCTTCTTATCCTTTGTATTCCGGCTACTTTCCTGATGTCGTCGTCCTATCGCATTTGTAATCTTCCTCTACTTCGCTGTGTTCTTCGTGGTCTGAGACTGAAATGTCCATCTGCATTTTGTCTTGCGACGTGCCCTGCCCAACTCCATTTCTGTCCCACAATACGCTCCATGATGTCCACTACGTTTGTCCTTTCTTGAATTTCTGTATTCCTAAATCGAATCCTTAGCGATTTTCCCAGCATAGATATATGTGTTGATTGTAAGTTGTGCGCGGTTTTCTTTGTGATGGTCATTATTTCCAGTTTATAGGTGCATACTGGTTGTATACAAGTATCGTAAACTCAAATTCTTTTACCAACGAGAAAATCTGGCGAATAGGAAGAAACCTTAACTCATTGATTTTGGTCACCGTCATAACGGATGTGTGAACTGATGAAACAACACTTTATTTTTCACCAAATGGGGCCGTTTTTTGCTTGAATTCATGACTCAAACGATGCAATAAGTTCGCATAACAATCGTTGTTGATTGGTTTTCCTTTTTGAAGATTATAAATGAAAATTATCTCACGCACATTCAAAAAAACTAAAGGGTCATTCATAATAAACGTGGTAGAGGTAATTAATTACCCATGTTCTGTCATAGTTTTAACTCGCTGTAGCAATTGTCTGAATTTAGCTTACATTTATGCCAAACAAATATTAAACAACGTAGCGTCTTTTCAAATTTCTGATTTTACACATGTATAAAAAAATCAGGTGTTTGCTACAGCGAGTTAAAACTATGACACAATATGGGTAATTACCTCTACCTTAACTATCCCACATCATTACTGCCCAATTTGGAACGTCTGGATTTTTATAGACACGCAAAACATTGCTTACCGCTACGTTACCACTACCGCGGTGTTTGGGTATGGCTCTTTGCGCCATGACCTTGCCTGTAAAAGGAACTGTCTTCGTCTTCTTTGCATTCGCAACAGCTGTTTATCCATAAAAAAAACATATCCTGGAGCGAATATACAATCATAATCCGCTGTAGTAAACTGAAAAATCAACAACAACAACAATTTTCAGCTAGAAAGTCGACAATCAGCTAATAATCCGCTTTAGTAAACTGAAAAACCAACAACAACAATTTTCAGGTAGGAAGTCGCCTTTCGGAGCTCCCGTTTGCAGCTAATAGTCTACCATTATCAATATCATTATCTATCATTACCATTTCACCGTAAGTAAGTCCGACTAGCTTCTGGCTCGAAGAGCTGACCCTAGTCACATCTTTGGAACCGATTCTCCTTTTTTAGTCCGTTGTTTTGACTATAACTCCGTCTCAGCTGTGAAGTGATAGACCTATATTTTCTCCACAGTCGACTGTATTGAAGTGAAACATCGCTAAACGCACTGGTTTTGTTCCATTATGACACCCATCTTGCTCATTACAGTACAACTTTCTCATGTCCAAATTTTCATTTAATATGCAATGTACAGTACTTTTTGAAATGCCTTTCAGCTCGCGCACTTTCAGTCGACGGTCAGTCAATACCATTTTGTAGATTTTCTTCACCAGTACTTTGGTCGACCAATGTAATGTTCATCCTACAACCTTGTAGGGCCTCTGCCACCCAATATTTTATAATATTGGATTGTTAAGGCGTCTACTTTGTGATAATTCATTTTTAAGGATAAATAAAACGATTTTTTACTTTGTGTTTTTTATCACACCACAGTTACACTTTGCAACTAGTTTCGGCTAAGCTCTAGCCATTTCGAGCTCATCGGAGGAGCTCGAAAATGGCTAGAGCTTAGCCGAAACTAGTTGCAAAGTGTGATAAAAAAGCAATTTGTAAGCCATGAAATACTCTACATTTTGATATATAAACCATCTCTCTAGCATTTGAATTAAGAACGCTACCGAGTTTAAACCAGAAAAATGATTGAAATTTCAACATTTTCATATTTGCTGGCAGTTGTAGCGTGAAAACGGTAAGAGCTAGAGAAAAGTGCCTAAGCCTCAATTTGTAAGCCATGAAATACTCTACATTCTGATATATAAACCATCTCTCTAGCATTTGAATTAAGAACGCTACCGAGTTTAAACCAGAAAAATGAATGAAAATTCAACATTTTCACATTTGCTGGCAGTTGTAGCGTGAAAACGGTAAGAGCTAGAGAAAAGTGCCTAAGCCTCAATTTGTAGGCCATAAAATACTCCACATTTTGATATATAAACCATCTCTTTAGCGTTTGAATTAAGAGCGCTACCGAGTTTAAACCAGAAAAATGAATGAAATTTCATCATTTTCACATTTGCTGGCAGTTGTAGCGTGAAAACGGTAAGAGCTAGAGAAAAGTGCCTAAGGCTCAATTTGTAAGCCATGAAATACTCTACATTTTGATATATAAACCATCTCTTTAGCATGTGAATTAAGAGCGCTACCGAGTTTAAACCAGAAAAATGAATGAAATTTCATCATTTTCACATTTGCTGGCAGTTGTAGCGTGAAAACGGTAAGAGCTAGAGAAAAGTGCCTAAGCCTCAATTTGTAGGCCATAAAATACTCTACATTTTGATATATAAACCATCGCTCTAGCATTTGAATTAAGAACGCTACCGAGTTTAAATCAGAAAAATTAATGAAATATCAACATTTTCACATTTGCTGGCAGTTGTAGCGTGAAAACGGTGAGAGCTAGAGAAAAGTGCCTTAGTCTCAATTTGTAGGCCATAAAATACTCCACATTTTGATATATAAACCATCTCTCTAGCATTTGAATTAAGAACGCTACCGAGTTTAAACCAGAAAAATGAATGAAATTTCATCATTTTCACATTTGTTGGCAGTTGTAGCGTGAAAACGGTAAGAGCTAGAGAAAAGTGCCTACGCCTCAATTTGTAAGCCATGAAATACTCTACATTTTGATATATAAACCATCTTTTTAGCGTTTGAATTAAGAGCACTACCGAGTTTAAACCAGAAAAATGAATGAAATTTCATCATTTTCACATTTGCTGGCAGTTGTAGTGTGAAAACGGTAAGAGCTAGAGAAAAGTGCCTAAGCCTCAATTTGTAGGCCATAAAATACTCCACATTTTGATATATAAACCATCTCTTTAGCGTTTGAATTAAGAGCGCTACCGAGTTTAAACCAGAAAAATGAATGAAATTTCATCATTTTCACATTTGCTGGCAGTTGTAGCGTGAAAACGGTAAGAGCTAGAGAAAAGTGCCTAAGGCTCAATTTGTAAGCCATGAAATACTCTACATTTTGATATATAAACCATCTCTTTAGCATGTGAATTAAGAGCGCTACCGAGTTTAAACCAGAAAAATGAATGAAATTTCATCATTTTCACATTTGCTGGCAGTTGTAGCGTGAAAACGGTAAGAGCTAGAGAAAAGTGCCTAAGCCTCAATTTGTAGGCCATAAAATACTCTACATTTTGATATATAAACCATCGCTCTAGCATTTGAATTAAGAACGCTACCGAGTTTAAATCAGAAAAATTAATGAAATATCAACATTTTCACATTTGCTGGCAGTTGTAGCGTGAAAACGGTGAGAGCTAGAGAAAAGTGCCTTAGTCTCAATTTGTAGGCCATAAAATACTCCACATTTTGATATATAAACCATCTCTCTAGCATTTGAATTAAGAACGCTACCGAGTTTAAACCAGAAAAATGAATGAAATTTCATCATTTTCACATTTGTTGGCAGTTGTAGCGTGAAAACGGTAAGAGCTAGAGAAAAGTGCCTACGCCTCAATTTGTAAGCCATGAAATACTCTACATTTTGATATATAAACCATCTTTTTAGCGTTTGAATTAAGAGCACTACCGAGTTTAAACCAGAAAAATGAATGAAATTTCATCATTTTCACATTTGCTGGCAGTTGTAGTGTGAAAACGGTAAGAGCTAGAGAAAAGTGCCTAAGCCTCAATTTGTAAGCCATGAAATACTCTACATTTTGATATATAAACCATCTTTTTAGCGTTTGAATTAAGAGCACTACCGAGTTTAAACCAGAAAAATGAATGAAATTTCATCATTTTCACATTTGCTGGCAGTTGTAGCGTGAAAACGGTAAGAGCTAGAGAAAAGTGCCTAAGCCTCAATTTGTAGGCCATAAAATACTCTACATTTTGATATATAAACCATCTCTCTAGCTTTTGAATTAAGAACGCTACCGAGTTTAAACCAGAAAAATGAATGAAATTTCATCATTTTCACATTTGCTGGCAGTTGTAGCGTGCAAACGGTAAGAGCTAGAGAAAAGTGCCTAAGCCTCAAGTTGTAGGCCATAAAATACTCTACATTTGATATATAAACCATCGCTCTAGCATTTGAATTAAGAACGCTACCGAGTTTAAACCAGAAAAATGAATGAAATTTCATCATTTTCACATTTGCTGGCAGTTGTAGCGTGAAAACGGTGAGAGCTAGAGAAAAGTGCCTTAGTCTCAATTTGTAGGCCATAAAATACTCCACATTTTGATATATAAACCATCTCTCTAGCATTTGAATTAAGAACGCTACCGAGTTTAAACCAGAAAAATGAATGAAATTTCATCATTTTCACATTTGCTGGCAGTTGTAGCGTGAAAACGGTAAGAGCTAGAGAAAAGTGCCTAAGCCTCAAGTTGTAGGCCATAAAATACTCTACATTTGATATATAAACCATCGCTCTAGCATTTGAATTAAGAACGCTACCGAGTTTAAACCAGAAAAATTAATGAAATTTCAACATTTTCACATTTGCTGGCAGTTGTAGCGTGAAAACGGTGAGAGCTAGAGAAAAGTGCCTTAGTCTCAATTTGTAAGCCATGAAATACTCCACATTTTGATATATAAACCATCTCTCTAGCATTTGAATTAAGAACGCTACCGAGTTTAAACCAGAAAAATGAATGAAATTTCATCATTTTCACATTTGCTGGCAGTTGTAGCGTGAAAACGGTAAGATCTAGAGAAAAGTGCCTACGCCTCAATTTGTAAGCCATGAAATACTCTACATTTTGATATATAAACCATCTCTTTAGTGTTTGAATTAAGAGCGCTACCGAGTTTAAACCAGAAAAATGAATGAAATTTCATCATTTTCACATTTGCTGGCAGTTGTAGCGTGAAAACGGTAAGAGCTAGAGAAAAGTGCCTAAGCCTCAATTTGTAGGCCATAAAATACTCTACATTTTGATATATAAACCATCTCTCTAGCTTTTGAATTAAGAACGCTACCGAGTTTAAACCAGAAAAATTAATGAAATTTCAACACAATAACATTGTTTGTATAAAGCGCTGGGTTCCTAGGAGAGCGGTCGCTTAAAAGCGGCCGATTTTGACGTCATTTACATATCACAAAAATTTACTTAAAACAATTTTTGTGATATGTATATGAAATCAAAAGCGACCGCTATTTAATTGAATAACTCACAGTTTATAATTTTCTCAATGGCAAAAACCGAACTAACAAAAACCGACTATTGTCATATTTTGTGACAATTTGATTGTTTAATAATTTTTGAAATTGAATTCATTAATGTAGTTTGTATTGTTTATTTTTTAACCATTTGAATTGCAACACACGAGTTATTATGTAATACACCTACTAAGTATGAAAATTGATTACTAATTATGAATATAAGAGTGCCGATCTATATTATTTAAGTGTGTATAAATATCGTAATACCCTGCAAAAAATCCACCTGTCCAAAAAATGGACACATTAGGGGAATAAAGTGTTCTTAAATGGGCCGGTCCCCTTTGTAATGTCTAACACGTGGTGGACGTGTGCGGTCACATGTCATGTAATGATACATCCCCAAACGGGACGCCGACCTTACCATGCCAACCTGCCATTCATAAACAGGTAATTTTTAACACGCGCCTAACATCGGCGGTAAGCCAAAGGTCATATCCCTGTACGGGACCCTACCGGCACGCTTGCGGTAATTGAGGGGGACACCCAAATTCCCTAATAGGACACGTGGCCTATTGTTAATTGCTTAATTTACCGTGACTGATCCGCAATATTTTTTTTGCGTATTATTAAAATAATACAACCCTATCACATTCTATCTCATTAAATTGACATTTTTTACTATTTCGCATAACAATTTTACAACGCAAACCAAATATCCAGACATATAATGTGAAATGTAGTTATTTTCGTGAATGATATAATAAAATAGAAAATATGGTTAGGCATTATTCTTGTAACGACCGGGATAGGGTTGGGAATTAATTTAAATTCCAATTCGGAAATCTGAAAGTTCCAACGTACAAAAACCGTCCTAATCTCGTACAGAAGAATTGAATTACAAATGACGAGAGAGACACAGATGCGCGAATCCCCAAGTAAATTTTTTATGGGTTGAACTTTTTACGGTGCAGGTCATGTTAACCTGTGACCCTGGTCAAAATATATACAGCCCGTCTTGATCCCACGGTCACCCCTTTGGTCATCTGGCCCGCGCCCCAGACGGAACCTGTTCAAGATGTACGTTACTGGTTCTCACTATCTCGCCGATAAATACATATTTAGATTAGGCGTTTGTTTGATATTCAAATAAGATGTGAAATTTCTTATGGTGTCATTAATTTGAAATCCCTGATGCCGTTAGATTAAAATTAAACTCAGTTGCCGCATAATTCAATATTTAATTTCAAGCCCCCCAAAATACACAGCGCTTGCGCAAATATCCGTATATGTTTAGATAATGCAACTGCCTATAATTGAACCCTTAAAACAGCATATGGTGTCTGCGCAAATTGTCCGCAAATTGTCCGCAAAATGTAAAAAGTTTAGCCTAAAATATCGTAATTCGCGTCCATTAATTAAAAACGTCGTTTCGTGGCAATTAGCTAGATGAAACCCTCAAAGCAGCTCTTCAGCCGGACTGCATTTGACATCCAGAAGTACTGTGGATCGTCGTGATTAATGAGTGGTACAATTGAAAATCACCCCCTGCAAGCTACAACCGACTCACTCTCAGTTAAGAAGAAGGGTTGAGATTCATTAGCGACATTTTATATTTTGTAAATACTCCACTAATGCAATGCACTATAAAAACGAGTCGTAAAACATTTCCTTCCTAGTTGTACTTACTTTATTTGTCGAGCAAACATAATATTTTTTATTAATTGCCCAGCCGTATTTAATCTTTTAATTGTATTTCTCTGTTTGTTTATTTTATGAATAACGGTATAATACACACATCGTATTATTGAAATCATTTTAATTTAAGAAATTAAAATTACTAATTTTGTATTTATAATAATAACATTTACATATATTATTGCATTATATGAATACAAATTTATCATATTCGATTTACATTTTATACTCGATTGCTGTAACATATATTACCTAATTTCCGATCGGTTGGCCGAGTCCACCAATTTTGCGCTATACTAACAATGTGATACGTTTTAAGATGCAATAGTAAACTAGCAAACCAACTACATAAATTCACATAAACTTAGTCAGATTTGACATTGTGTTTGCCATACAAACAGCGTACGTGTAGATTCGTGTGTTTGTGTTGTGTTTGCAAATAAATGATCTAAATACAGAATGGGACTTGGGGCGGATCTCAGGGAGTGAATTTAACACCGCGACAATGTGTTTAGGACGGTAAAAACCTGTGGCCCACAAACATTATTCTAAAAAAAGGTTTTATGTTTGAATATAAGAAAATATTGTGTAAATATATAATATTAATGCTTAATATATATCCAAATTTTGTATACAGATAAAATGAGGTGGTTTGTTATCTAATGATAGATATTTATCTGTGCTAAACTAACTAAACTAGCTAAAATAGAATAATCTACATAACGAAATATTAATTTGAATATATAATATTTTTACGGGTAAATTAGTGCAATATAATATTATTTATAAATATTTTCTCTGTCGCTCTTTGTTATTGAACTTATAAAAAACTGTGGTATTGATATTCTACCCTCTTCTTCTTAATGTGCTCATCTGTTATCGGATTTTGGCGGTGATCATGGTGATCCGAACTTAGCTTACTACGGCCCGAAAGAGACCGGTTGGTATATTTTATATTTTTAGATTTTTAAGCCAGGAGATTTTTCCTGCCTCTCTGTTTTATAATATGATTATAGTTATGACTAACTATTATCGTATTAGAAGAAGAGAGGCGGGAAGAAGATGGATTTCCTGGCTTGCAAACCTAATAATTAATTACTAATAAGATATTGTGTGAATTCATCCTCACTAGCTGAGCTACACTGATGAGTTCTAATAAGATCGAAACCTAGATATGTAGATTGCTAAGAGGTGGGTTCACACTTATATATGTTATATGTTATATATGTTATATATGTTATATATGTTATATATGTTATATATGTTATATATGTTATATATGTTATATATGTTATATATGTTATATATGTTATATATGTTATATATGTTATATATGTTATATATGTTATATATGTTATATATGTTATATATGTTATATATGTCTAATAATTTGGTTTAAAACAACAGTAACCGGCCTGTTTCGGGCCGTAGTAAGCAAAATTAGTATTCTGATTATTTCTAATGTCAATTAATGAATCCTAAATTGGCTTGGGAAGTAATCATTTGATAAACATTTGAAAATAATTAAGATGCATAAGTACTACATTACTAGTTCTTAATTGTGTTTTTGTAGACAGTCCTCGTTATGGTAGTTCCTTTTAGCATATACTCAATTAAGAGAATTCCCTCAGCACCCAGAAAACTTTGGTTATCATCCAGAAAATTGCGTCTTCGCCTTCTTGGATGGGGAGTCCTTATGAACCCACTGCATAGACTCTTGTGTCAGTGCTGTACCAAGGTCTCATCCCCCAGTATATCCCCATGGGTAGTCCTCGATAAAAATTTGAAAGGAGTCTTACAAACAAACTCCCAATGAAAAGAGAACGAAAATTACTAGGGTATTGCATACGTTCTAGACTTAAGCAAATTTCCGCGGATCAGCTTTAGATAAGTTACACGAATCTAACGTATCTAAAGCTGATTCGCGGAAATTTGCTTGACCATACAACAGTATCGAGTGAATGTAGCACTTAACGAACCGGTATCTTAGTTTCAGGTTTAGGCTTCTCTCGCAAAATACTTTTTTCATCTTAAGAAACGTTGTCCTGGCTATTTCGATGCGTGTTCTTACTTCCAGATCTGGATCCAGGTATTTAAATTTAGCGACCTACTCTATTTGCTTATTGTATACTTGCAAATTGGCTTGGATATCTGGTGTTCTACTGATAACCATTGTTTTCGTTTTGGCCGTATTTACTTTTAGCCCAAGCGCATCACCTTCTGCTATTATTTGGTTCATCAAACGTTGTAGGCCAGCTGCGCTGTCTGCAATTATAGCCGTATCGTCCGCGTACCTGATGTTCAATAATTCACCATTGATCTTGATTCCATCTGTAGAGCTTTCTAAGGCTTTCAGGAATATTTGCTCCGAGTAGATATTGAACAGCAATGGTGATAGTACACAGCCCTGACGTACTCCACGTTTAATAGGAATGTCTCTGGTCGTATCGTCCTCGAGTCTTACTGCAGCAGTCTGGTGTTCGTACAAATTTTTTATGAAGGAGATATCTTTTTGGTCGAGGCCTTTGGTCATCAGAATGTTAATTAGGACGTCATGTTTTAAGCAGTCAAATGCCTTTACATAATCAATAAAACAGATGTACACGTCCTTCCTTTGGTCTCTACATTTTTGCATGAGAACTGACAGCCCAAACAACGCTTCTCTTGTTCCCAGTCCATCTCTAAAACCGAAGTGTTCCTTGCTTAGGTCTTCTTTGCATTTCTTACGTATTCTATTATGTAGGATTTTTAGGAATACTTTTAATACATGGCTCATCAAGCTTATCAGTTGGAATTGATCGCACTTATTTGCGTTTGATTTCTTTGGCAGGGCAATGAATACTGATTTTAGCCAGTCTTGCGGTATGTTTGCGGATTCATATACTTTGTTGAAGAAGTTTACAAGAATGTCGGTATTTTCCTCTTGTATAAGCTTTAGGATTTCTATGTACATGTCATCCGGTCCTGCAGCTTTACCTGATTTGGTGGATTTTATTGCTTTAATAACTTCTGATTTCATGATGTTCGGGCCAGTGTCTCCACCTTGATTTGGATGTGGTAAATTAGTTTCGCCATCGAACAAATTTTTGATATACTTTGTCCACTCTTGTTTCAGTTCTTCTTTATTTGTCAAAAGTTGATTGTCCTCATTTACTATTCTGGATGGTAGATGGCTTCTGGTATTTCCAGCTAATTATTTCACCTTTTTGTGGAGGTTGAACAGATCGTGTTTGTCTTGTAGGTCTTCAAGTTCTTGGCATCTTTCTTCCATCCATTTTTCTTTAGCTTTTCTAATGTTTCTTCTTATGTTTGAGTTCAGTTCATTATATTTCTGCTGATCCACATTTTTGTATTTTCCTCGTTCATCTATTAAATTCATGATTTCTTCTGTCATTCACTGCTTTCGTTTTGATAATAATCTCATATATTCTTCATCGAAACATCTTTTGATCTTAATAATGGAGGTATATAATATTGAAAGTGCTATACAGCATGCCGCAAATATAATATTACCCCCAAGGAGGATATAAAAAGAGAAAGTAGGAGTAGATAGGCGCAGAGTGTGAGGAAGCATCGAGGAAAAAAAATAGGGCCGGCCAGGGAAGCTATGATAAAGGATAACAGATACAAAAACATAGACCTTTACAAACGAGCAAGAAAGCATATAGACAGGAATAGGAAAATATAACACGACGAGAAGAAAATGCAGTGCTAGAAGAAAAATTGAAAATTAAAGAATATCACAAGGGTAGATTATCTCTACTCCAGGGGGTAACCTTTTCCATTCCAGACATAATTTATTACTTCTCCTAGACGATCCCAGATTGGTTTTGACTATTGTCTTTACCTGCTGCCGTTCTCTTCTTTAATTTTTGCAGTTGTCTGTTAAATTCTTCTTTCGATATGTCATCCTAATCTTCTCCATTGGCCCTTGGTCTATCATCGCCCATTCCTGGTTCATCTTCGCTACACTCTAGCAGTAAGAAGATTTAATAAAATAAAGACAAATTTCAATTACGAAAATGCATGTGCAGAATACAAACAGTTTTCACCAAGCAACGATAATAGATACGATCAGGAAAACAAACGGTTGCGAAAGTAAAATAATCAAAATAGACACGTGAAATATCAGAAATTTAAAGGGATAAGTGAATGAACAAAAGACATGAATAGCAAATCTAGATATTCTAGGAATCATATATTTCTTTAAGAGTTTTGCTTCCATCTCTCCAGTACAAAGAGGGCCAGACTCTTCTTCGCTTCACTCTAGCAGGAGATTTAATAAAACGAACGACAAATTTTAATTACGAAAATACATGTGCAGAAAACAAACAGTTTTCACCAAGCAAAGATAATAGATACGGTTAGGAAAACAAACGTTTGCGAAGAAAAGTAAAATAATCAAAATGGACACTTGCAATATAAGAAATTTAAAGGGAAAAGAGAATGACCAAGAGAACAACAAATCTAGATATTCTAGGAATTATATATTTCTCTACAAGTATTGCTTCCATCTCTCCAGTACAAATGGGACCAGTTTCCTATTAAATTGCTATTGAACTCTCTGTAATAATATCTTTCTATGATTGTAATATTACAATTATTCTTTTATATTGTCCTTCCTTTATTTCGTATTTCTTGTCTCAGTTCTACATTCAAATTCTGTCTATCTCTCTCCTCATATGCTTTTTGTCTTATTATTTTTTTTGTATAATATTCCAGTAATCACTTACAATAAATTTTGAAAAAAATTCTTCATTCAGCTCATCACCTAATAGAAGTCTTACGCCCGGTTTCTCCAACGAATCTTAACTAGTTTAAGACCGTCTTATTATCAAGACGCGCCAAATAGGAGCAGCTTATAGTATTATTGAATTTGAAACATTTGCTAAAATGATTCTTTTATCACTTGTTTATTTTTTAATTGTTTTTTCCGAATCATTTTTAATATAGTGTCTAAATTTGAATCCGTTATCTTACCTAAATATTTACTTTTAATAACATTGTTACCTATATTTAAAGTTATTTACTTTTCTTGTACCTTTAAGGATAATTAATTCTGTTGTGCACTTGCCAAAGTTAGTTCATTTTCAATCATCCCATTAAGGCACCTTACACGGTCAATAATACTGTCAATCCTATTATTGTCAGTATTTGCTTGAATCCTCCTTCAATATTTATCAAGTAATCAATAATCCGGATAAACATCAATATTCTCTTCATTCCATCATTACTATACCTTACACGATCAGTAATACTGTCAATATCTTAAATTTTAAATATATCATTGTACAGTAATACTGTCATTATTCTAAAATATTGACAGTATTATTTACCGTGTAAGGTTTCTATTTCCAAATTTTTGAGCTCAAGTTCATTTTTACTAGATATCAAGACTGCAATATCATCATGCAACAATTTTAACACCTAAAAATAATTTTAAATTTAATACGCCATCATAAAAAAATTTCCATAAAAGGGGACCAAGAACGGATCTTCAATTTAAATTTTTTTCATAATTTTTATTCCCCACACAATATCCCTATTTCCGAAATAACTTTTGATGATGTTTATTAGATAATATATATATATATATATATATATATATATATACATATATATATATATATATATATATATATATATATATATATATATATTCATTTAAGATCATACCAGAACATAATTAAAATAAACCTTTTTATAAACATATTTTGATCCATTCATTATATTAAACTTCAGCATCTACGAAACACATGAAAATAAGTATTCGAAAAAAACATAATAATTTATGCCAAGGAATCTGTTTATAAGCGACTGACATGCATAGGGTGACAACCTGTTTAATAGGAATCGGATGCAATCCAACGTTCCTACAGTTGAAATTTGTCGGCCTGTGAATATCAATTTAGTAAATGAGAAACCGCATAGGCGAATGATTGTATAGATACAATTACGTCTCTTAGGGCCGGTTCTACAAAGGACATTTAACCGGAGAATAAGGCTATTCGTGGAATAAATTTGAGATATCCACGCCAATATTTCAAAGTTATTCCACGAATAGCCTTATTCTCCAGTTAAATGTCAATTGTAGAACCGGCCTTAATACTTTAAATAATGAATAAAATATAACAAAAATCTCGTTTCGATAGGAATTTGAACCCATTTGAACATACTTATATTATTATAGAATAATGAAGATAACCAAAGAATTATTTAATAAAAATAACTAGTTTCGTTATAAAAACATTCGAATGAAACATGAGTTTCCCAAAAATAGTAAATAAATAAATTGCCTTCAATAACGGGTAAGCGTAGTCCCTTACACATTTCGAGTTTTAATTATACTTTTTACTGCGGAAATCCTAATCTAGTAAATTTAACTAAAGTGAACTATTCGCAAACGTCCATTGTTTTAATCGAACTCATCTCGAGTTCTCATTTTGTGCAAATGTTGGCGGCCATGCGGGGGAATATTAGCGCTCCTAAGGGTGCTCAGATAGGGTGGCAGGGGTGGTAATGTTAGGGGGTAACACGAGAGAGCCAAGCCAGCTTTATCGAGCAGAATCCTGCGTTTAATCTAACTTGCAATCTATTTGTTGAGGCCATATTCTCCATGCTTCGTTCATTTGCTTTTAGCTTCGTATATATTATATGTTCTGTATCAGGTTATGCATATGTTCCGCGAATATTCTCATATATTTTATATTCTACATTCATGCAGATACTCAGAATTTGATATTAATATGGTTAAAACCACTTCATACACATTATATTAACAAAATTACTCAAATTTACACTTTTTTAAATTTTATTCTATATTATATTCAAGATCTACTGATGTAATTACTGTATATTATATATAAAGTAATTACATCATTATATCTTGAATAAAAATATTACTTTTCTTTATTATGCATTTAAATTGACATACAAATGAAAATTATGTAAATATCAATATTTTAAAACCAAATTATAAAGAAAAGAACTTCATCCACCGTATTTCTACTTATGGAGTGTACAGTATATACTGTATCAACTATAAAAAATAATATATATATATATATATATATATATATATATATATATTTTTAATTAATTTTGAATATTTATAAAAATCCAATTGTAAGCAAAAATTAAGTCATTAAATATGTATAAAAGGCAATTGTAAATCAGCAATGAATAAAATCAAGAAAGAAGACTAGAATATTTCCAGTTTATATATATATATATATATATATATATATATATATATATTTAATTAATTTTGAATATTTATAAAAATCCAATTGTAAGCAAAAATTAAGTCATTGAATATGTATAAAAGGCAATTGTAAATCAGCAATGAATAAAATCAAGAAATAAGACTAGACAATTTCGGGATTTTGCACTGGGCATAAAAAAAATATATTTATTGATAATTTTAAGTCGAAAAAAACTATCATATTCATTTATAAAATCAAGAAATAAATAGATTGCAATTCCGACTATAGATATTATAGACTATAATAGTGTAACCAATTATTTTATTATATTATATATTATTTGTGCAGCATGTATAGATACTATAGCTAAGAGAAAAAATCTTGTCCCTGCAAATTGCCATTAGACGCATTCTTTATCGTACTTTGTTATATTATATTAACAATAAAAGAAGATTATGTGTAATGTCCAACCTATTTCGAGGCTTTATACGTTGTGTCCTACGGGCCTCCACTAGAAATAGACACAAGAAAAAAATAGTACACCAAATTATTGGAATAAACATATTTATTTAAACTTTTTTGGTGGTATGACTCAAAAAGTCGTCCTTATACATTTGTCTCATTTCTAAATGCTATATCTATGATTCGGCCCTGATTTTGTGTAAACAAACATATATAATAAATAGTATTATTATATAAACATATTTACTGTATTTATTTCTATATTAACGTATACAGATGAGTTAATTATATTACGAATAAAAAAATGATCGAAATGAACGAAATAAAAAAAATTATTTACATATTTATTATCTTATCTAGGGAATAGAAAAAACATAAAATAAAACTTCAGCGAAAAATGATTGAACATGTAGAAAATTGTTAATACCTAGGGTCAATAATCGAATATAATGGAAAAGTCGACAAATACATAGTCTCCTTTATTTATTTTACGAATAGGAAAAACTGAGAATCTTCAACATGGTGAAAACTACTTCTTCGAAAGGAAAGAAATAACGAAAGAAATAAAAACAGAAATAGAGAAAAAAGTTACATCGCACACTGAGATGACAAATGTAACTTTCAAAAATAAATAGTGATAAATGTATTTTAAAGTTTGCAATAGTTACAGTAGTTAAGAATCTCATTTCAATAGTGTTGACTATATATATATATATCCAGAGTCAACAAAATGAGATTCTTAAGGGAAATCGAGACGAGAGGAGATATGTGTGTAAGTGTAAGAAACGAAACGTATTGATACAATTTAAAGATAGAAGCAATAAATTAAAAAAATATATAGGGCCAATTGAGATGGTTTAGGTGGTTTAGGCATGTGTGCCGGATGAATGATGAATGTCTAATAAAAAATTTATACGAAACAAGAGTACATAGGAAAAAATTTAGGGAACGACCAAGAAAAATGTGTAAGGACGGTATAGGAGAAGATACAGAATGATACACCATAGAAAGGACTAAAGATCGTTTTAGACTAGACAATTTTTTGACTCAAAAGTTAGTCAAGATGCGAGACAATCTAAATTGTCTCGTATCATACAGCAAATTAATTGAAATATTGAATTTTATGGTAGATCGAATGGAAAAATATAACGCGTTCTATTTGTCAAGGACAATTTGTATGGGAGGAGGATATATGAATTCATTTCTGGGACAACTTTTGAGCTAAGAAATTGTTTTGTCTAAAACGACCTTAAAACAATTAACACAGGGAGGAAAAATAGACAGAAAAAAATCATAAACGAACCTACACCTAACAGTAGAAGACACATGATTACAATAAAACTAGAGATTCCAAAAACATGTATGGAAACTATACATTAAAAAATAATTCCTATCGCTCCAAATTACATCAAATCAGCCGCATCCTTTTATTCGCCCTAATTGTTACATTAAATTGGTAGTAAAATTATATGTATTCAATAAAAACTACTTATTGTATTTGTTTGTATATTAAAGTATTATAAATGAGACTGTAGAGTAGCAAATAATAATTATACACGAATAAAAACTCTAAATAAATAGTCGGTGAGATAATCCGTCACATTCGATTCGCATAAAGTGAAGTGAAAACGCTATTGAATTGCACTCTCCGGAATGCAGTGTATTGGTTTTCGCGCGTGAAAAGAAATAAAGAGAGAAAAGAGTCGTTGAACTTGCTTTTTTTCATGATGCGATTAAGTATGTAGTTTGAAAATATTCCGCTTATGCTCATGTGGCGTTCCTCACGGTAGTGCTTTCTCGCCGTCATTATCTCAGCTCACTAAAGCTCGCGGGCCGCTGAGTAGTGGCGTGCAGTTTTAGCTAGCAACCCTTAGGTGGCGGTACTAGCGGGAGCTTTAAAGCTCTAGGCGCTATTGCCATATCCAATGCCCAAAACAAACAGGGGTGTGCAAATAAGATACCCCCGCAACTTTTATATGCAATTACTTTTTTACTAAAATATTCGGTATAATAATAATAATAAAATAATTGAATGTCATTTAAATTACAAAATAGTAAAAAAAGACCTTCATTTGGCATGACAACTCAAAAATATACAATGCTCATTAAGAACAACAAAAAATTATATACATAAAAACTAAAAATAAAAGTAAAAATCACCAAAATACACATTCACAGCAAAATAGTACTTTGTAGTTGTTTAATTTTGTATCAATTGTTCTATTAATACAAAACTACATTCGTTAATATTATTATATTACTATATCCTGTCGTGGTATTTAAAAGTTTTGAAGTATATATATATATATATATATATATATATATATATATATATATATATATATATGTATTCACTATTATAGTTAGGTACCATGCCACTAAAACATAATATTTATTTAAGAGAAGTCCCCTTGGTAGTTCCCAATATTTGCTACTCCTAAATAATTATAATTATATTTGAGTGTCACTGTAGCTAATTATAATTGCAGTTTTTAAGTAAATAGTAGTAGTTGATTTGTTACAACTCTGTAACTAGCTACAACTCTGTAACTAGCTATCGAACTTCAAGGGTCCTTATGCCGTGTGTTAGTGAATGTGTAGGCTAGTTTTAGGACTTGCTACTTCAGAAAATTGTCCCTGAGTTTTGTATAGTGTACTTAATTGTATCCCAATAACGACAAATGGTACCGACTACCCGAGACATAAAATTAATTATTAGATATTTTATGTTTTATAACATTAATCAAATTTATTTCAAGATGCACATATTATTATAATAATAAAATAATAAATAATAGAAACTCGGGTTTATGTGCTCATATATTCTTCGTGCTTAGTGGTTGGTGTACTGTTTACGATAGTTTTGTTAATTCTTAAGTAATTATATAGACTTATTATATATATATATATATATATATATATATATATATATATATATATATATATATATATATATATATATATATATATATATATATATAATGTAATGTAATAATAATAATAAACAATAATACAATAATATATCCTCAATATTGAATTATGTGTCTTACAATGTTAGTATAACATTTAAAGTTTTATTTTATATTTTTTTATTAATTTCAAATTATTACTATTATAAATACAATATAACACACACAAAAATAATTTGTTATTAAATTCAAGATATTACTCAATATGCACAATTTATTACTGGCACCAATCTCTTTCTTGTATTAAAACGTCTTAAATAGTTTTTTTAAAACATATATAAGTGTGAATCCACCTCTTAGCAATCTACATGAGGTGTGCATTGCTAATTGATGTGATGCCGCCAGATGGCGTTTAACTTTCGTCTTAGGGGGTTAGTTGTATAGTTTTTTTTTTGTTTCATTTAATTTAATTTCTTTTGTCAATACATATATCATAATCCTAATTATAATAAAATTTAAATTAAAATTACTTAGTATAGAGAGAAATCAATCTTTATTGGTATATCGCCCCTTGGCCTTTCTTAGTACTTAGTATATTTACAATAAAAAGATAATTAGATTCTTCTCTCCGTTCTCGCCGCGAGGTTTGGGTTGTGATTCCTCCTCGGGCTGTGGATATAGAGGGTTCGTGTTTCCTATTTTTGTGTGTCCGTGTCTAAGATATTTTTTGTGCTGTTTTATTCTTCTTCTATTCTATTTTGATTTTATTACTAAATAATAAAATCAAAATAGAATGGAAGAAGAATAAAACCTCCTCGGGCTGTGGGTATTGAGGGTTCGTGTTTCCTATTTTCTGTGTCCGTGTTTTTTTTGTACTGTTTTATTCTTCTTCTGTTCTTTTTTTATTTTATTACTAAACAATAAAATCAAAATAGAATACAAGAAGAATAAAACATACCGGTGATTTGATGTCCTTGTTTATTCCGTTGTAATTTTGTATTGTCTCGGTTGTTAGTTTTGCATTCCGTTTTCCGCAAGATATACAATTTTGAAAATACCCTGCATTACTACACATTATTATTGTTAATACAGTTAAAATTATAATATTTATATTGGTCTTCAAATAAACATTTTTAATAAAAAAGTATATAATACTGAATATTCTGAAATAAAGTGCCAATTTAATGTTATGAACAATAAAATAGAACAAACATTTTTATAATCCAAAAAATTACTGTTTCATCTCACTGTTAATGATGACAATAACAAATACCAAGTTATGACAAATTTATTATAACACTATCACAAATACTAATAAAGTATTATTAGTTTCTGTTATAGTGGCGGGTTGTAAATCGCGCTTATATTATAACATATAACATAAACATAAAAATCTTAGAAGGTGTTTTAAGAGCGGCACCGTTAATTTTAATGGACGCATTACAGCGGTTGCAAGTAATATCATCTGTTTGCTTTTAATATTAATGGTTGCGAATAATATCGATTTTTTTCACCCTTATATGTATAAGATATTAAACACCCCGTTGTGCAAAGGGTAGCTTGGACCTTGCTTGTAATCATTATGTGAATTATTACTGGATGGAAATGGGGTCAGTAGTCGCAGATGTGAACAATTCTAGCTGGGGACTAATGGTCAGCTTGAAAAATTTAATATGATTAGAGAAGCTGTGATCTGAGGCGCGAATTTCGGATGTTGATGAAAGTGTAGGCAACCTTAAGGACTAAGAAGTCAAGATAGTTGCAAGCGCGGAACGCACATAATATTAATAAATTATGAAAATATTGTATTTTTTCAAATAAATGTTGGCAATTACACAATCATTAAACAAGTGGGTATAATTATTGCAACAATACCCAGTATTATTTATTAATTACATACATTATAACTTATAACAGAGGTGTCCAAAGTCAATCAAAATTGCGAAAACAGTTGATGGGTGTATTTAAAATTCTAAATTGTTTTATGTCAAAATGCAGACTATTTCTAGCCCTACAGATTGAGATAAGACGTTTTTTCTGTAGCTGTTACCGTTTTCGCGCTATAGCGGTGAGAAAATGTGAATATGATGAAATTTTATGTTTGCCCCAGTTTCAACTCTGTAGCGTTTGTATTTCAAATCCTAGAGAAATGGTTTTATGTGCAAATGTAGACTATTTCTAGCCCTACAGATTGAAACTGGACGTTTATCTATAGCTTTTACTGTTTTAGTGCTATAGCGGTGAGAAAGTGTGAAATGAAGAAATTTCAAGTCTTTCCCCAATTTAAACTCTGTAGCGTCTCCATTTCAAATGCTAGAAAAATGCTTTTAATATGTGAATGTAGAGTATTGTTGCCCTGTACATTTAGACCAGAAGTTGAATATGATGAAATTTCATGTTTTTGCCCAGTTTTAACGCGTCTCTATTTCCAATGCTTTAAAGATGGTTTTATGTGAAAATGTAGAGTATTTCTAGCCCTATAGATTGAGACCAGACGATTTTCTGTGGCTGTTAGCGTTTTCGCGCTGTAGCGGTCAGAATATGTGAATATGCTGGCATTTCATGTTTTTCTCTAGTTTCAACTCTGTATCGTTTCTATTTCAAATGCTACAGAGATGGTTTATATGTTTATAAGTAGAGTATTTCTAGTCCTATAAATTGAGACTAAACGTTTTTCTGTAGCTGTTACAGTTTTCGCAATTTCATGAAATTTCATATTTTTCTCGTAGCGGCTGTATTTCAAAAGCTAGAGTAATGGTATTATGTGGAAATGTAGACTATTTCTAGTCCTACAGATTGAAACCAGATTTTTTTGTGTGGCTGTTACCGTTTTCACGCTGTAGCGGTGAGAAAATGTGAATATGTTGAAATTTCATGTCTTTTCCCCAGTTTCAACTCTGTACGTCTCTATTTCAAATGCTAGAGAGATGGTTTATGTGTGAAAATAGAGTATTTCTAGCCCTACTGATTAGCACCAGAAGTTTTTCTGTAGCTATTATCGTTTTCATGCCGTATCGGTGAGAATATGTGAACATGATGAAAGTTCATGCTTTTCCCTAGTTTCAACTCTGTGGCGTTTCTATTCCAGATGCTAGAGAGATGGTTTATATGTGAAAATGTAGATTATTTGTATCCCTACTAGTGACCAGACATTTTTTTGTGTGGCTGTTACCGTTTTCGCGCTGTAGCGGTGAGAAAATGTGAATATGATGAAATTTTATGTTTTCTTTTCAGTCTCAACTCTGTACCGTCTCTATTCTCTATATGCTAGAGAGATGGTTTATATGTGAATATATATATATATATATATATATATATATATATATATATATATATATATATATATACACAAATACAAACTAAAAGTCTATAAAACCAACACTTATTAAAATACAGCTTTAACTGCGATTTTTGAATGGTAATATAAAGCTTTTTTTAAAAGACTTTTGTGGGGACATGATTACCTCAAACGGTAGAGGGATTTTCATCAACTATTGTTGCACCCCGTATAAAAACTACCGAGCTGATGCGAATGCAACAAACCACAACCTACTATCTCTTCTAGTTATCGAGATACAATGCAAAATTGGTTTATTCAAAACGAGTTATCGAGATACACATACAAAATTATAAGAGTATTATAGGTGGTTCAAAATAATGTCGAATTTGTTTATGGAAAATTGTAGGTGAAGAAATTTTTTTTTCGAGTTTTGTATAAACCTTGCAGTCATGTCTGGGCAAACCTGGTGAACGTCATTTTACTTCAACCATGCAGAATTGTGTTTAGGTAAACATGTATCGTGTCCTGTCAGCACGCTTGAGCTTTGCCTCTTCTGTGTGTATATACTAGGCGAGCAATGTGATTCAGGTGTACTGATAGACCCATACCTACAGATTTTAAGGGAAGCAAGAGGTATTTCTAAATGGCGTAATGGTGAGTCTGGCTCAAATTGCCTCAACTACTATAGCTTTTATAAAAACCACCGCGTTGAAGCCTGATAAGAAAACCCCACTAGAATTGAAGTGGATTTTTCATATCAGGGCATAGCGGTGGACGTCATTTTGTCCACCAGCTATGCCCTGATATGAAAAATGCACTAGTTTTTGCAAAATAGAAGCAACATATGATGTTTACATAGCAGGGCATCTGCCATGAAAATTCTTACTGGATGAAGGTTGAATGAAGCAAAATGAGATTCACCTGCTACGTCCTAATATGAAAAACCCACTAGATTTTTCAAGGTTGAAGTCAAATGACGTTCACCAGCTTTGCCCTGACATGACTTTGCAAGGTTTATGCAAAGCTCGAATTTTTTTTCTTCCCCTAAAATTTTCCATAATTAAATTTGATTTTATTTTGAATTCCGGGGGGAAATTTTAGCCATTTTCATCTATAACTTTTTGATTTATTAGCCTAGTAATTCGGCTGAAACCAAAGTGATAAAGCCAGTTTTCCACGAGTTATAACTGAAAAACTAGGAGCCTGTAATAACCGGAACACACTACATATTATTCCTCATGCCCGTTATAATATATATGAAAATTTAAAAGCTAATCGAAAAAATGACGAAAATCGGTAATCATTGAAATACATTTTCATATGTAAATCATCCCTCTAGCATTTGAAATAGAGACGCTACAGAGTTTAAACTGGAGATAATATTATCATATTCACATTTTCTCACCGCTACAACGCGAAAATGGTAACAGTTACAGAAAAACATCAAGTATCAATCTGTAGGTCTAGAAATACTCTACATTTTCACATATAAACGATCTCCCTAGCATAAGAAATAGAAATTCTACAGAGTTGAAACAGGGTGAAAATATGAAATTTCATAGTATTCACATTTTCTCACCGCTAGAGCGCGAAAACGGTAACAGCCACAAAAACACGTCTGGTCTCAATCTGTAGGGCTAGAAATAGTCTACATCTTCACATAAAACCATCTCTCGAGGATTTTAAATAGAGATGCTACTGAGTTAAAACTGGAAAAAAACATGAATTTTCATCATATTTGCATATTATCACCGCTACGAAACGAAAACGGCAACAGCTACAGAAAAGCTTCTGGTGCCAATCTGTAGGGCTAGAAATACTCTACATTTTCACATGAAAACATTTTTCTAGCATTTGAAATACAGACGCTACAGGGCTGAAACTGGGGAAAAACATAAATTTTCATCATATTCACATTTTCTCACCGCTAAAGCGCGAAAACGGTAATAGCCACAGAAAAACTTCTCAACTCAATCTGTATGGCTAGAAATAGTCTAAATTTTCACATAAAACCATTTCTCTAGCATTTTAAATACAGACGTAACAGATTGAAAATTGGGTAAATACATGAAATTTCATCATATTAACATTATCTCACAGCTACAGCGCAAAAAAGATAATAGTCACATAAAAACGTCAGGTCTCAATCTCTAGGGCTAGAAATACTCTACATTTTGACATAAAACCATTTCTCTAGCAT
Organism: Lordithon lunulatus; assembly: GCA_963942505.1. NCBI lineage: Eukaryota > Metazoa > Arthropoda > Insecta > Coleoptera > Staphylinidae > Lordithon > Lordithon lunulatus. Next base: position 51,356,393 of record OZ012668.1, on the reverse strand, counting down.
TGGAAATGCAAACACTACAGAGCTGAAACTGGGGAAAAACATAAAATTTCATCATATTCACATTTTCTCACCGCTGCAGCGCGAAAACGGTAACAGCTATAGAAAAACGTCTCATCTCAATCTGTAGGACTAGAAATAGTCTAGATATTCACATAAAACCATTTCTCTAGCATTTTAAATACAGACGTAACAGATTTGAAGCTGTGTAAAAACATGAAATGTCATCATATTAACATTTTCTCACAGCTACAGCACAGAAACGACAACCTCCACAGAAAAACGGCAGGTCTCAATCTGTAGCACTAGAAATACTGAATATTTTTATATAAAAACTATCTCTCTAGCATTTGAAATAGAAACGTTACAGAGTTATAACTAGGAAACAACACGACATTTCTTCATAGTCACATTTTCTCACCACTACAGCGCGAAAACGACAACGGCTACAGTCAAACTTCTGATTTCAATCTGTAGCGCTAGAAATCCTCTACATTTTGATATAAAACCATTTCTCTGTCATTTTAAATAGAGATGCTACACTCTTGAAACTGGTGAAAAACATGAAATTTCATTTATTGGATTGTTAAGGCGTCTACTTTGTGATAATTCATTTTAAAGGATAAATAAAACGATTTTTTTTGTAACTGAAGTGTGATAAAAAACAAAGTAAAAAATCGTTTTATTTATTCTTTGAAATTTCATTATATTCACATTTTCTCACCGCTACAACGCGAAAATGCTAACAGCTACAGAAAAATCTAAAGTTTTAATCTGTAGGTCTAGAAATACTCTACATTTTCACATATAAGTCACCTTTCTAGCATTTGAAATAGAGACGGTCAGACTTGAAACTGGCGAAAAACATGAAATTTCATCATATTCACATTTTCTCACCGCTAAAACGCGAAAATAGTAACAGCTGCACTATAACTTCTGGCCTCAAACTGTAGGGCTAGAGATACTCTACATTTTCACATATAAACCATCACTCTAACATTTGAAGTATAGACGCTACAGAGTTTAAACTGGGGCTAATCATGAAATTTCTCAATGTAGGGCTAGAAATACTTTACATTTTCACATATAAACAATCTCTCTAGCATTTGAAATAGAGAGATACAGAGTTTAAGAGCGTTCCATCAACGGGCGATATTAACGGAAAAAGTAGTCTTATGGTAGCAAGCGTAGTGAAGTTAATTAATGGAATAAAATTATAAATGAGGTATTATTTTAAAGAAGAAAGATGTATCTTTGATTCGGTCGGGCCGATTTTGGATACATAATTTCAAAATAAAGTTATGAGAGAATAAACATAGACATAGACATCGTTACTGCCCGAAAACTCTTCTGAATTTATCAGCTCGAAATTTTTTTCTTCGCGATCGAGTAACGTCGGACGCAAACTAATGAGTTTAGGTCTATACCTCTTTCTTTGTTATTAATACTTCCCTATGGAAGTATTAATAACAAAGAAAGAACCACTCACTGCCTATAAGACCTATTAGAAAAAGTACCCATTATACTTGAAATTATAGAATAATTGACAGCTCGGCAAAAATTGACCTAGAGGGTGGTCAAGTTTTGCCGAGCTGTCAATTACTCTATATAATCAGTGAGTTTACTGTCAAAATTTTACGTGGAATTTGTAAATAGTACACTATAGAAATATTATACAGGATTTTTATCCCATTTGTCCATTGCAACATTTTCCTATAAAATTTCAAAAACTCTATTATTTTTCGTTTCAAGTGACATTATCTCAAAAACGATTGCAATTAGATCCATTATTTATTATATCATTTCGTACTATTTTTTAACGTACTTTGGGAATTTATAAAAAAGAAATATATGTTTCCATTTAAAGACTTATAACTTCGATGCATCACCCTGTATATAATAATGCTATTTTCAAGAAAATTATTTTAGAAGGTGCTCCATCAGTCTACATATACCTGAAAAAAATTGTAGCATTCCGAATGATAGTTAAAGCACAATCCACCGATGCGTTCGTTGTGGGACACCCTCTATATGCAAATTTTAAAGCAAATCGAAAAACTATCGAGAATCGGCAAAAATCTTAAATTTTTTTGACTTATTAGCTTAGTAATTCGGCTGAAACCAAAGGGATAGCGATTATTTATATATAATATTGAGTGAAAAAGAATAATAGACGTAAAAAGACTATCTTCAAGTTTATAGTAGGAAGATAATATCTGCGACAAAGCCGACTGTAAAAACTAGTCAATGGATTAAAAACGGGCCTTGTATTATATTTTAATATATATATATATATATATATATATATATATATATATATATATATATTATCTATTTGCCTTTTACCTTACGGTGTAGGCTAAATTAATTGGTAATAATAAGTAATAAATTAAAATACGTTTGCAATAAAATATATTAGAACATGAAAAAATAATATGTTCTTATCTTAAACTGTCGAAAGTCTTCAAAAAACTTTTTCACTTATTAGCTTAGTAATTCAACTGAAACCAAAGGGATAGTTGCGGTTTTTCACGAGTCATAACTGAAAGACTAGCAGCCTGGAACAACTGAAACTCACTAAAAATTGTTTCTCGTGTCCGTTATAATATGTATGCACATGATAAGCAAATCGAAAAAATGGCGAAAATCGGCAAAAATCGAAATCTTCTGAATCAAAATTTGGCGTGGGTCAATATATCTTAAAATATCTTAAATTTGGCTTCAAGTCGCTAGAAATTTGAAGTAAAACTTACTGAAAACTCCGTTTAAAAATACCCCTTTCTTCCCTTAAAATCTGTATCGTTTTCATTAACATTCCATAAATCTTTCAATAGCTATTGAATCCATAAGTATTAGTTGCTATAGATACTTTATCTAGGAAATGTAGTTACTTTAAATTCTCATTACTGAATAGTGGTGTCATCAAAACTCCAATCACAAGTGCTATTCAAGGTGTTTGACATTTGTTTTGGCAATTTCTGTCGCAATGACGTTTTTATTTTGACGATTCAATAGCTTGTGGGTCCTATAAAGTTTATGGGATGTTGGTGAATAAAGGCATTAGTTTGTCTATATACCTGAATCATTGATGGCCTAGTATAAATACAACGAAAAGACAAAGTTTAAGCAAAACACGAGATATGTTAACCTAAACGTACAATACAAATACAAACCTAATTTTTGTGTATCTCGATAACGACCATTTTTACAAAATTCTACCCTAAGCTAGTTTTTTTCTTTCGCATCATATGTGTTTAACAAGGGATACTAGAGACTATAAAGAATTAATTTTTGTTTGAAAATTTCAGATACAAAAATTAGGAATAAAGGAGATGAATAAAACTACTATGTTTTTTACCACTGGTTTAAACCAAACAGTAGTTTTATTCTCCTTTATTGAAAATTAATTACCACGTAGTAGTTGCCAAAACCATTCAATTTCTAAAAAAATTAGTGTCTGCGCATAGTTGTTGACCGTCAGTTTCCTTAAACCACGCAAAATCTAGTGGGTTTTACTCAAATTCTGTTGAGTACGATTTTATATTCCTATAGAAATAACATATAATTATTATTTGGATAAAATATTACATTCGTACATACGGAACCCTACCTAGATGAAATAAAATAAAATTGTCCTGTTCGTATTATAAAGTTCAAACTGCAAATATATTGGGATTTTATTTTTCCTCTCCCCTGTACGTCGTTATGTGCACACATAAATTCGGCTATATAAGAATATAGAGACACTTGGTTGTAACATTTTTATTCGGCGCAATAACGTGTTAATTTCCTTTTTATTCTTACGGAAGATACTACAAGAAATTGCTTTCCGTTATAATGTTTGATTTCGAATAAACGTTACGGCTTGGAAATAGGATTGAATGTAATAAAAATGTAAATAAAGGCGCACCATTTATTTTATATTTATCAAGGAAAATATAAATATAAATAGGTTTTTAAATAATTGTTGCAATAAAACGAAAATCCTGCGTCAATACGATTAGAACCGTGTTTTATTTAAGTTATGTAATAAATCTTTTCCGCTGAAGTGCCCAACAAAAGCAAGAAATGCACATCTACACATAAAAAGCTCCTAAAATCCGTTTCCTCTGTCTGCGTTCTTTGCAGGATTAAAACGTCCGGCGTTTTAAAATTAATGCCGGCCTTTTAGGGAAATTACAAAGAAGTGTGGTCACTTTCACGATGCCAAACTTATACAGCGTTCATAAATAAAGAGATTGATGTCCAATCTCAATGGGGACATTAACGACGCGTTTTGTATTTTGTGTTAACATACACTTTAGGGTGCGGTTTTGCTATGCAATGTCTGTATTATCAAACTAATGATATTTCTATAAATATATCGAATAAATAACAATAAATATATATATATATATATATATATATATATATATATATATATATATATATTTATATATTTATTTCTCTGAAATGAAAATAAACTTACTTTCAGCGTAATTTTTTCATTAAAGCAACACATCAACAAAATATTTAATAGATATTTTATTTTAACCCTAACATTTATTTATATATATATATATATATATATATATATATATATATATATATAAGTATATGTTACAGTTCAAATAAAATATCTATTAAATATGTTGTTGCTTTAATGAGAACATTACGCTGAAACTATGTTTTTTCATTTTTAAGAAATATATTTTTATTATTTTTTTTTTTATATTTATATATATATATATATATATATATATATATATATATATATATCGGTGAATATTTGTATGTAGTTAAAATGTGAATAACATAAATTATATATTTCGTTTATTCTTAGATATGTGTACTTAAAAATTAAAACACCTTTTGTGCAAATCCCACGATCTTAATTAGATAGGCCAAGCAAAATACCCCCCTTTAAATGTAGTTTATCATTTAGTGCCTCCTAGTACCACATGTTATATGGACTACTTGCACATGCGAATTACTTCATATCGCACATCGTTATCTTACATACGAATTATTTTATGGCATGTAGAATATACTTAATTTTAAAATTTAAAGTAAATTATATGTTTGGGTCATAATAAAATACCCATTAAGTATTTTATTTATGTGTTCCTAAATGTGAAAACTACGTTGTAAGTTTTTTTAATTATGTATATGTTAATCGGGGGTAAATACACAAGAAGTCAACTTGTATGGGCTCTAGCTATATTTTTTTTACGAATATATTGATTTTTACGAAAATATTCGTATTCAATATATCATATTGTTGATTCGAAAGCTTATTGGTAACAAATATTGAGTGAAAAACAAAAATAGACCGTAAAAATTCTATCTGTAAGTGTATTGTAGCGAGATATCTGCGACAAAGCCGACTGTAAAAACTAGTCAATGGATTTAAAAAAAAGCCTTGTATTATATTTTAATTGATATTAACAAGTAATAACTTAAAATATGTTGGTAATAAAATATATCAGAACAATCAGCACAAGGCCAATCTTATAAGATTGGCCTTGTGCTGATATCTCAAGCACTCTGTTGGAAAATTATTCCATAGAGGACACTACCCAGTGATCCTGATGGCATGAGCATGTTGACGGTTATTTCCATATGGGTGTGCATTGCTAATTGATGTGGTGCCGCCAGATGGCGTTTAACTTTCCTCCTAGGGGGTTAGTTGTATCATTTTTGTATGTACCACTCGAGATATTGTGTGAATTCACTTTTACTAGCTGAGCTACACTGATGAGATCTAATAAGATCGAAATCTAGATATGTAGATTGCTAAGGGGTGGATTCACACTCCATGATTACTGTCTGAAACATAATTAAAAATTCAGAATTACCAACAAACTAATTAATTTTCTAAATCGATTTACCTATAATATCCTGAACGTTAAATCAATTTACTGTGAATGCAGTATGAATCGTATTATATAAGTTTTAACAGATGCCATTATTATATATCAATGTAAAACGTGTACAAATAAAATAAAATTAATTGATATTATTACAACTGTGTGTCGCTCTGACTTGTATTAAGGCATTTGTGTTTCTACCAACTAAGTGAATGTGTAAAAATGCCGGATGTTATTATGAATTTAATAACAGTCGATTACACCGCGCTTAAAAGGTCTGCACACATGCGAAAGGTAAATTCCGTTTCTATCTTATTGATAACGATGCGATTTTCGCCATATGGTATCAAAATATTTACATTAGATACACCTTAATGCCTAAACGTTCTTATCAAACACAAACCAATATAGATTTCTAATAAAACACATGCTGGCCTCTTCTAGATTACATACATAAATATTGAACCAAGTACTTCATCATGATAACTACACAAAAGAAAATGCAATTGTATATGGCTAATAATAATATACCTGCATTTATGAATGTAGGGCAAAATATTTTATATAACAATTTTTTTTTAATATATAAAAACATACAAAAGTGTCAGAACAATCTGTCTAATAATAATATGAGTATATATATATATATATATATATATATATATATATATAAAAAATAAGAAATGGTACAGAATGAATATGTAAAAATAAGGATTATTTTTGATAATTTATACTTACAAAATATGAATATTCATTTATCATTTAGTTCTTATTAATAAAGGAGATAAACTATGTTTTTTACCACTCGTTTAATTGTTTGAAACAACTAGTTTCGCCTAAGCTCTAGGCATTAACAAGTTTTTTTCCGACGACATGGATGGAAAGTCATAGAAAATTAAAAGGCTTAGCATATTTATAGTAAGCCATGCATATTTAAGAAGAAAACAATAAATGTTTATAGTGTAACTATTGTATATATTCTATTTGTCATTAATTAGTTAATTTCTTACATATTTTGTAATACGTGATAAATTATATTCATCTAATAAATTGTTGAAGTTTAGAAATGATATGGAAATGTGATCTAAGACTCATGTTGGGTATTGTATGTCCCTTGGGGAGTAAGCGATCTCACCCTAAACGTGGTCAGTGTATCGGTCGAAGAGATAGCGGCACTTTAAGACAATATCCAGTAATTATAGCTCATAACCGTAATTGCTTATTACACACCGATATAATGTTACTCAACCAACTTCAGCAAGTAAGATTATGATAAGGACTTAAACGATCCGTGGCACCCAAGATTACGGGCGACTCTTATCTTAACTGACCAAAACTTAGAAATGTATCTATAACTGACTTAGGTAAACTGCTCTTAATCCCTTGAATATACAAGGGAACGCAATGCACCAGAGCGTGCTCGTTTTATTGTTTTCTTTCGTGCCTTCTGCTGCATGCTCGGTGCATGTATGCAGAAGCGCTTACCCTCCTCTTATATGGGTTAATTACGTCCATAATGAACAAGGGAATCTAATAATCTCTCCGTCTTTTTTCATAAGCATTGTCTTTAATACCTTTATAAGTATCTTACGCATTCCGTACCGAAAGAAATACGAAAGGATTATATCCGTTGTACTTGTACGGAAGGGTTAATATTTAACTTTCGCTAAGACTGGTATTGATAAGTTCACTAATTAAAAAGTACTTATATGCTGAATTTTTAGGGCATATTTTCTATATTACACAAGCGCCAATTTAATACTATTTAAATTAATAATACGTAATATACAATAATAATCTGTAATTAATTAATTTTATACATAAATCATTAATAACGCTTCTGCATAAGAGGCAATTGGACGAATGAGATTTCGGTAATTGAACTAAATTGAATATACTATCAGGATGTAGGAGCGATTACAGATACGTAGATTTGTAGTGTCCCTAATTTAGCAAGTTACCCTGACTGGCCAGTCTCGTCTTGATTACACCATCAATCCAGTCGCTCAACAATTTAATATCAATAAACTATTTACTACTAACAAACATGGCCCGACTATAATTTCTATAATGCAAGCATTTTAGTATCACTAAGTAAGATGTTTCGTTCAATTATATTTAGTGTTTTTTTTAAAGATTATTTGTATTTTAGTTTAATACGACGGCAATCTCTTAGCAGAATAAAATCAAAATATGTAAACACAAAAGAGAATTAGCATTCAATTAGAGTGAGGTGATGTGATTTAACGACACTAATACCCGATGCATACATTACCGGAGTGGCTCCGGTGGACCGGAATGGACGTCACTCTGAGTTTGTCGCTGGCCGCACTTATTGCGTATCCTGCAGGGCTTTAATTGCCTCCCGTCGTAAATCCATGGGATTACCCATACTTTGATTAGATTTCACACAAAAATTACTATGACTTGCCCGGAATTTACTGCTGGGACATTCATTGTCTACCCGGAAAATCAATTGTACAATTTCAGATTTATTTGAGGATTGTGCAATTCTAAAAAAATACAATGCTAGATATATTGATCATCTTTTGTTTTAGTGACAATTATCATTGTGTCTTACGTTTATAATAATAAATTTATTCAGCTACTAGAATATTCATTAATCTAAATAATATAACGGTGTTGGTGAAGAAAAGTTACTATAATTTAGCACCGGTCACCTTATACAAACACTATATTGCTTACGGCAGTTATTAGTTCCAATAACAAGGGCCCCGTCAACTTACTAAGTTGTTCCGGGTCCTAATCACTCCTATTCATACTCTCGGACTACGACAAGACTTTAGGATAAATGGCCCGAGGACATGGTCACTCTATTCTTACGTTATCTATCAGCAATTAAGATAGCCATTCCGCAGATAGGGTTCACTTCAGATCAATACTTACTTACATCATGGATTAACCTTTCATCTGCAATTTCAACTTACAATGTACACATTCACTGAATAATACTCTCAAGTTTAAGATGTTTTTTCTTGCAAAGTATGCATATGCGATAATATAGTGCTTATAGTGTATATATATATATATATATATATATATATATATATATATATATATATATATATATATATATATATATATATATAATATTTCGGGGAACATTTACGGTCACTATTAGAGTCATCTTATTGCAGGATTATCGATGAATTCCAATTTCTGCTTGCATATAAATGTATATGTATATGTCATCATATTTTCTTTCACGATTTTCACCGGTATTTAAAATTGAAACCGGATATATTTGATATCAAGGTTGATGTTATAATTTTGTATCGGTTTGAAGTTTTTCGGCTGAAAGAGATCCTGATTCTTAGGAAGCATGTAAAATATTCCTTTCGTTAAGAATTTTGGGGTACTTTTAGGGTTATCTAGAATATGTACTACAGTTCTAGCAAGAGCATAATGGAAGTTGTTTATTCAATCTATTCCATGAACCGTCCAATTCGTGTTTTTTTATTGCTACACTAATCTCTCTTTTGTTCTAGTTTCTAATTGTTAAGTATGGTATGCTTTCTAGTTCTTGCTGTTCTACTACGTTTTCTCTCATCCACCATGCATTTTTGTTGTGTTCTTGTTCTCTCTACTCTTTATTACTTCCCAGAGTTAAGGAAAACCAACAGCTCTTGTACAGATAACAGGAATCGTCCAATTCGTTTTTTTTATTGCTACACTAATCTCTCTTTTGTTCTAATTTCTAATTGTTAAGTATGGTATGCTTTCTAGTTCTTGCTATTCTATTTCTTTTTCTCTCATCCACCGTGCATTTTTGTTGTGTTCTTGTTCTCTCTACTCTATATTACTTCCCAGAGTTAAGGAAAACCAACTGCTCTTGTACAGATAACAGGAATCGTCCAATTCATTTTTTTTATTGCTACACTAATCTCTCTTTTGTTCTAATTTCTAATTGTTAAGCATGGTATGCTTTCTAGTTCTTGCTGTTCTACTTTTTTTTCTCTCATCCATCATGCATTTTTGTTGTGTTCTTGTTCTATCTACTCTATATTTCTTCCCAGAGTTAAGGAAAACCAACAGCTCTTGTATAGATAACAGGAAGCAGACGAGGCCATGATAAGTAACCAGATAGTTGCAGGACAAAAATTCGTCCTGCAACTATCTGGTGTTCAAATCGACACATATCGACTCAAAAGTATCGTCTGTAGGTCATATATGAACATAGGTTGCACATGGCTGGTGCCAGAGCACTGCATTTATCATATAAATTACCAATACTACAATGGCAGACCAGAGAAGACGAGGATAATAAAGCTGTATCCGAGACAAAACGAAGCATTCAAAAGTCTTTCAACGTAGAAATTGGTCTACTCGTAGAAATACCAAAGGCAGGATTTGGAAATACAAATGATGGTAACTCGTCACGAAGATTTTTTGCAGAACCGTGTCTGCACGTATTATTGGGTTAGATGTTAATCTAATTTATAGATTAAAATCTAACCCAGTAATAGAGAAGTTATATTGGAAGCAATATCAAGTGGTTTTAAAATTGATGACAACATATCTTCATCATATTTGATCGAAACTGCTCATCTATGCTATGTAAAATTATATAACTGCCACCCAAACTCACCTACAGTTCATAAAATTTTGATGCACGAAGCTACAGTTATTTCTCATGTTCTAGTACCCAATGACTAACTATCGAAAGAAGCTGCTGAAGCACGCAATAAACATTTCCGTCAATATCGACAAAAATTTTCAAGGAAATTTTCGAGGATTGCTTATAATAGGGACATATATTAAAAAGGCTTTTAATGAACTCGGATTCATAACGAATTGACGATTACGACCTCAAAAGAAAAGCTAAGCATTGAGTAGCGAAACGTTAGCTTTTTTTCGGTCAGTATCGGTTACAGACACTAACGACGTAGAGCAAAAAATCGAAGAAGAAATCGAATCAGAAATCGTATCAGTAATCGTATCAGAAATCCAATCAGAAATCGAATCAGAAATCGAATCAGAAATCGAATCAGAAATCGAATCAGAAATCGAATCAGAAATCGAATCAGAAATCGAATCAGAAATCGAATCAGAAATCGAATCAGTAATCGAATTAGAAATCGAATCAGAAATCGAATCAGAAATCGAATGAGAAATCGAATCAGAAATCGAATAAAAAATCCGAATCAAAAATCGAATCAGAAAACGAATCAGAAAACGAATCAGAAAACGAATCAGAAAACGAATCAGAAAACGAATCAGAAAACGAATCAGAAAACGAATCAAAAACGAATCAGAAATCGAAACAGAAAATGAATCAGAAATCGAATCAGAAATCTAATCAGAAATCGAATCAGAAAATTAATCAGAAATCGAAACAGAAATGGAAACATAAATCGATCAATTAAATTATTAATGTTACTACTACAAAATATGTATTAAATTAGAATAAATAGTAAATAAACTTATTCTTCTTCTTCTTCTTCTTCTTGTGGTGCCGTCTCCTATCGGAGATTGGCAATCATCATGACGATTCCAATCTTTGACGCTGCAGCTCTAAATAGTCCGACCGATGTTTGTCCGTACCATTCTCTAAGGTTCTTTAGCCATGAGGTTCTGCGATGCCCAATGCTTCTTCTTCCTTGTATTTTTCCTTGCATGATCAGTTGGAGAATAGAGTATCTCTCTTCCCGGGTGATGTGTCTCAAGTACTCTAGCTTTCGTGTTTTGATCGTAAAGATCAGCTCCTTTTCTTTACGCATTCTTCGCATGACTTCTTCGTTGTTTACTAGGTCCATCCAGGATATCTTGAGCATGTGGCGATAGATCCACATCTTAAACGACTCTAGTTTTTTTATGTTATTTTTCTTTAATGTCTATGCTTTCATCCCATACAGTAGTGTTGAAAAAATGTAACAGGAAATTATTCGGTCTCTCAAGGCTAGATTGAGATTTCTATTTGAGAAAAGATTTTTCATTTTGACGAAAATTGCTGTTGCTATTTTTATACGTTTGTTCACTTCTATAGTTTGGTCGTTATTGTCTTCAATACGTATTCCTAATTATTGGTAGCTTCTAACTTTTTCGATTGTGGTGTTGTTTATTAGTATTGCTGGTATATTATTAACATTGGTTTTATTTACAACCATAAATTTAGTTTTCTTCAAATTCATTTTGAGCCCATAGGATTGGCTAGTCGTATTTATGTCTTGCATCATTTTCTGAAGCTGGCAGATGGATGTTGCTATTATCGCGGTGTCGTCTGCGTATCGTATGTTATTGATAACTTGGCCGTTTATGATTACTCCACCCGAGTCATCATTGATGGCTTCTTTGAATAAGCATTCTGAGTACATATTAAATAGGACCGGTGTTAGTATGCATCCTTGGCGGACTCCTCGTCGGAAATCCAATTCTTCAGAGTTATGTCCTTCAACATTTATTTGTGCTTTTTGATTCCAGTACAAAGTTTTTATTATTCGGACGTCATTGTAGTCTAGGGCCTTCTGCTGTTTCCATTAACCGATCATGTTTAACTTTATCGAAGGCTTTCTCGTACTCAATGAAGCCTATAAATAAATCTACGTTCATATCGAGACATCATTGGATTACGAAATTCATTCCAAATTCTTCTGCCTAGATTATTTCGAAACCTGAACTATGTCTATCTGTTTCTAATTTCTTGTAAATGCGGCTGTGAATGATTTTTAGAAAAACCTTTAATGTGTGACTCATCACGCTTATTGTTCTAAAATCTGAGTACTCCCTTGCGTTGTGTATTTTTGGTAATAAAGAGAATGTAGATTTTAACCATTCTTGTGGTATGATTCCAGTCGTATAGATGGTATTATATAGATTTACCAAGATGCTAATATTGTCTTCCTCAATTAGTTTAAGAATATCGACTTGTATTTCGTCTGGTCCTATTGCCTTTCTATCTTCTGAGTCCTTGATAGCATACATTACTTCTTCGGCTGTTATTCTTGGTCCTTGCGATGTTTCTTTTATCTCTATTTAATTTCTGATGTCTTCAAATAGTTGTTGTATGTATACCTCCCATCTTTTGATCTTTTTCTCTATGTCCACTATAATAATACCGTTGTTATCTTTTATTATACCAGTCTGTTTCTTCTTTCCCATGCCAGTGAATTCTTTGATCCTTTTATGTAAGTTAAATGAATCATACCTCAGCTAAAGCGATTCTATCTCACATTGGTTTCTCATAAATGTTTCTTTGGCTTCTATAATTTTTTTCGTATTTCTTGTTGAATTTCTTTGTATTTATTTCTATCCTTGTCTTTGTATTGTTTTCTCTTTTCCATTCTTGCCAAAATTTCATCTGTCATCCATTGTTCTTTTTGGGATTGGGAGTTGTTTTTCTGTTTCAATTTATCCTTACTGCCTTTCCACAGAGCTCCTTTTATGGTGCCTCATGTCTCATCCACCACATTCGATGCCTATAACTTGTTGCATCATTTATTGTTTTAAAATGTATTACATATATATAAAATTACTAAAATAACGTTGGCCATAAGCCATGAATCAGCAAGGTTTGGGTCTCTCCCTAGCTTTACTGTGTTCGTTTTCTTGAATCAAGTTATTATAACCCCTTTGGGTTGTCGTCCAACTATCGTGTCACCAATTAAGGGCGTTGGAAAGTGTTCTGGGCTGAAAAAAAAACTTCTTTATAGGGCTATCAGCCGCCGTGAGGCTTTTCCGCCGGTCAAGGGAGAAGCTCAGAGGAGTTTAATCACCCGGTATTTACCTTAACTTCATAGGAAACCTCTGAAAAACTGTGAAAGGTGATTCGCGAAAATTCGCTCACCGCTGGGGATCGAACTCAGGCTCCCCAATGCTCAGTACGAGACGGACGCCTCTAACCACTCGGCTACTGAGCTGGGTGTTCTGGACTGATTATTCCAGATTTGTAGGAAGTAGTTTTTCGTTTCAACTACTTGGTGCATCGACAAAGGGTGGTGTCGTAACGTTTTGGAATCCCCTGCATCTGACTATATTATTATTATCTTATTATTATAAATAATATAATATCTATAATAATATTTTTTTCTTCAGTTACAATAATTTATTTACAATACTTCGTTCTTCTCTCTGCAGAGATTATGACAGTCTGACCCCTGGGTCTGAAATGAATTCCATATTTAAAGATATATCACTTGGTTCTAGTTTCTAGACTTAACATGCTGCTAGTAGGAGCGAGCCATGAGGTGAGCACAATACGCGGCCAACATTTTTGAGGTAGAATTTATTGTGGAATTGAAATGAATTCAAAAGATTTAAATTAAGAACTAGTTGTACTAGATATACTGTGTGTACTAGTACTTATATTAACATATCATCTATAATTCAGCGGATCTGGAAGGGCTATTAATTTTCAAGTTGATTTATTCCACTGGTCAGATCTTATGCTTGAAACTAAATGTTCACAATTAATTTTAAAAAGTCTCATATTTTAATAATTGACAATTATTTTTATTTCTAAATTTCCTCATCCATTTAAGCGAACTGGTATACATCAAAATTATTGATAAAAACATACAGCCAACATTAGCAGGTTGTTTATGTTATGCAATGACCCGCATAAAAAGGCTATTATATAAAATTAACAACTGTCTCATTTCATAGGGTTATTTCACAATGGAAATATATATTATGTATACTAATTATTACCAGAAAAGTATGGCATAGATAGTTTACATGTGACACGTGCGTTGTATCCTAAATAATTGAGTAGGGTTTTATCGCAACGAATGAAAAAATTTCGTAGTTAAATTACTGTGCAAATAAAATAAATAATACCTTACGACTCACGAAAGCAAGGAATACAAATACAAACAAAATTCAATATTGACATAGGTAAAATCTCTTAACGACATCTTTATCGAACGTTTTATTCTACTAGTGGCCGTTAATATCTTTATTTCCATTGCAATTCTATTTATATAGTATCCAACTTATTTAACTTATGAACACATTTATATTATAATGAATAAAAGTCTTTATAAGTGAAATTGATCCTAACTATAATAAATGGAACTATTTGTCGACATGCAATTATACAGTTTTATGGTTTTGTGCGTTAGCAGTCATTTAAACAACTGAATAAGAAGTCGTCACCCATCTGTTCTATGTCATAATCTTAAATGGTTTATTTCTACCTGTTCATTAATTTTTTGCTTACAGCAGACAAAGGGCTTATAAAAAGACAGGTTATTGATTACTGCACATTTCCGGTTCATTTTTATTTCAGTAAATATACCAACCGTGTTGAACTAAACCGTTATATTCTGTTTAAATCGCGATTAATTTAGGAGAATGAAATACGTATCAATGTGTTTAGCACATGAATAATTCGACATTTAAATTTAAAAAAAACTGTGAAGGTAACAGCAACAAGTGAAACAGCGCAAGATTTGTGTTTACGAGCGATTTCAGCTCGCAAATACATTACGGCCGTTTAATGGATTGCGAAAAAAATCAGGGATTGAGAATTGACAAAAACTGAATAGCCCATGACCTCCGATCAGTCAGGCTTTAGAACAGTTCTGTCAACACATCTCGCGCACTATGACGAATGCTCCCTCAATAAACCGCCGCTAAAACCTTCGCCACGCACACCGTCCATCCCCATCCAACGCGTGCACTAAAACGAGAGCACCCGCCCGTACAGTGCGAGTTTCTGCCTGATCGACATCAAAATTCACAGTGAATTAGATGAACCATAAATGTCAGGCATTTTTTTTTGTTTATAGGTATTTCTGATTTACCTCAACATTGATTTCGGTTAATAAATAAGGGTGAAAAGTGATTGTTAGGCCCTGTTATGCTGTCCTGACAGGTTCGATTGCCATTCAAAGCAGTTCACGATTTTTTACGTTAATTTTTATTTTCGCTCACCCACACGCACACACATACGGGTTTACTGGCCGGTACAAACACGGCCTAAAAACCGATATTTCTGCTCGGTTTAATTTTAAATTCACATCAAATGTAGCTTCTAACTCGCCGCGTAGCATAAGCCAAACGTTAGCGTCCTTGTGAAAGAGTATTTACCCCAAAGGTTGCGGTACTTAAGAATTTATCAGTCGGGGGTAGGAGTGTTACAAGAAAACTCCATATATTCGTGAGGTTATAAAAGTGGCAAGTCAACATTATAAAAGTTAGGGATCAAGGTCTTCAAATGAAAATCAATGAATGCATGAAAGTGTTTTTCGGACAATTGCTGCATTTTGGCGGTCGAAACATTTGCATTTAAATTTGAGGGGTGCAATTTTTAGATGGTAGATAACCGAGTTACTGTAAGTAAAATTGCCAGTGGACTTTCTCTCCCCTAGCAAGTATCTTATAATCCCTTTGTCCCTATAAATTGCGTGCGTTGATCTGGCACCCCAATTCGCTGAATCAAATGTGCATCTATTATCGTATACGTGTTTAAATTATTAATGTTTGAAATTAAACATAAACACATTTATTTATTAAATGATCATTTTAAATTATTATACATTACATTGTATATATTGTACTGTTAGTTATTGTGGGCTGTGTTCGTAATTTTCTATTGGTAATACACAGCCACATCGCGATTGCAACAACGATCGCCATATTCTAAAAGTGAAATGAGGCGTTGAGAGAAAAAGTATAGAATAACCCTCAAAAATATATATTTAAAAATCCTGCTTTAATTTTTACTATCTCCCAGTTCGTTGCTATAATGTATGTCGTCCACATTGCTTAACTTTTACAAAATGAAATCGTAAGATTTTGTATACACCATATATCTGTATATTCAAAAGTTAGGAATATATATATATATATATATATATATATATATATATATATATATATATATATGTATATATAGAGTAAATATTTATTTATTTTGCTGTATAATTATTATATTTTTCTATTTTATTACCCTAATAAAATAGAAATATATATATATATATATATATATATATATATATATATATATATATATATATATACAAGAGAACACAAAGAACACCCGTAAAAATGAGTACAGAGAATGACAAAAAATTAGACCTGATTGTCCAAATGATAAAAAAGCTGAAAGCAGACACGAACCAAATTAAAATAGAACAAGAAGAATGTAGAAATGAAATTCAAAAAATCAGAGAAGAAAATAAAATGCTGTGGCAAGAAAACCAAGAAATAAAAAGAGAGAATTTAGAAATTATACAAAAACTCGAAAAACTAAACCAATCGGTGGAGTGGCTAGAAAAGCAAAAGAGGAGAAATAACATAGTTATGCAAGGCTTAGATATGGATACTGAAGACACAAAAGTACTAAAAGAAATCGTAGAGAATTGGTTTTTTGACAAAATGGAAGTGACCATTCAGGTAGAAAAAGCTCAAAAGCTAGGAAAGAAACCGTGCATGATTGAATTAGAGAAGGAAGAAGATAAAGAAAAAATAATGAAGAATAAATATAAACTTAAAAATAACAAAAAAGGAAGAATTTATATAAACGACGATGAGACAAAAAAGGAAAGAGAGCGAAACGCACAAATAAGAAAAATGGCCAAGGAAGAGAGAAATAAAGGAGGAGAAGTGAAAATTAAATAAATAAATTAACTGTAGACGGAAAGCTATGGAAATAGAATAGGGTACTGAAAAACCTAGAATTAGTGCAGACCAAAACTGCGAAATATACAGAATAGAATTATATGATAACGAAACTAGCAAGGGAAAAGGACACGATTGGAAAAAATACTGACAGAAGAATAGGCTGTCTCAACAAAAAGGAAATAATAGATATAACAAAAATAAAAGCGCAAACAAAGAGGACGATGAGAATTGGAAACTGGAACATACGTAGCCTGAAAGGCAAAGAACTTAAACTAATAGAAGAATTTTAAAATACAAAATTAGACATAATGGCGATAATAGAAACAAAAAAGAAAGGGAGAGGTTTAGAAAGGGCCATAAACGACCACATACAAATATATAGTGGAGTTGAAGAAAGTGAAAGAGCGAGAGCAGGAGTGGGTTGCATAATAAACAAAAGGTTAGAACAGACAATAACGGAATGGGAATGCGTAAACGAAAGATTAATGACAGTAACAATTGAAGAGGTAGATGGATGGAAGGGAAACCTAATCATAGTATATGGACCAACAGAAGACGAAAGTAAAACAGAAAAAGACAAATTTTGGGAAGAGCTACCCATATTATACGAGAAGACAGGAGAAAATACTTACATTACAGGAGACATAAATGCAAGAATAGGATATATAAATACAGGGTTAGAACATATAATGAGGATTCATGGAGAACCGACGAGAAACAATAACGGAAACAGATAAATTGACTTCTTGCATCTTAAACGACGTCGTAATACTAAACTCAATATTCGCCCATAAAGAAATACACAAATATACCAGAGAAGTAGAGTAGAAATGAAAAGTCGATCATAGACTTTTTTTTAACAAACACACAACAAAGGAAGGTAGTTAATGATGTACGGGTGAAAAGAGGAAGCGAGATATGAAGTAATCACTATCTAGTGGTAGCAAACATTACAATTAAGGAAGAAATAAAAACAAAAACGATGACAAGCGGAAACGAGGTTGAAACTAAAAAGGATAAGTACAAGAAAGAAACTGCAACTAAGAAATTCAGAATAGACAAAGTAAAATATAAAGAAACAAAAGTACCAGAATTATATTAAGGAACTCACATATTTTTCAAAATCTAATGATGTGGAAGAAATATGGAGCAGTTTCAAACACATAATAACAGAGGCTACAAAACGCGCATGCGGAATAACCAGACAGGCGAACAACAGAAAGCAAACACGATGGTGGACTATAGAAATAAAAGAGGAAATAAAGAAGAAAAAGTAAAAGGGATAAAGTACATCAACTCCAAGAAAGAAGAAGACTACAAAGCGTATAAAATACAGAGAAAATCAACGAAACAAATAATCAAAGAATCAAGCGAAAGGACATGGGAAGAATTTGGGAAAAAACTAGAAAACAGCTTTATCGAAAATAAAAAGTTGTTTTATAGAACATTAAAGAAAAGCAATAACGAGAAAGTACAAATAACACTAAGACAACTAAAGAATAAACAGCGAACAATAATAAGACAAGATCATGATATAATGAAAAGATGGAAAGTGCACTTCGAAGAGCTTTTGCAGGAGAAAACGATGATAAGCACAAACGAAGGAAATGAGAACGCACAGGTGGAAAATATTCTGAACGAAGAACCAGGCAATATAGCAGAAGCAAAAGTAAAAGAAACACTTATAAGATTAAGAAATGGTAAAGCAGCAGGCCCTGATAACATAAAAGCTGAACAACTCAAAAATATGGGCGAGGAAGGTGTAAATTTGTTAAAACAGCTAAACACTATATGGAAAAGTGGAAAAATTCCAAATGACTGGGAAAAAAGCAGTAATATTCCCAGTATACAAAAAAGGACACAACAAAAACTGCAATAATTACAGGGGATATCACTAATATGCACAACTGCTAAAATGTATGAGGTTGTACTAGAAAGTAAACTAAGACAACAAACAGAAATAACGATGGAAAATGCACAAAGTGGCTTCAGGATGGGCCACTCAACGCAGGACCATATATTTACACTAAGAAAACTGATGGAGAAAACAATGGGCCATGACAGTAAATTATTTATAGCATTTATAGACCTGGAAAAAGCGTTCGACAGAGTACCGAGAAAAACGATGTGGAATATATTACAAAAGAGGCAAATAAGCAAACAACTACAAAGGCCAATACAAGGTATATACAGAAAGATATAAGGAAATCAGATATCACAGGAATTTACAACCAAACAAAGACTAATACAAGGTAGAGCATTAAGCCCTCTATTGTTTATAATATTCCTAGATAATATATTAAAAAATATAAAGGAGAAAACAAGGAAAATTGACATAGGATATTATAAACTACGACGTACAATGATAGCTGAGTGTGCTTTTGTTGATGATATTGTAATACTAGCCAAATACAATATAATATAAAGTATACAGACAACTATAGAAAGGAAACAACTCGGATGGTATGGACACATAATTCGCATGCCAGAATAAAGGACTGGAAAGAATTTGTACAGAAAATACAATAGATTCGACACCAGAAAGGGTATAAAGAGATTTTAATATATATAATATATATATATATATATATAATATATATATATATATATATATATATATATATATATACATCCAGAAGCAGGGATGTATGTATATATGTCCTAACTTTAGAAAGGAAACAACTCGGATGGTATGGACACATAATTCGCATGCCAGAAGGGAGACAGACAAAATGTGTATGGAACACCAGAATACAAAGAAAGAAAAGAAGAGGTAGACCACACAAAACGTGGGAAGACAACATACATGAAATACTAACGAGGAATGGCATTGAATGGCAGGATGCAAGGAGAATGGCGAGCAATAGGAAGGACTGGAAAGAATTTGTACAGAAAATACAATAGATTCGAGACCAGAAAGGGTATAAAGAGATTTTAATATATATATAATATATATATATATATATATATATATATATATATATATATATATACATCCAGAAGCAGGGATGTATGTATATATGTCCTAACTTTTTGAGTATATTTCATACCGGTATATGGTATATACTAAATCTTGCGTTTTAGTTTTCTAAAAGTAGAGTAATGTGGACGATGTACATTATAGCAACGAATTAGGAGATAGTATAAATGTAAGCAGGATTAAAAAAAATTATATATTTGAGGGTTATTCCACTTTTACTCTCAATGCCTCATTTCACTTTTAGAATGTGGTAATCGTTAAACGTGCGACTCGTTCCATCCTATAAGGTTATTTTGTTCGATCAAACGTTGATTCCGAGAGTAGTTAGCTAATGAGTTACCGATCTTTGTCTATAGTAGGAAATAACGTTTTATAGAAAAACTAACATCATTGAAAAATGTTCAGATAGAAATAGATACATCAAATCGCTTTTATTCAGTATTGCCCATCACTACTTATATCTTTAGTTAGATTTTTTAATTCTACAGTTACTATTAATAAAATTAAATAATATGTAATTGCATTTTCATGTATTTATATGTACACCGTATGAACATTGTACATTGTTATTGCGTTTGAAATACTTATAATAGCATCGATAAATGATATACCATAATGAAATTATCATTATGATACTCACATTATTTGCAATAGAAATTAGTATCGATTATGTGTTAAAAATCGTAGGTGATAAATTATGCGCCTTATACAAAAGTGTATTACCGTTCCCCGCGGACAAGTACGCCATTTATTTTGCTCCTAATTAATTACACATTGTGTGTTAATTAGAATAATTATATCATTATTTGGTTCCGTGTTCCACATAATAAAAAAATATATTCCAACACAATCTTGTTTGGGGAAATTAAATTTCCATAGAAAACATTAAAGTGGGACAATGGAAAAGGTAGAAAATATATTTTTATGATGGTACAAATGACAATATATTGGTCTATTCATGCTTATCTCTCATTATCAATTGGGGACAAAGCTTGTAAATGTACAAACTTTTCCTATATTACTGTCTTTTGTTTGGGTCTACGTGCATGTGGGTAGGATATGCCTATATGTTGTTATTATATTATCTGTCTCAAAATCTCACACGACAGCAGTGAAGCCACGGCAAACACGCACGTATGTGATTGCTTGCTTATATCTATTTACTCTTATTAACATATTCATTCTTTTCTATTTAATAATACCATTTTATATACACAAATAATATAATCCAGTAAATGGATTTCAACAGAAATATATTTGAACCACAGTTTTTTTTTTAAATCTAATAATAATTGTTAGTATAAATTTTTATGATTGTTTTTACAATCATTTTGCGCATTTATACATTATTACCATACTTTTTAACACAATACAGAAAAATGGTACAAGTTATTTCTTTTTTTAAAGTAACGTAATTCATGTACTATTTTTCTTTATGAAAATTGTATATAAAAGTACACTTTGCTTCATTCTTGCCAATATTCCGTAGCTAACATAGCTACTTCAGTAGGGCTCAGAGTATGTGAATTAGCTGTAGATGTAGATGCAACCCACAAATGGTATTTACAGGAAATTATTCTTTATAAAAATGGCTAACGATGAATAATTTAGATTTGATATATATATATATATATATATATATATATATATATATATATATATCGATAGCTATTTCACATACTCCGTGCCCTGATGAATGATGAAGTAGCTAATTAAGCTACGAAATATTGGCAAAAGGAAGTAAAGTGTACTTCTAGTAAAAATAGCGTTTTAATTGCTGCAATACCCTAATAAAATATATATATATATATATATATATATATATATATATTAAATATAAATTATGCAATATTATTCTAAAAATAATAATATTACCTTAATTTCAACTTAATGTTTTTGTGAGTTTTCGTGAAATCTTACTATTTCTTTCTTGGTCTTTATCCTCTTGTACTCACCCGTGAAATCCTATTGTGACCATAAACAGTCCAATATTTTCCTGCCTTGTTTCTTATACTATTTCTTATTTTATGTACCTAAAGAAATTACTATTAATATCAAACGTCAAGTATAAAGACTCATTATAGCAAAAAATGTTAATATTTTTAATAAGATTAATGAGTTCACGTAATTATTCAATCCGTTGTAACGATTTAAGAGACGATAGATCCAAGACAATACATTTAATTAAGAGCAAGGATTATGCAAATGTGATAGACATTTGATGTTACCGAGATACCAATCTTAGGGAAGGATCCTATTTACGCTTGAGGTTTGGCGTCTTCTGTGTTTGCGAATTTAATTAGTGATTCCCCAAGCAGTGTCCACTATTCGCACGACAAACTTGTCAGGAATGAAAAAATATCCCGACAATATTGTCGGTAATAAGGCCGAGCGCTTTATTTAATCCGTGTCTAAGTTATTATTTCAAGCCCATCCTTTATTGGAATGAGGTAAATTCATTAAAATGCTAGTTTACTTTGTACACGCTAAGGGACCCACACCTATTGCGTTACTTGGGCATCCTGTCGCTGGGGGCAAGACAGCCGCTCCTAGAGACATCTCACGGGAGCTGCACCTCCAGTAAAAGTAATTCACTTACATACACACCTTATCTTACCCTATATAGCGGTCTCTCCTAAAGATACTTATCAATGTTTATGGGAGTAAGATGCAAATAGCTTCGTATACATTTTCATGTTTTTAATTAACGACACATTTTAGTGTAATTTAGGCATGCCAAAATGCCACTGTAATTATTTCATAGAAATTGCGCAAAACGCTATGAAGGAGTACGTTGATTGATATTTGTAGAGGGATGAAACAGCACATTATTATTAATATCATATATGACTCTAGGAAATACAAATGAAAATTAATTGTTCGTTGCAGGTCTGCAGGAGCGACGCTCTGTTAATTAAAAGAGCGAAGACAACCCTGTGTTTATCATTTCTGGCTTTATATTAATTATATATGCAGAATATACTGAACATTTACGAATAATTTACTATTTTAGTTTATTGCACCGTTAAAAATATATTAATAAATCGTATTGATTTCTGTATGCACGTTTACGGAAAATATTACTTATCATAAAAACTGATCTTACAAGTCGATTCTTTTCACACGCAAATATAAATTATGTAAAAGATACTTTTCAATATTGTACGGTCTATGCTGTATTGCGCTAATCAACAATATCCTGTCTTAATGCATAATACAAAATATGAGCTGATACGATCGCATGATATTAGGAAGCCAGGATAAGAATACATTGCTGTAATTTCCGTGTGTGTTGTGTGTATCGATGGCGAGCTTTCTATATGGCGTTGCTTATCTTGATTTGTGAATAAGTAATGCATAATTCCCAGTATAGATATATCAAACAATACACAACTCATACTAATATCTCTTGTGTCCCCCTTAGATGTTTTTTGGTCATTTGGGATATTTCTGATTACCAGTAGACTATATAGCGTGACATTATATTTTTGTAATTAGTGTCACGGAAATTATAACCCGTTTCTTTCTTGTGATTAATAAATAATAATTCTACTACATGTTATAATTGTCATAAATTAATATTGAAATTCTATGTTATACTACAATAAAAAATATGTTGTAATTTTTATTATTATACGCGATGAATACAGCTTTCTAACTTTATATATTAGTATTCGTATATAATATTTTATATTAGACAAAATTCTATTGAAATGGTTTTACTATAATAACAACATTCGTTAATATTCGTTAATTTGACAAATAGAATCAGGCCGTGTATTTTTGAGCGATCGTTATGGTTATAGACATCGTTATGGTTATAGCGATCGTTATGGTTATAGACATCGTTATGGTTATAGCGATCGTTATGGTTATAACGATCGAGAAACATTCGTTATTATTGCGAATGTTGTCGATTTTTGAATTCCTGAAAGATATTGGTTATCTTTTGCAGAACTGAAAGCTTGATAGTGGATATGATTTGAATTTAATTTTTGAGTTAATTATATTAGTACAGCGTTATCAAACGTGTTTGTTTTGTAGTTACGGTGACCATATTTTTTTTGGGAAAATAATGAACATATTGAACATATATAATAAGTGTGAATCCATCTCTTACCAATCTACATATCTAGATTTCGATCTTATTAGATTTCATCAGTGTAGCTCAGCTAGTGAGCATGAATTCACACAATATCTCGAGTGGTTATATACAAAATTGATACAACTAACCCCCTAGGAGGAAAGATAAACGCCATCTGGCTGCACCACATCAATTAACAATGCACACCCATATGGTAACATGTTGATGCCATCAGGATCACCGGACGAATTCATCCTCACTAGCTGAGCTACACTGATGAGATCTAATAAGATCTAATAAGATCGCAATCTATATATGTAGATTGCTAAGAGGTGGATTCACACTTATATATGTTTTATAAGATTGGCCTTGTGCTGATATCTTAAGCACTCTGATGGAATATTATTCCATAGAGGGCACTACCTGGTGATCCTGATAGCATGAGCATGTTGACGGTTATTACCATATGGGTGTGCATGGCAAATTGATGTGGTGCCGCGTTTAACTTTCCTGCTAGGGGTTAGTTGTATCATTTTTGAACATATCGTTGAATTTTTTATTTAAAAATCGTATAGAATTCATAAGTTTATAACATTTATTATGAAAATAATAGCATAAAACAATTCATACATCATAAATTTAAAAAATTGTAATTATTACCCATACACGCATATTGTAAAAATTTAAATAACATTAAGTTTGATATTTTTCAGTAGATTTTTAATTGAAAATAAAGGACTATTCTCTTAAATAAAGGACGTATGGTCACCATTATACTGCATGATAATAGTGATTGGTCAAAAATCGTACACCAGAGCTATTACGATTTCTACTGTAATTACTTAAGAGATAATTAGAAAGTAAATGGTTGTTTCTCACTCTGTATGTGCATGTGTGTATATACGTTTTCTCGCCCTTTAATTTCTAGATACAATTTGGTTAATGGCATCGACGATTCTCACATAATATGCTTGGTCATGATTTACAAACAATAATTTATTATGTACGTGAATCTAACCAGTTTAAAAGCATGACAATAAATTAAGATTTATACTAAAATTATCAGTGATAAAATCGAAATAAATGTTTGAAATACTTCATGTTTCAATTGCTGGTAATATTTGATTCCGTCACATTACACATTACAACAGAGTGTATACGATTTCAACAGATATCAGTTTACGGCAATAAAATTCCCCTACAAATAGGTTCGTATTTGACACACGCAATAAAAAACGTACAGTTTAATTTGGTCGCATAGCGGTTTGACTATTGTAGCCTAATAAATAATTTAATTTAGTATATATATATATATATATATATATATATATATATATATATTATTAATTGTGTATTAAATACTTCCAATATGGTCATTGAAATGTTCCTAATTTCATTAAATTATTTACTTATATCGATTATTTCATTAAATACATAAATTATTTATATGCAGTAAGTATCAGATATTTTAATATATATATATATATATATATATATATATATATATATATATATATATATATTATCAATTGCCTTTTACCTTTCGGTGTAGGCTATTACATTAACATTATTAACATTATAGTTTACAATTACTGTTGTTTATACATTTGTAAATTCTTTCCACTCCTTTCAGTTCTTCGCCAGTTCTCTTGCTTGCTTGACTGTTTTCCTTTCTTGATTATTATGTCCTCTATTATATTGTCCCACTCTTTTCTTGGACTACCTCTTCTTCTTTTATTTTCAGTTATTGCTTCCCATACCTGTTTTGTTTGATTCTTTTTGTCCATCCTTATTAAATGACCCCACCAGTTTAGTTGTTTCTTTTCTATATACTTATCTACAGCTTCAATTCCCAGTTCTTCTCTGATGTCATAATTTCTTATTCTGTCTCTTCTCGTAACTTGTTTTACTCCTCTGAGATATTTCATTTCCATTGCCTGTATTCTACTTTTGTCCCTCTTCGTTAGCTTCCACGTCTCGCTTCCATATGTCAGTATAGGTCTATATATGCTTTTATATATATTTATTTTTGTCCTTCTGCTGATCTCTTTCTTGTTAATCAGTATGTTGCTCAATGCGTGGTATGTTTTAGCTGTGTTGTTTATTCTGTTACTAAGTTCGCCTTTTTTCCGTCTTCTGTCAGTGCTACTCCCAGGTATTTGAATTCTTCTACTTGTTCTATTGTGTGTTGTTCTATCTTTATATTTATTTGTTCTTTCCGGTTTCCTATTACCATCACTTTTGTTTTGTTATAATTCATTTTCATTTTATACTTCTCTAGAGGCCTATTCCATACACTAAGGTTGTGCTGCAGATTACCTTCATTTTCTGCTATCACTACGACATCATCAGCGAATGCTCCTTCCGATATTTTTACAACTTGCATGTTTTTGTACCCTATGTTTGCTTTTTTGGTTTCTGGTTTCATGCTCTTCATTATTTTATCCATATATATGTTAAATAATGTAGGACTTAGTCCAATGGTTGTCTGAAATGTTCTTGATGTTTGTCCCTTGTGCATTATTGCATTGGTGTTGTTGTATATGTTTTGTATTAATTCGACTGTCTTTCTTTCTACACCTCTCTCTTCCAGGATTTTCCATAATTTATTTCTTGGTATCATGTCGAATGCTTTTTCCAGGTCGATGAATCCTAGGTATGTGTTTTTATTATTTGCAATTCTTTTTTCTGTGATTTGTTTTATCGTGAAAATGTTGTCCTGTGTGGATCTTCCTTTCCTAAATCCACATTGCGATTCTTCTAGCGTCTGCTCTATTTTTCCTAGTATTCTTTTGTTAATTGTTTTTTCTAAGATCTTCATACCTATGCTTATGAGTGTTATACCCCTATAGTTATTATATACATTATATACATTTTGTCTTATCGCCTTGCTTGTGTATCGGTACGATTAACGATACTTGCCAATCTTTGGGTATTTTAATCGTCCTCCATATTTCGTCTATTAATTTTAGTAGTATTTCGTTACCTGCAGGTCCCATATGTTTAATCATTTCCGTTGTGATCTGGTCTTGTCCTGGTGCTTTCCCCATTTTCATTTCCCTTATTATCTCCAGTATTTCTTTTCCATTGATCATCTCTATATCTGCTTCCGAGTCGTTCTGGTCTCTTGTCTTCTGTTCATTTCCACCATTTTGTGATAGTAAGTCTTGAAAATATTCTTTCCATCTTTCCAGTATTTTTTCGTTGTCCTTCAGCAATATTCCTTGATTGTCTTGTATATAATTTACTTCTTGTCCTTTTTCTTTTCTGTTTAGTTTTAGTGTTTTATAGAATAATTTTTGGTTTTCCTTTGCATTTTTCTCCATTGTCTCTCCGAACTTTTCCCATTCCCTGCTCTTTGCTATTCTGACCTTATCTTTTACTATTATCCTCTTTAAACTGTATTCTTCGTAGTTTTTACTATTTTTGTCATTTAAGTATCTTTGCCATGCTTTTTTCATTTCCTTTATTTTCTCTCTTATGTCCTGCGACCACCATGCTGTCTGCTGCTTCTTGTTTGTGTTTTGCTTTGTCCCACATATCTCTTGTGCTGTCTCCAGTATATTTTTCTTTAATTTATTCCACATGTCCTCTACTTCTTGTCTATAGTTGTCCTTTACTAATTTCTCCTCTATTTTCTCTTTATAGATTTTTGCTATTTCTTTTTCCCTTAGTTTGTATGTTCTTATCTTGTTGTAGTTTATTGCTATATTTGGTCTCTGCTTTTTTTATCGCTATCTTGGTAGTCTTCCTTTATTTTCGTCTCTACTAGATAGTGATCACTTCCAATTTCGTAACTTCTCTTTACTCTTGTGTCTATTATTTTGCTCCTTTTCCCTTGTTCTGCTAGTACATAGTCTATTATAGATTTTTCGTTACTGCTTATCACTTCCCTGGTGTATTTGTGTATGTCCTTGTGTTTGAATAGTGTATTCGTTATTACTAGATTATTCATTCTACAATAATCTAGCATTTTCTTACCATTTTCGTTGAGTACGCCTTCTCCATATCTTCCTCTCATCGCGTCATTATCTTTTACTTCATTGCAAATTCTGCTGTTGAAGTCTCCCGCCACGTACACTTCTCCTTTGGCTTTTTCTGTTGTTTCGTTGAGCTGCTCCCAGAATGTTTCTTTGTTGCACGCAGTATCATCTTCGTTTGGTCCATACACTGCTATGATAGTTTTATGGTAGCCGTTTCTTTGATCTCTAACTTCGATAGACAAAATCCTCTCCGTAATTGCATCCCATTTATATATATTCGATTTCAGTTTTTTATGCACTATACATCCTACCCCTGCTGCGGCTCTCCGATTGTTATCTACACCGCTATATTTTAATACTTACGTTAAAAAAGCGTTATAAATATTTTGAAGAGAACTTTTTCCAATTAAGAAATTACTCTAAATAACGCCTATTTTCAGTGATTCATATTTTCATTTAGAAAAGCGCGATACATAAGAATTAGATATTTGCGCGACAGGTACCATGCTTTAATTAATTATTCAAATCGTGTTTTGTAAATTTGTATATGCAGAAATAATAAAATAATTTTTTCAAAATATAATTTGTTCCTTAAATAAAATAACATTAAGTTACAAATTAGATACTCTGTATATTTATCTTGTGTAATCAGGAATATTTAACATGCACTTTTAATTTAATAATAATATAATAATAGATTTATTGCTCTACAGAATTACATCCATTTTTTAAATAAAATGTTAAATTTATTACCTCCAGTACATTCATATATACAAAAGAGCAATAAAAATTTGGGAGGTAATGATTATGTTCGGGTTAGTAGATTATTTAATCTACCCCGATCTTCCACCTAATCATTTACTGAAATATATGTATGTATATATGGTTTATACGTACATATACAAATACAAAACACGTAACGATATTTTAAAGCCTATTATACCTACATTAACTTAACTCTACAGTGCTTACATTTATTTATATGAACAAAATGTGTGATGGAATATATTAATATCTATGCTATTACAAATGAAGACTACAAGGCAGAAAGGG
This sequence comes from Lordithon lunulatus, assembly GCA_963942505.1. Lineage (NCBI taxonomy): Eukaryota > Metazoa > Arthropoda > Insecta > Coleoptera > Staphylinidae > Lordithon > Lordithon lunulatus. The sequence goes on along the minus strand of OZ012668.1, from coordinate 51,326,861 downwards.
GGAATGTCAGTGTCACTCTAGAAAACCAAATTTCTTGTGTAGAGCACATTTATATACACAAACCACCACATATATATATATATATATATATATATATATATATATATATATATATATATATAATAATAATAATAATAATATTTTTTGTGATACATAACATTTATATTACATTACATACCACAATTCTGCCTGCGTCAAATTTTATTTATTATTTATTTATAATAATACGTAATAATAATGTCTAAGAGCTTGCGATTCTCATTCTTTTAGCAATATGTTTTTACATATTGCTCTTCTAATACAATTTCAATATTAATCAGTAAACTGGAATTTATTTAATTTAACTAAATTCAACACGCAATATGTAGGGATATTCTAGGGTCATTATAAACCACCCAAATTGTACATGAAATAATTCTAATGCTAGCTTTTCGTGTGTTCGGCGTTATTTTTTATGATCGACGATTTGAATTGCACATTATAATGATATCGCCATGTGTGTAATTAAGGTCTCGTGCCCTCGTTCCGCATAGATACTCCGCATTTCCGGCATGTCACGCGCTATGGACCCCCAAGATGCTAACCTTTCCTACCCCCGTCACCGTAAAACGTCTTGAGACGTTGCCTAAACTCTTCCGCCGGACATATGGTACTATTATCAACGTTTTATTGCACCTTTCTGTAAATAATTATTACGACACCGCACGTGCACATAATCTAATCATTACAGTTTTAATCATAAACAAAATAATATTGATATTTCACACTAATATATATTATTTAGCTAAATAAAAACTATTAACATAAATATATAATAATAATAATAACTATAAAAAATATAACCTTCTGAAATCGATAAAGCTTGTATTTCATCATCATCACGCAGCCATTTGTGTCCACTGCAGGACATAGGCCTTTTCTAAATTTGTCCATTTGTTTCGGGTCTGGGCTACGTTCATCCAGTTTCCTGCGAAACGCTTCAAGTCGTCCGTATATCGAGTTGGTGGTCTACCTCTACTACGATTGTCCGCTCGTGGTCGCCATTCCAGGAGTCTTTTTGTCCAGCGGCCGTCTTGGAATCTAGCCCAGGTGTCCTGCTCATCTCCACTTTAGTCTGGCGACTCTATCGATTATGTCGCAAACTCCAATTTGTCCGCGAATGTGGAGGATTGGGATCTTGTCGCGTAGTGTAACTCCGTTCCATATTTCTCTATGTCACCTTTAGTTTTACGGTTGAGGCTTTAGTTAGCGTTAATGTTTCTGCGCCATACGTTAATACTGGCAGAATACATTTGTCGAAAACTTGCCGTTTTAGGTAGATTGGTAATTTTTCTTTCAGAATATGTTTAAGTTTAACAAATGCTGCCCATCCTAGACCTACTCTACGTGTTATTTCGCAGGTCTGGTTGTCTCGTCCGATTTTTTTCATGACCTAGGTATTTGTATGCATCAACTTGTTCTATTTCTGTATTCTGCACTGTTATATTTCCACTGAGGACGAGGTTTGTCATGAGTTTTGTTTTAGTCATGTTCATCTTGAGACCTACTTCCTCAGATACATGTTTTATCTCGCTGAGCATGGTCTTCGTTTCATCGATATTGTCAGATACTAGTACTATGTCACCTGCGAATCTCAAGTGACTCAGCTTTTCTCCATCCACCATGACTCCGTAGTTTCGCCAGAAACAGTGTTTAAAGGCACATTCGAGAACGGCAGTAAATAGTTTAGGAGAAATAGTATCGCCTTGTCTGACGCCCCTCTCAATTCTAAATGTATCTGTCTCTTCATGTAATTTAACGCTTGCAGTAGGATTTGTGTAAATATGTTGGATTATTTTTGCGTATCGATAGTCAATTTTGTATTGTTTCAAAGCTGCTAAAATCGCGTGCAGCTCGACGGTATCGAACGCTTTTTCGAAGTTGATGAATGTTAGGATCAGAGGCTTATTGTATTCAATGCACTCTTCTATTAACGTTTTAATTGCTTGAAGGTGGTCGTTTGTAACATACCCCGTTCTGAAACCAGATTGCTCTTTGGGCTGATAAAATTTGTGTGTTAGCCGTATTGTTATTATTTTTGTAAAAAGCTTATACAGGTGTGGTAAAAGGCTAATAGGCCTGTAGTTTCCAAGTACAGCTATATCTCCCTTCTTGTGTAGTAGGATGGTTATTGCGTTGTTCCAAGCGCTGGGTATAGTACCATTTTGTAGACATGCATTGAATAGTGATCTTAATGTTCTTAACAAAGCTTCTCCTCCCAACTAAACTGCTTCTATGACTACCTTATCTTCCCCCGGGGATTTGTTGTTTTTCATTCCTTGCGTGTTGGATTTCATCTAAGGTTATGTCTGGCAGTTCTTCGGAGCCTTGATTTATGACCCTTTCGTTTTTGTTTTGTTCTTCTATGTTCTGATCTACACATTCTGGTCTGTGAGTTTTATATAGAAGTGTGTAAAACTCATGTGCAATTTGTAGAAGTTCGTCTCTATTTGTGGTTATTTGACCCGTTCTATTTTTTAGTTTCAATATTTCGGATTTACCATTTGATAGGTGTTTCCTTAGTACCTTCATACTTACATTTTCTTCTATCGTTATTTTTGTTGCTACTATGTTATATCTTCGTATATCCTCATTTCTTTCGTAATTTATCTGTTTAGGACTCTCAGTTTTTCTGAGTTTGCCTCTTCTATGTTTCTTAGTTTTCGTCTCGTTGCTATTATTTTTTTTGTGTTGTTGCTAAGTTTATCAACTTTAGTGTGTTTTGTTGGGCAGTATGTTTTCCTGGCGTTTTTCACGGTTTCTAATATTTTGTTGTTTATTTTTTCGACAGTTTTATTATTCGGATCAAAATTTTCTAGATCAGCCGTTATAAGTTCCTCAACAACATCCTCTGGGGGCGCCCAACCAGCATTTATTTCTTTCTTTATCATTGTGTATGTGTCCTTTCTTAGATTGATCTGAATTTTCGCTCTGACTAGTCTGTGGTCGCTTCCAGTTGAGAAGTTATTCAATAAGGTTACGTCTCGGATTATGTGTTTTTTGTCCGTGATTATGAAATCTATTTAATTTTTTGTTTTTCCATTTGGGCTCACCCACGTCCACTTACGATGTTCTTTTTTATAGTAAAAACTATTGATCAAGTACAAGCTGTTTTGGGCCAAAAAGTTTAGAAGCATTTTCCCCTTTCGTTTCTTTCCCCTGTTCCATGGTTTCCAATTGTCGTCTCGGTTGTGTCTTTTTTTGCCGATATTTGCGATAAAGTCACCGGTTCGAATGGTATAATGGGTGGGTGTCTATGTTATAGCATGTGTTATGTCTTCATAAAGACATTCTACTACTTCATTTTCGTGGCTAGACGTTGGCGCATAGGCTTCGACAATTTTGATACTGTATCTTGGATTTAGCTTCAATATCAGGCAGGTAACTAGATGAAAAACTTTTTATTGAAATTATATTTTGTGCATGTCTTTTGTGTACAAGAAAACCGACTCCTCCTATTGATATATCTGTATCTCCAAGGTGGTAAAAAATATTTCCTGATTTCAGAGTTGTAAGTTTTTCTCCTCGACTTCGCACCTCGCATAGGCCTACCATGTCCCATTTTATTTTACTGAGCTGATCTTCAATCTCGATTATCTTGTCTTCACTCGATAGGGTTCTTGCATTATATGTAGCGATGTTTAGTTTGTGAATATTGTTTTTATATTGGTTTAGTCATGAATTTGTCTCCCCCAGAATCCTTGAGACGGCCTGAGTAATCAGTGTGAGATTTTGGTTTCTTCACCCTGCTCACCTGGGGTAATATCGTGTTTATAGTTGACAATTTATAATTTAGAAGGTTTTTGGTATTTAAACGCCACGCTTGCCAAGCGTGTTGGCGAGTTTTTGGTTCAGCCTCCCATTCTGGCTCAGACGCTGTTTGTAGCCGCCCAATCTGGAGCAGATGCTACTTTTCACCATATCTGGCTACCCTTACTTAGTTTAGCCTACAGGTCAGTGTAGTTTACCGGGATGTGGCACTTGGAGCCATAAGTGAGAGTTGGGTACCCTGCGAGGACCAGTTTTCCAGGAACCATCTCCTGCCTATGGCACTCGATGTGACCGTCCTGTTAAAAGGTGCTACCTCTGCAACATATCCCCTACATCCCTTGCTTGTATTTATACTACTGTATATAGTTTTATATTTTTATTATTATTATTTATTTGTTATTTCCTAAAAAAATAACTCTCTAAAGATAGAGTTTTTATCTTGGTTTTATCCTTAATCTTCAAAATACTACATTTCATATCATGTTGCCAAGTCTTCAGCTTTTCAATATCTTTTTTTTGTGAATAACTACGTCTGGCATCCATTTATGAGTAGCGAATATTTATTACTTATAATGTATTGTTATAAATCCAGAAGAAAAAATATTTTTAGAGTTTTGGAACCAACTGAGCTGGGCTCATAATTCCTATTTCAAAACTTTAAAAAACATTTTTGTTCTGGATAAAATGCGTGATTTAAAACAGTATTTTATAAGTAATCAATACTCACTACTCATAGATGGATGCCAAAACTCACAGAAAGATGTTAAAAAGCGTATATGGTAAGAAAGTAGCATTTTAAATGCAATTTTGATTGTAAAAGCAAAACTTTACTTAAAACATTAATATTACTTCAAAACACTTTATACTTTAATCAAATAATGAATAATAAAAAAATATTTAAAAAAAACGTCTCGGTAAGAATTTGAAAATAAACTTTTAATTGACAGCACAATATATATATATATATATATATATATATATATATATATATATATATATGTATGTATATATGTATATATGTATATATGTATATATGTATATATGTATATATGTATATATGTATATATAAATGCAAATTCTCTAAAAATTTCACCATATATATATATATATATATTCACACATCAATAATCAAGTATATATGAGGCATTGCATATATACTTGATTATTGCTGTGTGAATATTGTATATATGTATATATGTATGACAATACTAGAATACAACAATCAAATAATCTCATAAAAAGTGTACATGATTAATTAGTATTATTATTATTATTATGAAAATATTTAAATAATAACGTCTTTACGTTTTAATTTTCAAATTATACAAACATAGTATATTGTAAGCGTGCCTTTTTAAAAGTCGGTATGGAACCAGTAGACCATAAGGTCCGGCACAAGCCAAAGTCACCGAAGGATGACATCTTTAACGGTCGCGTGGCGTACCTATGCTTAGATAACAACCCCCTCTTATTATAAGAAATGCATTAAGTGAGCTTATATTCGAAGACAAAAATTAGCCGTTAAAAAAAGTGGGGGGGGTGAGTTCTTAACATCGGCGCGCCGAACAATAAGAAACTTTAGTCTTTCAAGACATTCCGATGTGATCTAAGACGTTGCTGGTGGTTGGAGAGTACATAAGACTGAAAATAGTGCAAATACAAACGTGTAATACTTTTAATTTAATAATACGCTTAAATAATAAACTCTGGTGATATTTATAATTAGTTTTCATTCATAATACTGCAATTAAATAACGTGATTTTATTAATTTTATGGGTATGTATATTATGATTTAATTTATTATAATTAATAATTTATGTCGTAGAAAATTTATAATCGGATTGTTTTGATTTTATTATTAATAATATATGAAGTAAAAGGCCTTTACCCTTAATCAATAGCAAGCGATAAACAAATGCAAAAACACTATGAACATTATTTTGCGAAAAAATTGAATATTTATTTAGTAATAACTGTACTACGGTTCAAAAGAGGATTGTTGTCTGTGTGTCCCGTCTATTTCTCTTATTGAGCCATAGATTTTTGTAATACAATGTGTATTGCCATAGCCCGTAATTTAGTTCAATTGTATAAATTGTTAAAATTAAGTTTCAACAAATATCGATGCACCATAAATACATTTGTTGTGTATACCATAATTCTGGACAAAATAAAAACGGAAATGTATACCATAATTTTGAACAGGATGTTAGTTTATATCAAAAATTATTTACATCGTTTCTTTTCCACATCCATTATATTTAATCAACTAAGTCTTAAATAATATGTTTTTTAAGTAATTTATGACTATCTACATATGTAATTGAATAGTTAAAACCTACGAGAAAATTCAATTAATATTTTACAATTTACTCATTAAATAAAATGCCAGTAATTAGTATGTATTCAATATTAATAAGGTACAAAAAGCGATAATTGAATTACAAATTAAGTTCAACGCGCGTAAAAATCGAATCAAACATTTAAAAAGTGGTGCGAGTATATATTTGTTGCATAATTAATAAAAAGCACATTTTTGCATCGCTCAATGAACTCACAATATAAAACCGTAAAATGTATTAATAGGTGTCATTGCTGTTACCATTGAAAAAAGTGTAGCTGGAAAAAAGTGCAGTGCTTTTTTATATTTTTTAATGCTGGGGGACACCTGTTGTTGCCGACTAGTGGACTATTGATAGAAATCGATACGTAACGTCTAGATGTGACTTTTATAATATATATTTTTATGAAATACGAGTATATCGAATATTGCATTGGATGCGTTGCACACTCACATATCGCACTGCCCCATCGATATCGATCGCTGAAAGCTTTGCCGGTGCACATTTTTTCGGCATCAGTTTTATGCTGCATATTCGTCATTACTGCCATTTTCCTACAAATATATCAACTTTTTAATGCAATTTTCATTGAATCATGACTAAACACGAATTGATATTGCAACCGGCGGAAAATTTAAAAACACACCACCCACACACGCATGTAAGATATTACATACTGGATCGTTACCGAAAATTTATGACACCGCAGCGAATTGTTTAATCTAAATAAAGACATTAAACTCGCCATAGACAAAGGGTATGGACGGACCACGGTCAAGCCATGTCCTGTCTTAATAGATTTATTGGCTGTGTCCAACATCTTGCCAGATGTCTCCGCAATTCCATTTAAAGCGCCTGAAATGCTATGAAACGCGTTAATTGATATTGATGCTACTTTAATTGAAAATACTTAATTGCTAGTCATAAATTATTTAGGTTAGCACTTATATATAGATTTAAATCACATTATTATTCAATTTTATGAATATTATTTTCAATTCGTTTTTGATTTTACCCTAGTTTTATTAAATTTCTTTTACACAATCACTTACTCTGCTTTTGTACTCTCACTGCACTAGCTCGAATGGTTCAATTCATTTTAGTCTTCTTACTATGGCGATGTTATGAAGAAGCCCTCTTGCTTCCAAATTTCACATTTGCCTTGTGTTTACTTGCAGATTTCCGTATTTTACTTGCTACCGATTCCATTCCAAGATCTTTGTGTGATGTCTTTGAGATGACAAGTGTTGTAACTTCCAGTTGGAGAATAGAGTATCTCTCTCCCCGGGTGATGTGTCCCAAGTACTCTAGCTTTCGTGTTTTGATCGTAAGGATCAGTTCCTTTTCTTTGCATTCTTCGCATGACTTCTTCGTTGTTTACTAGGTCCGTCCAGGATATCTTGAGCATGTGGCGATAGATCCACATCTCAAACGACTCTAGTTTTTTATGTTCTTTTTCTTTAATGTCCATGCTTCCATCCCATACATTAGTGTTGAAAAAATGTAATAGTGAATGATTCGGACTCTCAAGGCTAGATTGAGATTTCTATTTGAGAAAAGATTTTTCGTTTAGACGAAAATTGCTCTTGCTATTTCTATACGTTTGTTCACTTCTTTGGTTTGGTCGTTATTGTCTTTAATAAGTGTTCGTAAGTATTGGTAGCTTCTAACTCTTTCGATTGTGGTGTTGTTTTCTAGTATTGCTGGTATATTATTAACATTGGTTTTATTTACAACCATAAATTTAGTTTTCTTCAAATTCATTTTGAGCCCATAGGATTGGCTAGTCGTATTTATGTCTTGCATCATTTTCTGAAACTGGCAGATGGATGTTGCTATTATCGTAGTGTCGTCTGCGTATCGTATGTTATTGATAACTTGACCGTTGATGGCTTCTTTGAATAAGCATTCTGAGTACATATTAAATAGGACCGGTGATAGTATGCATCCTTGGCGGACTCCCCATCGGATATCCAATTCTTCAGAGTTATGTCCGTCTACATTTATTTGTGCTTTCTGATTCCAGTACAAAGTTTTTATTATTCGGACGTCATTGTAGTCTAGGCCCTTCTGCTGTACTATTTCCAATAACCGATCATGTTTAACTTTATCGAAGGTTTTCTCGTAGTCGATGAAGCCTATAAATAAATCTACGTTCATATCGAGACATTGTTGGATTATGACATTCATTCCAAATTGAACCTCTCTTGTGCCTATATTATTTCGAAATCCGAACTGTGTCTCACAGAAATATGTTTGTAATTTCTTGTAAATGCTGCTATGAATGATTTCTAGAAAAACCTTTAATGTATGACTCATCACGCTTATTGTTCTAAAATCTGCGCACTCCCTTGCGTTGTGTTTTTTGGTAATAAAGAGAATGTAGATTTTAACCATTCTTGTGGTATGATTCCAGTCGTATAGATGGTATTATATAGATTTACCAATATGCTAATAGTGTCTTCCTCAATTAGTTTAAAAATATGAACTGGTATTTCGTCTGGTCCTATTGCCTTTTTATCTTTTGAGTTCTTGATAGCATACATTACTTCTTCAGCTGTTATTCTTGGTCCTTGCGACGTTTCTTTTATCTCTATTTCATTTCTGGTGTCTTCATTTCTGGTGTCTAATAGTTGTTGTATGTATTCCTCCCATCTTTTGATCTTTTTCTCTATGTCCACTATAATATTACCGTTGTTATCTTTTATTATACCAGACTGTTTTTTCTTTCCCATGCCAGTGAATTCTTTGATCCTTTTATGTAAGTTAAATGAATCATACCTCAGCTGAAGCGATTCCATCTCCTCACATTGGTTTCTCATAAATGTTTCCTTGGCTTCTATAATTATTGTTTCGTATTTCTTGTTGAATTTCTTTGTATTTATTTCTATCCTTGTCTTTGTATTTATTTCTATCCTTGTCTTTGTATTGTTTTCTCTTTTCTTCATTATTGCCAAAATTTCATATGAAATCCATTGTTCTTTTGGGGGTTGGGAGTTGTTTGTTTTTCTTGGTCCTGTATAATCCACTTTAACAGTCTCTGCAGTTTTAGTTCATATTAGCGTAGACAGTCGAGCGGCCCTTCTGGAAGCCGTTGTCTAGAGAGATATGCTTCGATTTCTCTTGACACTAGCCGCTGCACCTCGAGCCTTTCGAATAACTTTCCCTTCGCGTCCAGCTTTGGGATCGGTCAAGTTAACTATAAAAGGAAATATACCTTTTTCTAACCAAGACAAGCCGCTGGCTCATCTAGTTATTTAGACAAGGAAATAAACCTTTTTCTAAGCAAGACAAGCTGCTGGCTCGTTTTTTATGAAACACGCCCCTACGAGGACGAGCTTTAAATGTTTTCAGCACGAATTCAGGTCACAGTTCCACCACTTGAAGACTAACTTCATTGGGCATTTATTATCTGGAGACATCCATGAAAAAATGTGGACAAACCAGTCAGGACAGAGATATACAATAGAATTCATAATAGGCCCAAGCTCCAAATTCACAAAGGACGTACTATTTCTGGATAGTTCTGGATAGTTGGCTGGAGGGTAGCATAACTACAGACACTAAGGCCTCAAAATGGGCCCATTGTGAAAGGACGTACTAACTCAAGGCAGAAATCCCCTTAGAATGATAGTAGGCCTCCTAACTGCAGGCTTAAGAAACCGGATAACATAACATACCATGGATAGGAGAACAGGAAGAGCATATCCTGTGCCACTGCCAGGCGATATGCACAGTGCGGTTCAGCGAACTCGGAAACGATAAACCACGATCATCCCTATGTATGTAGGAACCGGCATTAATGCTTTGCAGTCTGCTAGATAGGACAGAGCTCATAGAAGTCCTTTAAGACGCACCGGGGACCACGAAAGCTCTACAGAAGGCGCGGTGGTATACGTCTTGAATTGTGAATATTACGTTTTTTACTTGTTATCTATCTCATTTATGACAAGCTTATCTAAATAATTTTATTCTTGGCATACCACGCGATGTTTTTGCCGGCTGGGTTTCCATGCTCCACATATTCGCTTCTGTCCAGTCCCGGCCACGATAATACTCTTCTTGAAGGTGGAGGAGTCCTAACGAGTTTCCCTCTCCTTTTGAAAGGGTTTTCCCTATCTTCAGTTTCAGTATCATCACTTTTACCAGAGCCCTAGCCTGATTCATCAACAAGGGCACTGGGCGGTCGTTGGTTGATGGTTTGGTGTAGCCCTCTCCTTTTCTGTGTCTGTTTCTTCTTATCTTCAATTTCAGTATCGTCACTTTTACCAGAGCCCTTGCTGATGAATCAGGCTAGGGCTTTGGTACACTCGCTTACCACCTTGCCTTACCGGTTGTAGGTTACCGACAATCTGTTCCGTAGTGATGATTTCCATGACATTGCCGTCATCATAGTTTTGTTTTCATCTGAAGTAGAGAGATGTAAATAGAAGACCCCGAGCCCTCGAATCCCTAATAGCGTCGGAAGTGGAAAGAGGAAGAAATAAGTGAAATTATATAGATGAAAGTAAAAAAAGTAGGGCCTGATCGTAAAGTAATCGAAAAAAAAAGGCCAGTAAACCAGCTAGGGAACCCCGGGTGCGCTAGGCCCGTTTCACAAGTTGTGAATCCCTGAGGGAACCATGTGTGGATCTGTATCTATGTGTTTGTTTGTGTGTGTGTGTGTGTGTGTGTGTGTGTGTGTGTGTGTGTGTGTGTGTGTGTGTGTGTATGTGTGTGTGTGTGTATGTATGTATGTATGTGTGTGTGTATGTGTGTGTGTTTGTGTTTTTGCGATGATTTGATCAACATGTTAGTTTATCTGAAACAAAAAGTCTGTTGCATATAACTTTATAACGGTGTATTTGTAGGACCATTTGTTGTTTGCGAAAAATCAAAAATTTTAAAATTATTGAATTTCTTATTTGTTTTTGGTTAGGTCTTTGCCACAGTCTATTCTAACGAAAATTATTTAGATATACAAGGGTTGCGGGTTGCTATTATGTATTGAGAATATATTACAAAAACAATGATTTGGGGTGTAATTCTTCATTGTTTTTCAAAATACTTTCCTTTAAGATATACATAATATTATTTATTATTAGATTAAACCAATTGGCATAGCAGTTTTTCCACTCCGAAATAGGAATCTCCAAAATGGGTTTGAATGCATTAGTTGCTTCTTATGACGTCTGCTGTTTAGTTTCATGCTCATAACAATCACTCCAAGATTCGTCACCTGTGAAGATGTTATACACATCATTTGATGCTGCATGGATGTATTTTCTAAATCATTTCCTTGCTCCAATTCACACGAGTCTTTTTTTGATCGATTGTTAAATTGTGCGAAATCCAACGCGAACAAATACGTGGGCAAATTATATCTTATGTATACTTGTCATACTAATACCCAGGAATGCTTCCATCTTACAATAGGTCACCTGACTATCTTGCTACAAACTGCAAGATCAAAAAATTAAAATATATTATTTATTAATTAATTCGGAAAGTCGTGTGGTGCCCAAACCAGATATTTTAGTTTCATTTTAATAACGGCATAGCCCAGCTCAGTAACGTAGTGATTAGAGGCGCCGTTCGTTTCGTACTCATCATTGGAGAGCGTGAGTTCAACCCCATCTGGACGAATTTTCGCAAATTTCAATTCATTTACACATTACTACTCAAACTTTAAGAATTGGCACATTATCTGAGGAGATATCTCGCAAAAAAATACAGTCGATTCAGGCAAAAACATTTGCTAGTAAAAACACACAAAACATCTCTATAATATAAAAACGAAGACAATGTTTTGAAGCCGACCGAACTGTCAGTTATGACTTTTTGTGCTGTCAGTGCAAAATTAGGAGTCGCGGTTTGAACCCCATGGACTCCACTCGACGTTTTTTATTCAATATTTAAATGGATTATTAAGTGATTTGAATGAATAGCAATTTTTCAATTAGAGGGTTGTTTTTTACATATTAAAAAAATATTTAATCATTACAATTGTACAATTAGCATTTCTAAATAAAATTGTTGTTATGACAAGTGTTCAATATCGCGTCTTAAAATATATTCAGAGGTTTTTCTTAAATAGTTTTCATTAGACAATTGATTCATCATACCCGGTCTAACGACTGGAAATTCACCTAGTTAAAATATATTAAAATATTGCAAAATTAATTTTAAAAAATTAAATTATTATTAAAAAATTAAAATACTTCTGTAAAAAAATCTATTAATTACACGGCGACGCTCATCAAGAGCTGAGTTGAAATCCCGGATGGGTACTTTTGATTAGACTAAGGTTATGAATTTTCTTTTGTGATATCAATTTCCACTAAAAATAGTCGGTAATATTAACAATATTGTCTCCCAGAGTTAAAACCTAAATTTCAACTATTCACACATACAAACACACCAATACGTAAAATATAGATAACGGTTTGCTCGTAGCATAAAAAATATATAATTAATTATAGAACATTATGAAGCTAGGTGGGCGTTAAAATGTTTTGTTGCGTACGGTAAAACATGTTTCAAATAGTAAAACATAATTATATTAAAATACGTCGCATAAATTAGCTCGTAAAGTATCATTCGATAATTATAATACGTGGTTTATACGCATAATTAATATTTCGGTAAATACTAATAAATAATTAATAAAAAAAAAACCAACGTGTGTGTTGAACGAAAGTATTTTAAATAATATTAAGTTGAATGTGCAAACGGAATGAGAAATCGATATTGGTACGTTACGAAAATAATAAAAATAGAAAATAAAACCGTTTTAAGCGTGAGCCGTTAAAAGCTCCCGAAACCTAAAGCTCGTAACATACGCACGCATGCATATCGACTACGGTGTTGCTAGCCCCCACGATGTTCCCACTCTCTCCGAACCGGCTCGTAGAATTTTCCGCCCGGCACTCGTTTCGCGGAACGTCCACAGGATTCCGAGGCGCCACTAGTCGGTATCCTTAGCGCCGCGACGCTGCTCATGCGTCCTCCCCACTCTGCAATAAGGGCTGATAGTGTGCCACAAGACAGGCATTCATGACCATGTCCCCTAAGTGTGTTGATTCCTATGTTATATGTGTGCGCCTTCATAAAATCTAAGAAATACAAAAAGGTAAGACGTTGTCCTATAGAAATTGCCTGATAGTGTCGAAGCTTTTTTTTTATGAATTTTTTTTAAACATTTTTTTATTTTTTATTTTCATACACACTGCCCAAAACCAAGTGCCGGCAACATTAAACTCAGTGAAAGTGCTACAGACTGTTACGCGCAACGTTAATTAGGGCATTTTAAATATAATATAGAAACGTTATACTGAAACACCGTCTACAAAGTTGAGGACTATAAGACTTGAGTGAGTGAAAAGTGAAAAACTCGTCAACAAAATCAGTTTAAAATGTGACCGTAACTGTGATAACCGGAACTATTTTTGTGGAACGAACTGGAAGAAAAAAAAACTGTGGTTCGCGCTATAAAAATATATAAATCCTAAAATAATAATTTAAAAAAAAACCTGTATATTGGTAAATATTGTCAAGCATGATTGTTTAATGTTATATAGTCTTTCCATGTATTATTTGTAAATATTATTCTCGGTTCACTGGCCGCTCAACCGGGAAACAACTCCGCGCGGTAACTATTAGCCGGTCGCATGCACCATATATTCCATGACACGCTTTAATGTTGCTATCACAAAGATTGCCCAGCATCTATTCGTTCAGTTCTGAAAATATTTGTTTGCTACAAACTCCACCCGGCGTTCTCATTGTCCCGCAGAAAACAAACAAGTCGCGTGGTTGCGAGTAAGGCAATCAAAAGTTATCGAGGCGTATTTGTATTTATATAAATGGAGTATTTTTTATATATCGAGAGGTCAGGTATGCCAACAATGAAAAAAATTGAAAGTTAAGGGGTGGGGATTGATTTGATTGGAATCCATTTTTGATTAACCGATTGACTTGGACAACGTACGATTATTGGCCCTATTGTGTGGGAGCTGTTTTAGATTTTCATCAAATCGTTTCAACTTTTTTCCCATAAGTGGACTTTGATCATTCTTGATTTTAATTCTAACTGATTGGCATCTTTTTGTTTGTATTTTAATTGTTTTTCCGATATGTATACGATTTTACAATTTTTCACTCAGCTGTTTTTTAATTATTGAAGTAATTGGTAGATACATTCAATTATCTTGAGGGTGTTTTCTATTCATTAGGATATTTTATGGATATGTATATACATTTATCGAGTCCGTCGGTAGTTGTCCGCTGGAAACTGGTGGGGAGTGAAGGCAGCGTTAATTTGAATAAAAGGGTGGCGGAATCTTTAAAAATCTTAGTAGCTACTTAAAAATCAACTTAATTATCCTCCCCTCCGGAGGCGTGGCGTGGGTGGTGGGGACCGACGCCGGCGCGCGACGCCCTCCTGCGACGTCTTCTGTCAGTCGTCGGCGAGCATCCTCCATCGCCGTCGTCTTTCCCCCAAAGGATCGCCTTATACCCATGTCTTAGCTCGTCGCCTTCACTCCTTCGGTATCCTTCGTCGCGTAAGGACTGCGCAGGATACCTATCCGCACTTCGGCGTCGCGACGCTTATTCAGTCGACTTGGGACTTCAACTCCAACGGACTTGTTATCCTTTAGTGAACACTTAGTGCTCCGTGATATAATCAAAAATACTTACTACCTGGAACAATAATAATAACAACACAATGGACTTTAACTTAAACACATAAGTGAATTTCTTCTTCTTAGTATGGAGTTTTGTTTTTTTAGTTATAAGGTAATTTAAACAATTTTTTTTTAAATTTAAATTTTATTATATAACGCGTTTTTAAATGATTTTTTCTAACCGTTTCGAGCGCGTCCGTTCAAATTTAAGTTCGCCGCATTCATTCAGCCAACCGGTTGGAAATCATACAGGTTTGTTCCGCGGAACAATAACGTCCTTTGTGCGAAGGTAGAAGACTTGAAAATACATGTGACATAAGGATGAAAATAAGTCGTACTTTAACGTTATTGTGCCAAAACTTGTTCATTACCGGCTTTTTGAGATGAATAGGACAGGTTTACGTTTTGCTTGACAGTTGGGTTGCATATCTCGCAAATATAGTTTACGTTTTGTTTGATCACCGTTTTCAGTTTCTGTAATTTATGCTTTCAATTGAAATTTACGGCATTGTTTAAACTCGGACCGATAACGATATTTACACAGCTAAATAATAGTCGCCGCTGTAGAATTGATTCATATTTTTAAAAGCACAGTGCCGGTTAACTCGATTTTTAATACTAAAAATTAATAAAAACTGAAATTTGTAATTTTTACAATATTTGCCAATTTATCTAGTGTTTTTTTTTTGTTTGTTGTTGCTCTGTTTTATTTTTTCGCTTTGTTTTGGAATGATTAATAAATGTTGTGTGCTTGTTTTTGTTTTTATTTTTTCCTTTATGTTTTAATTTTAATCGCCGATCTGAAAACGGTAAGTCCATTTAATTTGTTTGTTGAATTCACACGCACAAATTTATGCTGAAACTGTAATAAGTGTTTATGTAAACGCATTTGTAACTGAATCCGTTTGCACACAAATAATGTTTTACAAGAAACGCGTATAAAATTTAATTTTATTTGTTGAATGCTAGATATATTCGTTCGCAATTAATTTCTATTTAAAATATAGGGTTGTTACGACGTCTACTTTGTGAAAATTAATTTTAAATCACGAATAACAAGACTGAGTTACGTGATACAATATCCACATGTAAATTTTGGTTTGAAAATATCTAGTAGTTTTTCCGAAAACGTAGTAGAGAAATTTACTACATACATTACACGACGGACAGACAAGACGACGGACAGAAATTATCCAGAGATGGCCTTAAAATGATTAGAGGACCTAATAAAAAGGACTTGATTAAAAATTTGAAATTTTTCCGCGTGGTTAAAATACTTCGTAAACATATTTTTACCTAGTTTTGTATCACGCCATCATACAATTGTGATAAAAATCTTTGTTTTAACATTTCTATTTGTCGTAAATGCAGATTGTCTGTTATATACCCCTATACATTGTTCTTTAATATATTAACATAGGGCGGAAAGATCCAAGAATGGGACCCTAGCCAAAAAAGATTGATTATATATATAGCTATATGAAAATATTTATTATTATTATTATTAGAGTCGTTTTCTTCACTGAAAATCAGTTAGTGGTTGTTGGGAACCAGCGAGGGTAGTGAAACTCCTTTTATAATATATCAATATTTCACCCGTTTATTTGGATCATCATCGGGATAATCTACAAATGTGCCTACAGTATAGACAAGTGCGGAGGTACAAGAGATTCACAAATACGTTTTTTGTAAATATTAATAAAAACAATTGACGAGTAATACTACAAATTCTGAATATTCTCACATACAATTCGATATAACAAAAATTGCTGAGTAATAGATTTTTTTTTAAAGTGTATATACGACTGGTTATAATGTAACTTTTTTGTATACTTATGAAAACTGTTTAATATCGCACATACACACGGATCGTGTTCCAAATTTAGATATAGAAATATCGCTTGTTCTGAAGAAACAACTCAAAATACCTTTTTCCTGACAAGTGCGGAGGTAACTTACTAAGCATAGTTCAGGAAATCACTATCCTCTTAAAATATTTATATAAAATATCTTAAATTCCAGGAAAACCTTTTGAGTTTTGTTATATTTACATATATGTAATTACCAACAAAAATGCATATTTATTTTATACTTATCATGAACCGAGTGATCTTACAAAATCTATATAATACACATACATGTTTAAGAAAGTTATTGAGAGCTAGATTTTTTAATTCTGATTCGCATCCTTTTGTTTGGTTTTTAATTGTTTTTTTTTACTGTTTCTCGATATCCCGCTTTTGGATTTTCATTATTATTGAGTGAATTGTCTCATACGTTCAATTACCTTGAGAGTGTCTTCTATTCATTGGGGTATTTTATAGATATGTATATACATTTATCGAGCCCGTCGGTAGTTTTTTCGTTTTGCATTTCTATTTGAGGTTGAAACAATTAAGACTGCCGGTTATTACTTAGCGATTCACATTATTCAATAAATTAAATTATTCAATATACCGAATGGGTTTCGTGGTATTGGTATCTTTGTAATTAGCAAAACAAACTCTTGGTACTTTACTTTTACTTTACTTATTTATGAACAATTTCCCGTTTGATTTTCTACAAAGGCTGTGTACTCACACACGCGGCTTGCGTTTGTGAACGAAATTCGTTCAGTTAGATATGTTCCTATTAAAAGTAGGATCACGTTTATACGTTTCTTATGGTGCGAATTGTATTGAGCTTTTAGCAAAAACTATGCAGTCGAAAAAAATCAGCAATGAGAATATAGACCCCTTAATTATGCAATATTGTGTGTTATTTGTTTTGAAAATTACTTAATTTTTAATAATTTTAAAAGCATTCGTTGGAAGAGGTTTGTATTTTATGAATCTCCATATATAATAATTAAAAATAATAATTGAAAATAATTGCCGAGTAATTTTACAAATTCTATATATTCTCATACACACACACGGTCTGATTTAATCAATATTATTGAGTAATAGATATTTTTTTTTAAATCGGATATACGGCTAGTTATAATATATACGAACTTAATGAAATAAAAAATATTTTACTGATTCTAGTAGGCTATTGAAAATCGTAATAAATTAAATTCTTAAAATTAAAAGTAAATGATGTTATAGTTGTATTTAGCACTTATTTACCTACAAAATTAACTATTATTTGTGAATTTTAGTAAATTAATAACGTCTCAATACGGGAAATTTCAAGACACATAACTATTCGAGAAAAGCTCGTTGTTTAAAAAATCGTAATAAATACAATTAGTGGAAATATTAATTAATGATTATGTAATTATATTTAGCACTTATTTAGCTTATGAACTACAGATTACTTTTTATTTTAGTCAATTAATAACGTCTCAATGTGGAAAATTTCAAAACAGATCACTTTTCGAGTGAAAGAAATAATATTTAAAAAAGTGTAATAAATTTAATTGATGCAATGATCACGTTTATACGTTTCTTATGGCGCGAATTGTATTGAGCTTTTAGCAAAAACTATGCAGTCGAAAGGCAGTTTAAAAAATCAGCAATCACAATATAGACCCCTCAATTATGCAATATTGTGTGTTATTTGTTTACTTAATAAAAAGTGTAATAAATTTAATTGATGCAATTACAAATAAATGATGATACAATTATATTTCTCACTTATTTAACTTAAAAATTCAGCTTTATTTATTGATTTTGGCCAAATCGTAACATCTCTATGCGGAAAAATGCAACACACAAGTTTTCAATAAATGTTTGTTGTTTAAAAAAACTGTAATGAATTTAATTCATGAAATTACAAATATTTCATGATATAATTAGATTTCTCACTTATTTAACATAAAAAATAGCTTTATTTATTGTTTTGGTCAAATAGTAACGTCTCTATGCAGAAAATGCAATACACATACGTTTTCAATAAATGTTTGTTGTTTAAAAAAACTGCAATAAATGTAATTCATGACATTACAAATAAGTGATGATATAATTATATTTGGCACTTATATAACATAAAAATTAAGCATTACTTGTTTATTTTGATCGAAAAATAACGTTCGTATTCCGGATAATCGAATACACATAAGTTTTCAATAAATGTTTGTTATTTAAAAAATCGTAATAAATTTAGCTCGTAAATTTATAAATAAACGATCATAAAATATATATGTCTGTTACTTATTTATAAAATATATATGTCTGTTACTTATTTAGTTTCAATATGATGTATTATTTGTTTATTTTGGACAATTAATAACGTCTCAATGCGGAAAATTTCTACACATCACTTTTCGATAAAAATTTTTTTTTTAAAAGCTGTAATAAATTAAATTTATGAAATTACAAATAAGTAATGATATAATTATATTTGATATTTATTTAACTTGAAAATGAAGTATTACTTGTTTATTTTGGTCGAATAATAACGTCACTATGCCGGAAAATCAAGACACATACACTTTCAAAAAATGTTTGTTGTTTAAAAAATCGTAATACATTTAGTTCTTAAATTTACAAATAAATGATAATAAAGTGATGTTTGTCACATATTTAGCTTCTACTTAAAGTATTATTTGTTTATTTTGGTCAATTAATAACGTCAGAATTCGCAACATTTCAAGAGACATCACTTTTTGAAGAAGAAAAATAGTTGTCAAAATTGTAATAAATTCAATTCATGAAATTACAAATAAGTAATAATATAATTATATTTGACACTTATTAAACTTAAAAATGAAGCATAACTTGCTTATTTTGGTCGAATAATAACGTCTCAATGCTGGAAAATGCAAGACACATACGTTTTCAAAAAATGTTTCTTGTTTAAAAAATCGTAATAAATTTAGTTCTTGAATTTACAAATAAACGATAATAAATTAATATCTGTCACTTATTTAGCTTCAACATAAAGTATTATTTGTTTATTTTTGTCAATTAATAATGTCTCAATTCACAAAATCAAGACACATCACTGAAGAAGAAAATTAAAAACTGTAATAAATTAAATTCATGAAAATATAAATAAGTAATGATATTAGTTATATTTGACACTTATTAAATTTAAAATTGAAGTATTACTTGTTTATTTTGGTCGAATAATAACGTTTCTATGCCGAAAAAATCAAACTACATACGTTTTTCAATAAATGTTTGTTGTTTAAAAAATCGGAATAAATTTAGTTCTTAAATTAAAAAACTAAAGGATAATAAAGTAATGCCTGTTACTTATTTAGCTTCGACTTAAAGTATTATTTGTTTATTTTGATGAATTAATAACGGTTCAATGCGGAAAATTTCAACACACATCACTTTTCGAGAGAAAAAATTGTTTTAAAAAACTGTAAAAAATTTAATTCGTGAAATTACTAGTAAGTATTGATATATTTATATTTGACACTTATTTAACTTAAAAATTAGGCATTACTTGTTTATATTGGTTTAATAATAACATCTATGTGCTTGAAAATGAAAGAAACATAAGTTTTCATTAAATATTTCTTGTTTACAAAATCGTAATAAATATAGTTCTTGAATTTTCAAATTAGTATTGATATATTTATATTTGACACTTATTTAACATAAAAATGAAGTATTACTTATTTATATTGGTTGAATAATAACATCCCTAAGCCGAGAAATTCAAGACACATACGTTTTCATAAATGTTCATTGTTTAAAAAATCGTAATAAATTTAAGTCTTAAATTTACAAATAAACGATAATAAAATAATGTCTGTTACTTATTTAGCTTCGACTTAAAATATTATTTGTTTATTTTGATTAATTAATAACGTCTCAATGCGGAAAAATAACACATATCACTTTTCGAGTGAAAAAATTGTTTTAAAAAACTGTAATAAATTTAATTCATGAAATTACAAATATGTAATGATATACTTACATTAGACACTTAATTAATTTAACAATGAAGCATCACCTGTTTATATTGGCTGAATAATAACATCTCTATGCCGGAAAATGAAAGATACATAAGTTTTCATTAAATGCTTGTTGTTTATATTACTTAAGCTCTTTTTAGACAAGACAATTTCTTGATTCAAAAGTTATTCAAGATGCGAGACAATCTAAATTGTTTTGTACAGCATATTATTTGAAAATTGAATTGCCAAAGACAAATTGTATTGGAGGAGGATATATGAATTCATTTCTTGAACAACTTTTGAGCTAAGAAATTGTCTTGTCTAATACGACCTTTCATGAGAAATTAAATACAATAAAAAATATCATTCTTAATAATAGAGTTTATTCTCCAAGTATTTAGTTGTAATAATACACATATTTATAAATATTAATAAACAGCTCGTAGAAAAGGCGATATAAAGATGTTAAAAATTCCTTATTTTATTTCAGCATAAAACCACATTAGAAAACATTATTATATTTAAGCGAGAGTAGTTGTTTTTGCAATAAAAATTGGTTTTTCCTTCAAATTATTTTCCACTCAACGCCCTAATCCCGTAAAATGCTTGCATACTAAATAAATTTTACCGTTAATTCAATTACCAAGCCAAATTAGTGGACTGTAAATGTAAAAGGATTAATTAACCATACATTTTGAAAATAGTGATTTTGGATTTCTGTAACATAATTTAGGATTTTACTTTCAGTACGTAATCCCATTGTGACATTAATAACCAATGAAATAAAACCGTTCTCAATATTCAATTATCCAGTCACACACGCTAATGTACTTAACAGGGATTTTGGTTTGCAAGTAAAACAGTAAATAATTTTACAGAAACCGCAATACATTATTTTTTAATATTCGATATATAACAATGCAACCAGCTAGTTACCGGAAATGCAAGGAATATACAAATAGATATATAGACATTTTAAATATCGGAGTGTTAACGTCTATTTATTTTAAAGCATAAACACGATGATTTTATTTCTTTGTTTTTATCACACTTTAGTTACACTTTGCAACTACTTTCGTATGTATATATATATATATATATATATATATATATATATATATATGTAAATTACATTCACGCTTTACTAGTGTGATAAAAAAAATCATATATTTATTACAAATTCTATGTACAATACAGTATATTTAAAACATATATTTAGTGGATGAAATCATTATTCATATGTAATAATCATGTTGTGGTGTTAGTATTTTTAAAAGTGTCAGAATGAACAGTCAAAAATGTTATTGCCGTCAAACGGTTTGTAATTTCTATTTAAAAATAGTGTCTATTTTTTGTGCTTCAATTAGAAAATCCAAATTCAGTCTATATTATTATAATACAACTAGATTAGTTAGTTCATTACATACAAATTAACAAAATGTGATTATTAATGCTCATAAAACAATTAAAGTGTATTTGATGATCAATTTCGTTAAAAGTGTGAAAACATAATTTAAATATTGCATAAAAATATAAATATTTTGATTTTATTAATAATTCAGCGAATTGAATAATAAAATTATATAATTATTGTAAATTGAGTGCTTGTTTATTACAAACCGCTAAAAATTTAATCGGTCAGGCAATAACCAGGTTAATTATTAAATACAATATCAGTTTCAATTACATTAATATTCACACATATTTGACACTGACCTACCCATATATGAATAAAATACGTCCACAACAATTAAATGTATTTACATGCAAATATAAATAATTTTTCAATTGAAATTATTGCCGTCACACATCGTTTGCACCGATCAATCAATAGCAAAAGCTGCATGTACTAAAACTGTTCTTACATCAATTAGACAATATCGGTTATATTGTTTGTCAATTAGCACATAATAGTATAATGGGTTAGCCTAGTATATAAACACCTATATACTAGTGTTAATAGATTATTCACTAATGCATTTTGCTAAACACATGTGATATCAATCGGCGCGGTGCATCAATGACACCCCCACCCCCTACTGTACATAATTTGGTCACTAGTTTACACATTATGGTTAATTGCGGTCGACCACAACGACTGTTCATTAAACGCTACGCGTCAATACACGTGGTTATCACGTGCTGCGAGATGCACACGTGTAGTACTATATCATCTTACTGTGGAATATCAAGAAAATTAAAAATCGTCTCAAGTAATTTTATTTTAATACAAAAAATCGAATTAAGCGAAACAATTGAATTATTTTGCACATCATAAAAATAACTAAATGTGTACTAATCAAATCAGATGAAGTAATTAATATAGTTAATATTAATCAACTTTAATTTAACTATTTTATTATATGCTAACTAATATAATTTCTAATATCTAATATCTCTTCAATTACTAATACTAAACACAATTTTAAAATTGTATTAGTTTGTAAATCACAAACTATAAACTATTCAAATGAGATGTGGAAATTTAGACGTTCAACATTGAGAATACTATTAACTAATCTAATGAGATAATGCAATTAGATACATGCATATACTATTGATAAAGTTAATACCTCTATTTACTAATACAAAACAATTTAAAAATTATATTAGTTTGCATATTATAAAATATTATTGATTTATATTACTTTGTGAAATATATATTCAAAACTACATAACTAATGTCTAGGTTAATATCTCTTTAATTACGAATATAAAACAATTTTAAAATTGTATTTGTAAACTTTAAACTAATTCATTTGATTAGTTTAAAGATTACAAATGAAGTTAAAGTTTACAGATGTGGAATTCTGGACGTTCAACATTGAGAATACTATTAACTAATCAAATGAGAGAATGTAATTAGATACATGCATATAATATTAATAAGGTTAATATCTCTATTAACTAATACAAAACAATTTAAAAATCATATTAGTATGCATATCATAAAATATTATTGATTTATAATACTTTGTGAAATACATACTCAAAATCTTTTGTACTAACTGAAGATAAATCAAATTTAATAAAGCTAAATTAAACCATTTGCACATTTTAGTAACATTATCCATAATCCATATTAGCAGGGCAGTGCCATATTACAACCCAATTATGTTCAGCTGTCTTCCGACGGCAACTGGACAGCGCGCGGTACAGTGAGTGTAATGTAGTTTGATTTATCAATTCATTTGCAATCAACATATTTAATGCAGACTTAAAAACAAATAGTAATTGTTATTAGGCATTCAAAACATATATATTATATAATATAAAATAATTTGTAAAAATATATAGCTACAATATCGCACATGAGATGACTTCCAAAATGAATTTTCAGGTTTGTTTTTTGTTTTGATTACAATCATATTTGTTTTTAATATACAGGGCTAAATAATGTTTAGAAATATTTTAATATACATATGAATACTTTTAAACCCCCAGCAATATAAAAGTCTTTTATAAATGTACAAAAGGTGTCGACTCAAGTCTACTTAATTTCAATTAACCGCCAATTTCCATTTTTTTTTCAGCCATTTAACAATTTTTTGTAATACTTGTAGTGTCTGAGTTATTAATTAGTTAAAAAGACCGATTTTGAGTATATAATAAAATTAAGAACAATAGTTAATGACTAGACTTATTTTCTCCTATTCTTATAGTAAAAATAATTGTCCACAATCACTAATCCAGATGCTTTAACTGTATCAGTTTTGTTTTCTCTTCATTCAATTTGTATATCAAAATAATTTAGCTTCAATCTAAACCGACAATTACTGCTGAATCATTACGAATTCTGCATAGGTTTGCTTCGCTAAATTACTCGCCAATACATTGCTTGCTAGGATGATACATATTTTTAGCAATGCACACATTATTATATGATTGAATGCTATTTATTCAGTAAATATGTAATTGATTATATTAATTATGCTGAATGTAATATTTTTCTCCAGCAAACTTTAATATTTTTTTCAAACCGTTATATTTATTTATATCTATATATATATATATATATATATATATATATATATATATATATATATATATATATATATATATATATAGTTATATGCAAGTTTCTGACCGGAATATTCTATTAAAGGATATCAAGATTTCGGAGCTTATCGCACTAGTATTTCTAAAGTGACAACTCCAAAACCTCTGTTTCTGGAAAAACTGTAGTAGGTGGAGGTAGCTTTGGGGCAGTGAGAATGGATACAACTGATCAATACATTATTTTGAGTTGTGTCACTTTAGAAATACTAGTGCAATATGTAGTCTCAGTTAATATTATCCTTGCTGTTTATTTTTAAATTAGTACCTATAGTAAATTAGTACCTATAGTAAATTAGTACCTATAGTAAATTAGTAACTATAGTAAATTAGTACCTATAGTAAATTAGTATCTATAGTAAATTAGTACCTATGGCAATTGGACATTTTTCTTTTCAAGCAGATAACTAGTTAAATTTCTGTGTTGGATGCTGGGTACATTGTAATTATCAGTATTAATTTCGAAAACATTCGCATTTTTATAATTCATACACCTGCATGATCTAACTGGCTAGTTATGTCATTTAAAATGCCATCTAATGACTAAATCAGTATACAAATGAAGATCATTAATATGATACCTAAATCTAAAACCGTGCATAATTAAGAGAATAATAGATTACGTAGCAATACGTACGTAACAATAATCCGATAAGGAATTTCATCTGACACAAACGATATATCTTGTTTATGGCGCGTCAGAGTGCCATGCACCGAAAAAGACCTAAATCATAATATATTCAGATGCAACATGAACGTTCCACGTGGCATTAGTTGCAATTACCGGTAACCATTTCCGTTGCGGAAATAGCTAACACCCGCGTGGCGCAAGCGCACGCATTATTTTAACTTCGCCCGATATGAAACACGACATCTAATTAGTAATTCCATCATAAAGCTTTTCCGAAAGGGCTGCAACAAAAACTGATGCATGATGAATGTAAATGAGTACATAGAAATATTGGTTTCAAATAACTGTTACAAAATATTGATTTGATTTTTATACTAGGGCGTTTGGGAATTTGCGTGCGGCTTCTCTAGTATTTTATTGATGGCGCTTGTAAAAAAAAACGAATTCTTATTGGTAAGTAAAGGTTGGAAGGTGATATAAGATATGGTGGCAATCTGTTAAATACTAAATGATCACATAATCTAATATTCTAATCAAGGCGTGAACGAAGATGATCAAATATCGTTGAATTCACGTACAAAACACCCACTCAAAACAAGTTACACATAAGAATTCAATAATGATTCGCTAAAAACGACTAAAACACAAGCGAAGAGTTTGGTTTACACTTATATATGATTAGTATTTTCTTCATTCCATCATTACTACCTTGCACGGCCAGTAATATTATCAATACGTATACTAGATACGTACACTAATACTAGAATAATGACTGTATGACTGACCGTGTGACTTTTACTTATGTATGGTGAAAGACCGACTACTACCACTTTAACAAACTATGCCCATTCGCTATCTCAAATGACTTGAACTCTACACTACATTATTACCTATATATTTTGTAAATGAAGTCTAAATTAATAAATAAAATTGTTTGAATCATAGAAAGTTAAGGGTAATAGTGTAGTGCAGAGCTCAAGCCATTTAAGATAGTGATGGCATAGTTTGGTTGGTGGGGGCCATCCGTCCACCTCCCCATTCGCTCGCATACTTGTTTCCATTAGATAACACTCTTCTTGGAATGGTTTAAACAATATAAAACGCATGTATCCATTGTAAAAACTATGCGAGCGAAGGTGGAGTAAGCGGGTGGTCCTTACCAACCAAACTATGCCCATTCACTATCTCAAATGGCTTGAGCTCTGCACTACACTATTACCCTTAACTTTCTATGATTCAAACAATTTTATTTATTAATTTAGACTTCATTTACAAAATATATAGGTAATAATGTAATGCATAGTTCAAGTCATTTGAAATAGTGGTTGGCATAGTTTGGTTGGTAGGGAACACCCACCCACCCCACCTTCGCTCGAATAGTTATTTCAATCGATACAGACGTTTTATATTGTTTAAACTATTCCAAGAAGAGTGTTATCCTATGGAAAAACTATGCGAACAAAGGTGGGGTGGGTGGGTGGTCCCCACCAATCGAACTATGCCCGTCCACTATTTCAAATGACTTGAACTATGGACTACATTGTTTTTCACATATATTTTTTAAAATATAAGACGTAAATTAATAAATGAATTTAATTAAATCATAGAAAGTTATAAATAATAGTGTAGTGCATAGTTCAAGTCGTTTGAAATAGTGGACGGGTATAGTTTGATTGGTGGGGAACAACCACCCACCCCACCTTTGTTCGCATAGTTTTTCCATAGGATAACACTCTTCTTGGAATAGTTTAAACAATATAAAACGTCTGTAACCATTGAAAAAACTATTCGAGCGAAGGCGGGGTGGGTGGGTGGTCCCTACCAACCAAACTATGCCATCCACTATTTCAAATTACTTGAACTATGGACTACATTGTTTTTCACATTTTTTTTATACTTTAGGCGTAAATTAATAAATGAAATTAATTAAACCATAAAAAGTAATAGATAACAGTGTACTGCAGACTTCAAGACGTTTGAAATAGTGGACTAGCATAGTTTGATTGGTGGGGGCCCTCCACCCATTCCACCTTCACTCACAAATTTTTTTCAATGGATACAGACGTTTTATATTGTTTAAACCATTCCAAGAAGAGTGTTATCTAATGGAAAAACTATGCGAACAAAGGTGGGGTGGGTGGGTGTTCGTGGGGTGGGTGTGTGATCCCCACCAATCAAACTAGTCCCATTCGCTATCTCAATTGCAAGCGTTATTCAAGGTGTTTGACATTTGTTTTGGCATATTCTGTCACAATGACCTTGTTAATTTATCCATTCAATAGCTTATGGAATCTATAAAGTTTATGGGATGTTGGTGAATACGGGCATAAGACAGTTAAATAATGAATAAAAATATTTAATATTTAACCATGATTGCCTATGAAATGCTGAAAGAATATGGCGAACTATACTACCAACACTGAGATAAATTTAGTAATGTTTGGATAATTACCTTTGATTAACCCTGATCAACAGGGCAGCACAAAAACAGACATATAACTTTTAATTTCGTCTGAACTTAAGTAACGTTTTAACGGGTCGACAGGACATAGGTATTTGATATATTTCAGAATTTCAAATATTTCAGAATTTCAAATAATTCAAATTCAAATAATTGTGTATTAGCTAATTTGGTTGCCTAGCATCTGATTTAACCACTTGATGAAATGCCGCTTGAAGTTAGAATTATGACTAAAAAATAAAGACCTTTATTAGGCATAGCCAACACAAAAATTCATACATCTCCCTTGTACACAATTACACCAAAAACAATTATGACTAAATGTCCTACAATTTCAGAGTTCTGAGCTGCCAATAATTTTTAAATCGTTCAAATTAATAAATATTTATAAAATACAATTTAATCTTATTAAAATTAATTTTGTATATGCCTCCCATCGATCGTGCTGTGGTCGATTTGGCATTCGAATCACGTTAAATGGTACTGTAAATATATATTTTTGTTATCTATTTCATGTAAATTGTTGAAAATATATGCTTTATTAAAAAAAACAGGAAAACTTCTATCCTTATAGTGTTGTCAACCGTGAGGCTTTGCCGCCGGTTAAGGGAGAAGCTTAACTTCAGAAAACCTCTGAAAAACTGTTAAAGGTGATTCACGATAACGTAATTAAAATTCAGGCTCCCAAATGCTCAGTAAAAGACGGATAATTTTTATCCAGTTCAGTGGTTAGAGGTTACCCACTGAACTGGGTAAAAAATATCTTACAAATATTAATGGTTGTGTGAGAATATAAGGTAGCATTTAATTAAAATTATATATATATATATATATATATATATAGCCGCTGGCCTTTTCTACCACTGTGGTGTAAATTAAAATAACTTTTTTTAAATAATAATGAAACTGCACATGACATATATTTTCTATTTTAATATCACCGTCCGACTGATAAGGGTATTCTTAACAGTAACAGCTACACAGAACACGTCGGAATCTAAAGAGGTTAATTTCGTATTGATTAAATAAAATTAGAAATTTAAAACAGAAATGCGGGCGAGTAGAAATCTTATGCACAGCACCAAAGAACACTGAACTGTTTTCCATTGCGCGCTAATGAATCTTGCGCAACGGCCTCGGAATTTGTAATTCAATATTTATATTCTTTTCTTGATAACGCTATTACCATGCCGGTCCCATAGGGCTAGCAATAAATAAATCTTAAGTAATTTTAGCCGGTAGGCGTCTTGATACGCCCTGTATATGGTAACATATGATAATATATTGTTTCTTTTTGTAATTGCAGACTAAGTAAATGGACTATAACTTGCCCTCGACTTTCCTCCCTTCCAAAAGGTAAGCATGCACATTATATATTATTTATTTATAATTAAGTACGAACTAGTTTATTCAATTCATCAAATTTTTTCTAAAAAATATAATTTGGGTCTGTATAATGTTCGCAAATTTAAAATAATACAGCAAAACAATGAAATAAGCAAAGAAATAAAATCACTAGCCATTCTATTCTATTTTTATTTTGTTGTTTAGCAGTAATTTTGAGTATTTCTCAACATTAAAAACTTACTTCTAAACAAGAAAATAAAAATAGAATAAACGAATAATGAAACAGATCAAGAAATAGACATAGACATGGAAGATATAAAACACAGACAATAAAAGCATGAATACCCATGTCCGAGGAGGAATCTAAACCACAATCCTTTCAGCGAGGATGGCAGGAAGAGAACATTTATCTTGTATTAAATATTGGATTGTTAAGGCGTCTACTTTGTGATAATTCATTTTAAAGGATAAATAAAACGATTTTTTACTTTGTTTTTTATCACACTTCAGTTACACTTTGCAACTAGTTTCGGCTTAGCTCTAGCCATTTTCAGTCATCGGAGGAGCTCGAAAATGGCTAGAGCTTAGCCGAAACTAGTTGCAAAGTGTAACTGAAGTGTGATAAAGAACAAAGTAAAAAATCGTTTTATTTATCCTTATCTTGTATTGTAAATATACTAGTAATTTTAATTATATAATTATAATTGTTATTAAAAAATGCATTTTGCTATATACTATCGCCCATAATCTAATTTCAGTACAAATATAATCACAAATCTCTATGTCACAATATCTGATAATTTAAAGTATTTGATTATTCAAATTCTTGATTACATTGATATATTGATGGTGTAGCGCAAGAAGGGCCAATCTGCCTTTTTTAACAAAAGGACCAAACTGATTTACTTAAAACTAATAGTTCTAAATCAGTTTATTAAAAAAGCAGATTGGCCCTTCTTGCGCTACACCATCAATATATCAAAGTAATCAAGAATTTTAATAATCAAATACTGCAACATACAGCTTTATCATTATATTTATAGCATTTTAAGTACCAAGATATATCCCTGATACTACTATAGTCAACTATATCGAAGTAACTTAGAATTTGCATACAGAATTACAGTTGTACATTGTAAAAATAATTTAAATTCTAAAAATAAACATCTTGTGTGATGATAACATGGGTTCATCCAAAAAGAACGCCGAGAACACGTTTGCGGCGATAAAAATAATTTTGTAAAGCGGAAACGGAAAGGCGATACGGAATTGATTATTCTATGCTAATTGGCAATAAGCCCCGACTGGCACTGGACATAAGGCCTACATTCGGAATGTTTATTCAAATGATCTCTAGCGCGTGCTCTCCGTGTTTATCAAATGTAAAGGAAACATTTTTAGACATTGTTATCG
Organism: Lordithon lunulatus; assembly: GCA_963942505.1. NCBI lineage: Eukaryota > Metazoa > Arthropoda > Insecta > Coleoptera > Staphylinidae > Lordithon > Lordithon lunulatus. The sequence goes on along the minus strand of OZ012668.1, from coordinate 51,296,295 downwards.
GTGCTACAATTAAAATGAATGGACGCATATGATAATGGTTGTGGTTTGTAATAAATTATTGTTGGAATATATTTAGCTCTGTATGTGATACTGTGCAATTTCTGATGATGTTTTAAAACATATTAAATTATATACGGCAATAACCAATTATAATTTGCTATAGAGTCGTACTTTGTGGATTCGATTTCTCCTAATTATGTGATTAAATTGCTACAAAAGTGTATGCATATCCTAGAACAAAGTGATTTTATTAACTTGCCACATTTGTAACTCATTCTTAGTCATACTTTTCAAGAAAAGTAAAATATAATTTCACAATAAACTCCCTAAGAAAAGCATATGCGAAATCGCCCACTTAAAAGACATCGGAAAACTTATAATGGCATACAAATATAGCAGAAAACTATACATGTTGGTATTCAATAATTTTCAATGAAGGAGATGAATCAAACTACTATGTTGTAAAGGATAAATAAAACGATTTTTTACTTTGTTTTTTATCACACTTCAGTTACACTTTGCAAGTAGTTTCGGCTAAGCTCTAGCCATTTTCGAGCTCCTCCGAGGAGCTCGAAAATGGCTAGAGCTTAGCCGAAACTAGTTGCAAAGTGTAACTGAAGTGTGATAAAAAATAAAGTAAAAAATCGTTTTATTTATCCTTTAAAATGAATTATCACAAAGTAGACGCCTTAACAATCTACTATGTTGTATGTTAAATATAGTAGTTTGATTCATCTTCTTCATTGAAAATGAATACCATACACTAGGCGCTACAACCATTCAATTTCTTTAATCGTGTTATTGATTTTAGCATAAAAAATCACAGCTTTTTTAAAATTATTATTATAAATGTGTATTACATTGAGTCTGTGAGAAGTTTAAGCAATTTTTGTTAAACCTTAGTAGTGTAGGTTTAACAAAAATTGCTCAAACGTCTCACAGACTCAATGTAATACACACGTTTTAAGAAATACAAAAGTAGTTATGTCACTTTTAAAAAGAAATTCTCTCTTACATATGTCATACTAAAAAAAATATTATTCAATACTACTGTTGCAATCGATATGAATTTAAATGCGTATCTAAAGTCAGATTAAAACAGTAGTATTGAATAATATTTTTTATTAGTATGTCATATAAATTTATAAAACAGTATGCGCCGTTTATACCAAATATTTGAAAAATACTGTCAACTAATACGTTGGATGTTTGCGGATATGCAATACCTTCGAATTCTAAATATTAGCGGTAATTATCAAACGCAAAACAACGTATTTATCGATACGCCGCGGGATTGGAACTGTACTGGAACCATCCCGTGACAATGTTAATTAATTACCGTCTGAATTGCAAATATTCCGGTTCGACTTTTTGGTGGTGTTTGTGTATTATTAAAAAATGTTTATGTACAACGGTTCAACCGCACATATTTTCAAACAAATTAGTGATTTGTAGCCGTTACATATGTACGTTTTTGTATGCGAAATTTAAACAATTAAACACGCATTTGAAATTTAATTTAATAAAGAAATTTGATTGTATATTTATAAAAATTAACTGCACTCTTCGTCATTGAAATATAGCTTATAATTACATATTAAAATATTTTAAAATAAAATATCTATTATTCTAAATATAACTATATAAACAATAGAACGAATTAGAGTAAATCAACTTACACATACTATATTACATGAACATTTAGCCGTCAAAAAGATATGTTCGTCTTGGATTCCGACTAATTTAATAATCAATCAATAAAAGATTTCTTCGTAGTGGAAAAACTGCTTTGCTAATTGGTTTAATCGAATGCAAACATTTGTAGATAATAAAAAAAATAGTATTTTGAATAATAATAAAGAAGGTTTTACATCCCAATTATTGTTTTTGTTATTCATGCTCGATACATAAATAGAAACCCTCGTACATCTTATAAAATTATAACTATTAAAATTTATAACTAACATTTTTAATTGTGTTTTAATTGATGAAATGTTCGCTCAATTTGCTTTGAATTTGTTTTGAATTCTACAAAACTATTTTAAAATGTAAAATTGTTCTACAAATTTTCAAGAATATTGGCTATATATTCTTGAAAATTTCCTTATTGTGGTGTCATGAATGAATGTAAGTACTTACATAATTTATATCACATTTCGTAGCTCAATAATCGAGGGTGTTTAATTATAAATATAATAATAAATAATAATAGTATAGTAGTATATAATAATAGTAAAAAAAAACAATATTTAATTTATTACGATTTTCAAAAAACAATATATATATATATATATATATATATATATATATATATATATATATATATATATATATATAAACATAACGTTAATTGAACTTTACCTCATTGAGGCCTCATGGATTCAATCACGCACACAATATTCATATAGCATTTCGTAATAAATGAGGTTGTAGTAATTAAACAAAAAAAAGTCTATCTTTATAGGGGTGTTATTACATTGTGAATGAATGGAAATTATTAGTTGTACAATTTGTAACTGGCTATCGACCTTTGGGTCCTTCTGCCTGTGTTAGTGTATATGTAGATCAGTATTAGGGGAAATTATTATTCTTAATATAATATAAATAAATTTTATACATATTAATATTAAAAGAATTCTCATCTCTCCATTTTAAATATTAAATTATATAGAATCTTACAGGATTGGTGCACCTGTTTGGTATTTCCATTGGGGATTCGTCTTGCGTGACGAGGCGGAGCTCGAGAAGTTTATTTTAAGATCCTTGGAAATTCCTGGTTCGTGTTTTCTTATTCCTTCCTTTTCCCACCACCCTCCTATCAGATATCTACCGCACCCCAAACGTTTCCCCGCGTATCAAATAATACAGATAAATATTTTCTCTCTAATATTTATCAGCATAATTCATTACACGATTAGACTTAACAAATAGCAGTATAACATTTGTTATAAACATAATATCAACAATAACATTGTCTAGCGTTTTAAGACAAACAAAAAAAAGAGAATCATTTTTATAGGACTATCGGTGTTAAGAGAAATATTTTTTTAAAATTATCATTATTAATATTTATTTTATTATTATTATTAATATTAAAGAAATTAAACATTGGGTAGCTTTTAGTAAAAGCTACCCAACAGACGCATTTAATTTTCACTAGTTGCTTAAACACTATATTGTCGGCTATGAAACTTATTTTGTAAGATTTGATGACCTACTACATTCTAAAACTACGAATTATGGGCATCAAATCTTTCAAATTATGATTCAAAACCAAAACTATACTGTTTAAGCATACACGTGATTTGATGGCCTTCTACATTCTACAACTACGAATTATGGTCATCAAATCATTCAAAATATGATCAAAACCCTTATATTTATAGTTATCGTGGATTTTCAAAAGAGAACTGATAATATTTTCTAATTGTAGGACTCTCATCATTAAAGAGTTTATTGATAATAAATATGATTTGTTCTTTTATTTAATTATTAGTTTCATATTATTTTAGGTATGTACTTATCATTGACGTTTTTTATTTATATTGTAACCATTTCTATTTTGGTTACTAATATTCACACAAATAAATATTATTATTATTATCTGTTGTGAAAAATAAGTCTACCAATAGAGATTTTTGAATTAAAATTATAATAATGATTATTATTTATTATTATTTTATGCCAGCATAAAATCACCTTTAATATTGATTTAAAAAAAGACCTTTATTTAGCATATCCGCACCATCCTTCCCTTTTATAAAATTCCCCCCAATAATTTTTATAATTCATAATTTAATATTGATTCGTTTTCCCCCCAAAAAAATGTATAATTCATAATTTAATATTGATTCGTTTTTCGTGTAAATCTGTTTCGGAAAACAAGTATACCATTTGCTAATTTTAGATTTACGAAAAAACGCAATAATCAAGATTTAAAATAAATTTTTGCTGATATTAAATAAGAAAAAATAAATATATCTTATTTAATATCAGCAAAAATTAATTTTAAATCTTGATTGGTTTTATTATGGAAATCTATAATAATAAAATCAATTTCACAACAGCGATTCCCATTTCAACCCGTAAAAACTTTGTATTTATCTAAAACAATACAATTAGCGAATGCTATATGCACACAGTAATTACACCTAATAAACTAAACCTCAATAGATAACATCTGCACCAACAATTGTTGTAATAACGAAACGCGAAAGTATTTGAAATGACCTGTGCACAGGATGGATGTAGTTTGATTTAATTGCGCTCATTTTTATTAACATGCTTTTTCTTTTGCGTCTATTCTTTTTGTATGCCCCTGCATTCAATACAATGGCCGCTCCAAATAATAAGTATCCTACTTACAGGACATTATGTCCTGATGATAATAATGTCTCCATCGTACCGTGTCTCCTATTTGGTACATAACAGGAAATTCTCGTCATCTCATCTCTTACCTCAGATTCATTTATAATTACAAACATAACATTGCTTAATACATTGTTGTCGATCATACAAAAAAAAATCACGCTAATATTAAGTTTCGCTATTTCGAAACATGCATTAACATGGAATTATAACTGTAAAATATATCCTCCCATTAGATATTATTATACAATTTAATTCAGTACAATTGTTATTCCGTAATTCAGTACTTGTATATGTCTTTGTTAAACAATTCAGTTAATTAGATGGGGAACTCTTGATTCGATTCGCGGATCTTATTCCACGCGAGCCAATAGAGACAACCGGATGTTGGGAGGAGTGTTTGAAGGCTCACCTTCTTTTATGTGATTTCCTTTTTATTCTTGTTACGTGTATACCTGTTATTGTCGTGTTTGCCTTTGTAATGATACTACAATTAACTTTGCAATAAGTTATTTTTTATGGGTTTCGTTTCACCTTGGCGGCTTCCTGTTTTCCACAATTTTGTTTAGTTATTTTGAGATGCTTCATTATTCCAATCTAAATAAATACTTACATCATTTGTCATCTACACAGTTTTAACTTTTTACTAACACTAATATAAAACAATTTTTATATATATCAAGGTTATTATTATTATAAGAAAATATTTCATTCATAACAACAATAATATAATAATATAATAATATTAGCGCCTAAACGATTTATCAACAAATAATATATGATTCAGATAAAATGTAATAATTATTGATAATAAAGCCTAAATTATTATTTTTAAACATTATTTACGTCTCTTTCGTTTATTGTTCAGGATCTGTTGTGGGCTCGTCTTCGCTGGCTTAGAACATTTCTCGGAGTAGTTCCTGAACAATAAACTAAAGCGGCTATAAATTTCTTTTATGATAATTCGTCATTTCACATTCGTTTCACAAAATTAAGCGATTTTATTTTTTTGTAATATTGATGCGACATGCGTTTTTAAACGTTTTATATCCGATCTTTTTTACTTCATCGATTTGCCTTATCGATGTTTGTGATTGTATTTAGCATGAAATTTAAAACAAAATTAAACTGATTATAATTTATTGATTAAGTTCTGTTCGATACACTGTTCCTAGTTTAGTAAATTTTATTATAGTTACATACCTACATTTTTATGTATGTGTATCATAAAAATGGTAATTAATATTAAAAATTAAATACAAACTATCTGTATGCTCATATTAAAGAGCATAGAATGTAATTTTGACTTTATAATAGTTCTATTAAACGGTAAATTATTTTCAATAATACTGTAGAATGTTATTTGATACCATATTCAGTCATCTGTCTAATTGGACTCGCATCAAAATTGAATCATTGAAAAAGATGTAGGTCACTAGGTTTTTTGGATCGATAAAAAACGTGCTATAATAAAAAAAACTAATCTCTTTTATCTTTAAATTGGTCGAGAATTTGGCGTATTGTGGTCGGCTGGATGCGACTACCTGCGTATAGTGGAATTAAAATTCAAGGTAACAATAAGACGCGATGCATGTTGGCGAAACTGCAGTAGGGTAGAACGTAAGGGGTAAAACACATCTGCTATAGGTAACTCACCCCTTGAAAGAAATTACCACCTGGCTCTTGCCACGGTCTACAAACAAGGGAAACACATACATACACACGGGCATCTGGTCTTAACGCGCATATGCCACCAGTAATCGAGGCAATTTCTTATCAATGCGGTGTTATTTATTTTTTCATATGAAACCTAAATGACCGCAATTGAAAATAATGCGGCTGAAGTGGTAAATACGTATTAATACGTAATAAACAGACGAATCAATCATAATCCATCTCCCCCAACAATGAAAGGTGCATCTTAAAAACCACCCACGTAAAAATGTCATTCAAACCGAAAAGCACAATCAAGCCCTCCAAAAGGCGGCGTGATGCGATTCAGGTAATAATTGCCCTAAACCAATAATAATAGCCGCAAAAAAGATCAATCACGCATAGGAGTAATCGAAGACATTGGATATTCCCAGATTACATCTGCCTACAAACAAACATCGCGCAGGCAAATGCCCACTATCCGATTACCATTGTTGAAAACATGTGCTTTGGATCTTCCACGCAAAACAAATTTACGGAATCGATTGCGGCGGATCTGACCATCGCAGCCGCAGCGGTCAGTCGATCGCTATCGGATTTCACTTAAAAAATCCGCCCCAGCCATGGTGATTTCGCTGCTCGGTGCCGGATGTTGCATAATTAGAAAAATATAATAAGTGAACTCGGCGCGTATGACTTTTACAGCGTAAATCCTGGATGCCGCGAACTCTTTGGACCGCATCACCAGCGGATATCCTATCGTCCGCCCGACAGCGTATCCCCCACACACCTCGTGGCAATCTTTAAATTAGACCACGTGAGATATGATTTATCAACTGCATTGAGTCACTTATTAGAATTAATGCATTTTATATTTTATTGCATCAGTAACTGTTTTTTGGTTAGTATTGCAATTTTGTTCTGGGTGAGAAAATAAATTAGAAGCCTTAAAATATACTAAACTTTGCCATAAAAAAAACAACAAGATTATTGCTATAATTATGCCTCCCTAATAAATTAGGACGATATCGTATACGATATCGTATATAATATAACTTGAGTTATTTCAATTTAAACAACGAATATCATTGAAAAAAAGTATAAAAATCAGATTCACATTAGTATTAAATCAAATCATATGTAAAATGTCGAAAAAAGCCAAAATGTTTCCACATCATATCATAAATCAAATTTAAACAAAATATACACAATATGATTATAATTCAAACCCAATATTTAATACTAAGGGTCATTGTTGCTTAACAATGACCCTTAGTATTAAATATTGGGTTTGAATTATAATCATATTGTGTATATTTTGTTTAAATTTGATTTATGTAGGCTACAACTCGATTTGGTGCATTTTCAACACCAAATTTCATTGCAAAATATAAAAATAACGCATTATAAAAATCCCCAACCCAGCTCAGTGGCCGAGTGGTTAGAGGCATCGTCCGTCTCGTACTGAGCACTGAGGAGCCTGAGTTCGACCCCTAGTGGGGAGAGAATTTTCGCGAATCACCTTTCACAGTTTTTCTGTGAAGATAAGGCAAATACCGGGTAATTAAACCCCTCTGTGCTTCTCACTTGAACGGTGGAAAAGTCTCACGACTGATAGCCCTATAAAGATTTAAAAGTTTTTTTTAAATTCCCCAAAAAATCAATATTATTGATATCTATTCGGAGACTTTTGTATTTTATGCTATGTATATTTTTGAGATCATATGTAACATTTTCTTGTGATATATTGACTACAACTCGAGTTAACACAATTTAAACACAGAATTTCATGTAAAATTCTAATATTCAATTAGATTCGCATTGGTTTATTTTGCATTATAATCATGTTATTGATAACATATGTGAATATTATTAAGTTATACCGAGTAAAGAGCAAAGATACATAAACGACAAAAATAGCGAAAACTATAAAAAATACAGAGACAAGAGAAAAGTAGTAAAAGACGAGGTTAGAATAGCAAAAACCAGGGAATGGGAAACGTTCGGGGAGACAATGAAAAAACGCAAGGGAAAACCTAAAGCTACTTTATAAAACCCTAAAAGATTGCAAGAAAGAAAACGGACAATAAATGAGATACATACAAGATAAAGAAGGAAGAATGCTGAAGGAAAACGAAGAAATATTAGAAAGATGGAAAGAATATTTTGAATAATTACTAACCTCAAATAACGACTAAGAACAAAAGACAAGAATTAGAGACAAGAATTAGAGACAAGAATTAAAGACAAGAATTAGAGACAAGACAAACACAGAAGCATATACAGAGAGTATCAAGGAACAAGATCTACTAGAAATAATAAGGGAATTAAAAATTGGAAAAGCACCAGGACAAGACCAGATTACAGCGGAAATGATCAAGCACCTGGGCCCGGTAGGTAAAGAAAAACTGCGGAAGCTTCTGAACAATATATGGAGCATAAATATCATACCAAAAGACTTGGCAAACAGCACTAAACGTACCGATACACAAGAAAGGTGATAAGACGAAATGCTCAAATTATAGAGACATAACACTAATAAGTATAGGGATGAAAATATTAGAAAAGACAATAAACAAGAGAATAATAGCAAGAATAGAATAGACACTAGAAGAATCGCAATGCGGTTTTAGGAAAGGAAGATCCACACAGGATAACATCTTCACAATAAAACAAATCATAGAAAAAAGAACTACAAATAATAAAAATACATATTTAGGGTTCATAGACCTAGAAAAAGCGTTCGACATGATTTCAAGAAATAAATTATGGAGAATCATGGATGTGAGGTGTAGAAAGAAAGACAGTCGAATTAATACAAAACATATATAACAACAACACCCATGCAATAACACACAAGGGACAAACATCAAGAACATTTATGACAACCACTGGACTAAGACAAGGAGGAGGGCTCAGTCCTACGTTATTTAACATATACATGGATGAAATAATGAAGAGCATGAACCCAGAAATCAAAAAAGCATATATAGGTTACAAAAACATGCAAGTGGTAAAAATATCGGATATGATGTAGTGATAGCAGAAAATGATGCTAATCTGCAGCACAACCTGAGTGTATGGAATAGGCCTCTAGAGAAGTATAAAATGAAAATGAATTATAACAAAACAGAAGTGATGATAATAGGAAACCGGAAAGAACAAATAAATATAAAGATAGAACAACACAAAATAGAGCAAGTAGAACAATTCAAATACCTAGGACTAGCACTGATAGAAGACGGAAAATGGAAGGTGAACTTAGTAACAGAATAAATAACACAGTTAAAACAACCAACCAATATACTGATTAGCAAAAAAGAGATCAGCAGAAGGACAAAAATAAATATATTCAAATGCATATATAGACCTATACTGACCTATATGGGAGCGAGACATGGAAACTAACGAAGAGGGACAAAAGTAGAATACAGGCAATGGAAATGAATTATCTCAGAGGAGTAAAACAAGTTACGAGAAGAGACAGAATAAGAAATGATGAGATCAGAGAAGAATTCAATTCTCAGAAGCTATAGAAAAGTATATAGAAAAGAAACAACTAAATTGGTGGGGACATTTAGTTAGGATGGACAAAAAGAATGAAACAAAACCGGCATGGGAAGCAAGAACTGGAAATAAAAGAAGAAGAGGTAGACCAAGAACAGAGTAGGACAACATAATAGAGGAAATAATAATCAAGAAAGGAAAGACAGTTAAACAACCAACAAGAGAACTGGCAAAGAAAAGAAAAGAGTGGAAAAAATGTACAAATGTATAAACAATAACAATAATTGTAGTAGTAGTATAGTATAATGTTAAGTAATATAAATGTAGTAGCCTACATCGAATACATATATACCGAGTACAACTATAGAGAAAAATTAGAAACTTCTCTAAAAATATGAAGAAAAGTCTCTTGTCGATATCCTAAATAAAGATAGAATCAGTTTATCGAAAATGAAGTACTGTACTGTATTATAGTATACTACGATGGGTAAGAAAAATAGAAACTCAGCGAAGCAATCAAACCACTTATGAAAGAGAGTTTTCTCTCTTTCATAAATGGTTAGGTTGAAGGTTTATTTAGGATATCGACTAGAGGCTTTTCTTCTTGACCTCCGAGATAAATATGGAGTAAATTTTCCAAGGTTGCGCTTAAAACTTAAAAGAAATGTCTCAAAGGTGATTAGAAGAGATGTTTGATGATATAATTCGGAAATGATAGCCAAAGTACTAGAGTAGAACAGAAACCTAAAAGCTCTCTCAAGACAAGAAGAACATATGCAAACTAGCCTCTGATGTCTGCTAGTTTACACTAGGAGACATCAGAAGTGTCATAAAACGTAAAAGGCAAGAAGAACATATGCAAACTAGTCTCTGATGTCTGCTAGTTTGCATATTTCTTGCCTTTTACGTTTTATGACACCTCTGATGTCTGCTAGTTTGCATATGTTCTTCTTTCATTAAGAGAGCTTTTAGGCTTCTGTACTCCTCTATTATTTTGGCTACCATTTCCGAAAAATAGAAGACAAGATATTCTCAAAGTTGTAGAAATATTCCATTCAAAACTCTATGATAAATACAAAGAAAATTTAGCCAGAATGGGTATAATTTGGTTGGTATGGGACACCCACCCTACCCCACCTTTGCTCGCATAGTTTTTTTGGCATTGTATATTTATGAAGTGTGAAGTGTATCCTATGAAAAAAAGTACACGAATTAGTGTTTGAGAAGAAATAATTATTTTCTCTCGTTTTTTTAACAAAAGGACCAAACTGATTTACCACTAATAGTTTACTTCTAACTATTGAGAATTGAAGAATTGATAGGGAGCCGCAGATTGGCCCTTTTAGTCATTTAAATCAGTTTAGAGTGCCGTTCGTTTATTACTCTGGGCTGGTACGGGCTTATTGTTTGTTGTTCTATTTGCCGCTTCCGATGCGCATAATTCTACCTCGGCCCTTACAACCGGCGGCACACTAGCAATGATAAACCATGCTAAACGAAAGATCTTTTCTTAAACAAACAGATTGGTCCTTCTTGCGCTAGACCATCGATATAGATAGACAAAAATTGAAACAGAAATTATTGACTAGAATATAGAAACCGGTTGCTCCGCCAAACTAATTTTAGTGGTAAAAAATAAGGTAGTTTTAAAAAATAACTTTAAAGATTATAGGTAGTTTTAAAAAATAACTTTAAAGATTATCAGTCGTAAGGATTTCCGCCGCTAACGGGAGAAGCTCAGATGGTTGATTAAAACCCGGTATGTACCTTACTTTCACAACAAATCTCTGAAAAACTGTGAAAGGTGTTTCGCCCACATCGAGGTTTGAATTCTCCCTAATGTTCAGTATGAGAAGGTAGTTTTATTTATTGAAATGAATTAATAAAATTGAAACCAATTTGTGTGTTTTTAAATTATACAATATATACAAAATAAGTTATCAACATATGAACACTAAATATAAATTGCCAGGTAGACACAAATATAGCCGCCTGCATCATAATTACAGAATCATACTCAACTGTTTAATTTTTCTGATAACGCGATTAGCCATTTGCCGGCAGGCGTTACAAGAAATGCGCGAACAAAGGAAAGATAAAATTCGTAGAAACCACACATTCGACATCAAAAAGGACATAAAGAGTGTGTATGTGTGTGTGTGTATATGAGCCTCAGCTACTTGTGGCTATTATCATTCACGAGCCCTCCAGCTAGTTCCGTTGGCTGCCGTCGAGTGCCGTTGGTGTCGCGCCCGTAAAATAACATGTAAATATTTTGTATCGTTCGGAATTGCCTTTTTGCATTTAAATTAATTGTTACACGTTTAATTCGTATCGATTCTGGCAGCGTAATCGCTTTTTTGTTGCAATTTGCCTAACATGTGGGGTCGTAAATAAAAAATCCCAGTTTGTTAACGGGAAATTGGAAAATAACTTCAGAATAATCTATTACTGTATATTTTTATGTGTAATCCGCTTTTGAAATTGATTTGTTTTTAAATAAAAACACTTGACGGTGAGGATCAAGTTGCGTCCCCTATAAGGTTAAGGTCATATGTGGGGATTCCTTCGTATACGTATGTGTTTGTGACGTGGCATAAGACGTCATTCTTTATTTCCTGTTGAGGGCACCTGGCTGGGTTTTATGAATGAGCTTTCTTTATGGAATTCTATTACCGCCCTAAAAGTGTTTACCTGTCCTTTAAAAAGATGTTTATCTTGTTTAATAGTGTGTCATGTTTACATTTTTTTTTATAATCTTGGCTTTTAAGGGGTAGTTCATCACTTGGTAAAATATGATTTTCGTGTGCCGCTTGATTGAATAAATACTTTACTTAAAGTTTACTTTGTAATTAAACAGTGTCCGATACTATAAATTACTTAACGTAAGTTTGTAATTGCTTGAAATAGGTGGTCATTCGGTTAGATTAATCAAATACGGATACAATCAAGAACTTCCCCAATCACTTTCTTCGATAAATTAAATTAAATTAGATTTTCAACGAGGGGCACTTTTTGCTGATTACATTATCTGTATCTGCGAGACGTCCCGGGAGCTAAGAAGTTCCCCCTTGTAAGTCGCCACCTGTTGCCTGTGAACATCTTAAAGGAATTCCCAAGGAGCAACAGTTGGCCTGTCGTGATTTATTAAGGTGGCGTTTTTTTTAGACGATGTTAAATAAACGACTGTGTAACTTTGTAAGTGTAGTAATTTCCTTGGCAGTGGGGTAATCACGAATTTATAATGGCGCATTTATTAAGCATCCAAAAAGCCATAATTCAATGCGCTACCGTGGAATGTAAAATGCGTAATTCTAAATAATGCATGTGACTGAAAGGGTTCTGTATTTTAGTGACAGATGCCATGGCATAAACATCAAATGTCACTACTTTCCCCGGGCTCGCTTATTCATAAATAATATCGGAACGCAATGCCTATCTTTTTTTTTTCGGGGGTTCATTTGCACGGAATCGATATTGTTTATTAATTCAATGTTTGGTGTTTTATTAGATGTATGGTATGATACTCGTATATTTAAAAATATTTTTTTTTGTTATCATATTCATACTAAATTAATTTAAAGCACAGGTTTTTATTTTATCATATGAAATATGGATAATGTATTGTAATACGTGTGCAGGGCCATATCTGAAAGGGTTTAAACCTTACATAAAATATTGCTATTACATCAAAAGACATAATACTACAATTAAACAATGATTGAAAAACACGTCTTGATGGGAACCCTACTTCTACAAGTACTAACAAATTTAGTAACTTTCTAAATCCATTTGCCTACAAATTCCTTGCCGTAAAGTAGGAAAGTATTAGAAATTATATGCTGTTTATATTTATTGTTATACAAACCAGAATTATTTTGGGGGAATGTATTAACTTCATCACATTTCCTCTTGGGATGACATGCAGTGAGATTTTCCAACAACATGACAAATATTCCTATGAAACAATCATTATTATGAATATCAGTCAAGGTTATATATATATATATATATATATATATATATATATATATATATATATAAGCCTGTGAAAATGCAAGTGGCGTAAGTCACATTTGAATTGTTTTGGAAAAGGATTTAGCGTTAATAAAATTAATTGTGTTTTTATTTTGAAAATAATAATTTATCAACCGTAATTATATGTTAGAATTTGCTATCGTCCTTTCGCAGTGTGTTTGTAAATTTTATAATTTTACAAATAAAAATTAATTATTATTTATGACAGAACGACACGGTTGATGTTGAAAATAATATATGTATATGAGTATGTATATAAGTTGTAATTAAGTCACACCTGTAGACGAGGGTGTAGACATAGTATAAGGAAACAGCGGAAGTAGAATAGCGGAAACGCGGCGTTTAACGGAAGTGGCTAAGTAGCGAGCACAATAAGCGGTTCCGGTGGCGTGTACCCATAATGCACCAAGTCTAGCACGCTAACTCTAGACATGGGAAACACCTCTGTATAATCATGCAAGGTGATATCTATCACCTCACACATTTATTAATAATTGATTTTTTCATAGGAAATACTTTTCGTGTCGCGTTTATTTTTGTGTTATGGACAAGCGTGACTTATTTTAATAGACATGAGAAATGAACAGAGAAAATATAAACATAATGTTAATTATTTACAGCTCTAAACGTACAAGGTAATAGCATTAATATTTTAGAATTTGCGTTTTAAAACCGTTTCATTTATACCCCGTAACATTAATGCCTTATTTTATGGTAAAACGCATGGCGTGAGACAATATTGTTCTATTTACTATTCCTGTAAATAGGGGTTCATATGTGGGTTACGGGCTGTTGTTTGCTAGTGGTTTGTGGTTTTATATAAAAATGCTTATAAATCCAATTAACCGCACGTACATAAGATTTTACGCTTGGCTTCTTCACCGGAAGGAATCCCCTGGCGCCACAACGTCTGCGAATGAAGTGACGTCACCGGACACAACTCAGCCTTGAGAACGTTTCCTTACATGTGACGTCACCGTTTGAGTTGAGACACACTTCTTACGCACGCCGTTACGTCACTCCTGGCAGATGTTTGGCGGAACGGCATTAACATGACAATGAGGTATTAAGATTATGGCCCGGTGTCGTATTGTTGCTTCTACGAGGGGCGACTTTCTTTTGTTGCACCAGGAGGGTCAAAAAACGGGACCCGTGCCTGACACGCGCTCGCTAGATTGTATTTAGTCTGAGGAACAACCCCGATAAAAATTTAACAGTGGCGTACAGTGATTAATTGAGCAAACTGCATCAAATACATATTTGCTTGAGATCTACTTAATTAATTAATTTATTTTATTTGTTGTAACTTTTGAATGTGACAATTAATTCCAATTCCAATTCCAATAAGAATATTTAGTTTATGTAAACAATTGATGAATCAGTAACAAATATATTTAATAGTATTTCATTAAATTATCCACGAAGTTTTTGATGTAGCGATTTATCCTTGTTTATCTAAACCAAATATTCTTATTGTAATTGGAATTGTTTCATTCACAACAAATTTATTTTAAATAATATATAATATGCTATTATCTATGAATCAATTAATTGGACATCAGAGAAATATTTAATATGTATAAATAAATCAAGTTTCTCGTAATATATACTATAAATGGCCAACAAAAAATACATATATCGCACCTTGAGACAACTGTCGTAACTTCAAAAACAGTTTTTTTGATAAATGCAAGTCTATAAAAAAATTTCCATTGAGTATAATGTTATCTATTTTTGTTTAAATAATAATTTGGTTTAATCTAAACGCAAAAACAGGATTATAAGGACGATCAAATATACATAAGAATCACCAAAACAAAAATCAAAACCTGAACATTCATTTTGGAAGTTACGACACTTGGCATCTCAAGGTGCGATATATTTCTCGTCATAATAATATATACGGTAAATGGGCCTTTGTATTGCGTGTATATTTTATAACAATAATAATATTATTATGTACAGGTGATCAATAATCTATTATTGTTATAGATTTATTTATTTTCCTCGATGGGATAGATTCACCTATTCCTTGGATGTTTTTGGGATTAGGCTGTTATTATTATTATCATATATAATAACACATAACATAATAATAGTAATAACAGTTGTTACTTGGGTCATACTAATGTTTGTTTCCAGAATCCACAAAAAAGGATAATAATATATTGTCAGACTAATAAATAAATTGCATTTGCTGTTTTAGTACATTAAACAACCCTCAGATACACAAGCGATATCCACATATCATAGTTTTGAGCATATTATATATATATATATATATATATATATATATATATATATATATATATATTGATAATTATTTAAATTTCTTCTAAATAATATGTAACAAGATTATTTTATATAAAAATTGTATAAGAAAAAATTAATTTCCTGTCTATAAAAAAAAAAAATAAAAACTGCGGTCCCGTTAGTTACCTACGACCCTGGCGAAATAAATGGTAAATCACCAGGCTAAGCAGCTGCACCTATAAGAGGGGAGTTGCATGCTCCAAGCAGCCAGCTGACTTGTCTCGAAACAACAAAGAAATGCCCCCCCGTTATTGCTACCCTTCTTTACTATAAACTACACTCTTTTTTCATCAAATCGCCCTCTTTGCTCGCTCCTGCCGAGGCTGCGCTCGTGCTCAAAACTATTATAGTGGATATCGCTTGTGTATCTGAGGGTAGTTTTCAATAGGTTAGGTTAGGGTGAATGATTATCAGCCACACTAGGTCATTGGGTTTTTTTTTTTGGTAAATCGATGCAATAATTCAATAAAATATCAAATAAAATATAATTGTTTATAATACGCTTTATTGCAGTTTATTAATTTAATTAACACTTGTATAATAAATAAAAACATATATATTTTTTTTAAATAATTCACTAATTGATAATAATGAACTGAACTGAGGAATAAATAATTATGACAATTTCATGGGGTGGCCAAAAACTAACAACCTGTTGATCTAAACATTAATTAAAATATTTGTTACCCTATTTAATACATGTATAGATGGCTACAACCGGAAAGTATTTAAATGTGCATTCATCTTGTATGCAAATTAATAAAACTGTTAACCGGGCCACCACGCAATGATATTGTCGTGCTCAATCCCCGTCTAATCGCCACAATACGCGCGCGTGCTTGAAGATATACTATATGTGGTTGCTTTGTGTGCCATATGGGACATGACGTCAGTTATAGGGGGTTGATAATGCTTATGTATCAGCTGGAATCTTTTATCGCAATTTTTGTTTGATTGATTATCGATTTTTGTTCGAAATATTCCGCATGACTCGTTTAATTCGCACCATCTGCCAGCACCTTAAGATTTTGCATGTCGTTTGTAAACCCTTTTTAAAATTTGTAACAAACAACATATGCAAGGTAGATATCTTAAGAGGCCGCAGACCTGTCTTACCCTATCCATACAAATCGAATGAAAGGTGCAAAACTGCAGGTAAAAGGGATATTTATAAATTGTATCGGATCGGATTTTGCAAATATCAAAGGGTAAACTTTTCGTGTTTACAATGCAATGCATCTGCAGAAACACCTTGATAGCCATCTGCATTTTATTCCTTCAAAAATGCAGAATAGCAGGAATCATAATAATGAAATAACAACGCGCATTTGTATTTGTTTAGCCGGGATTTCAAATAAAACAGCGCACAGTAAAAAGATCTGATAAAATTAAAAACAACTCTAATGATATTTTATTATATAAGCCTCAAAGCACAGAGCAAAACATTGTGTATACATTTTTATAATATGCGCACATAAAACGCATGGCATAAAATGGAAATAAAATATTTTTTTTAAACATCGCATTTTAAGATCGCTCACGTCTCTACGTTTGTTAGTTGTTACAATTACAACAAAAGTTTTTTGAAGATCAAACATCACGCCTACCACCTGGCTCTTGCCGATGTGCCATAAAGTAGTTTATGGGCCCGGGGTTTCAAGAAACCCCACCTGTCCGAAATTTGCGCTAAATAGGTTTGAAATCTCTTTTAAAATTGCAACTTTCCTATTGCCGGCCCGCTTCCGGTGCGTTAAGGTAAAGAAGATGGTCTTAATTGCCACTTAAAAACCACAATGAGCACACCCTGGTTGCCCTGGTGTTGGAGTGATTTACAATTGCACTGACAACTGACTCGTTACTACAAAATGTTTTACACTGGTTTAACGCAGATGTCTTTTTTTCATAGTAATTTGTAGATGAGCATAACCCACCTGAAAATGATGTATTTTACACGGAACTTAAGATGACAAGATTCATTTATTACTTCCTGTCTGTTTGTATATTTTGTTATTGTTAAAATATATGCAGTGGTGGAAATTGTTATTCAGTGAATTTATTTGGCATCCCGGAATGAATTTAAATTAAAAATAAATAATTTGAATTTAAGCGTTGAATTGTTTCACGCGAAAAACCTTAAAATGTCGTGTGTCTATGTGTGCACAGCGGTAATATTTTGTAATATCAGCTGCCGGATGATTTTTCCTGGTTTTGCTGCAAATTAGTGGCGAACGCAAGTTTGGACAGACCGGGCGCATGCGTTACTAGATTTTAAAGCGGCAATGAGGGAATCAAACAGCGCACTTTTGAAGCGATGACCGCTCGTTCGATCGATGTTTTATATAGCGATGTGGCCACACCCTGGGCTAATTGAATGATGCCTGCACCAGACTTGTGCATTTTTTTTTATTAAATTGTCAATGACTTTTGTATTCCATAGGAAATCAATTTTTTGTTTGTTCTCTACGAGTTTTTAATTTTGTTCCGATGCACGCTGTGCACGTCAAAAATCCTGTCATTCGGTTACGCTAATTCCATATATAGTTTAGTAGTAATACATTACGCGGTAATCCCATATGTTTTATTAAAAGTCATTCCGGATTCATTAAAGTTGTAGGGTATCATCTACACGGAAATAAACACCATTTCCTGTGTAAATAGCTATACAAGATCTTGAAGGGCGGCATTTACAATTAGTAATAATAATCGAGCACGAGCGGAACGTGACGTTAGCCATCTGGCTAGTGACCATAAAGTCTACTTGTAATTAATGATTTGAACAGATGCACATTTAAAAGTAACGTAAGTTCAAAGGTTATCGCATGTTAAACCCAACTGTCTGTCATATAAGAATGGTAATTCCTGAAACTGAAACTCAATTAACATTTTTCATCTCACATTTATCTATCACGTGATTTATTAATTAATTAAAATTGAATCTGTTCAACTGAAAGTTCATCAAAACTGATTTTCAGTTCGTTTTACGCGTGTATGCTAATTAGGAATAGGATGTATGGCTTGCAGCTAAAAGAGCATTCATAGTTTTTACTTTTTAAATAAAACAAGGCAAGGGTCAGTATATTCATTCAGCGCGGAAAAAAGTTTCGTTCTCTTTCATGTTTGATGTGCCGTGGTTTATTTAGAAAACTGTACGGCCGACGCAGATATTTCCCATCTCCCATCATTTCTAAATGTAATTAATTGGGGACGGCGCGTATATATGTATCGACGCATTTTAATAGTATAGGAAAATTCGTTTGATGCAAATGACAAGAGCAGTTTGTTGGTACTCGGGCTAGAAGTGGGGTAGATTGTTAATAACAAACAATCGATACCTTAAGAGCCCATAATCTGCGGCGTGTGAGCAAATATCGGAAGCTCAACTAGTCTTGTTTTAAGCATACGTGGGCTTTCTCTCTCCTTTTGTTGCATGCATTATAAAGCATCCGTGATTACTTTATTAACTAAAGATACTAACATGGGGTTTAAAAATTATATTACATACAATGACAATGAAATAATCTAAATTAAACCTATACTGTTATTTTACACGGCTCATTATATTGTTTAATATTTAATAATAAACAAATATTGATACATGGAAAATATTATTATAAGTATAAAACACGCAATACATTTAATGACATTGCTGCAAATCAGTGATTTTCAACTTATTTTTCAACACGGTTAATTTTTCAGGGTTCATTCAAACTAATTAAATTTAAAATTGAAAATTCGTCAAGAATTATATTTATCAGCTAGCAATCCTATATTGTATACCGTTTTTAGTTGAGAATTTTACAATATATGTACCAAGTTTAATTAATATTCCGCAGCTAGAACTAGAGGTAAAAAATTTGGAGACTAGAATGTAAAACAAAAATCCATAAAAATATAAATAAGAACCTAGCTCAATGGTCAAGTGATTAAAGGCTAGAGGCGCCGTCAGTCTCGTACTGAGCATTGGGGAGCCTGAGTTGGGGTTCGAGCTCCCCAATGCTCAGTACGAGACTGATGACGATGGGGGCGAATCAGGTTTACAGCTCAGAGTTCAGAGCTCAAAGGAGTTTAATCACCCCGGTTACCTTAACTTTATAGAGAACCTCTGTAAACCTGATTCGCCCCCATCGTCATCCGTCTCGTACTGAGCATTGGGGAGCTCGAACCCCAACTCAGGCTCCCCAATGCTCAGTACGAGACGGATGACGATGGGGTTTACAGAGGTTTACAGAGGTTCTCTATAAATTTAAGGTAACCGGGGTGATTAAACTCCTCTGAGCTTCTCCCTTGACAGGCGGTAAAGCCTCACGGCTAATAATAAGATCAAATATCGAAGAACTTAAAGACATGCTACAAGAGCTAAATAGACTTAAAGCGATGGCATGTACAGCAAAGATCGCTAACAAACCAAGAGCCTGTCAACGAGAAATGGAACGTGCACTAATCGTCATAAGCTTAAGATACAGAACAACAAATCAAGAGATCATATTGCGAGTCAAAGTCAAAGATGTGATTGAATGAAGGGTGGAGCTGGGTAGGCCATGTGGCTAGGGAAAACACCAACAAAAGGACCCATAGAATTTCTCACTGGAGATCAATAGTAACAAAACAAAATATTGGGTGACCAGAAAGAAGATGGCTCAACGTCATTAAGTAGACGGCGGGAAGAAAATGGCTTCAAATCACAAAAAGAAGATCGGCATGAAACGGTATAAGGGAGGCCTACGTTCAACAGAGGACAAATACGGGCTGAAGATAGAGATAGAGGGATGTTTCATATTTTAGATAATGCAAATCCAAGTACTAAGTACTTAAAATGCTATTTTTGTTTTTATTATAAATAAATCTCAATAAAGTTGGAATATAATATATTTTTGATAACGAATACTATACATATACACGGAAAGAGTAATCAGGCGAGTAGAGTATTAACTCTTCCCGTAGAAACCCGAAAAACAGTCCGTAGAGTAGAGTAGCGAGTAGAGTAGTTAGTAGCTGGTAGAATATACCGGATGAAGTAAAGAGTGGACTCTACTCTACTTACCCTTGCCACAGCTCCCACTCTACTCGCATGATTCCTCTACAGATGTAAACTAGGCTTAAAGCCTGATTTAGACGGGTAGAGTAATCAGGCGTATAAAGTATCAACTAGAGTAACTCTACACGTAGAAACCCGAAAGACGCAAGAATAGAGTTGCGAGTAGAGAGCTAGTATCTGGTATAATAGAGTACTATATCGGATGCAGTAAAGTAAACTTGACTTTTGTTACTCTTACGACTCCACTAGCTTCCCCACTCTACCAGTTTCAACGTCTTCAATCGCAAGTAGAGTTTAGTTACAGTATACAGTATATAATATATTTTTGATAACAAATACTATACATATACACGGAAAGAGTAATCAGACGAGACGAGTAGAGTATTAACTCTACCCGTAGAAACCCGAAAAAACAGTCCGTAGAGTAGAGTAGCGAGTAGAGTAGTTAGTAGCTGGTAGAATACTATACCGGATGAAGTAAAGAGTGGACTCTACTCTACTTACCCTTGCCACAGCTCCCACTCTAATCGCGTGATTCCTCTACAGATGTAAACTAGGCTTAAAGCCTGATTTAGACTGGTAGAGTAATCAGGCGTATAAAGTATCAACTAGAGTAACTCTACACGTAGAAACCCAAAAGACGCTAGAATAGAGTTGCGAGTAGAGTAGCTAGTATCTGGTAGAATAGAGTACTATATCGGATGCAGTAAAGTAAACTTGACTTTTGTTACTCTTACGACTCCACTAGCTTCCCCACTCTACCAGTTTCAATGTCTTCAATCGCAAGTAGAGTTTAGTTACAGTATAATCGTTGATCAATCTTTTCTGCTTGTTATGTGAAAATGTCAATAAAGTTAGCAAACGCTGAGACTGTAAAACTGGTTGATTTATTTGTTGATGAGGAGTGTCTGTTAAACTTAAAAAATAGTGCAAGTATAAAAACAAAGACATGAGGCAGGCCGTGGCAAAGGAATTATCGAGTTGCTTTGGTTTGTCAGGACTAAAAGAAAAGATTATAAATTTTAGGTGCACCTATAACTAGGAATATCTTAAAATAAGAAAGTCACACACCTCTGGAATAAATCTGGAAAACGCAGGTCTTGAAACCCTAATTGTCTTCCGTAGCTGTTTTCAGTAGCTACAAATTTGAGGTGCACCTATAACCAGAAATATGTTGAAATAAAGAAATCAACAAATTAGCATCACACACCTCTGCATTTAGAAATTGTAGGGGTTTGACACCCTTTTTGTCTTTCACCATGCTCAAGAGCTATTCAAAGACATTATAAGAACTATATTCAAACTGATCCTTTATAGCTAACTCTTTTAGTAAAGCGATGTTCCTCTATAGCTAACTCTTTTAGTAAAACGATGTTCCTCTAAGTAAGCGATAGGGGAACGTATTTAGTCATTACCCTAACATATATTTGTTTGTCGATATTACCCCTGCATTTTGTCATTGTATAGGACCGCAGGCATTTCTTTCCAAAACGTCCTAGAATTGAAGTTAGCTTTCGCTATTTTCCGAATTTGTAACGAAAATTGACAGTTTTAAATGAAGCATTAAACAAAATTCCAATTTTCCAAATAGCTCAGAACACACACATTCATTAACCAAATTAGAAATAGTTGCCCCAAAGATGAATTTTTTTTGGATATCTTAAATTGCAACTTATAATTTTCAAACTTTATTTGTAAAATACGGCCATAACTCGAATTGTAATAAAGCCAATGCTAGAAACATGGCTAACATAGTTAAAACACATAGATTTATACATGATCGTATCGTTATTGTGTCGCGTCTCTCTGTAATTAGATTGTCATTGTCTGTTGAGAGTTAATAATAAATAAATATATTATATATTATCTATTGCCTTCTACCTTTCGGTGTAGGCTATTACATTTACATTATTAACATTATAATTTACAATTACTGTTGTTTATACATTTGTAAATTCTTTCCACTCCTTTCTGTTCTTCGCCAGTTCTCTTGCTTGCTTGACTGTCTTTCCTTTCTTGATTAGTATTTCCTCTATTATATTGTCCCACTCTTTTCTTGGTCTACCTTTACTTTATATCCAGTTTTCCTTTTTTGTTCGATTCTTTTTGTCCATCCTGATTAAATGTCCCCACCAGTCAATAAATAAATAAATTAACCGAATTTGAAACAATTTCCCTCAAAAATAATATTTATTTTTATATATTTTAAATTTCAAACATTATTTGTGAAATACCGCTATAAATCGTGTAATAATTATATATATATATATATATATATATATATATATATATATATATATAATATAATATATATATATATATATATATATAATATAGACTGTTATTATTGCCAAATGTGAGGCTATAAATATGTAAATGCAAATTCTCTAAAAATTTCACCCTCCGGTGGGAATCGAATATATATATATATATATATATATATATATATATATATATATATATATATATATATATTATAACTCGAGTTATGGCGCTACACAAGATGATTATAATTGTAACCTACAATTTAATATAATAAATTAAAATATCATATTTGTGATTATTTCAAATATGAAATATATGCCCACAAACATGATATTTTAATTTATTGTTTTAAATTGCAGGTTACAATTATAATCATCTTGTGTGTAATATCGCCATAACTTGAGTTATAATGAATCGAATACGATAAAAATATCTTCAATATCTTAGTAATTCATGGAAACCTCTGTATACGTTACACGTCAAAAACAATATGTACACACAATGCAGATATTTCAAGCGCTCTTCTCTTTTAAGAGTTTATATATTAGATATAATTTATTTATCCCTAACAAACATACAGTTTAAAAACAGGACAAATCACATGTAAGCCCGTTTCTTTTATCGTTCGGGGAGCTGTTCTGAGCTGCTCGTAGCTGACTTAAAACAGTCCGGAACAACCATAAACGAAAGCGGCTGTGGTATCTATTAATTGATATAGAAATATGAAAATAATAATAATTTTCTTAATTTTTTTAACTTAAATTAATGCAATATTACACATTTACGACTTTATACATAAAAATTATAGATTCAGGGCTGTAACCCTGAATCTATAATTTATATGTCTTAAATGTGTAGTATTTTCAAAATTGCACATTTATAAATACATAAGTATACGGCATACGTATTAAAAAAAAATGTAATTATACATAAGTAAACAAAACCACAAAGCCTGTAAACGCGGAATTGCTAAAATAGGTAGTTAACCGATTTAATAGGCAGCTAATAGACACATTAATGAGATTCCAATTATACCCTATGCATATTGTTTAACACGTGACAGGATAACAGAGGACACTACGAAGAATACTAGCCCTCCCTTACAGAAGCGCGTTATAAATACACGATGCAACTAAATGTTTATGAATGCATCCATGTGGTTATGCAATATTTTTAATTATAATCCCATACTGTATCATTTATTTTTAAATATGAATAAACGTGCTGCATCGTATTTATGTCAAGGGAGTGTGCAATATGACGAGACTATCTTGAAAAATATCTGGAGAAAATTAAAAAGCATCTTAATCATTAACGAAATAGAATGAATGCGAATGCCGGAGTGCTCGTAATGATGAAGTGGGATATATAAGTGTGGGTATATTCGTATGTTTGCATATTATCTTAAAAAGATCCCCGGGGATAGGACAGGATAGTAGAAG
This sequence comes from Lordithon lunulatus, assembly GCA_963942505.1. Classification (NCBI taxonomy): domain Eukaryota; kingdom Metazoa; phylum Arthropoda; class Insecta; order Coleoptera; family Staphylinidae; genus Lordithon; species Lordithon lunulatus. Next base: position 51,271,674 of record OZ012668.1, on the reverse strand, counting down.
GAAATCTGGGTCTCCACAATTGTAATTATATGAATCTAGTGCAGCGAGCTAAGACTGAGGGGAAGTGAAGGAAGTAAAGACTGCAGTGAGTGCAAACCTTCCCTAACCTACCCCACACCACAGAGGGGTTTCACAGTTTGTATTGATCTCTCTCGTTCCCTTCCGTGAGCCGGTGAATCAATGGTCTCAAGTCGTTGGGCCCGCATTCCTATCTCTTTTATTCTGATTACTACTTACACAACGCGGAAGAAACTGCGAGCATTATTATTATACACTTCAGTTCCTATTCTCTTCTAACGCACTGCATCCCGTATTATTATGCATGAAACAAATATTCCTACGTACTTTTCTTACAACTAACTGATTGAAACAGCAACATATTTCGCGTCATTTTTATTGAAAGCATGAATTCCCGTTTGAATGTGCAAGACAGACAGGAAAGCACGAGTAGTCCATACATTGCTTCTTTGCATCGCATAGTTAAGACTGGTAGGCAAGGGTTGTGAGTGGTCTTGGGGGGTTCAGTAAAAGAGGGAACGCCACCTCGAGTGGAAAATGTGATTTCTTCATCTCGCTGTGCCGCAGCGCAAGCAAAAAAATAAATCCGTCGGCGGCATGCATAATTTTAACATCTTTATTCCCCGCCAGGTAAAATATATGTAATTACTCAATTCGCCTGTGTTTGTGCATGAAAAAACCGAGCCTCACAAACTAGAATAACAATATTAAAAATTCATCTCAATATTTACATGTTTTTGCCTGCCGTATGTGTACGTTTCGCTACTGGTATTTTTAATATAGCCCCGGATTGTGTTTAGTTTATTAGCCTCATGTGGGGGAAATAATTTGATTTTTGTCAGAATTTTTCAGCGCTTTGTGAACGTGTGCATTGTTTCCTCTTTTATAAACATATATTTATTTTATTGTGCGATTCATTCGTGTTTGTTTTGATATTTTCATTCAAATGATTCGTAAATATTTCTAGCCCTTACATCCTGTCGCGTGCTTTAAGCGTGTCGTCTTACTTACAAAAAAATACCCTAATAAGTCACAATTATACAACTCGTGCATGTAATTTAACTTCCTTATACGACGGAAAGTGGCAAGGTGTGATTCGCCTACCGGAGATGAGGCTAATGACTGTGGTCACTTTCCGGTTCCGTTTCGTATTTTTTACACTACCTTTGTCAGCAATTGTACAGTTTTTTATATAGCGCGTGCGCTCCTAAAAAAATCTTAAAATTACTAGGGGTGGCCGTAAATGTGTTATAAAATGTAAGTTATACCGACTGCAATTCCTACTTGAAATTTCTTTTTTTATTGTATCGGAGGTGTCTCTTTTATTATGACACTATAACATGAATGACTTTTAAAACCAAACGCCTTGAACATTATTCTTTGCGGTGCATTTTATAACGCAAACCGTGATAACAATTTTATAGTTAATTTTCATATAGGAGGGGTGGAAGTTTTATATCTTCTTACTCGCGCGAGATTTTTCCGTGACGGAAATTACAGGTTACAAAAACACAAAAACGAAATACTGTCATTTACTAAAGCACTTGAACTTCGGTTTCATTAAATATTCACGACAAGTTTGGTTGATATATAATTTTGGTTACCCCCCATACATTATAACACGACGTATAAGTGACCATATCGTTTATTCAAGTATAATTATTATACTAAAAAAATGTTACAATGCGCGGTTCTTTTATAAAAAGGACGTCGCCTCGGGGCGCTTTTTTATATAAGGGTAGAACATCATAGGATTCGTCACAATTTAGGACAGATTCCTTTGAGACTTGCCTACTACATATTATCGCCATATACAACTTTTGTTAATAATAGGGGCTAATATAAATGCAAATATTCTCCAGTTATAATGCAATCACTCAAGTGCAATCTGGAGATTTTTTCGCTTTATGCGAAGACAATTCCTTTCAAGAGGCCACTTAAGGATGTATCAACTCTCATTCTCAGAGTGGAGAGGCGATCTGCGTGAGATATCTTAGTTCCCTGTCAACCACCATGTCTCCAACTCGTGCGGCGGGGTTTCCTTCCGGATCCGGATCCGCACCATTCACTACCTTTATATATCTTCATGCATGCTACTTACACAATTACTCTACTACCATATACGGGTCTTCATTAACACACATAACCCGTGAATGATAATACACAGGAAGTCTTCAAACTTAAAGAAACCATTAATATTATAATAATGATTTTAATGTTTACATGGTTTCCAGTTTTAACCTGTTATCATTCTAAATAATTGCTTTTAATATTTAATACTTCACATGCCCCTGATATGTAGGGTTCATTTACATTTTAAGCAATTTCATGCCCCTCCGATTAACAATCGCTGCAAGAGTTGGTAAACTGCGTTATAAAAAAAAACTAGACGAGTGATAACTATTAACAGATTACTACACACTAATGAAAGAAAGACGTTTGTATGGCCATAAAAAGTAAATTTAGTGTTTTATTAGTTGGAATATTTTTAACATGTTATCTTTCTAAATAATTGCCGCTGTTCTTAACCTTTAAAACTTCACAGGCATATTATAATATGTTATTATAACATGTTGTTTATTTAAATTGGTTAATTTTAAGAAATTTCGTGCCCCTCAGATTATAAAATGACTTAATGAACGGGTTGGTAAACTATGTTGTAAAAAATTCTAGGCGAGTAATAACGATAACAAATTTCTACACACTAATAATAGAAAGACACTTGTATTGTCATAAAAAGTATAGTTCTCAAAATTATTGTTTTAGTAGATTTTTAACCTGTTATCATTCTAATGAATATAGTAAAACACAAAAATTGCCGATTAACCTTTAAAATTTTACAGGCCTATAACATCGCCTATAATATCGTACATTTAAATTGGTTGATTTTAAGTAATATTGTGCCGTTCCGATTAATAATTGACTTAAGCAACGGGTTGGTATACTAAGTTGTAAAACAAAACTCTATGCGATTGATAATGATAACACATTAATGGAAGACTAACTACATTAATGGAGGACTAATTACATTAATGGTAGAAAGAAGATTGTATGCTCATAAAAACTACAGTTCTTCTCAAAATTAGTGTTTTAGTAGATAACATTCAATTTTGTATGTCCTCTGGGATTAACTAATATTTCTTGATTTGTGATTTAGAGAGTAATTATGATGATAAAATGAATAGGGAAATTAAATTATATATATATATATATCGATATATATATATATATATATATATATATATATATATATATATAAATGAAATACGTCGTTATTTTAGAATAGAGTATTTTGTTTTTAAAACGGCCTACCACTTTCTTTATGTGATTGAATCATTTGGTGCGTGCATTAAGAATTAATAGTTGAAATTGCATGAATAAAAAGTGTAACCGTCTACATACATACTATAAAATAAGAAATATTGCTTTATATTACAAAAATAAACACACCATAATAAAGCCCTCATTATAACACCATATAGTCATTTTTTATACATCCTTATAATGGAGTAAATACAATTGAAGCAGCGAGAACTATACTATATAAATGATCGATCCCCTAACGGGTGTAAAAAGCTTTACAACAAAACTGAGTGCTTATTTATTAAATCAATAATGCCTTATCTACGTCTACAAACTTCTCAATTTAGGCTTAATAATTCGACACGTGAAACACAAACATTAGCGCGGAACACTTAAACTCATTTAGGTCGATCGCGTAAAGAAGAACGATTTTCGTTTAGGGCCCGTTTTTTTTTTGAATAATAAATTATGGGGGTGTCTTTGTAATGACATATATTTAGGTATTAATAACCTGGGTTGTGTTGAATCCTTGAGGGCTCTTGAGCAGTCTGGGCTTTTGTCTCACCCTCTAAGATGGGGTGACGCGTGATATAAATGCGGTGCAGAAAAAGTCCGTCGCGTCTTTCGCAGAATTTTCACACACATGCACATACACACACACACTGTGAGATATCGTTTTATTAATATATAATTGGTGGTTAAAATAGATTTGATAAATAGTATCCTGTCTTGTGATAACGCGGTGAGAAAGGAAGAAACAAAGTAAACCCTAGCAACAGAAAGTAAAGGGGCAAAGGAAATGTATAATGAGGAAGCTGAACGAGAGAGAGGCGATTTTAAAATATAGTTGTGGGATAAAGAGGGTGACATGTTACTATGTATAAGATACCGGACAAGTTAATAACGTGGGGTATCGCTAATTGCCAGTTAAATACATCTACTTGTTAAGATTTAAATGGTTCGAAAGAGTCTAAATCACGTTGACGCAGTCATGAGGGGGACATCACGAGTTTTAGCACATTTCCGACTACGATTAATTTATCTTCTGCGTTCTGAAACTACATTTGATAATAATAATTCTTATCGTAAGGATTATAGCTGCATATTGTTATTTAACGTTTTATTTATATTTTAATTGAGTATGGTAGACTATGTTACTTTTTTATATCAGATCCAAATTTAATTTAATTATCTATATCTATAGTAGATTATGTGATGTGATGGTTGTAACATCTATAGTGCATCAAGTTTACTTTTTAAAATTTATAGGGTACTCCAAAAATTACATTTAGCGTGATGCTAGCGATTATATAGTAGAGGAAATGTTAAAAATTAAATGCAAAGTAATAATAAATTAAATCATTATACAGAGTGACTCAAACTGGATAACACAAATTAAATTTCATATACTGCATTGAATTTTAGAGCTAAAAATACGAAATAACGTTTTTTCTCCACGCGATTCATTTACAAGATATTAACGACAAAATAACAGGAGGGGAGAAACAAAATGCTTTATACATGAGGATAAATATCGAAAAAATTTATGTATTATTTTTTTATATTGAGACGTTTTTAAATCCCCAAATTAAACAAAGAATGATTCATATTGAAGCTAACTAACAACTGCCTAACGTTGTTATATCATCATTTAGTTACAATTTCAAGAATTAAATATTTTTAAGCTATATCAGTAGCAAACATAACTGAAATTTCATTTACTTGTAATTTTAAGAATTCAATTTACTACGATATTTTAAGGATAAAGATATATATATAATAACTAATAAAGGCTCAATGGGAAAGTTACATAACTTTTCCATAATTTTTTTATCCTTAAAACATCGTAGTAAATTGAATTCTTAAAATTACATATATATATATATATATATATATATATATATATATATATATATATGTGTGTGTGTGTGTGTATATGTATAATAATTGTTGTTTCGATTAATAAAATGAATCATTGAAAAAAAGACTATTCTATAACCGTTGTTCTCAAACTTTTTTTAGTCTCGGTGCTTTTGTTGAATCTAAATTTTCCCAAGACGCCCCTATGTTTAATTTTAAAAGTGCCACTTTATGAAAGAGTTACTAATTGTTGGTAAGGGATAGAAATAAAAAATTTCTAGTTTCAAATTTCAATATTAATAAAGAATAGGTTAAAAAAAATATCCAACTGGAAGGCCGTAAATGAAACTCCCCAGCAATGGATAAAAACCTATACTTTGATACACCAAATGACCTAACAACTGATATAGAAGATCAAAGAGAGAATTTTCTTATGGGGGATTTAAATGTGCGAATTGGAAACAAAAGAAAATCCCTGGTAGTAGAAAAACATGGAGAACATACAGTAAATAACATGGACCACAGGCTGATCAATATGTGTTCGCAAAACAACCTTAGGAATGGCTTCTTCGAATATAAAGACATTCTTAAATACCCAATGCACTAGGAGACAAGACAATTAAGATATATTATAATATAATATATAATATATTTCGGGATTACGTAGTCTATAGACTACGTAATCCCGAAATAAGACAGTAAATGGGAAGTTGGACAAATAAGAATATACAGTGGAGACGCATGCTGCTTCGAAAATGAGGATACCATACACAAAGAAACAGGAAGTCGAGGAAAACGATACAGAATAGATTAAAACCATTAAATACAAAACACATCTACAAAGAGAAAGTAAGACAACTATACCAAAAACGAAGAGAATCAGTTCTAGGAGACCAATATACAGAACTCCCTCTGGAAAAGTTATACCGACGGATTATGGATGCCTTAAAAAGGCAGCATATGACGTACTAGGGGTGACAGACACCTACAGATGATATAACGAAGAAGAGTGAAGCATAGTACATGAAGAGCAAGAAAAACATTAAGTAGAAAGCATATCAAAAGTGAATATGTACAGGTTCATTTGAAGATCGAATAGAATATCATGATATGAACTTCAGGGATAATAGAAAAGAAGGAATCTATAAGAGAATTACAGAAGAATATTGGTAACAAAATGTAGACGTTTATGTGGTAGAATGTTATAGGAAGCAGAAGAACAAGGTGGTTTCAGTGACCAAAATCTAGAAAATTGAGAAATTATATCTGCATGCGATAGCTACCAGTACTTAAAAATACAAGATCGAACGGATGAAAAAGAATTCAGACAAAGAATCGAACAAGAAAGAAGAGTAATCTAGAAGCTAACTGTATATGGTGAAGTAAAGATAAATTTTAAAAAAGGAGAAAGTATAACGTATACTAAAGGTTAAAAAGGAAGAAACAAAAGAACAATGTATGGAAATAGAAACACTACAGATTAAGTAGGCTAATTTAATATACATCGCAAAATAAAAGAAGTTACCAACAAACACAAGACAAGACAAACAAATAATCTCACAGACGGAAATGACAAAATAATAGTGTGTTGATTGAAAGGAATATGTCAACAGATTATTTAAAATCTACATTGTAATTATTGAAAATTCTTCGTGATTTTTGGGAATTAATCCGAATTGAGACGTTATTAAATCCCCAAAATAAACAAAGAATGATTCATATTGAAGCTAACTAACAATTGCCAAAAGTTGTTATATCATCATTTAGTTACAATTTCAAGAATTAAATATTTTTAAGCTATATCAGTAGCAAACATAACTGAAATTTCATTTACTTGTAATTTTAAGAATTCAATTTACTACGATGTTTTAAGGATAAAGATATTATGGAACAGTTATGTAACTTTTCCATTGAGCCTTTATTAGATATATATATATATATATATATATATATATATATATATATATATATTGTTGTTTGATTTTGATTTGAGGATAAGATCAGGCGCAACCAGAAGGAGAACGTCGATAACTGCGGCAGTTTTATGAATGAAATATTCTATTAAAAGATATCATGATTTGGCATATTTATCAATATTTCGGGGCTTTGGGGATTTTATAAATTTTATATATTACCTCTTTAAACATGTAGTATACCTCACATGTACGAGGTATTTGTATGAAGAAATAAATATGACTATGACTATAATGGATAAAACTGAAGAACATATGGAAATACAACAATTAGTTCATGACACAAGATCAGATAGCCCTAAACTAGGAGACCAACAGGAGCAAATATGTTGACAGAAGAAGTAAGATGAGCCACCAGCAATTTGTATAATCAAAAGAAGCATGTGTAAGAGTGAACACACAGAGATGATAGAAATTTTGAGATGTATTATGGGCATATTTTGAGAGAAGCACAAGGAAATGAAGAAGCGGATGACATTTTTTGGGTTTTTGATTACGAAAACGAATGGACACCATGACTGAAAGTAGTCGTCCATATGGATTAGACATCAATTTCAGCAAAAACATGTTCATGGTTGATTACAAGTAAAGTAAAAACTACCAAGTTCAATCACTATGCAATTGATTCCTTATTTCTTATTTTATATCAAAATATACCTATTTTAACTTTGCTATGCGTCATAATAGCATACACTAACACACACGGCAGACAAAGACAAATACTACTACTATCACTGCGAAATTGATTCGTTATTTCTTATTTTATATCAGAATATACCTATTTTTGACTTTGCTACGCGTCATAATAGCATTAAACCAACGACGAACGCAAAGTGTAAGCGTTTTAATAACACTTACAATTGTAGCCCGTCGCTTAATAAGCCGTATTATTAGATGACTAATTAATTACCACGTAAATAGCACAGCGGTGTGCGCATCCCAAAAAATTTGCCATTTCTAAATGAATGTGTATTGTTTCACATAAACTTAAATGCTCTTTCCGTCGTCTTCAAATTAAGGACCGGATGCAAATAGTTAGCTCGTATGACGCGAAGTCATCACTTTAATAATTAGATCACACCGCGTTGTGTTGTACTCTGAATTTATTATGATGCATGGTGTGTATATTATTCAGCGAACTAATGACATTATAAAAGTGGTTATTTTTCTGTGAGCAGCATATGGGCAACACAATATAGATCCCATATTGTTCACGTAATGGTAAGACAGGGAGATGTACTTCCGGTGCTGACCTCAAATTTAGATCGCGAATAGTGTTTCCGGTCGGTCATGCGAGTTGAACACGTATAAAAAAAGAGAGCTGTTTCCCACCACATACCGGTGATATACTCGGAAATTATAAGATTAACGATATAGGAATTTAATTACATTTTATTATACAAAAGTATAGAACATATTTGACTTTTTTACTTTAAAAATCTATCTATCTATCTATCTATCTACAACACAAAAGTCGCATATATCTTATACTTTTACCATTTTATGGTAATAAATAATATCTAGTAACATATAATAATTATTATATGTTACTAGATATTATTTATTACCATATAATGGTAAAAATGTAAGATACAATGCGACTGTATGGGCCGATAGCAAAATAAAGATTGATATATATATATATATATATATATATATATATATATATATATATATATATATATACATATAATAACAATAATTAGTAAACCTTAAATCTGTTGCCTTATTATCAGTGGAGTATTCTTGAAATAATTTATATCGGAACGCTCGTGAATTAGCTACAAATATTTCATTACGATGTTTTTATTTCTGTGCATCGGAGGTATAATAGTGTATGTTTTAACAATATACCATTATTACATATTCAACTTACTTATTATTATCATATTAGACTTGAAAGCACTTTATTTTCACTGGAAAAATATCTACTTATTTACACCTCTTCGACTTAAAATAATAATAGACATTATTCTCCAATTTAGTAGTAATAATACACAGATTTATAATTATTAATAAACAGTACGGAGAAAATGCGAGGTATAGAGGTGTTTTTTAATCTCATGAATGAGGAAAGTGCACCTCAATTTATTCGTAATATTTCTACCCGCAATAGACCACTGTTCGAATTGCAAAGATATCACAGGAATATAGCCGAAAATAACAGTTTCATTCACAGATTGATTATAAGCCAACAAATTATACATACTGCCATTATTACAATTACAATTCAATTACAACTTCGTTTACAATTTCGTTTGTTTTAAGAGAACACTTAACTTTAATTTAGATCTTCTACTAGCTATGTATATTTCTCACTCAATCCTTGTACCTTTATGATATTTACTTAAATGGAGTCATCCGTAAATAAAGAAATAAAACATTAAGGATATATTTTGAACTTTTAGTTTCAGTTTAAAAAGCAAAGTACCTAAAAGCCTAAAATAAATCATTAAACGTGAGTTCTACTACAATAATTGTAGATAATTTTAACAGCCGGAGAGGTGTAAATAGTTGTAACCGTTAAGTAATCTCATCATACTAAGTTGAAGCCGAGCATACACACAAAAAAAATCTTAAAGAAAGCTGCAGTATTTGTATGCATTTTAAATATTCCCACGGCCGCGCGTCTTAGATATTGTATTTTCAGTTTCTTCCCCTAAACTGAACACAATAGGCTGTTTCTAAAATGCCACATAAAGTAAACCCATGTCTTATACACACCAGTCACGTAAGTTTTAAGAGCCTAGCGCGTTTGTTAAATTGTATCTGAAGGTATTCGTCTCGAGTTGGATTAATTGAAATTTCGTAATTAATTCACACTGTTTGCGTAATATAAAAGTTGTACGTTGTGTGGTGGAGATAAAGGGCTCATTTCGTATGATAAGACTGCATACGTTTTAGTGGCAGATGGTAATTTATGGTGAGAATTACTGGGAAAGTACTTGAAACCATATGGCACAATATAAAGACAGATAATAGTTATGCTAGAGTGATCATGTTTAAAAGTTATATCTAAAAATGATAACGGAATTAGAAGCGGGCGCATTAAGACCCTTTCGGTACCGGTTCGGCAATGTTAATTAGTACGGAATTAAAAAAGAGTTTTTTAAGTTAATTATTTGTTCCGGGGGTATTTACGAATCGTATATTGTACTTTATAAAGTTTTCGCGACATCGGGGGATTTTCTAAAGAAAGTTTTATTAACTAACAACAGTGTCTGTTGTACATTGAAAGAAATGCGTTTTTTTTATATATATAAATAAGTTAGTTTGTATATAATTGTTATGTATATGATTTTACGGTTGCGACGACGACTCGTGCGGCGACCGTAGATCAACAGTTGTGCGGTAGTCCGCAGGTGTTCTTGGGCGAGCGCGCCCCCTAATGTTCCCTGCTCTTTCACCAACTAGACCGTATACTTGTTTCAGGTATTGACATGGGCGACTATTCTTAAGTGGGGCGAAAAACTTCTGGAGGGGGAACTGAACGACCAATAACGTTTTAACTTATGATGTCATCGGAGGAGGAGACAGAGTTCGGTTTGTACACAGATAAACTCCTGAAGAAAACCAAAAGAACTAGACAGCGCGTGGACGCCGGCGAGCCGCGTAACAGTTACTCCTCGATCCCGAACTTCAGTTCGAGACCGACGTTTCTTGGCAACAGTAATAATTTATACGGCGCAATTTTTACCCAACAGCAACAGTTCGGTCTATTTGGACCGGGGTTCGCGCCCGCAAAAATGCTTAACGAGTTACTCGGTCGCCAAAAGCCTGAGGGCACAGACGGTGAAGAAGTGAAATTTGATTCAGTGATACGTTGTGACAGCAGTCCTCCATCCGGAGAGCAACTAGCACATCATATGCTTCGCGATATCCTGCAGGGGCGCAAGCACGAGTTCCTCGCGCTTGAACACGACTTGCGCAACGGCCAGGATCATATTTTAAACAACAACAACAACGAGCCTAAAGCAGATTCGGAACGCAATGATGTGGAAGCTGCAGCGGCAATGAAAGAGTGTTTAGTTGAAGCTGGTGTAGGCGATAGACAGCAAGCGGAACTGATGGAAGAAGCATTAAATGGTATGGAAACAGAATCACTACCATCTCCTAAGGTTGAGCCCTCCAGTCCGGCGAAACCGGAGGACGCTAAGAAAGCGCGAGTGGAAAACATTGTCTCAGGTATGCGCTCTAGTCCTGCACCCCCTCAAGTAAACGGTTGCAAGAAACGAAAACTTTACCAACCCCAGCAACACGATAGCAATGCGGACAGATATATTGATGACGAGGAAGAAGAAGAGCCCATCAGGCAGAAACGAGTGGAAAAGAACGCGTTAAAATCGCAACTGCGGACAATGCAAGAACAACTAGCGGAAATGCAGCAAAAATATGTGCAATTGTGTACACGCATGGATCAAGGATCCGAAGAAAGCCAAGAAGTCGAAGAAACGCCCAGTGATAGTGAACAAAGCAAGCGATCCGCTGCACCTTCACCAGTTCCATCAATAGTAACACCAACCACACAACCACCCACATTAGCACAACAGGTGAGCAAACTTAAAATAAGCCCACCGAGTCGACCATTCCAAAACGGCCTGTTACACGAAAACCCGCACATCAGTAACGCCGCTGCAATGTACTTGGGTGTGAGCCATAAACTTCTTATGGAACAAGAAGCACGAATGGCGAAAGAAGCTGCCGCCGCTGCGTCTCTAGCCGAGTCGCAAGCAAACCCTCAAATCCCTCAGCATAAACCAACAGAAAACTTCTCCGAAAGACTATCAATAATGCGAAACATGACAACGCCAACAGGAACCGATTTAGAAGGTCTAGCGGACGCGTTAAAAACCGAAATCACTGCATCACTGTCAAATTTAATTGATTCAATAGTAACACGATTCCTACATCAGCGAAGGTGCAAAAATAACGATGCTACAGCTTCTGCCGAACAATTAAACAAAGATTTACTGATGGCGTCGCAACTGCTAGATAGAAAATCGCCGAGGACAAAAGTGGCTGAAAGACCGCACGCGCCTCCACCACATCCACAAAATCAAATGGTTAATGGAAACGGCCCCTGCCATCCAATGATGCCAGCGCACCATATGAACATGCAAAAGCCATCCGATATGCATATAAGACCACCGATGTTCCAGCCACCAAAACCTCCAGGCATTAGTCAAGCCGCATTGTATGCAATGAATCACCCGTTCTGCGTTACAAAACAAGAAAACCCCGAGCAAAACGAGGCCCTTAGTCTGGTAGTAGCACCGAAGAAAAAGAGACATAAGGTCACCGATACGAGAATAACACCAAGAACCGTAAGCAGAATCTTAGGACAAGACGGCATGGGAATGTCTCCCGCTTCAATGGAACCCTCTTGCCCATCACCCCGACCGCCCCCTTATCATCAACCCCCGCCAATGCTACCTGTATCTCTGCCCACTTCAGTAGCGATCCCCAACCCAGGACTGCACGAATCTCAGGTTTTTTCCCCGTACAGCCCGTTCTTCCATGGACCAAGTCATGGGCACCATATGGCGATGCAGGTAATTAAAACAACAACAAAACAACAACCACAAATATACTAAATAAATATTAATTTCAGGCATCGTCGTCTCCTCCTCGCATGCACAAAATCGAACGAGAATCGCCCCCAATCCACCACCCGCCAACGCTCCTCCACCCCGCTTTATTAGCGGCCGCCCAGCACGGTGGTTCCCCCGACTACGGACACATCCGTGGACCATCGGGCGGCATGAACATGGACAACGGTGATAGAAATTCCGATTGCAATTCGGGAGACATCTCGTACGACGGAATGCAGCCTACAATATCCTTTTTATGCAAAGATTTTATATCGCAAAATCTTAGTAGATATCAAGTACGTATCAAATTATGTTATCGCGTAAATTGCATTAAAGAGTTTTATTCGCGGTTAATACGAGTACAATATCGGTTCAGTTGTAAGACTTCTTTTAGATCATTTGCTTCGAGGTTAAGTTTTCTGTAAGGTATCTTTTTATTTTAATCGCAACAATCCTTAATAAGAAGCCGTACATCGGTTGAATCACAAAGCGCGGCTTTCTTTAATATTAAACTAGCATTTGTAACGGTATAAAACCGAAGAAATAAAAAAAGATGTGACATAAAAATACTTAATTATTCAAACGATTTACTCTATAATAGATATTGCAGATAATACGGCTTACCTAAGTAGATTGAGTTGTGCATATCAATGTCTATCATTACAGACTTTTAAACTAGATGGTACGGAATTCTTATGAATATTTTAAAATCTTCTTAACGTTTCATTGCTAGGACTTGTGAGAATATCGTGTTTGAATCACATATGTTGCGAATAAGGAAAAGAATATTTATTACAGCAACTTTTCGCTATGCTAAAACTTCCATGTACGTTGTATTAAATAATCATAATCACCGGTACAATTATTAAGCGCGAACAAATTATTAATGCCCGCTATATTATTCGTTGGTGTTATCATTGTTTCTTTCTCAAATTTAGCAAGATATTTCCTTAACTCCTTTGAACTCGTCAACATTGACTCCGATGCACCTCAGAAAAGCCAAGTTGATGTTCTTCTGGGTGCGATACCCCAGCTCGGCGGTTCTTAAAATGTACTTCCCCGACATCAAATTCAACAAAAACAACACTGCCCAGCTGGTGAAATGGTTCTCGAATTTTAGGTAAGTTTTTTTTAAAATTATATAATATATTCCATAATGACAGAAAGCAGCGCAGGTCAATACATTCAATTAAAATTACTTTAAAATAACATTTTGTTACCTGAAAATAGTGTAGTACCGCTGAAAATACATATGAACTGCTCTTTTTGCCCCGAGCCCACATGCACATGCTAACAAAGCTTTCCTGTTTCATTTGCTAGTTGCTGTGTTCGTTACTTGCTTTTAAATGAAAACTGCCGGAAAAGTCTTTTTATTGCCATGTGTATTGCGTACATGTACGTTTTATATAAAAGTGCGTGTGTGCGTGGATATATGTGTGTCTCTATTTCAACCCGGGTTATACAGTCCGATAATCGAATTTTCCCACTACATTAACTTCCGATATTTTTCAAGTTAACGATAAATACACACCCACTCAACATAATAATGCAAGTTTTATCGCCGCTGCTTATTAGACTTAAAGTTATTATGTATAAACAGATGGGCCGTTTCGATAAGATAAACCCCCATCGATGTATCTGCAATATATTAACAACACATTTTAATGAACTATCGCGTGCATAATTAAAATTATAGACAAAGCGTAATGGTCGCGCAATAAGAAAATGAGCTGTGCCTACCTTATTTAAGTATTAATACGCACATTTTAGTTGCCTAATGACTAATTTCATATCAAAGCTAATGAGATAAAGCGAGACGTGGTAACGGCTCCTCAAGCCAGGAAAAAGGAAAGCAAACGGCAAAGAAAAACGCCAACCTCACTAATTAGTCTCAAGACCTTAATTAAGTTATTTTTAATTGAGCAGCACGACAAAATCCAAGCGCTGCAGGGAATTTTTCATGTTTTAAGGCTGCTGCATACGCCGGTGCATTGAAATAAACTTTAATTATCTAATCGTTAATTAATGTTTAAATTCTTAATACGGAATTATTAGTGATTATTATTAATTAATTGCAGCCGATAATGAGGTGGTATAACACCGGGGACATGGGGATGGTCAGGGGTGGAATTGCTCTACTCATTTCCGCATCTCAGAATATTCAATATTCCAAAATGCAAGAGGTTTCTAATTAAAATTCTTTAATTAAAATGAACACAATTACCGGCCGGGGCACAATTGAAGCTTCTTACAATTACTCCAAACAATGTGGAATTATGATTGTATGCACATGCGATATATTTAGAAATGTAAGGATTTGTTTTCAGCGGATGCATTCGAGCATAAATGAATTCAGCGCGCTATATTTTTATGTTCGCGGTCTTTTTAAGTAACCAACTCTTGTTTAACAAGTTGCTCAATAAATTTTTTAATTAGCATTGACTAATTAGTGGTTTCCAAGTTATGTTACATACGGAAACTTTTCGGTTTTCGCTCGAGTGCCACAATTGCAAACGGTCTTGTCACTTTTTGCCCCGCTATTCACCAAGGGTGCGTCCTTGGTTGAGCATATATGGGGTGCGCTATTAGAAACTAGTTGTAACGGTTTTCCACGATTTCGATTGAACATCTGTCCCCCTCACGCACCTATTATTGTTCAAACATCGGCCATGTGCCTTACCGGAACGCACACTTATGTGGGGATCTCCTCAGGAGCGTATTATTAGGGATGTACAATATTTTATTTTATCGCTTTAGACATTTTATATTTTTAAACTCATTTAAATTTAGATATTATTTCACTATAGTTGCTGTAATAGTCGCTCCGTTGATAACAAAAAGTGACACACCTAGAAAATCATCAATTTTAAAGTAGAGCTATTTAAAATAACAAGGTCCTTAATAATGTAAGAATTAACTATTATAAAACATTTTATAATATACACCCAAAACACTAATATGTTGTTTTCCACATATGTATGTGCCGATGGCATTTGCCACTATAACATTTACAGACCTCTACCATATAGCACAGTATCCATATGTTTGCTTTTAATCACTAGATCATTCTAACAAGGTGTTCTAAAGAAAATCCACGATCCGTTTTATAAACTTTTGAATTTTTATGCGTGTGAATAAGAGTAATAATAATTAAAAGAAGAAAACAAATATTTTCAAATTTAAAAAATCAGGGCTGAAACTAAAAAAAGAAAAAAATATTTTTAAATTTAAAAATACAGGGCTGAAACGGGTTATATATATGAGTCTAAGATTGATTTTGAAAATATAATTAACAATAAAATTAAATTTTTCTTTTCTATCAATGGAGCGATATATTTTATTTAGATTAAAAAACCTAAAGTTTGCTAAACTAAACATCAGAAAGTCAGATGGATTTGAAGTGCATTTAATTAAGTTGTTTATATATTTTCTTTTATAAATTGTACAAAAACTGAATCTCTATTCATTCACTAACTGATACTAGACTAGACTAATAGATCTTCATTGTTTTTTAAATTATCACCTATTAAATGCACCAAAAATTAAAGTTTAGTAATTTAAATAAGGAACAGAAATAAATTTAAGAAAACTCATTTAATATTATGAAATAAGGCGGAAAGGCCACTGGCCAATAGCCTAATAGAGATTGTTTTCTCTCTCTCTCTATTATGAAATGTGAAGGATAAGTTATAAAAATGATATTATGCACCCAGCTCAGAGGCATAGTGGTTAGAGGCACCGACCATCTCTTATTGAGCATTGGGGAGCTAGAGTTCAAACCCAATCGGGGCAAATTTTAGCGATTCACCTTTCACAGTTTATAAAAGGTTATTGTGGGAAGTTAAGGTAATACTGGGTGATAAACTGATCTGAGCTTCTCCCTTTACCGGCGGAAAATCCTCACGGCTTAGTCCTATAAAGGTAGAGGTTTATTTTTCAAT
The DNA here is from genome assembly GCA_963942505.1 of Lordithon lunulatus. Lineage (NCBI taxonomy): Eukaryota > Metazoa > Arthropoda > Insecta > Coleoptera > Staphylinidae > Lordithon > Lordithon lunulatus. The sequence goes on along the minus strand of OZ012668.1, from coordinate 51,254,988 downwards.
ATTATAGCGGACATATTAGAGCAAAACCAACCTTCTAGAACGAAGCAAAAGTGACATAAGAAAAAGTGAAAGGCATTCATTAAAATTGGTGTCAATTCTTGCCATTTTCTGCGTTCAAACGTTTGCAGATATCGGCAACATTGATACCAATTTTCCAATTTGCCATTTATTTAATTTTTGGTTATTACTGCTTATTTTTGCTTCACAAAAAAAAAGCAGAAAATATAAACAACTGTATTTTGTTAATAAGATTAGTATTAGGAATGAAAATTGTATCACACGTCGCCATTTTCCGAGAAATATTGAGATCTTAAAGCTTGTGGAACGAAGCAAAAAGTGATGGACAAGAAAAACTAGACTGTAAAATTTTGTATCCCACAGCAGGGGTCGCCAAACTGTCCAGGCAGTCACGAAAACTTAATTTTCTCTCGAGAGTTTACAATAATTCTCCAGAATATATACCAATGTTTATCAAATTTTTTGGTCCGCGACCCCCTTTTGCATTTAAAAATATTAAATGACCATCTGGATGAATAGGTATGTGTAGAAAAACATCCCGAATGATAGTATACAATTTTTCCTGAGACCCCCCAAATATTTTTCACAATATTTTAAAAATCGGTATTTTTTAAACTTAACTACTGCATTAGTAAAATATTAGTCTTTTCATTTAAGTCATAATAATAATGTACAGGCTTGATAGCTTAAATAAATGCCAAAGTCAGTATTAAAGGAAATTACGTTTTTGTATGTTTTAACCGCAAATTAGTAAATATTTCAAAAGTTCCTCATTTTTCAAACTGCGCTAATGCATTAGTAAAATATTAGCATTTCCATTAAAGTCATAACCAAAATTCACGGCTTACTAGTTTTCATACTATTTAATTCCAAAGTCAGTATTTAAAAAAAAATACGATTTTGCATATTTTAATCGCAAATTTGCAAATATTTCAAAAGTATTCTATGGGCTTTAATTTAAAGCCCACTAAAGACATAATCAAAATTTACAGGCTTGTTAGTTTTCATGACATTTAATACCAAGTCAGTATTTAATTTTAAAAAAAAAACGATGTTTTAACAGCAAATTTTCAAACTTCGCTAATGCATTAGTAAAATATTGGCATTTCCATTAGTCATAATCAAAGTTTATTAGTTTTCATGCTATTTAATTTCAAAATCAGTATTTAAAAAAATACAATTTTGCTTATTTTAATCACAAATTTGCAAATATTTCAAGTGCCTCTAGGGGTTTTTATTTAAAGCCCACTAAACACATAATCAAAATTTACAGGCTTGCTAGTTTTCATGACATTTAATATCAAGTCAGTATTTAATACAAAATACGATTTTGTATGTTTTAACCACAAATTTGCAAATATTTCTTAAATTCCTGTATGGTTATTTTCCTAATGGATTATCACTATATTCCTCTAGCCATTAAAGTCATAATCAAATACCGGTATATTTGACTATGACTTTAATGACTAGTTTTGATACTATTTAATGCCAACGTTAGTATTACATAAAAATACTGTTTTGTATGTTTTAATCGCAAATATTTCATAAATCCTTGATTGGACATTTTCCAAATTTCTTAATGCATTAGCAAAGCAATGGACATTAAAGTTACAATCAAAAATTACGAGATATAATTTTCATGCCATTTAATGCCAGAGAATTTAATAAAAATACGAATTTGCACTTAAATTTGTAAATATTTCAAAAATACCTCTATAGAAATTTTTTTTTGCATTAGCAATATATTAGTCACTCTATTAAAGGTATAATAAAAAGTTACAATGTAGCTAGTTTTAACGGTATTTAATGTCAAAGTCAGTATATGATAAAAATAAGATGTTCTATGATTTAACCGTTAATTTCTAAATATTTCAAAAATCCCTCGATGGATATTTTTCAAACTTCTCTAATACATTACCAATATATTAGTCTATGTATTACAGTCATAATCAAAAATTACGGTGTATCTAGTTTTCATTCTATTTAATACCAAAGTCAGTATTTGATAAAAATATGATTTTGTGTGGTTTTAAGCACAAATTTGTAAATATTTCAAAAAATCTCTTTATGGCAAATTTTCAAACTTTACTAATACATTGGCAATATAGTGGTCTACCTACTAAAGGTATAATCAAAACTTACAGTGTTGATAGTTTTCAAGTTATTTAATGTCAAAGTCAGTATATCATATAAATAAGATCTTGTATGATTTAACCGTTAATTTCTAAATATTTCATAAATCCCTCGATGGATATTTTTGAAACTTCTCTAATACATTACCAATATATGAGTCTATCTATTACAGACATAGTCAAAAATTACTGTGTATCTAGTTTTCATTCTATTTAATACCAAAGTCAGTATTTGATAAAAATACGATTTTGTGTGGTTTTAAGCACACATTTGTAAATATTTCAAAAATCCCTTTATGTAAATTTTCCAAACTTTACTAATACATTGTAAATATAGTGGTCTATCTACTAAAGGTATAATCAAAAGTTAGGGTGTTGATAGTTTTCAAGCTATTTAATGTCAAAGTCAGTATATCATATAAATACGATTGTATATGATGGTTGAACCGTTAATTTCTAAATATTTCAAAAATCCCTCGATAGATATTTTTCAAACTTCTCTAATGCATTACCAACATATTAGTCTATCTACTAAAGTCATAATAAAAATTTACGGTGTATCTAGTTTTCATGCTATTTAATGCAAAAGTCAGTATTTGATAAAATTACGATTTTGTGTTGTTTCAAGCGCAAATTTGTAAATATTTCAAAAATCCCTCTATGGAACATTTTCAAACTTTACTAGTGCATTGCCAATATAATGGTCTATCTACTAAAGGTATAATCAACATTTACGGTGTTCATAGTTTTCAAGCTATTTAATAGTCAGTATAGCATATAAATACGATTGTATATGATGATTGAACTGTTAATTTCTAAATATTTCAAAAATCCTTCGATCGATATTTATCAAACTTTTCTAATGCATTATTAATATATTAGTCTATCTATTAGTCATCAACAAAATTTACTGTGTTACTAGTTTTCATGGTATTTAATGCCAAATGAAAAAACGATTTTGTATGATAGTTTCTAAATATTTCAAAAATCTCTCGATCCGAATCAAAACAAATATAAATCAGATTTTTGAAACATATCTTAAATTTGTATTTAATATTTATTTATTTAATTTATTAATTCGAACAGTCGTGTGGTGTCCACACCAGATAATTATTTTTGTTTATTATTGCTATGAAAATAAAGCAGAAATAAGCACTAATGACCGAAAATTAAAAATAAAGAAAAATTGGTGTCAATTATGGCAACAATTGACACCAATTTTTCTTCCGCATTCACATATTCGCAGAAAATGGCAACATTTGGCACCAATACGCTTTCCCTTTTTTTATATGTTTTTAATTTTGAACCATTGCTGCTTATTTTTGCTTCGTCAAAGAGCAGAAAATATAAACAACTGATTCTGTTTATAAAATTAGTATTTGGAATGAAAATTGTTTGCAATTTTCCGTGGAATATTGAGATCTCAAAGCAAAGAAAATATAAATAAAAGCAAAGAAAATATAAATAAAAGCAAAGAAAATATAAATAAAAGCAAAGAAAATATAAATAAAAGCAAAAAAAATATAAATAAATATGTCCTGTTTATAAAATAACTATCAAACACATGTTTGTGTTTAGAATCCACGGTCTGATAATAATAAATACTTTAAATATCGATTATTGCTATGAAAAGGTTTATATAAGTCAATACAAAACAAATATTTGTACTTTAAAGCTATTAGCCCGAGGGTTTTTCCAATGTTAAAGGGAGAAGCTAAGAGAAGTGTAATCATTCGGTATTTACCTTAAATTCACAAAAAAACCTATGAAAAACTGTGTAAGTTGATTTGCGAAATTTCGCTCACGACAGGGTTTGAACTCTCGCTCCCCAATGCTCAGTACGACACGGACGGCGTCTCTAACGACTTTCGCCACTAAACAGGGTGGGCAATACTATTTGTAAAGATTATCAAAACTATTCATTAATGAATTTTCAATAATAAAATGCCTAGTATCCGCGCTCTAATACTGATAAAGATTATTAATTCTAATTATTGCAATGATACTGATAAATAAGCAGTCAGTAATCGCCAAAATATTAAAAAATTAATTCAAAAAAGGCAAATAAAGTATATTTGAAATGTTAAAAGATATGTTAATCCTATATAATCATTAAAGAATTTTCAATAATAAAATGCCTAGTATCCGCGCTCTAATACTGATAAAGATTATTGATTCGAATTATTGCAATCATACTGAAAAATAAGCAGTAATCGCCAAAATATTAAAAAATCAATTTAAAAAACATAATAAAGTATATTTGAAATGTTAAAAGGTATGTTAATCCTATATAATCATTAATGAATTTTCAATAATAAAATGCCTAGTATCCGCGCTCTAATACTGATAAAGATTATTGATTCTAATTATTGCAATCATACAGAAAAATAAGCAGTAATCGCCAAAATATTAAAAAATAAATTTAAAAAACAAAATAAAGTATATTTGAAATGTTAAAAGGTATGTTAATCCTATATAATCATTAAAGAATTTTCAATAATAAAATGCCTAGTATCCGCGTTCTAATACTGATAAAGATTATTGATTCTAATTATTGCAATCATACTGAAAAATAAGCAGTAATCGCCAAAATATTTAAAAATAAATTTTAAAAAAGCAAAATACAGTATATTTGAAAATGTTAAAAAGTATGTATGTAATATCTTTCAAACCTGAAGCAATTTATGAAAAATATCGAATTATATATTAATTTTTGTTTTTTGCATTCCTTTACTTTTCACTATGAAAATAATGTTTTTTAACGTAAAACTTGGATACTTCAAAACTTGTGTTTTGTGGGAAACATCGTTAGCGTTAAATTAATAAATGTGTCCTACTCAGAAATAAAAATCAGCTCTAGAACTGAATCTAGAATGTCCTGCTCTAAAATTACTAATATTTAATAACGCTGCCATTTTTTAAGAATCTCAAAGAACAGAAAACATAAATAAATATATATGTAATATTCTTCCAGCTATATGAGAAACATATTTCAATCAACGTAAATACATTGAAAATTATTGCAGAAACCATGCCCTTTGTAGAAATAATATGCACAAACATTAATTATGCAAATTATATTCGATATCACAATAACGTTTATCATTATTATTCAGAAATCTTATTGGGATAACACAAATCTTGCTACATATTATATTTACATAATAGCTTCTTGATAATACTTCTTGAAATTATCTGTAATACGATAAACCGCCAGATAATTAGATCACAAATATAGTTGCCAAGTAATAATAATTGAACAATAAAATTTACTTACTAGTATCGATTGAATTGAACTTTCATTATAAAATAAACATAATGCAATTATTAGCTAAAAGTTCAATAATGTATTGAAGTTTTAGCTAATATAATTATTTAATAAAATAAACTTTACACAATCAATTTTGTTTTTTAGCAGATTTAATAACGTGTTGTGATTTTCGCGCGTTAATTTTCTTAAATAATATTGTACATCCCTAAATATATTCCTAAGACGCCGTCCGCACCGCACTGTTGACAAAGGGGTCTTTTTAAATAAAGAAATTTCGACTTAAAGGAGGGTAAATCAAAAAGCAGATGTGAAATCTTTTGTTGGGGTTTAACGTCTTTTGCCTTTAAGAAAGTGGAGAGAAGACCGTTGATATTTACCTGGGAACCGCGTCCCCCATGCCTTCCGAAGGGAATCGGCTAGTTTTTGCAATCTCAAGATTTATAAATTTACCGTGCGCGTGTACATGTTCAACCAGGTGTTTTTTTTTGTTGTTGTCGCGGTTCTTGTTTGAATTTTAAATACGCATGCGGGCATGAACTTAAACGGGGTTACTATCTGTTTTTTTTTGTACAGGCTAATTTGTAAATAGCTTTGTGATGAATCAATTTTTAGCATTCACAATTAGCACCGTTATAATTGTTAATGTTCGAATGCAACAGTTGATAAGTAAATAATTTACCAGTTCTAATACAGTATTAATTATGTATGGCCAATTGGCCTATAATTGGTATTTGGATACTATGACATGACACCGCAGTGTTTAGTCAATATTGATAGGCATTTAGCCATTGAAAATGCAGCGATACGACCACATATTATGACAATTATAATTAAATAATATAATTGAGTTATATATAACAATTAATAATATATCCGCTACTTTCATTTTCACGCGTATTAAATTTTGATTTAATTAATATCGCTGTAGTATAGAAAATGCGGGAGATGCGAGACATAAGTGTATAAAAAGTCAGTGTGAATAACTCATGATTCAACGAGTTAAAGTTGACACGAATTGCGATATACGATCGTTGTAATTGCCACTCTGTCTATCGATGTAGACGCAATTATATGCAACTGTTAACAACACGACGTATCGCAACTCGAGAAGTGCGACACTTAAAATTAGCAGTTGTTCTTTCGCTGTTATGCTTCCTGGTCTAGATCTAGCTTTTTGTCATTATTTACCCGGAAACCATTTTGTAAATAAAGTCTCGCTTAATTAAAATAACCTTTTCTGTTATTTGCAGAGAATTCTACTACATCCAAATGGAGAAATACGCGCGGCAAGCTGTTTCGGAGGGTGTTAAGAATGCCGAGGATCTGCACGTCGGCGGAGACTCTGAATTATACAGAGTTTTAAATCTACACTACAACCGAAATAATCACATCGAGGTATGGGGCCCACAGGTTCGTGGCTTCTTATTTGGGGTAGACAGTTTATATATTATCATCATTTTATTTATCAACTTTTAAATAAACTCAATTCATTAAAATAATATGTTTGAATAATAAACTGATATAATATAAATGCTGTACCCATTAACTCGGCCCACAACCACATTTTATTTTTTTATTATTTAAAAAATTTACTTTTTATTTTCTCATAAAAACAAACATCATTGATTGTCTTTATGAATTTTTAGCTAATAATTTTATTGTTATTTATTAGGTACCATCAAATTTCCGGTTTGTGGTAGAGCAGACACTGCGGGAGTTCTTCAAGGCGATTCAGGAAGGCCGGGATTCGGAACAATCATGGAAAAAATCGATATACAAGATCATCTCCAGGTTGGACGACCCCGTCCCCGAATACTTCAAGTCTCCAAATTTCCTCGAACAACTCGAGTGACCTGTTACCAAGCAAGGTAACACGTTGCCCAATGGTAATGATATTACCGTGTGGTAATGACATTACTTTAAGTTATTTTTGGGCCATCCTCGTTAGCGGCGAAGTGTCGCTAGTGCGGAAACACCACGGGTTGTAACCAGAGCTGCAACCGGCGGTTAACCAACGAATCGGTGACGCATGGTGCGTTAGTTTTAACCTTCCTACAAACTGTCAACGTTTTATTGTTTATATATGATAATAAGAAAAATATTTGGAACCAATGAATGGTTTTGAAGATGTGCGGCGAGGATTCCAAAGAATTTGCGCGTCTTTTAAATACATTCGGGACTTGTTAAAATAATAATTGTGTTAGGTTGACAGTTAATATAATTAAACAAAAGACTATTATATTCTTGCCTCAGGCTAACGTTCGTGAAGACGGACAGTGAATACAAAGGTTTATAATCAATCAATTCACCAGTGATTCTAGTTGATCATTGAAATCATTTTACCTGATCTATATTAACCGGATTTAGAAATTTATCGACGTCAAGTATTAATATTTTAGTTAACCAGCAGTCAGCAAGTTAAAAATCTGCACATTTATGTTTACTTTTGGCATGATTTTACTTTGCTGCCATTGTGAACTGTAAAACAAATTTGTATATAGAATGTAAATAGTATTTATCATTATTATTATTTTATTATTATTATTATTATTAGTTAAATTATTAGTTCTTTCACCAAAGTTATTGCTCAGCTAGTCTTCTATATAAAACGTAATATCTTGCATGCTTAAAAGTAATTTTAAGCATACAAAATATATCCAAACAAATATTGGATGTTTTATTTTATTTAATAATATTATGATATCCCAAGAAAATAGTCTGTATAATTTTATAATTTTCTTGGCCTATCTAGTACCTATTTGTGTTATATAATAATAATGATTTACAGCTTATATCAAATATAAGTAGTAAAATATTTTTATTATCTTACGGTGTATTAAGTTGGCATGCCTTTTATTTTAATTTATTTTTGTATATTGTTCTGTCCTCGGCTAGTTGCTAAGTTTTTATTTTATTTATATTGTTTGGCATGCCTTCAAAATCACCATATTATTTAGTTAATTACTTTGAGTTTTCACTAGCACATTCTAGCGCAGATAATCAATTATCTCGCAAACACACTGTGTGAGGCAACTAGTCAATAATAATAAATATATTTCAATTATTATTTTATATCTAATTTATTGTTTTTATTTTATTTATTTATTATTTTCCTTTTTAATTTATTTGAATACTTTTGTAGTGATACAGTTTACATGGCAATATATAAAATCGGTATATATCACATACTTAATATTTTGAGCCCGAACATGGCTAATCAAGCATATGTTTAAGATAGTTTTTGTGTACATAAAATTGTTAACTGGACGTATTCCTTCGTGTCCCATAGTTACAAATGTAAAGGATCCCGAGACCTGATTATATAGCCTTAAAAAGGCGATGCCATTGTGATTTTACTGTTCCTAAAATTAAACATATACCGCGTGTTTCGACAATTCAAATTGATGTGAGTGCTAAGTAGTTGCGGGAATATGCCGAATATCGGAAACTGCCGAAATTAAAAGACTGCCGTTCATTTATGCGTATGATTTCGAATTTATTTCACTTAAATCGATATGTTGAATTTTTCAAAATTACTCGTTTGGTGGTTCAAACATTTACGTTTGCTTTTCATTTACGTCTCGGGATCCGTAGGCGGTACATTACAAAAGAGCGTTACTAGAGTGAAAATATTGTTAAAATTCTAAAGAAAAAAAATATTTAACGTTAAAGATTGTAAAGTACCCTAGATATCAACAGTTTCCAAACAAAATCAATGTCACTACGAACAAATCCAAATACTGTATTTAATATTTAATCAAACTAAATAATAATTGTGTAAATAAAATATAAGCTACCTTCAATGCAATAGATGTGTTAGACGGAATAGAAAAAATGCACATATTCGGTGTTAATTTTATCATATGAATAATAGAACGTAGTGATGACTAAAAATAAAGTACAAATGTTTAGGAACTGTCGATATGTGACTTAAGGATTTTGAAGAGAATGGCGCAAAGTGCTTCATTTTATAATATTAGACAAACAATCCTGCAGATTTTACTTGGCTATGGGTTTCTTTGTAATAATAGGTGAAAAGAATTCAAAACTATTTAGAACGATTGAAACCAAATTCATTCATACCGAAACAATAGTGAATACTAATATAAACACATACAAGTTAATAACCGATTACAACTTATCACTTATTATTATGAAAACCTATGAACTTGACAAACTAAGGCCTCAAAAATATACGGTTGGTTTTGACAATTCACCCAACATAAAATCGCCGCTGAATTAAATTACAGAAAAAAAAACCGACTTACGAATAATAATAATAATAAACCGAGCAAGTAACTGAGGTACTTGCATCTTATCTTCACACACACACTGGGTCGAACGGAAGTCGACCCGAATTGTTAAAGACAATTCTATAAACAGATGAATTCAGAAAAGGCCTGAATAGGTCACGGAGGAATTACATTGCTTTCTGGATGAGACTGTAAAAGTAATTTTTGAGGTCGATCCAAGCAGTTTCCCCTTTTGGGGATATATAGTGTAGTAGCCCCCCCTCCTAGGTAGGACCCTATAAGCATGTTCAATCCGTGTTTAGTTATTCTACAGTATTTTATGAACTTTTGGCCGTTTTCATGATACTTTCGTTGTGCTTTTCGTTTGCGAAATGTTTGGTTTCATATGCACACACATTCGGATAACATTGTGGCAATGTGAATTGCGCGTGTGGTTTTTTTATTTCGAGTACGCGAGCCACAAACCGGGTTTGCAAGCACGCGAAATTTGCAATGTCTATATGTTTTTGAGTTACAGAGATAAACAATATTTTACAGATTTAAAAACACTGTTCGGAAAAACGTTTAGGTCACCGGTTCAAAAAGATGCATAAAAATATCACGAAAAAAGTACAAGCTTATTTTAAGCACCTCTGCGCCTTAAAATTAAAAAAAAAAATTCGAAGCAAAAATGATATGAGTGTGTATAACCAAAATCTGCCTTATTCTATTTTCTTATGACGAAAAAATCTCCTACCGTTATAGCGCAATTATTTGCTAGTGTATATCGTTCTTGATCACCTAACACCGACGATTTTTAACCATTTCCATAAAATTAATTATCAACTAATCTAGTCCAATATGTAATACATAGCATTTTGTGTGAGTTGTAGTATACATGTACAATTGTTGGTAAAAGATCGGGTGCCTCCGTTGTTTAAATTTAAGTTCCTCTTGATTTTACATACTGCGTTCATTTATCGGTACTTTTAAGTTACAGGATAGCTATCGCAGCTATATAATGTCGGTATATATATAAATATACCTTGGTTAAGGTTTTATAATTTTCAAACATCTCATGTCAGCCGTACATGCACTATCACTAATTGTGAAACTATATAAAATGCCATACACGGGGTGATTTTTGAAGACCTCCGTCAAAAAGAATGTAAGACACTGTAATAATTGTAAAGATATACTCGCTTTAGATATAACCGAAGCATTCCGATTGCTACAATTTGTATCCTATGTAAAGCAACCGGAATTCGCTCTAAATTATGAATGACAAAGAACACACGAACAAACTAATTTTGTTGTAGCAACTGTTAGTTTGCGATAGATCGCAACCTTAGGAATGTTCTCACTCTGAAATAGTCACGAAAAAAGAAAAGTCCACACAAAAACTGAAGCAATAGAAATGAAGGCAACCAACCAAAAAAAAAACACAGCTACTCGATATTTCGAAAACCGGCAAATTTTACTCATTCAAAAATTACACTGGGCCAATTCGTCCGTCAAAAAAGTGCCTTCAAAGTTGTTTTTACGAAAAAATTACAAATTAAGGGCCCTAAATAGACACATCGCCCAACCAAAATATTCCTAGGGTTGCGAACTATCGATTGTACTTAAATTTAGTTAGATTAAGGGGCACTCGATATAATAAACATAAGGTTATTTCATAAATATTATATTGTTATGCTAAGATGGTTGAACCGGGCATTAAAGTCGCGGGGATACTATTACTATTTGTGGTATATAGTAACTTTGAATTAGAAGTAGATAATAACATACAGATTGAATGGTTTCAGTTAACTCCATGTTATACACAGTTTACGTTAGCTGTTATTGTTATTTGTTAAACGCAGATTGATTGGATGTGGAATGTAGTAGTTCTCGGTGCGACTGGAACAGGGAAACTTACTGCTAACTACTTACTACTCCATATGTAACCATAAGTAACCGCAATAGAGCAATATTAACTATAATATACTATATTTACAAATAGCCATAGCCATACACATGTATTTATATTGTAAATACACTCAACGCACAACCAAGATTCTGGATGATTAGCTTCTGCATACCAATTAACCATAAGTAAATTCTAAATTGCCGCAACTGAACAGTTTCCACAACGTGCAATATACCGATATGTTTATAATAATTAATATGCGTCCAATCAATCTGCTAACCCTATTAAGTTTAATTTTTTCTGTCACCAGATGACTCAAATGGTCTTCCTTTTTCTATCTCGACAACATAACTAATATACATGACAATCGTCATTTAAAAAAAAAAACGTATAACCACTGAATATTTAATCGTTTGGCTTTCTAAATTTCCGGAAATGCAGCTGAAAAAAAGCTGCATAGATATTTAAAATGAAGTTTACCATAATTTGGCAATGTTACACAAACAAATTTAGGTTAAAATTGATATTAACTCAAGTATTGTACGGCTAGTAAAATTGACTGCCGGTGCTCTGCCTATCGTTCGGTTGAAATTTTGAGCGGCGATGTATAAAAATTATATTATTATGTTGAGATTTATGATAAATTTATTTAGATATATATAAAAAAAAGTATATGTTTGTAAAAAGAGAATTATAATGTTCAGGACCCTTGCAACTTGTGATAATGTTTTTGCATTGTTGCATAAAAAAATTGTGTACATGCAAAATTTAAATTTAGGATTTGTATATATGTGATGGGAGCATAATAACTTGAGTTAATTAACCGGTCTTAATCAGTGGTTAGTTGTCGAGAATAGTCTCTGGTTGTCATTTTGCCGCCACAGCCTACAGGCTTCGATTTACAGTAATTAATTAAGGTTAGGCGTCGATAGAGAATCGAATAAGATTGTATATTTAGTACAAAAACGTGAAAATCGAGATAGCTCAAAATTTAATTTCATTGCGCCCATGATGCTGCGGAGCCCCAAAGTTTATATGTGTAAAAATTTAAGAGTATTTTTATATTTATATTGGTGTAAATCAAAATTTGGTATGGACAAAAATTATTGTAGAGATTTTTAGGTTGATAAATTTAAGAAAATTAAAATTTAGGAATTTTTAAATGAATTTGTATATAAAAAATTATATATAATATATATAGATGGCAGGCAACATCATTGGCGTTATTGTTGGTACGCGTATGTATGATGGCGTGGCGACGTATACTATACTATATACGTACAAAGTACTCGTAAGTGTGCGAATAGCACCTTCTTTCGTTGCTTCAAACTTTTATTTTAGCGTGTGCCGTATCCATGTTATATTAGACAATTTTACTATTTGGTGTACAGCAATTTTTTCGACTACCCCAAGCTAAACACTTTACCGGGTAGATCGAGATGTTGTGACTGTGTTTTCATTGAGCAGTATAATAAATATATACATTTATTTGGAATCTTGTTTCATGTCATCACTTTCTCTTTTTATCCATTATTTAGAACAGTTAGAACTAGAATATACATACATTCTAAACCACGAAATCAAATCAAAAAGAGAGTTAATTTAATTAATTTGAATTTAACATTGGTAAGTATTAATATTAAAGTACATGAAGGAAAGACAATTAGGATGGTGGGGACACATAATTAGGATAGCAGAAAGCCAAAAAAAGAGCAAAAATCAAAAACAAGAAAACGGAAAGGAAAAAACTGGAATGAATCAAAAGAACTGGCAATAAATAGAAGAGAATGGAAAAAAAATTGTAAAAGAATAGAGTATTAATATTATGCTATAGGGCCAGCCAAGAATAAATATGAACTGTACCAAAGCCGCACTGAGGAGGACCCACTAGCACCAATAGAAGCTATTGCCAAGCGAGGAGCAAACAGATATCGAACTGGCGCTAACAAAAATGAATAACAACAAAAATTCCCGGAGAAGACAATATAGTCAAAGAAGCAATACAAGGTGAAGCATGTTCTTGATGGATAAAATAAAAACATTATTTAGCCTATATGCAAAATAGCACAATTTCATACAAATGGCACAAAGCAATTACCATCCTGCTTTGCAAAAAAAGAAGATAAGGCTAGCTTGCAAAACTATCGACCCATATTTCTTCAGAGTCAACTCTACAAACTATTCACAAGAGTAATAACCTCAAGGCTAGAACGAAAATGGATATTCTACCAACCAAACTAACAAACAGGATTTCACTTTTGGGTTTGAAACGAATGAGTACCTATCTGCGAAGTACCAAAGTCTTAATCAGAAAGTCAATGTGTACAACAGACACACTGGCTCTTGCATTCGTGGTTTTCGGTAAAGATTTGAACATGGTTGAGTTAGACACCATAATGAAAGCTTTGAGAGAATATCGCATTGATCACAGGTACTCAAAACGAATCTATAAGATCTATAAAAACTAGAATCCCAGTAAAACTAAAAAGCTTTGAGAGAATATCGCATTGATCACAGGTACTCAATACGAATCTATAAGATCTATAAAAACTAGAATCCCAGTAAAACTAAAAGGTAAGACAACCCCATTTAGTCCTGTCGAGGAGTAATATAGTGGAACACAATGTCTCCAAAACAAACTATAACCGTCTTGGAAGATGCAATCAAGAAACTTAAGGATTATGTTATCCACACATCGAAGATGATTGACTCTTTGACCATTTATGGTAACACCTATTGTATCTCAAACAATAGGCATTACCATAAATGGTCAAAGACTCAATCATCTTCGATTTGCGGATGACATAATCCTCATAACCGACAACCTAGGAGATTTAAGGCTGATGATAGAGAAACTTCACGACATATGCTTGGAAGTTGGTTTGGAAATAAACTTTCACCCAAGGCCTGCACTAAAAAAAAAAACAACCTACAGAACAGGGCCATTAACATCAATGGAGAGAAACTTAACCACACATAATGTTTGCCGATGACATAAGAGCTGATAGCGGAAAGCATGATATGAATTTTTCAGATTCATCGAAGACATCGAAGACAGGGCCACGAAGCGTATAGGGTTCGATCTATTTCGACAAAACGAATTACATGATATCAAATATAGACGACGAACAAGAAATCGCTCTTGGAGAAAACCAAATCGAGATAGTAACTACATACAAATACCTAGGACAAACAATAACTATTTGGAAGGACAATCAAGAACTGGAAATAAATGAGAATACGACAAACCTGGGCGGGCGGAATATGTCAAAATTAAAGAAATCTTGGCTATGGACATCCCTCTCCATAAACAACAAATGTATCTTGGCAGTAACTACTTACGGTTCGCAAACTTGGACTTTTATGAAAGACATACTTAACAAGCTCAAAGTCAATCATAGAGCTATTGAGAGATTCGTCTTATCATCTTGTACATGTATGTATATCTTGTGTGTATGTATGTTACAATAAATATATCTTCTTCCCTCTTCGTCATATCATTAACCCGCAAAACAACGCATGGAGAAGGAGAAACAACAAAGGTTCAAGACGACGTCGTTCACAAATGGAACTGGTCGGTACACGTCGCAAGAAACAAGATAAATGGGACATTAATTAGATGGAGACCATAAACCAGAAGAAGAACCGCAGGACGACCACAAATGAGATGCAGCGACGAGTTGAAACGAACTGCAGGACTGAATTGGTACCAACTGGAACAAACGCATGGAGAAGGGGGAAGAACAAGGGTTGAAGACGACGTGACATACACCGCCGTTTACAAATGGAACTGGTCGGTACACGTCGCACGAAAGCAAGATAAATAGAACATTAATTAGATGGAGACCATAAACCAGAAGAAGAACCACGGGACGACCACAAATAAGATGCAGCGACGCCTTGAAACGTACTGCAGGACTGAATTGGTACCAACTGGAACAAACGCATGGAAAAGGGGGAAGAACAAGGGTTCAAGACGACGTGATATACACCACCGTTCACAAATGGAACTAGTCGGTACACGTCGCAAGAAACAAGATAAATGGAACATTAATTGGATGGAGGCCATAAGCCAGAAGAAGAACCGCGAGGCAACCACAAATGAGATGCAGCGACGACTTGAAACCAACTGCAGGACTGAACTGGTACCAACTGGAACAAACGCACGGAGAAGGGGGAAGAACAAGGGTTCAAGACGACGTGACATACACCGCCGTTCACAAATGGAACTGGTCGGTACACGTCGCAAGAAACAAGATAAATGGAACATTAATTGGATGGAGACCATAAACCAGAAGAAGAACCGCGGGATGGCCACAAATGAGATGCAGCGACGACTTGAAACGAACTGCAGGACTGAATTGTACCAACTGGAACAAACGCATGGAGAAGGGGGAAGAACAAGGGTTGAAGGCGACGTGACATACACCGCCGTTTACAAATAGAACTGGTCGGTACACGTCGCAAGAAATAAGATAAATGGAACATTAATTAGATGGAGACCATAAACCAGAAGAAGAACCGCGGGATGACCACAAATGAGATGCAACGACGACTTGAAACGAACTGCAGGACTGAATTGGTACCAACTGGAACAAACGCATGGAAAAGAGTAAAGAACAAGGGTTCAAGACGACGTGATATACACCGCCGTTCACAAATGGAACTAGTCGGTACACGTCGCAAGAAACAAGATAAATGAAACATTAATCAGATGGAGACCATAAACCAGAAGAAGAACCGCGGGATGACCACAAATGAGATGCAACGACGACTTGAAACGAACTGCAGGACTGAATTGGTACCAACTGGAACAAACGCATGGAAAAGGGGAAAGAACAAGGGTTAAAGACGAAGTGATATACACCGCCGTTCACAAATGGAACTAGTCGGTACACGTCGCAAGAAACAAGATAAATGAAAAATTAATTAGATGGAGACCATAAACCAGAAGGAACCGCGGGATGACCACAAATGAGATGCAGCGACGACTTGAAACGACCTGCAGGACTGAACTGGTACCAACTGGAACAAACGCATGGAGAAAGGGAAAACAAGGGTTCAAGACGACGTGACAAATGGAACTAGTCGGTACACGTCGCAAGAAACAAGATAAATGGAACATTAATTAGATGGAGACCATAATCCAGAAGAAGAACCGTGGGATGACCACAAATGAGATGCAGCGACGACTTGAAACGAACTGCAGGACTGAATTGGTACCAACTGGAACAAACGCATGGAGAAGGGGGAAGAACAAAGGTTCAAGACGACGTGACATGCACCGCCGTTCACAAATGGAACTGGTCGGTACACGTCGCAAGAAACCAAGATAAATGGAACATTAATTAGATGGAGACCATAAGCCAGAAGAAGAACCGCGAGGCGACCACAAATGAGATGCAGCGACGACTTGAAACGAACTGCAGGACTGAATTGGTACCAACTGGAACAAACGCATGGAGAAGGGGGAAGAACAAGGGTTCAAAACGACCTGACATGCACCGCCGTTCACAAATGGAACTGGTCGGTACACGTCGCAAGAAACCAAGATAAATGGAACATTAATTAGATGGAGACCGTAAACCAGAAGAAGAACCGCGGGACGACCACAAATGAGATGCAGCGACGACTTGAAACGAACTGCAGGACTGAACTGGTACCAACTGGAACAAACGCATGGAGAAAGGGAAAACAAGGGGTCAAGACGACGTGACATACACCATCGTTTACAAATGGAACTGGTCGGTACACGTCGCAAGAAACAAGATAAATGGAACATTAATTAGATGGAGACCATAAACCAGAAGAAGAACCGCGGGACGACCACAAATAAGATGCAGCGACGACTTGAAACCAACTGCAGGACTGAACTGGTACCAACTGGAACAAACGCATGGAGAAGGGGGAAGAACAAGGGTTCAAGACGACGTGACATGCACCGCCGTTCACAAATGGAACTGGTCGGTACACGTCGCAAGAAACAAGATAAATCGAACATTAATTGGATGGAGACCATAAACCAGAAGAAGAACCGCGGGATGACCACAAATGAGATGCAGCGACGACTTGAAACGAACTGCAGGACTGAATTGTACCAACTGGAACAAACGCATGGAGAAGGGGGAAGAACAAGGGTTCAAGACGACGTGACATACACCGCCGTTTACAAATTAAACTGGTCGCTACACGTCGCAAGAAACAAGATAAATGGAACATTAATTAGATGGAGACCATAAACCAGAAGAAGAACCGCGGGACGACCACAAATAAGATGCAGCGACGACTTGAAACGAACTGCAGGACTGAATTGGTACCAACTGGAACAAACGCACGGAGAAGGGGGAAGAACAAGGATTCAAGACGACGTGACATACACCACCGTTTACAAATGGAACTGGTCGGTACACGTCGCAAGAAACAAGATAAATGGAACATTAATCAGATGGAGACCATAAACAAGATGTAGAACCGCGAGAAGACCACAAATGAGATGCAGCAACGACTTAAAACGAACTGCAGACTGAACTGGTACCAAAAGACATAAATCCGGAACAAATGGAAAGAATGAGAGAGGATTATACCCAGAGGGTTGAAAACAGCTAACAAACAAAAACAAAGTGTTTACAACGTTCCCTCTGTAGAGAAAGTTTAATGCCATCTGGCGACACCACATCATAACAAAGATTTAGAGGGTTTACTGTTGCCCCCTTTAAAAACACCGAGCTGCAGCGAATCCAACAAATCGCAACCCTCTATCTCGTTTTATCGAAACACAGTACAAAAAAGGCGTTTTCAGAAGGAGTTATCGAGATATAGGGTAAAATAGGCACCCACATAAAATCTAGCGGGATTTTTCTTTATTTGCGGTTGCTTCCCGTATAGAAACCACTCAGCTAGAGCGAATACAACAATCCGCAACCCTCTCTCTCGTTTAGTTATCGAGACAATGCCAAATAGGCTTTTTAAAACGAGTTATCGAAATACAAGGCGAATAGGCATAGGGCATAGTAAAACAACCTGTAGGGTAAATAAAAATGTTGCATTTTGACCTGATATAAGTAGCTCCTTCAATCAAAGCAAAATCTATAGGGGTGTTCCTTAACTACTGTTCCGCCATTGTAAAAAATATTTTATTTTATTTCAAAAAGTGATATATTTGAGCATTTAACGCATACATTTATAATTTACATAAATGAATTTAACGCATTCATTTATGTAAATTATAAATGTATGCTTTAAATGCTCAAATATATCACTTTTTGAAATAAAATAAAATATTTTTTACAATGGCTCAAATATATCACTTTTTGAAAAAAAATAAATGATTTTTTACAAAAACTAAACAAGCCGTTAAATAAATAATAATAATCACTGATTGTGTAAATAAAGGTCAGAGTTTTACGCATTTTCAAAGACTCGGTGATGTGTTATGATCTATCCTCAAATTTAGTATCCTTACGAACTCCCGCCTTAATGGTATATAGTGTTGCCTAGAGCTGTATCCCACAATACAAAATTAAATTCAAAATTCTAGTAGTAATCTATTTTATAACTGTTGGTTATCTGCCGCAATAGATGGCAAAACAGAGCTGATTCTAGCGAAATGTGGACATATGCATCTTCAAGTAGCTGTGGGCGCATAAAAAATACAGGTTTTAGAAAGATGGTCCATTTCGATCCCCAATGCATTGCGAATCGCATGGGGAAAAATGCCCCAATCAAATCTCTTCATTTTCAAATAGCTGCATCCATTAGCTACATATTTTGTTATACTGAACAGGATTTGCATATTTCATCATTTCATCAGGGAGATATAACATTTTAAGGATTTAGTTTCATGCTGTAAAAAAGGGTAAAACTGTTATACTGCGTTCGAACATTGTGAATTTTTACCCTTTTTTACAGCATGAAACTAAATCCTTAAAACATTATATCTCCCTGATGAAATATGTAAATCCTGTTCAGTATCCCAAAATATGTAGCTAATGGATGCAGCTATTTGAAAATGAAGAGATTTGAAAGAAATATTATTGCGTATGGAAGATACAGGTCTCGAATTGATATTTCAGAAGGATGCGCGTTTTGTCAGCGTTTTTTATGGTTTCGCTTCAAATTCTAATTGCTGGATAACCAGATGATTTAGCGAGCAAGGGTGTAAAAATCGGAATAAAGCCGCTCAATTGCTATAAAATAACATCAACGGACAATTAAATTAAACAAAAGAGAGGTATATCTACTCTTTTGTTTAATTGAACAAGCGTGGTTTATCACTCATTGTTAAAAAAAAACGTGTATTGAAAATATATATGTTGCGTTTAACTTGATATAAGTAGCTCCATCAATCAAAGCAAAATCTAGCGGGTTACTGTTATCCCCTCTAAAAAAGACTGAGTTGCAGCGAATCCGACAAATCGCAACCCTCTATCTGGTTTTATCGAGATACAGTACAAAAAACGGCGTTTTCAGAAGGTGTTATCGAGATATAGGGCAAAATAGGCATCACGGCATAGGTGGTAAATGTCATTCTCCTTCAGCAATATAAAATCTAGTTGGACTTTTTCTTAATTACTGTTGCTTCCATTATAACCTGAGCTAGAGCGAATACAACAATCCACAACCCTCGATCTCGTTTAGTTATCGAGACACAGTGCCAAATAGGCTTTTTAAAACGAGTTATCGAGATACAAGGCAAGCCTATTCGCCTTGTATCTCGATAACATAGGGCATAATAAAAAAACCCTGTAGGGCAAATAAAATTGTTGCATTTTGACCTGATATAAGTAGCTACTTCAATCAAAGCAAAATATAGTGGGGTGTTCCTTAACTACTGTTTCGCCGGGCTTAAGCGAATGCCACAACCCGTAATCCTCTATCTTGTGTAGTTATATAGACACAGTGCAAACAAGGCTTTTTCAGAAGGAATTATCAAGATATCGCAGGGCAAAATAGACCTAAGGACATTGGTACTGAATGCCATTCTACGAAGTCGACTGAATCGAATGCTCAAAACTAGAAGCTCGCATTTCTTTTCGTTTTTAGATATTTGAAATATACATTCCTGATATGCTCTTTTGCGGACAATATGTAGATGAGGAGCGTGTAAAAAAAGTAACGATTTCGAGTTTTATAAAAATTTACATTTTTTATGATCAAAAATATTATCTCAATCCATGGATAATTGAAGGAAAAAATGCCGCAATTGAATAGTTTGTAATGAACACGGCCTCCGGTTCAGTTACCCAAAATAAGTAGCTAATAGATACAGCTATATTATAGTGTAGAAATTAAGACCTGCATCTCAACGTAATTATCAACTTTCGTGACCTGTTTCTTTCAAACGCAATTAGATTTCCGTTTGAAAGAAACAGGTCACGAAAGTTGATAATTACGTTGAGATGCAGGTTTTTTGTGGTCATTTCTGTTTCAAATGCTAATTGCTAGACAACCAGACGCCTTAGCGAGTAACAGTCTGTACTGTGTACAAATATATGTACAAATATATGTACAAATATATGTACAAATATATGTACATATATATGTACAAATATATGTACAAAAAATTTACAAATATATGTACAAAACCACTCTTACAATAGAAAATTCAAATTTAAAAGTCGTCTTCCAGCTGGAAAATGTAACAAGATAGAGGTACCTACAAGGCAAGCGTGGGTTTTGATTCATTGTAAAATTTTTTGTGAAGAAAATATCTCTTTCGATGAACCTGACAGCGAACGGCCGTCTGAATCAAATGCCGAAAACTAGAAGTTCGCGATCTATTTTCGTTTTTGAGATATATTTCAAAATACGTATAAAATACGTAAAATACGTTTCTCAAAAACCTACTTGTATTATATAAATCGTGATAAATAAATTGCGTAGGAATAATTATAGACAATTACAGTTAATCATAAGACTAAAAGCAGATGAAAGCGAAAACACATTAGTCATAGCAGTCGCAAATAAATTTGTCATCGCCCAGTAAAAAAGGCGACTGCATTTACGTATGTTGAGCAGTAGTGCACAAAATAATACCCATGCGAATAATTACAGTTGATATAAGTTCAATTACGAAATTGAAATGAATCACACGAGATATAAAGGTTTAAACACTTACCTCTACTTCCCAAAAAACTGCTCAGATCCTTATCATATTTATGCAATATGTGACGAACACTTCGAGCACTTCACAGGGCACACTTAATTAAACACGCACATAATTAAAAAACTTATAACACAGTAATTTCACTTTACTTAAACTGCAATAGTACGCGCACAATGCAATTCATCTCACTACTGAACAACTTTAACCGGGCGCAGCGGTGACTAGCGCAGATGATTCATTTTTTGTGCGCTCTGCGTCATAAACTCGTCAAATCGTGTTCGCTGTGAATATTTTCGTTCGCATAAAAACAAGGCTATTTTTGCTATCGTATATATTTCGCTTGTCTACGACGTAATACGCCCAGCGCAACTACACAATAGGAAATTTCTTTATAACAAGAAAAGTTTCCCCCAGCTTCTTTGAGGTAGTGGAAAATTTAGACTTTAACTCGAACCATTAAGCTATCATCTCAAACCTAAATAAATCTTAAATTAAAGGAGCAGTCAGGTCCAGTCTTGATAATAAAACCACTGACTGGGAAAGTTATAGAATTGACTACAAGAACAACATGAATTTAAACAGCAATCTGAGAACAATTGTGCAACTAGGGAGGGAAGCTGAAAACTTTACCAAATGTATCTAAACAGCTGCTTACAACACCTCCTGATAAGAGGAGTAAACTATCCAATTGAAATCAAATACCTAGTCAAGGAAAAACGAAGAGATCCAAAGTTCCACCTGACAAGACTATATTAAATAATAAAACCCAGTCACTTCGGAGATAAATCCAGACTATCAAGAGAATCTATAAACTCCTACCTACAGAAACTCTCACCAAACAAAAAGACCAATTACTCCATCTAGAAAGCCACTAGAAAGATTAAGAGACATGTTATCAATATCCCTCCTATAAGAAGAGAGAAATAAGCTTGTACCAGAAACAGTAAGCAGAAAGCAGAGCTTTTTGCGGAAGATCCAACAGACATCTTTAAATTATTAGTAAAGATGTCTGTTGGATGCTGGATCCAGTTGGAAAATGGCTTACCAATAATAGATAACAAAATATCACTCCAGTCACTCAGTCAGAAGAGAATAAAAATAAACTTGGAGAAATATTAAAACAGTTGTCGCGAAAATCTATAATTATGCCGACTCAGCAATTTATTGCAGCATTTAGACTACAAAACGTACCAACATAATGGAAGGTGGCAGAGACAATAATGTTACCGAAACATCATTCGGTGGTGTAGCTGCTACCGAATGACTTCAAATCCTACAAACCTATTTCGCTCCTTACAAGTTGAAATTGTTTGAAAAGTTGGAAAACTACTACTCAAGAGACTAAAACCTAAAATTGAAGATAACAAATTAGTGCCAGATGTTTAATTTGGTTTTCGAGAGAAGCAGGCTACTATTGTTAGTATATAGAAGGTATATAGAATCACGGATATTATTGAGCGCGCCCTTGTTGCTCAGCATTATTTCTGGATGTTGCACAAACCTCTGACAAGGTGTAGCATGTGGGTTCGGTTCTTAAATTGAACATAATGTTACGAAAACAGTATTAACAGACGTCAACATTGTAGATCGAGACTTTTTAGAATCAAGCAGGAAGACTCGAATTTAAAAGAAATACGAGCTGGATTTCTCCATGGAAGCGTTCTCTATCTACCATATACCAGCGACTTACCATAGAAGTGACTAAAATCATCTAATTTTAATGCAATCAGCGTATCACACAATAACAAAGATCAGCTGTTCACACAACTCAAAGAAACTGAAACTGCTACACTACTCTTATACGAAAACTAGTATGCGATACCAAGTTTGCTCGATACTAGTTTTACATAGTAGGCAATAAGAACATGCACACGCAGATCCCATGTAAAATATATACTATCCAGTATACCGGTATCGCATAGTAGTCTTCGTGTGAGAGTAGTGTAACAATTTTCTTTGAGTTACATTAACAGATGATGTTATTGTTTGATAAGTTGATATTATTTTCTATGATTTAATTAAAACATTTATTAATTTACGCCTAATATACAAAAAGAATGTGAAAAACAATGTAGTGCAGACTTCAAGTCTTTTGAAATAGTGGACGGGCATTGTTTGGTTAGTAGGGGACACCCGCCCACCCTACCTTCGCTCGCATAGTTTTCTAAATGGATATAGACGTTTTATATTGTTTAAACCATTTCAGGAAGAGTGTTTTCGTATGAAAAAACTATGCGAGGAAAGGTGGGATGGGATACATTGTTTCTCACTTTTTTTATACATTAAGCGTAAATTAATAAATAAAACTAATTGAATCATAGAAAGTAACGAATAACAATGTAGTGCATAGTTCAAGTCGTTTGTAATAGTGGACGGGCATAGTTTGGTTGGTAGGGACCAACCGCCCACCCCACCTTCGCTCGCATAAATTTTCCATAGGATGACACTCGACACACGAGCAAAGGTGGGGTGGTTGGATGGTCCCTACCAACCAAACTATGCCCGTACACTATTTAAAGTGACTTGAACTCTGTACTACACTATTATCCATTACTTTCTATGATTTAATTAAATCATTTACTAATTTACGCCTAATATATAAAAAGAATGTGAGAAACAATGTAGTGCAGACCTCAAGTCGTTTGAAATAGTGGACAGGCATAGTTTGGTTAGTAGGGGCCACCCGCCCACCCCACCTTCTCTCGCATAGTTTTTCCATAGGATAACACTCTACCTGGAATAGTTTAAACAATATAAAACGTCTGTAACCATTGAAAAAACTATTCGAGC
Source organism: Lordithon lunulatus (assembly GCA_963942505.1). NCBI lineage: Eukaryota > Metazoa > Arthropoda > Insecta > Coleoptera > Staphylinidae > Lordithon > Lordithon lunulatus. The sequence goes on along the minus strand of OZ012668.1, from coordinate 51,230,528 downwards.
GAAGGTGAGGTGGGTGGGTGGTCCCTACTAACCAAATTATGCCCCTCCACTATTTCAAAAGACTTGAAGTCTGCATTACATTGTTTCTCACATTCTTTTTATATATTAGGCTTAAAGTAATAAATGATTTCATTAAATCATAGAAAGTAATGGATACTATTGTAGTACAGAGTTCAAGTCATTTTAAATAGTGGACGGGCATAGTTTTGTTGGTAAAGGTGAAAGTAGTTTTGGCGTTTGAATTTCGAATACATATATAGAGGATGAATCGCCTAGATATATATGCTAATTGTTTTCAGAAAATAATTTCCATGCCACATTCAGAGTCGGTAGAAGGAAATGTATAGTAAAAGTTAAATTAATATCAAAACTGTTATTTAAATACATATAATATAATACATTCTATTTAGAGCAATGTAGTAGGTATTTATTTTTCTGTTTATCTTGAAGTCATTTTACAAACAAAACGCTGGTCGATTGGGTGGTTGAGCTGATATCCCTCTACAATTGCTCCTCCAATCGCGTTTGAATTTCGAATACATATATAGAGGAAGAATCCGCTAGATATATATATATATATATATATATATATATATATATATATATATATATATATGCCAATTATTTTCAGAAAATAATTTCCATGCCAAATTCAGAGTAGGTAGAAGGAAATGTATAGTAAAAGTTATATTATTATCAAAATTGTTATTTAAATACATATAATATAATACATTTTATTTAGAGCAATGTAGTAGGTATTTATATTTCTATTTATCTTCAAGCCATTTTACAAACAAAACCCTGGTCCATTGGGTGGTTGAGCTGATATCCCTCTACGATTCATCCTACAAGTATGCTCCTCCAATCGCTTTGCCGCCTCTGTATAAGTATCCGCATCCATTTTGGACCACAACTTCTCAGCCACAGCACTAGCGCGTGGCCAAACTCTTGGTATCACATTAAACTCATTTACGTTTTCTCCCCACATACATGCTTCACCACCCAAAACCAATTTCTTCTGTTCACTGGTTCCATCAAAATTGTGAGGATCACATTCATAAAACTCATCCCAATCTCCTCCAGTTTGTAATTGACTCAAATACCAACAAGATGATAATAATGAAGGCTTGCCAGCATTTGTCGCCTATAAGATAAGTATAATAAATGTGAGAAATTTATATATTATTACAAGTACCAACAAGATGATAATAACGAAGGCTTGCCAGCATTTGTCACCTATAAGATAAGTATAATAAATGTGAGAAATTTAAATATTACTACTTGATGTAGCAACTACATTATTTTCAATACCAGCGACGGCTAAAATATCTAGAGCGAGCGAGATCCCAGACCATCATTTGTCACCTCAGGAGTTGCAATGAGGAAGGTTTAAGGATTGGATGGATGATAGCTATAGGAAATATGGTTTATGTGGTCAGGGTGCAGATAAATTGGAACATTCGTTGAATGAAAAGAAATAATGTATGATAAAGAAAGGATGTGATAGAGTAAGCAAAATTTGTATGTGGTTTTTAGATACGGATGGAAAAGGAGTGAATGAAATGAGGGTAATAAAACACCGAAAAGCAGTGAAATGTAGTATATTATTTAGTTTATATTTTAAAATTATACAACTAACCCCCTAGGAGGAAAGTTAAACGCCATCTGGCGGCACCACATCAATTAGAAATGCACACCCATATGGTAATAACTTTCCTCCTAGGGGGTTAGTTGTATAATTTTTGTATATAACCACTCGAGATATTGTGTGAAATCATCCTCACTAGCTGAGCTGCACTGATAAGATTTAATAAGATCGAAATCTAGATATGTAGATTGCTAAGAGGTAGATTCACACATATATGTTTTAGTTTATATTTGTATGTAGATGTAGATTAAGAAGTTTTAGGATAGAAATATGAATTATTACTTTGTATAAATATGTGTGTTGAATTACAATTTAGTTATATTTGTAATAACCGCCTACTTCACTTTCCTATTAATTAAAAACAGTACAAATATACTTACATCTGCTAGAACTTTATATCCACTATCTTTCCATACGTGTACTATTGTATTATTAGGAATTTCAACGCCGTTTACAAATACTTCTTCCCAAACTAAAGCCTTCGCGGATAGTTGTGTAATTATGTTTAGTAATTTGTTTATATAATAACTTTCGAGAGCAACATAGTCGCCAGTAATGTTTAGTTTGTCCATAAAATTATTTATATCTGGATTTCTTTCCCTGAAAAACATTTGTTATAATTCATAATACTGTACGATTTAATACTAAGAATATAATACTGGTGTACAGGGTCCTTCAGAGAAAATGCGAGACTGGACGTGAAGACATAAAAATAACAATCAACATATAAGGATGTTATATCGGTGTTTTATAAGGTGCTTATTTATAGATCATCTTACCAGCATTCAAACTCCACTTCATCTCCACCAAGATGCATATATAGATCGGGAAAAATGTGAATTACTTCTCCATAAAACTCCTCTAAGAAAGTATACACAGAATCTTTACTTGGATCTAAAGGCCCATATTGTCCAGTTAATTTTCCATTTTGGTAGCATGGTGTAAGAATATTTTTAACACCTTCTCCCCAAGAACGTGTATGACCTAAACAAAATGTAAAAGCGTTATTGTTTCTATAAATATTCTATTATATAACTTACCGGGTGTATCGAATTCTGGCATTACTCGGATGCCTCTAACTCGGGCATATTCAATAATTTTTGTTATGTCCACCTGAGTATAGATTTTAGAGATTGGATGGTATGCACCTTTTTCACTAATATAAAAAAATATGAAACTTTATTACAGCAAGCTGGAGTTTTCATAAAGCATTAAGTATTATGTCTCACAGTGCTGTAAGACCTACTGTATTCAAATATTTCTGGATTATTTTACAACTTTCTCTCTAGAGGGAAAGTTGTACAGTTTTGTATATAACCACTCGAATTATTGTGTGAATTCATCCTCACTAGCTGAGCTACACGGACAAGATTCAATATATCTATATCTAGATATTCTATTTCACTTTCCTATTAAATAAAAACAATACACATATACTTACATCTGCTAGAACTTTATATCTACTATCTTTCCATACGTGTACTATTGAATTATTAGGAATTTCAACGCCGTTTACAAATACTTCCTCCCAAACTGAAGCCTTCACGGATAGTTGTGTAATTATGTTTAGTAATTTGTTTATGTAATAGCTTTCAAGAGCAAGATCCAATAAGATGTATATCTAGATATTTAGATTCCTAAGAGGATTCACACTTATATATTTCTGGCTTAATTTTAAATTTATTTTTGTTTGTTATAGGTCATGGATTTAATGTTGCATATAGGTACGGTTGCCATTTCTAAAATCACTAACCAAGCACAGAGCGCTTCAAAACCCCGGACTTTTCAGCTTAAAACCCGGATGTTTTTTGCAACGTTATATCAACAACTCAAAATGTAAAATTGCAAACCAAATTCTGAGAGCAACTTGTTTCAATATTATCAGTCTTATTAATATTTCCTATAGCCTTTAGAACATCTTTTCTATTAAGTAGTATTCTATATTATTAATTCATCTATCAGTTTCATGTATTTCGATATTTCTTCCTTGTAAAAATACAAGAGTATTTTTTGAAAAATAGTTTAATGAAGTATTTTGATTTAATTTAAACAAATCAATCCGATAAAATATTTTAAACTCATTAATAATAAATCACAAAGAAAAAAGCTGGCCCATAGCCTGTAAACATAGGAAAACATAAATATTTACAAACTTTTATAACATTGGACCTATTGTTTAAAAACCTGGACAGCTTAAAAAAACCGGACAACTTCTAAAAATCCGGACAACTTCAAAACATCCGCCCTGACGTGGGGACGCCTCTAAAACTAAGACAAATTCGGAAGAATGGCAACCTTACATATAGAGGATATACGTTTTTCTTGATGCTATAATTATAAGTAGTGATGATGAAAGCTATATTATTTGAGTTTACCGTGTTGTCAATTATTTCGTTATGCTATATTACTTACCTAAGTTGTGGGAACTTTATGCTTTGATAGGGGAAGCTTTGGTCATCGACAATGTGCCAATGGAATACATTCAATTTGTTATAGGACATCGCATCTAGGTTTTGCAAAATTATTTGCACTGGTAGAAAATGACGGGAAGTATCCAATAGCAAACCTCTATGGGAGAATCTTGGAAAATCTTTGATGGATGTTGCATTAATTATAAACTGTAACAGTAATTATATAATAGTATGTTATATATACATTTGTGTTTTATTAATGTTAATTAAATTCTTACACTAATATTATCCTCCCCTAAGTGAACGAGTTGCGAGAAAGTTTCTAAACCCCTTAGTATGCCCCATATAGAATTGGCATTAAGTGAGGATATGTTATTTAATTTATTGGATACAGTTAGTTTATCTGAAAGAAACAGTAATTATAGATATGACATGTTTAATAAATAAGTAGATTGGAACGCGCAAATAATAGAGGGATATTTAATAATTCATTATGTGACTAGGATGTTATGTTTGTAATGTGTATGAAAAATTTATAAATAATACCGTGATCAATACACATTCTTACATGACTAATTCGCTAACACGTATGATATCAACTGTTTATGAATTTTATTAGTCAAATATTTACTCTAAAGAAGTAATGATTATAATTTGTAATCGCCGAGAATATATTATTTATATGATTAATTGTTATATCAATATAGTGCATTTTAAATTTGCTACTTGAATAATTGGCTCTTTAGTTATTTAATAAAAAAAACTTTTATCTTTATAGGGCTATCAGCAGTGAGGCTTTTTCGCCGGTCATTGGAGAAGCTCAGAGAAGTTTTATCACTCGGTATTTACTTTAACTTCATAGAAACCCAATGAAAACTGTAAAAGGTGAACATTTGCCATTTGCAAACATATTTTATATGGCTGTGTCAATTTTATTTTTTAAATGATTACCTATTTTTCCGAGCGCCAAGGTGTAACCCAGTGTAACCCCTTACATTTTCAGAAAACCTCTGAATAACTCTGAAAGGTGATTATATAATATATAACACATTTTTATCAAAACTAAAGGTTCATTAATGATATCTTACATGATTCATCCATTTCAGCACTTGGAATATCATTGTCGGCGCATGGTGTCTTTAAATTAATATTAAATTCTGTTAATGTTCCAAGAAATGAGTCTCCTGTTAATTCTGCTGGAGGTGTAACGACATCTTGCCAATAACATCTTTTTTCCAATGAGCATGGGGTATTTATTAATTTCCAATATCTTTGTAGAGCATCTTCAAGCAAACTGCAGGAAGCTCCTACTATCTAAAATCGGTCATTTCATATTATTTGTTGTTCGTAGATATTTATGTTGAATTAACATCTTAAATGATGATAAGATCTTTTCATGGATATAAATGAATTTTGTAGCTCGAGTTATTGTAGTATTCCATAAATAATATTTGAAAATTACATGCTGTATTTTAAAGAATCTACTGAAACTTATTGTTTTGAGACGATGAATTATATGGAAAAATTAAGGCATACCTACTTATATCTATATTCACTTGAAAGATAATGAGGACCAGTTACGCGTCCTTAACTTTAAATCATATATTATTAAGTCCATATCTTATTTTTAATAAGCATTAATTTATAATACTTTATTTATTGTTTTGTAAAATGAACTGTGCACGTACCGAATTATGCAATTAAATAGATACATAATAAATTCCCAAAAAGTAAAAATAAAAATTTAAAAAGTCTTATAATAATAAATGATATTTAGTGTTCATTCTGGTCCACCAAATAAATTAAAATACAATTAACTTGAATTTGTAATCATTAAAATTTATTTTACCTTAAACTGAAACTTTTGAGGATATATTGAATAAAATTCATTATATGTGGTGGATTCTTGAGGTTTTGGCCAAACTGCACCCTTAGTAGCCTGTACTTCTGGACCTGGATCAACTACATAGCACTGTGCAATGTAAACAATCCACGCAAAGAGAGCCGTTTTTACAAACATCGCGGCGCGATGCAATGAACTGCTCAAAAGTCCTTTTATATCAATACTGAATACTCTGAATAAATCCTGTCTGATGCACATAAGTATTTTTATGTGTACACTACCGAGTATACTGGAGGGGTTTCCCTCTCGATTGGATGCGCGGTTTACAGGAAATTTAGCAGGGGGGTTAAATAAGACTAGTGCATGCGCACCACACAACAATTGTATCTCTCCTACCTAAGTCTGGTTCACACCTCCACGTTATGTGACCACTAATAATCACGCAAACATCTCCCAAGATGTGGTGAAATTCCGCATGGAGGAAGGAAGGTGCTGGAATGCTGGTATTTCGTAGAAAATCAATACAAACACCAATGTTATTTTTTGGTGAGTTTAAACCTCCCTCCCCCGAAATGTGATGTAAAGCAGTAAATAGAATGTGGGTACTTCGTTTCCTCATCGTCCTAGTGACGGGACTACCGTAGTCTTTCCGCGTATAGTCAGTCATCCAGAGTCTGCAGGACAGCGGCTTCTTCAACACGAATTCGTGCTGAAAAATCCGTTTGGCACTCTAGATATATCTATAACATAGTATTTAGTTCATTTGTACGGGCGATATGTCAATAATTAATATTCATTGTTTGCTATCTTCCTATCTGTCTATCTGTCTATCTGTCTATCTGTCTATCTGTCTATCTGTCTATCTGTCTATCTGTCTATCTGTCTATCTGTCTATCTGTCTATCTGTCTATCTGTCTATCTGTCTATCTGTCTATCTGTCTATCTGTCTATCTGTCTATCTGTCTATCTGTCTATCTGTCTATCTGTCTATCTGTCTATCTGTCTATCTGTCTATCTGTCTATCTGTCTATCTGTCTATCTGTCTATCTGTCTATCTGTCTATCTGTCTATCTGTCTATCTGTCTATCTGTCTATCTGTCTATCTGTCATTGTTACCTTTTAATAACTTGTATTTAATTTCTTATGTGTTAATTTATTATTTGTATTATGTATGTATATATTATCGGTTGTTGCCTTATAATTGGAGTATTACTTTGTTGGGCAAATAAAGCTGATTATTATTATTATTGTTATTATTATTATTGTTATTATTATTATTATATACGTTAATGGTATTCAGAAAATGGTTTCCATGCAACATTCAGAGTCGGCAGAAGAAATGAACCGTATAGTAAAAGTTATATTATTATCAAAACTAAACTGTTATTAAAATATATATATAATATAATACTTTTTATTTATAGCAATGTAGAAGATAGTATTTTAATATTTATCATTAAGTCAATTTACAAACAAAAGCCTGGACCATTAGGTGGTTGAGCTGGTATCCCTCTATGATTCATCCTACAAGTATGTTCCTCCAATCGCTTTGCAGCCTCCTTATAAGTATCCGCATCCATTTTGGACCACAACTTCTCAGCAGCAGCACTAGCGCGTGGCCAAACTCTTGAGACGACATTAAATTCATTTACACTTTCCCCCCACATACAAGCTTCACCACCCAAAACTAATTTCTTCTGTTCGCTGGTTCCATCAAAATTGTGAGGATCACATTCATAAAACGCATTCCAATCTCCTCCAGTTTTTAAATGATCCAGATACCAACAAGATGATAATAACGAAGGCTTGCCAGCCTTAGTCGCCTGAAAAATAAGTATTTAAATGTAATATCAATACGGCAACAGCCCAAGCGGCTCGCTCGCACTGCGAGACACGCTGAATCTCCCCATTCGACCTTTCGGGTTTCTCAGGTTTACCCCTGAATGGTTTCACGTACTATTGAACTCTCTCTTCAAAGTTCTTTTCAACTTTCCCTCACGCAACGCTATCGGTCTCGTGGTCATATTTAGCCTTGGATGGAGTTTACCACCCACTTAGTTTACCTGCACTCTCAAGCAACCCGACTCTAATGAGTTTTCACATTACATCATTATTGCAATTCATCAAAGCTATTTAACAAGTTAAATACTAATGCTAAGTCTGTCTTACAATAGGGCATCGAAACCTGGATGGCCACACGAATTATAAACCAGAAACTGCAGTGCTTTGTTAATAGATACCACTGACGTATATTAAAAAATAAGATAGTTTGAGGTAGTAGTTTCCAAAGCTCTATGTTGGCTATCATACCAGAAGGGCAAACGCAAATAAGAAAGACCCAAACCAACATGGCGATATACAGTGCGTAAAGAATCTACTGAAAATGGCTGGAGTTGGAAACCAATGTTGCGCAAAATCGTATGCGGTGGAAAAGAGTGATGAAGACCCTATGCTTCTAAGTAGGAATTGCAATATTCAAGAAGAAGATTGGTGTACTATTTTCCTATTAAATAAAAAGAACAAATATACTTACATCTGCTAGAACTTCATATCCACTACCTTTCCATACATGTACTATTGTATTATTAGGAACATCAACGCCGTTTACATATACTTCTTCCCAAACTAAAGCCTTCGCGGACTGTTGTGTAATTATGTTTAGTAATTTTTGTATGTAATAACTTTCTAGAGCAGCATAGTCGCCAGTAATGTTTAGTTTGTCCATAAAATTATTTATATCTGGATTACTTTCCCTGAAAAAAACATTGGTTTAAAAGTTCATAATACTGTATGATCTAGTTCGCGATTCAAACATTAACAGTTTTCTTCGATTTAGTAGGTAAACTGATCTTATTGTTTGATCTGCTGATTGAATTTAAATCATATCATTTCAGTCACTTATACAATGATGTGCGAATGTTAATGTACTTTTAAGGTATAAATAGTGAAACCTTGGCTATATAGTCATATAAATGACGAAAAAGCAAATGTTATAAAACAAACTCCCTACTAAATGTAGTTCATTTGATGCCACCAGATCCGCCAGCTTCAATTGCCAATAGTAAAAAAAACTATCTTTATAGGTCTCTCAACCGTGAGGCTTTTCCGCCGGTCACGGGAGAAGCTCAGAGGAGTTTAATCACCCGGTATTTACCTTAACTTTACACAAAACCTCTGAAAAACTGTGAAAGGTGATTCGCGAAAATTCGCTCCCCGCTGGGGATCGAACTCCCTGCTCCCTGCGCATTGGGGACGAGACGGGCGACGCCTCTAACCACCCGGCCACTGAGCCCGCCAATAGTATATTATAAGAATATAATACTGGTGAGCAGAGTCCTTAGCTATTTATATTTTAAGGGCCTTTATCAAGGAACTAGAGAGACCAGTTTTCGTCTCCATAGTTCCTTCATAAAGGCTCTCACAAATATCCCAATGTTGAGGCCCTAAACTCGCGAGGTGCTTTCAGGAAACTCACCACAGGGCAACTGCCTCTAATGCTCCTGATAGATCCTTAAAAATAAATGTTACCCTATTCTTTATATTTTTTAAAATTATTTCAGTTTCTCTGAAAATAACAACGACAACTAGTACTATATAAAAACATTTATAAATATATCGTTAATTTGCAATCACTAGCAGGTTAGTATGACTCAAATTATTAAATGCCACAGAAAACGTGGTAAAAAAAACTATAGATAGTGACTTATTCCGGCCACAACATTGCTCTCGATTCATTTTTCATTGATCATCTTACCAGCATTCAAACTCCACTTCATCACCACCAAGATGCATATATAAATCAGGGAAAACGTTAATTACTTCTTCGTAAAACTCCTGTAAGAAAGTATACAGAGAATCTTTAGTGGGATCTAAAGGCCCATATTGTCCTGTTAATCTTCCATTTTCGTAACATGGAGTAAGAATATTTTTAACGCCTTCTCCCCAAGAACGTGTATGACCTAAACAAAATGTAAAAGCTTTATTATTTCTATAAATGTTGGAAACTAATAACTTACCAGGTGTATCGAATTCTGGCATTACTCTGATGCCTCTAACTCGAGCATATTCAATAATTTTTCTTATATCCGTCTGGGTATAGATTTTGGAGATCGGATGGTATGCACCTTTCTCACTAAAATAAAAATATATGATACTTTATTACAACAAGTTGTTCTATTTTATGCACGAATAGTGATGGCCAAAGTTTTCTGGTATACGAACGGGATTCTATTAATTGAGTATATGCCAAAACAAGCTACAATAACGAAGAATGTCTAAAAAGACCAATTCCTATATTCAGCGTCCCTAAATAGAGGAGCTGAAGAAAATGTTGTGGCAGTTAGGGAGTGAACTTGGTCAGAAAATTCAAAAATTTCTTATAAGCAAAAGGTGAATCAAATAGCTATTGTCTCGGTGAACACGTTTGAACAAATGATAGAAATATTAAAGAGCGTGCTGACAGACGAGAAAGGATGCATCATCATCAGGACAATGGAATGGATGGACCAGGAATGTATTCATTACAAAAGTTGTGGAGGCTGGCGGTCCGGGAGTAGGGACGCGGGGAAGCATGTAAAAAATATCAGCTTCAGGTAAATAGCCACAGAATATAAGTATTTGGTTGTGCTATATTACTTACCTAAGTTGTGGGAACTTTATGCTTTGATAGGGGAAACTATGATCGTCGACAATATGCCAATGAAATACATTCAATTTGTTATAGGACATCGCTTCCAGGTTTTGCAAAATTATGTGCACTGGCAGAAAATGGCGGGAAGTATCCAATAGCAAACCTCTATGGGAGAATCTTGGAAAATCTTTGATATATGTTGCATTCATTATAAACTGTAACAGTATTAATATAATAGTATGTTATACATACAATTGCGTTTTGTTTATGTAAATTAAGTTCTTACACCAATATAATCTTCTCCTAAGTGAACGAGTTGCGAGAATGTTTCTAATCCCCTTAGTATGCCCCATATGGAATTGGCATTAAGTGAGGATATGGTATTTAATTTATTGGATACAGTTAGTTTATCTGAAAGAAACAGTAATTATAGATATGACATGTTTAATAAATAAGTAGATTGGAACGCGTAAATAATAGAGGGATATTTTATAGATATTGGAATATTTTTAATAAATAAGTAGATTGTTACGCACAAATGTTATTCATTGGTAATGAATCAATGAATAACATTTGTGCCACGGACATCTTAGTCACATAATGAATGTGACTAGAGGTCCGTGGCAACCATGATTTATGTTTATGAAAATTTTTAAAATAATAGCGTGACCAATATATATGCTCGCATGACTAATTCGCAACATGTATGATATATCCACTGTTTATGATTTCTTATAGTCAAATATTTACTCAAAAGAAGTAGTGATTATATGTTGTAACCGTCGAGTGTATAACGTATGTATTAACTATTGTGACATATCAGGTTTTAACAATATACCATGTCAATATACCCATTTTCCGTTTAGATTTAACATATCAGCTTTTGGCAGATTTTAGAAAACATACTGGTTATGGAAATAATTTAAGCGTAGTCATATCAATTTTTGGCAAATAGCCCTAGATTTTAATTGAATCTATGAGTGGAAAAACCATATAACTAGTAGTTTAGATAAAATCTGTTTTATGGGAAAAGTATACATGTTACAACAATTAGATATACAAGAGAGTTGTACAGGACGCTGTCTTGTACATCTAATTGTTGTGACATGTATAATTTTGCCATAAAATAGATTTGATCTAAACTACGATTTTGGAGTTCTATGGTTTTTCCACACATCGATTCAATTATATCTTACATGATTCGTCCATGTCAGCACTTGGATAATCATTGTCGGCACATGGTGTCTTTAGATTAATATCCAATTCTGTTAATGTTCCAAGAAATGAGTCTCCTGTTAATTCTATTGGAGCAGTACCGACTTCCAGCAAACGACCTCTCCTTTCCAATGAGCTTGAGCTATTTATTAATTTCCAATATCTTTGTACAGCATCTTCAAGCAAACTGCAGGATTCTCCAGCCACCTAAAATCGGATATGTCATATTATTTATTATTTGTAGATATTTATGTTGATTTGTTATGTTATATACACTGTATGTATAGTACTGTATCATATACAAATAAACACTTATTGAAAGTGTCGATTTTTTAAATTATTATTATCACTTGATAACATTTTATATCATTTAATGTTTACAGCGACGAAAAAAATACTTGTTGCTAAAAGGAAGTTTCCTGACAAAAAATAATTATTAGTTATTCAACTAAAATGATTATATATGAAAATTAACAATCTTCTCTCTCGTTATTTATTATTAAAAATAAAAATTATATTAAATTTAGAAAATAATATATATATATATATATATATATATATATATATATATTATTTTCTAAATTTAATATAATTTTTATTATATATTTTATTATATATATATATATATATATATATATATATATATATATATATATATATATATATATATATATGTATATAGATAATGAATCTTTATGGGCATTAATAATAATTGCAAAAAACTAAAATGATTATTAAGTGACATTAAATAGCATAAAACATTTTTACGGCAAGTCTCTCTTCTGAAGTGCGAAATTATTTTATTAGAAATGCTGCTTAGTGCCCAAAAATAAATAAGATATGGTTTTAAAGTATACCCGACGAAGATTTTTTATAACTATATAATAACTGAAGAATGTTGTAATAATCCGTATATAACGTATTAAAACAATAAATATTTTAGAAAAGTAATTCAGCAAGTATAGGAATCATTGTTTATCTAGGTTTTTCGAGAAAAATTTGAGACTAAAGGTCAACTGATTTTAATGCAATTATATGTATATTTTTATATGTGGTGTAGTACCACATATCGGTGTTGAAAATATTGATCTGTTCTATTAGCTAGCATGATAATTATATGTTATTGTTCTGCCCATTTTATGAGTACAGTACTGGGAAACACATTTTTATAAAACACGCAACAAAATTGTTTGTATAGTTATTTAACTATACGTAATATAATAAAATCAATTTATTATTTATAAAGGTTGCCCAAGGGAATTTTGCAGCAACCAATCCATTAAAATATTTACACGATTTATAAACCACTATCTGTAAAATAAATTAAATTAAAAACTTTACTTATTTAGGAGGAAAAGAGTCACTTTTTCTCCTAAATAAGTAAAGTTTTTAATAAAACTTGCAAGTTGACATGATTTTTCATAATAGAGTTTATGGTGTCATGTTTCAATCGCTCTATCTATCTATCGGATTTTTGTAGCGTCTCCGACACTTTCCGATTTTCCAGATAGCTCCCTAGTATGCTACTGTGGGATACTTTAGCCTAAATGTTACATCGTTTGGTTATAAAGTAGCAGGGCAGGTGCTATGTTACCAACGGGACGAATGGCTTAAAGTAAACGTAGCACGATCGCTCTACCTAGCAAATAAGTCCAGAAAAATAATTAAAATGATAATATTTTCATACCTAATAAATAAAGCAATAATCCACAACAAAAATTGATATTGATAACAAATGTGTAATCAAATTCTGGCGAAATAGGGATTTCATGTATGATTGTTAAAAAAATAAACAAAATAATCTAAAGCACATAAATTTATATATTATTCAAATTTGAAACAGTTGCCCCCAAAATAATTTTTAGATGATTCTGGCAAAATAAGGACTTCATGTATGATTGTTTACATCATCTGGTTATGCGCAGCGTTTTCTACAAATATTGTAAATTTTATGCATTTCGAATAATGAAGAAAAACTACAAATTTCACCTAGAATAATTAAAAATAAAATCCCTAATTTGCTCATAATTTTCTAAGCAAAGTTGATATATTAATTTTTCAATACTAAAAATAAAATCCCTAATTTGCTCATCATTTTCTAAACAAAGTTGATATTTTCTTTTTTCAATAATTTATACTGAATAGTATTGAAAAATGAAAATATCAACTTTGTTTAGAAAATTATCAGCAAATTAGGGATTTTATATTTAATTATTTGATTGATATATTTACCATATTAGAAGGGAGGAAATTGTATATTTACAAGTTAATATTAATTTTTGTAATTGTGTAGTATATTAGCGTCAAATTTAGAAAATGAACCTACACGATTTTCATAGCTAATATATGCGTAAAGATCGTTTTAGACAAGACAATTTCTTGACTCAAAAGTTAGTCAAGATGCGAGACAATCTAAATTGTCTCATATCATACAGCAAATTATTTGAAATATTGAATTGGATAGTAGATTGAATGAAAAAATATAACCCATTCTATTTGTCAAGGACAAATTGTATGGAAGGAGGATATATAAATTCATTTATGGAAGAACTTTTGAGCTAAGAAATTGTCTTGTTTAAAACGACCTTAAATAATTAGCTAATACTAAAATTTGTTTGATATCTTCACTCATTCTATAGGGAGGGCACTGCAAAGTTGCAAGTTTGTGATGGCATATTTTAGAAATTAAATTTAGAAAAATAATTGACCTGCAGGATTTTTATATCTTATGGTCGTTTTATACAAGACAATTTCTTAGCTCAAAAGTTGTTCAAGAAATGAATTCATATATCCTCCTCCCATACAATTTGACCTTCACAAATAGAACCCGTCATATTTTTCCATTCGATCTACCATCCAATTCAATATTTCAAAAAAATTGCTGTATGATACGAGACAATTTAGATTGCATCGCATCTTGACTAACTTTTGAGTCAAGAAATTGTCTTGTCTAAAACGACCTATAGATTAATTGATGTAGAAATAATAACCTAAAGTAATTAAATCTATACCTGCAAATTCATCCGATATTACGAAATTTCGATATTAAATTTTTGATTATTCTATCTTCCGATTTATATTAGTGTCTAACATAAAATTGAAAGTTACACACGTGTATTTGACTCTTACATGAGTGATAGCATGTTAAAGTAGCAAGTTCTTTCGAAATTAGTTATTAAATTTTGTATATTACTACCATGTTAAAGTTCTTTCGAAATTTCGAAATTCGTTATACATTTTTTTATCTTTCTAATGTGATTGATATCTTTACTTATTCTAAAGGGAGGACACTATAAAGTTCCAATTGCATGGCGGTATCTTTAATCGCTCTATCTAGAAATATTAAATTTGGCATAATATCCTAAAATAATTAAATTCATACCTCTAAGCTTACATTTGTGACAGCAAGTTGCAAATTTGTCCGACATTACTAAATTTCGTTATTACATTTTTGATCATTCTATCTTCTATCATTCTATCTTCTATCATTCTATCTTCTATCATTCTATCTTCTATCATTCTATCTTTTATCATTCTATCATTCTATCATTCTATCATTCTATCATTCTATCATTCTATCATTCTATCATTCTATCATTCTATCATTCTATCATTCTATCATTCTATCATTCTATCATTCTATCATTCTATCATTCTATCATTCTATCATTCTATCATTCTATCATTCTATCATTCTATCATTCTATCATTCTATCATTCTATCATTCTATCATTCTATCATTCTATCATTCTATCATTCTATCATTCTATCATTCTATCATTCTATCATTCTATCATTCTATCATTCTATCATTCTATCATTCTATCATTCTATCATTCTATCATTCTATCATTCTATCATTCTATCATTCTATCATTCTATCATTCTATCATTCTATCATTCTATCATTCTATCATTCTATCATTCTATCATTCTATCATTCTATCATTCTATCATTCTATCATTCTATCATTCTATCATTCTATCATTCTATCATTCTATCGTTCTATCATTCTATCATTCTATCATTCTATCATTCTATCATTCTATCATTCTATCATTCTATCATTCTATCATTCTATCATTCTATCATTCTATCATTCTATCATTCTATCATTCTATCATTCTATCATTCTATCATTCTATCATTCTATCATTCTATCATTCTATCATTCTATCATTCTATCATTCTATCATTCTATCATTCTATCATTCTATCATTCTATCATTCTATCATTCTATCATTCTATCATTCTATCATTCTATCATTCTATCATTCTATCATTCTATCATTCTATCATTCTATCATTCTATCATTCTATCATTCTCTATCATTCTCTATCATTCTATCTTCTATCATTTAATTTATGTTAGTTTCTCTCTAACATAAAATTGAAAGTTACACATGTGCATTTGACTCTTACATGAGATAGAATGTTAAAGTAGCAAATTCTTTCGAAATTTCGAAGTTCGTTATTATTTGTTTTATCTTTCTACCGTGATTGATATCTTTAGTGATTCCAAAGGGAGGGCACTGTACAGTTCCAAGTTTATGGCGTTATCTTTAATCGCTCTATCTAGAAATATTAAATTTAGCAAAATAATTGAAACTGCAGAATTTTGATAAGTAGCAGACAATACACCCTAAAATAATTAAATTCAAACCTCTACTCTCACATTTATGACAGCAAGTTGTAAATTAGTCCGAAATTACTAAATTTCGTTATTATATTTTTGATCATTCATCTTCCGTTTTATGTTAGAGAGACAATTGAAAGTTACACACGTGTATTTAACAATAATTTGCTAAAAGAGTTGAATTGATATTTTTCCTCCTTCAGGAGGGTCAGCATGGTAAATTTCTATTTACTATTACATGAAAAAAAAAACTGCAATTAATTTCAAAAATTGATATACATAACAACTTTGTGAGCAAATTCTGGCAAAATAGGGGTTTCATATATGATTATTTTATATTTTCTGGTTGAACGATTCGAGAGCAGACATAAAGAGTATCCACAATAAATGGGATAAGACAAAATGTTCAAACTATAGGGGTATAACACTAATAAGGATAAGTATGAAGATCATAGAAAAAAAAACAAACAATTAACAAAAGAATATTAGCAAAAATAGAGCAGACGCTATAAGAATCGCAATGTGGATTTAGGAATGGAAGATCCACACAGGACAACATTTTCACGAAAAAACAAATCACAGAAAAAATAATTGCAAATAATAACAACATATACACAGGATTCATCGACCTGAAAAAAGGATTCGCCACGATACCAAGAAATAAATTATGGAAAATCCTGGATAACAACAACACCCATGCAATAATACACAAGGGACAAACATTAAGAACATTTTAAACAACCAGTGGACTAAGACAAGGAAGCGGGCTCAGTCCTACGTTATTTAACATATACATGGATGAAATAATGAAGAGCATGAAACCAGCAATCATAAAAGCAAATATATATATATATATATATATATATATATATATATATATATATATATATATATATATATATAATACAAAAATATGCAAGTGGTAAAAATATCGAGCATTCGCTGTGATAGCAGAAAATGAAGCTAATCTGCGTGTATAATCTGAGTGTATGGAATAAGAATCTAGAGAAGTATAATATGAAAATGAATTAAAACAAAACAAAAGTGATGACAATAGGAAACTGGAAACAACAAATAAATATAAAGATAGAACAACACAAAATAGAGCAAGTAGAACAATTCAAATACCTAGGAGTAGCACTGACAGAAGACGGGAAAATGGAAGGTGAAAATTATACAGCATTTAGACACTTTTCTGCTAATTCTATAACAATTTCTAATAAAGAAAAGTGTTTTATATTAACATTATAAATTGTATTCGTACTCATCAGTATATTTAAGGAATACTGCATAAATCACAAGAAATAGACTAGTGCCATTGAAAAACAAAAACTTTGTAATTTGTAGGCGAATCCTTAGAGCAATAGGGATATCATATTTGATAATTATTAATTTTCTGGTTAATTGTAGTATCTTCTATAAATCCTACAAATTCCATTAATATCTATCATAGGTTTGGAAAAAAAAAATCTATTACAGTTACTCACAATATTATTACTGGTACATATTTAACTTTGTAAGCGAATTCAGAGAAATATATATATATATATATATATATATATATATATATATATATATATATATATATACATAAATATATATTCATATCCATGAATAGGATTCTGATTCCTACAGGAGTAGATTTTCTTAGCAGAGAGGTGAGGCAAAATCTGTGAGTTATATTGAGCTATATTGAGCGATATTGACTGAAAAACAATAGTTTATAGGCGTATACTTTGTAGTTGTCGATTTATACTAATATATGTATTGTGGCTTATATTTTAATTCAGAACAACTATGTTTCAAATAATAAAGTTTCCAAGAAATCAAAAATTGAATAGCAAAAGATTTCCATTTAATGTCGAACTTCAGAAAATATTTACAAAATGAATCATTTTTTTCAAAATAATTTTTAACTAGTTTATTTTACACAATACTTTCTAAAACAACAAAAAAATCAAAAAAACTTAACTTTATAGCTATCACCCCGAGGGCTTTGTCGCTATTCAAGGAAGAAGTTCAGAGGAATCACCCGGTATTTGCCTAACTTCTTATAAAACCTCTAAAAAACTGTCGAAGGATATTCGCGAGATTTCGCCTACAACACTCGCTCCGGTGCTTAATACAAGACTAGCGAGATTTATATATATATATATATATATATATATATATATATATATATCAGGAATAAAAAAAACTCGATAAACCATAAAAATGTTCGAATCTACTGCCGTTATGTACTTGCAAATTATTGAGAATGAAAATCAAATGAGAGTTTTTGATATTTTTACTAATATTACACTCCTTTGAATGCCCATGGTGACCGCCAGGTAAGCCCCTTTGTAAATATTTCTCTGAGAAAACCTGTTCCTCTTTGTGTTGCTTTATTGATCTGTTTGTAAAATAAACTGGGCATGTACTGAATTATGAAGTTAAATAAATATGTCATAAAGTGCCAGATAGTAAAATAAAAATGTTAAAAGTTGTAGTATAATAAATGAAATTTAGTGTTAAGTCTCCCCAAATAAATAAAAATGCATTTAACTTGAATTAATAATAATTGAAATGTATCTTACCTTAAACTTAAATTTTTGTGGGAATATAGAATAAAATTCATTGTATGTAGTGGATTCTTGAGGTTTTGGCCAAACTGCACCCTTAGTAGCCTGTACTACAGGACCTGGATCAACTATATAACACTGTCCAAGACATACAATAGACGCAAGCAGAGCCGTTTTAACAAACATCGTGGCGCGATGCTGCAGTGACAATGAACTGCTCAAAAGGTTAACCGTCCTTTTATATCAATACTTATCTGAATTAAGCTTAATCTCTGATGCACATACGTATTTTTACGTGTACACTACCGGGTATACTGGAGGGGTTCCCCTCTCGATTGGATGCGCGGTTTAAAGGCAAATATATGATTTCGTAGAAAATCAATGTAAACGCTAGTGTTATTTTATATTGATTAATGTTGTTACTTCGTATAACTGTGTACAATACTACTGTACATCTATTTAAAATTATATAAAATATGTTAATAATATAACCATTTAAAAATTGTTCTGTTGAAAATTCGTTATTTATTTTCATACCAGTTATATTAGAAGTTTCTAAAATATGGAACAATTCTCATAACAATAAGAATGAATTACAATAAAAAAAAACTGACACTTGATTTTAGATAAGTGTCGCAAACATTTGTACCTTCTG
Source organism: Lordithon lunulatus (assembly GCA_963942505.1). NCBI lineage: Eukaryota > Metazoa > Arthropoda > Insecta > Coleoptera > Staphylinidae > Lordithon > Lordithon lunulatus. The sequence goes on along the minus strand of OZ012668.1, from coordinate 51,210,926 downwards.
GGAAGTACAAGGGCGGAGAAAATAAGTAGGGCAGCAGTTACAATCTAATGTATAAAAATTTGCCAAACATATCTTACATTGATTAAAATTATGCAACGAGAGGTTTAGCATCGAGGCACCCTTATATGTGATGCTTAAAAACCTTATAATCCGTTGATCTTGTTAGAAAATATATATAGTACAATTATGCCACCTCACAATTAGCAACAAAAATTGTTTATATAGTATAATAATACTTTTGTATTTGCTTGAAAATCCCTTCACTATCCGCCCTTGGTGAAAATGTATGTATATTTAGACAATCTACAAATTTTCACTAAAATTAAAAACTAATCCTCAAACAGGACACACTGATAAAAACTAAAAAATAAATGTCTTTCAATAATTAATTACAGTGGGGTGAATATTATGAAGAATTGTTGTGATTTAATTTCCGACCGTCTACGCCAATAAATCTACTGTAATCTAGAATTTCAAATCCCAACTTATGAAACATCGCCTGCGAAGCTGAATTATTCACTAATACTGTCCCCAGCGGATTATGGCCTTCCTCTGCAATTTCTTTACTCATCGCCCTAGTGACGAGACTACCGTAGCCCTTGCGCTTGTAGTCATCCAGAGTCTGCAAGACGACCAGAGTGCCCAGCGGATTCTTCAACACCCACGCAACCAGCTTATCGTTGGTTTTCAGGAAAAGTCCACGACCCCCGTTCATCTTAATAAACGTGGTTATATAACCCTCAGATCCAGGAAATCTGTGAGGCCATATGGAATTTATAATTGAAGCATGGGCGGGTTTGAGTGGGCCGATATACACTTCTGGGGGACAACTAAAATAAAACACGGGGGCTAAAAATAGATCTGACAAAAAAAAATAATGGTTTACGCACTCTACTTTGAACTTCAAGGCCTTTTCTCGCGGAGTCCACCAAAGGTCGGTTTTCGTGTCGAACAATATGGGAAAATCCATTTCCTTGATGACCCTATAAATCATAGGGCAGTGTTCGCGATGCACCGCGTAGAATTGTATCACATTGTTCCAATCAATCCTTTTAGTTTCCTTTAGTGCTTTATACAAGCGCTCACATTTATTATCCAGGGTGAACATAAATAAATCATAGCAGCTGCACTAAAATAGAAACGTTTGTTTTACATTTTAAATCTCGCACCAAATTTCAAATCTGTGAGGCATTTGAACTACGGCTTCGTGTATTTACGGCGATCTTGACTTTAACCTACTGCCACAGAGTCGTTGGGGATTATTGATTAAACTTAGGGGGTTGCGCCCACATGTCCAACCCGATCAATACCAAAAAAGAATATAGCATCTACCATATAAAACACAAAAATAGCATACCTGTAATATAACAATAAATGTTCCATCAGATTCCCAATCTCCGTACGGAGCCAAAAATGTCATATATTTCTCCTCCGGCCTGTTTCGGATCCATTTCATGCTCGTGTTAAAAAAACTAAACACGTGTGTGGCATAGGGCATGTGATCTTTATATACATCCCTCAGCCTTGGCAAATCATCATACGGAATCGGCTGCAGAATATCTTCCCCAAATGCCATTTTTTTTGTTATTTTAACACAAAAATATCACAACAATGCACTAAAAACTCGCACCTAAAATTTTCACTGTGAAGACGCAGTCTCTAAATATATAACAGTCTGTTAAGGCATTACTCCTATCTGACCACACGTGCTTACTCCCGAAAATCATTTTCAGTTCAAATCAACACTATTTAAGCCTCTTTCTTACCTGGCTAAATTATCTGCACACGTTTTTCAAACCGAATACAAAAGGCACACGTTTTTTAAAGTAACGTTTAAATTAACATTTTCGAACGTGGTCACTATTAAAAACGAATTAAAGGACTGATACCGCAAATTACAATAAAATAATAAAGAAATATTGTGGATATCAACTAAATCTATAAAATCTAAAAGACATGCGCTGCTCCGCCATACAAACACACATCACTGTTCGAAACGCGCGGCATATAAAACAACTAAACAGCTGTAGTTAAAATAGAATTTTTTTCTGGTCTTAAATTTAGCTCGATTTAATCATGATAAAAAATAACGCGAGCAGAAATCAATATATTAACCGTTTATATAAATAAAATTTCTAATGATATTGTTGAAATAAGATTTATAAATAAATTTCGAAAAATATGTTTGTATGTGTTATTTAAAAATCTATATGTATTCAGATTGTTCTTACTGTTCTTAATTTGTTATTAACTATAATAATATAGTAAATATTAAATCAATAAATATTTAAGATATTATCGTGGTATATTACGTACTTTTATAACATCAATCGATATGAAGAAAACGTGTTATTTGATTTTTTTTAACCAAAATATTGGGTTTTTATACACTTTTCGATATGCAACTTAATATACATGAATACAATTTATACAATATTAGTTGTTTGTTACAACGATTAGGCTTCAAATAGTAATAATTTCGACACACATTTGAATTGATATAATAATAATAATGGAAATTTTGTTTATATTGCAGCTTTTTATTAATATTAGTTTTATTCTAAAGGCACTAGGGTTGCCTGCATTTAATATACGCATTTTGGATGATCCACAAATTAAATTCTATAGGCTGTTCAAGGTTACAAGAACATATAACACATTTTAAATGGTTTATCAAAAATTGTCTGAAATTCTGAAAAGATTAAACTTCAAAAATATATTGGAAAGAATTATAAATTATTAAGTTATATACATGTGTATATTGAATTATAATTTTGTAGCACAACTTACCCCCTAGGAGGAAAGTTAAACGCCATCTGGCGGCACCAGATAAGTTGTATATGTTTTATAATTTTGTTTTGTTTGTAACGGAATGCCTTATCATATCAATCATTTAATAAATGGACAATTAGCATATTATGTATAAACGGTAACATTTATGGCAATTGTTTGTAAATTGGCATTCAAGCATAGTTATGAATACTTGCATTTTAAAGATACATTTTTTAATAATTAAGTTTGCACTTAGCAGTATCGAATTTGTCATTTCAATTTAATATTTGAATTAAAGGAATGAATTGTGAATGTGTACTATCTGTACTTTATTGTACATACATTATTAATTCTGCCTAGATTTCTAAGGGCTATTTTAGTTCAATGTTACTGTCCAGGGGAATATAAACTTGTTGGGTATAATAGTTGCCTATAGTGTATTACCAAACTAAGAATATGTTTAAGTTATCTTCTGTAACTTGAGTTAGCTAAGTTTTTTGTGAAAATCTGTTCAGAAATAATTTAAAAAAATCTTTATAGGGCTATCAGCCGTGAGGCTCTTCCGCCGGTCAAGGGAGAAGCTCAGAGGAGTTTAAGCACCCGGTATTTACCTAAACTTCACAGAAAATCTCTGAAAAACTGTGAAAGGTGATTCGAAAATTCGTTCCCCGCTGGGGATAGAACTCAGGCTCCCCAATACTCAGTACGAGATTGTTCAGAAATATTTACCAACTTTTATTAGTTTATCAACGATAATATATTTGCAGTTCTAATGAATAATAACCATCTCCACTCCCTCGTCCGTCGTATTGCGATTGATATTTACTATCTAAATTTAATTTGTTTACTTCTTTGAGACATTTCCGAGAAAAATTTTGGGCAGTTTCGCAATCAGGTGAAACTTAACGGATGCAAATAAATAAATATATAATACAACTAACCCCCTAGGAGAAAAGTTAAACGCCATCTGGTGGCACCACATCAATTAGCAATGCACACCCATATGGTATTACCGTTCAATAATTGATGTGGTGCCGCCAGATGACTTTCCTCCTAGGAGGTTAGTTGTATTATATTTATATATAACCACTCGAGATATTGTGTGAATTCATCCTCCAATCCAACCAACCCCCTAGGAGGAAAGATAAACGCCATCTGGCGGCACCACATCAATTAGCAATGCACACCCATATCACCCATATGGTATTACCGATCAATAATTGATGTGGTGGCGCCAGATGGCGTTTAACTTTCCTCCTAGGGGGTTAGTTGTATTATATTTGTATATAATCACTCGAGATATTGTGTGAATTCATCCTCACTAGCTGAGCTATACTGATGAGATCTAATAAGATCGAAATCTAGATATGTAGATTGCTAAGAGGTGGTCTCACATTTATATATGTTCAGAAATATGTTTACATCAGTTAAGACATACCCAGGTGCGGGCGTCTCATCCGATCATAAGCCACTTTTCGGTACTTTAAAGTTTAAGCTAAAAAGCATGAAGAAGCCTAACAGCAATCATAAGAAAATAGACATTTCCAAACTCAAGAATAATCAAAACAAAGACGAGGCAAGAGCCACATTAGCTAAATAATTTAAAATTATCAAAGTTAGCACGGATCACGAAGTTCAGAGAGCATGGGAGATGATAAAAGATAGTTTTGTAAAGACCAGTGAGATGCTTCTAAAACCCGAAAGAACAAAACAAAAAAGGAAAGGACAAATAAAACGAGTTTTTACTTTGTTATTTTATCACACTTTGCAACTAGTTTCGGCTAAGCTCTAGTAATTTTCGAGCTCCTCCAATGACAGTCATTGGAGTTAAATGGCTAGAGCTTTGCCGATACTAGTTGCAAAGTGTAACTGAAGTGTGTTAAAAACAAAATAAAAAATCGTTTTATTTATTCTTTAAAATTAATTATCACAAAGTAGACGCCTTAAGAATCCAATATTTAAAAAAGGAAAGATTGGATTACTAATGAAATCCTAATGCTCTTGGAAGAGATAAGACAAAATACAAGGACATAAACAGAAACATTAGACGCCTAAACAGAAATACGAAGGAGAAACGGCTGCAGGAAGAATTCATATGTTATATTAATTTAATTAAAGCTTATGTATTATGGCTAAAATATCTTTGTAAAATTATCATTGTAGTTTTCCAGCATGTCTCTCCAAGACCAATAATTACTTATAACTAATTTACTTTAGAAGCCTCATAGAATAAATATATCAAATTGATACAATCTATACTGATTTTTCTAAACCATTTGATGGGTTGGGGATGAGTTTCTTTTTTTTTCGACACCTTTCTTCCGAAAGCGATATGTTAGGGTAGACGACGTTGTCCTCATCCCTGAGATTGGGAAACTAAATACTGCCTTGAGCCCTTGAGCCTCCTTGATGGCCTAGCGAAAACAATGGATGAGTTAATAGTCAACGAGTTGGAGACAATAACGGAGGAGGTTAGACGCCACTCTTTCACCCAATATGGCTTCCGCAAGGGGCGCTCCACGACAGACGCGATATTGGCGGTAACACCGTCAAGGAGTGTAACAGCGGCCCACTAAGGGGTAGAAGGGATTGTCTGATGGTCACTAGCGACGTCAGCAATGCCTTCAATTCTATCTAAGTTGTGTTAAGGCTGAGATTTTGATCGCATACATTGAGCATTATGGCCGAAGGTGATATCACCTGCACATAGAACCTGCAAAGTGGCGGCATCTATATGCGACGAGCAGTTTGTATGATTTCTTGAAATTGAACTGCGATCTAAGAATGTTGGTCAACGCATAACTTATTATAACTAAGTTTATACAATACGTTGTAAGCACAAAGGGAGCGAGGGATTTCACATCGCATGACGAGACTCATCAGGATATATCTAAGCAATGGGCAGTGGTGGTGTGAAGCGTATCTCTGGTCTCATCTATGAAGAGACTCGTGGTGTGTTGAAGGTGTTCCTTGAGAACGTCATCAGGGACGCTGCCATTTACTACACAGAGCACGCCAAGCGGAAGACCGTGACAGCAATGGATGGTATCTATGCCCTGAACAAGCAAGGGCGTACTTTATACGGCTTCGGAGGTTAATTTTCCCTGCTACGCAACAACAGAATAGTTCTGGATAGTTCTGGATAGTTGGATGGAGGATAGCATAGCTACAGACACTTAGACCTCAAAATGGGCCCATTGTGAAACCTCCCTTTAAGGCTACTCACTCGTCCCACCAGTCAATTTTGCGTGCGAGCTGCAAAACTCTGGCGGGCGAAGAGTTGCCAATGCTGGTCATACTAGACCAGCACTCCCCTAGTATTAGATACAAGAATAATAAGAATAATAAGATACGAGGGAACCACAGGAGTGTGTACCAGATGCCAGGAGGGGTCCCACAAGGATCGGTCTTGGGGCCTCTGCTATAGGACCTGACATACAACGGGACCCTTTAGTTCAACGTTACTGTCCAGGGGAATATAAACTTGTTGGGTATTATAGTTGCCTATAGTGTATTACCAAACTAAGAATATGTTTAAGTTATCTTCTGTAACATGGGTTTGCTTAGATTTTGGTGAAAATCTGTATCTTTATAGTGCTATCAGCCGTAAGGCTCTTCCGCCGGTCAAGGGAGAAGCTCAAAGGAGTTTAATCACCCGGTATTTACCTTAACTTCACAGAAAACCTCTGAAAAACTGTGAAAGGTGATTCGTTCCCCGCTGGGGATCGAACTCAGGCTCCCCAATACTCAGTACGAGATTGTTAATTGAAATATTTACCAACTTTTATTAGTTTATCAACGATAATATATTTGCAGTTGCACTCTGGCGGGTGAAGAGTTGCCAATGCTGGTCATACTAGACCAGATACGATACGAGGGAACCACAGGAGGTCTTGTGTACCAGATGCCAGGAGGGGTCCCACAAGGGTCGGTCTTGGGGCCTCTGCTATAGGACCTCACATACAACGGAACCCTAAGAAGACTAATGCCCGTTGCAGTGGAGACTATTGCCTTTGCAGACGATATGGCAGTCATGGGGAGCGGCAAAGATATGGCGGAACTGAAAGGCAGAATGGAGCATGAGCTCTACCTCGAACTCTCGGCCAGCAACACCGAGGCAACCCTCCTTACAACCAACAGGTCAGGATGCGATGCAGTGACCCATGTACAACTTCTTGGAGCGAGGAACCTAATCCACAAGCGCCACGGAACTTAGATATCACAGTAGAGGCCAACGTCAACCACTCGTTGGAGGCTATCAAGGGATCGACCAAACCCAAGGCGACCATCGCCCGACTGATCCCCAAGACCAGGTACTCGCAACTCTCCAGAATTAAGCTGCTGTACGCGGCCCCGACATGACAGGGGAGGAATCGGAGGCGGCTACGTAATGCTGCAAGTACCAGCACCGTCCCCACCGAATCGATGGAATTACTGGCGGCAATGGTACCGGCGGGCCTGCTGCTCACAGAAAGAGCTGTTACCTCACAGGCTATCAAGCATGGCGCCGGGAAGAGGGAGGCGCGCAAGTTGAACTGAAAGGCCTTTATGAACAGATGGAAAGAGCGGTGGGTCCTCAGTACGAATAAATGTACGAGAATTGACATTTAGCGCTTCTTAACAAAAGTGGCAACTCTTAACTATAGTGGCAAAGCAATATTATTAGCTAGCTAAGCATAACAAACTAGAACTCTGCTGGATCAAAGGACATAGTGGCATCGAGGGGAAAGAAAGAGCAGATGAGATTGCCAGAAAGGGATCCTCACATCCTCTAACAACTCAAGAGGATGAAACACTTTCTGCAGGTACTAATAGAGCATAGGACACATGCTCTTCACAAGGTAAAATTGCGAGAAACGCCGGGCTGCAAGCAATCAAAAGTGGCAATTAGGCAACCTTGTAAAATTGCAGCCACGGCCCGCCTTAACATATCTAGAACTAATCTGAAATTATTGACCAACATACTAACTGGCCACTGCCGACTAAACAAACACCTACACACGATGGGTCTGGTAGACAGCCCGTTATGTAGAGGGTGCAATGCAGAACTAGAAACAGCAGAGCGAGCATGTAATATGCCTCTGCCAAGCTCTAGTAACCACTAGGCATCTAATACTAGGGGAGTGCTGGCCTAATATGACCAGCATTAGCAACTTATAGGGAGATTTCACAATGGACCAATTTTGAAGCCTAAGTATCTGTAGCTATGCTACCCTCCAGCCAACTATCCAAAACTATCCAGATGACAGGGTTCCAAACAACAGAATAAGGGAGAGGACCGAACTGGCAGATGCTGTTACCAGTGTAACTACTTTAAAATGTAACTAACATTTTTACTAAGCTTTCTGTAATTCTATTTCAGAGTTAAAATTAGTATTTGATGATTAATGATTGTTATTAATATGATTGCTAATTCATTGTTAATTAAATTATTATTATATTTTTATTATTACATTTTGTACCAACGCTGTATGAGATGTAATTTAATGTATTTTTATCAATTCAAAGGAAGTATTTGTTGATAAATAAATGAATGAATCAGATAATAATTATAAATTATTTAGACAAAATATTTGAGATTATTTTGCTGTTATATTCAAGGTGGAAACGGATTAAAAAACCAACCAACCAAATCAATATCGAATCCCTTCTGAACTAAAGTGGCAAAACAATATTATTATTTATTTATTTTATATGTATAGGTATAAGTACTAAGAAACTCTGTACTTATATACAGAGTGTTTTGCGATTAAGATAAACTCTGTATACTGATATACCATTAGAATGGAAATATTTTAGTAACGGTACATTTGGATATACAATAGGGATTGCAAAACCGAAATCCCGAAATCACCGACCGATTTTGATCGATTTTAAAATACAGATATTCTTAAAATTCAGAAAACAGATAACATATATTTTCATGACCTTAACATCATTGAAGGCATACTCTGTATAAAGTGAAACTTAAATTGTTATAATATTTTTTTTTTAACAAAAATAAATGTCTTTAATGAAAGCAACATCTTATTTTTACCAAATTTTCAGGGGAGCTGAACCACGTTTCAATCATTATTTCACTTATAGAAGCCTGCTTAGCCGGAGTATTTGTTTATTCAAGTTCTACTGAACATTAAGTACACAATTCAAAATAAGTTAATTAGATCAGCCCTGAGATTACGTCAATAGTATGCAATACTCATTTTCGATGAACAATTGTGATACGTGGTGTTGCTCTGTAAGCGACGATATATATTTGAAATTAATAACGAACTTTGATAAATGTAGTCATTAATACTTTAAATATGTAATAAGATGATTTATCAATTTTCCGAATACTTTTAAAATTACAACGAGGTTTCACAACGTACCGCGAATTAGCACATATATTATATGGAAACAAATTTATTAAATATTTATACCTTCATTTATTTAATGATCAATATGCACAAACACTAACAAACGTGATCCAATTAATAGACTTAAGCCCGTATGACATTATCTAGTTTCCTATATCGTTTTATATATAAGAATTGATATATTAAACTGTATAACTATTTCTAAATGGAAAATGAACATTGTGTATTACGGTGTTGTTATTGTTATGTGAATTTATTATTATTCCGCCGCTATATTATTTTCTACATGTGTATATGACACTATGTAGTTTGTGTCTGCATCGAAAACGATATAAGAAACTAGATAATGTCATACGGGGTTAAGTTTATTAATTGTATCAGGATTGTTAGTGTTTGAGCATATTGATCATTAAATAAATAAAGGTATAAATATATAATAAATTTGTTTACATATAGAATATATACATTAAATAATGAAACTTCACTACTTTGATTCTACATGATTATTTAAATATTCTGGCTAATATTATACAAAATAACTTAAGTATACACGACATTATACGTTATATTTAAATTGTTATTAAATACTACTAATTTTTTTTCTGTGACCAATTAATTCTTCTGATTATTCAATAGTATCTATAACGTTTTTAGACTACCATATTAATATCATTCATAATCGTTTGAATACTATTTTTTTTTCTGTGGCCAATTAACTCATCTGATTATTCAATAGTATCTATAACGTTTTTGGACTACCATATTAATATCATTCATAAACGTTTGAATGTATTTGATTTATAAAAATTAAATCACAGAATTGTTTTTCACTACTATTAATTAGCAATATAAACAAAGCATTTGCATTTGCATTTGATTTAAAACCGTCTGCACCATAAAATTGCGACGGCGGCTAAACCCGTTATATCCAGGTATATTCCCATTTAAATGATTTACTATAGTATGGCCTTGCCTTACTGGTCATTCTTGTGGCTGGGCAGATTTCAGAAAATATAAATGTTATTGCCATTCTCATTTATTTCAACCCACTCAACAAATTCGTAAAGTTTGATCATTCATTAAAAATATACAATAGTTTTAGCACGTGCGGTTTACGATTAGAAACTAATGCCAGACAAAAATAATCGTTAATATTAATTTACTTTTATATAGTATACCTGCACTTATAAGAGCCACAATGTTTATAACCTCCCGTAAATTTAAACACGCACTAAACGTAACAAAGCCGAACCACTTGTGTACTGAAGAAAACAGGCAAAATTTGATTTGTTTTAGACGTTTTAAGACCGGACTTCCATTGTGGTGGTGGTAGGTATTCAAAAACAAAATTCCAGGAATGAATTAGTTACATATCTTGGATTGCAAAAACATGGCCTGCCCGCCTGTAATCCGGATAATAATTTTAAGAGCTTTTAAGAGGAGGATATGCTCTATTATCATAACGGAAGAGAATTGAGTGCTAGGAAAAAGAACAATTAACATTATCTTTTAAGTATTATGTACTTTATACAGCATAATGCTATTAAGATAATTGTAATATTTATGTATTGTTATCATTAAAATTCTATAATAAGCGTAATGCCAATAATTAGAATTATAAATATAATTTCATATAGTAATCATGTAATTGTATATCATGCTATTAGCTACGTCAAATTCAAGTTTAGGTTTAAAATATGACTAATTGAGGATACATTTAATTAGCTGACATAATGGATAATTTTCATAAACATACTATTACTTGCCAAATATGTCTTTTCGTAATTAAACATAATTTTATACAGGTTCATCATTTATTCATTTCACTTATGCTCATTTCTATATTATATAATATATAATATAGAAATGAGCTCTTTTAATCCTTTTTTTGCGTTTAGAATAAACCAAATTATTATTAAAAATAAAATTAGATAATATACTCAATGGTAAAACTACTGCAATCTTTAAAATGCATTTATCTCTATTTATTTTTGGAAGTTACGACATTTGCCATCTCAATGTGCTATATAATAATAATAATAATCATTTATACGTTAATAACACCAATAGAATTTTTTATAATTTAAATAATATTATTAATCAGTTTTATTTGCTGAGTAATACTCCAATTATAGGGCAAGAACAGATAATACAGTATATACATAATAAAAAATAAAAAATTAACAAATTTTATACAAGTAATTAAAAATAGCAATGTTTACTAGAAAATTAATATTAGTACAGTACTACTGTACTGTACTGTACTACTCAGTACAGTACAGTAGAGACTGTATTTGTTATAATTTGTAACTGGCTATCGACATTCGGGCGTCCTTATGCTACATGGCGTGTGCGTGTATGTGAGTATTAGTATTTGCCATATCTTCATCGAGTTTTCTCAATTGTTGTTAATTGCATCCGAACGAGTATTAATGATTTAGATATTGCCGGTACAAATTAACTTAATCCTATGTTATAAATATTAATTTTTACTCAAGTTACACACTTATTTCAGTTATTTTGGTATTGATATTGTACGCAACCGTAGCATTTCTTTTTTCACATAAAAAGGTATGTTAAGGTCGTTTTAGACAAGACAATTTCTTAGATCAAAAGTTGTTCAAGAAATTAATTCATATATCCTCCTTTCATACAATTTGTCCTTGACAAACAGAACGCGTTATTATTTTCCATTCGATCTACCATCCAATTGAATATTTCAAATAATTTGCTGTGATACGAGACAATTTAGATTGTCTCGCATCTTGGCTAACTTTTGAGTTAAGAAATTGGCTTGTCTAAAACGACCTTTAGTCCTACATTCTAATCTAGGAGTATAGAAAATATTATATATAGACACATTCCAAGTGGTTTAATATTGTTTTTAATAAGTTTCGCGATTGGGCAGAGGAAAACTTATGTAATTTTAAGAAATTAAATCATATTAGCTGCTTTATATATATATATATATTTAATTTATTATATGGATTATGTGGCTTTTTTATTGTAGTGGAAATATAAATTCTCCTGATTATTTTGGAGATAGTTTAAAATTGTTTGTTATCTGTTTTCGGTTTTGGAAAAATACTCTCAAGATAGAACAAAATTTTGCATGTGATTATTATCAGGACCGGACATCATTTAAATGGTTTCTCATTAAATGACCTATTTAAAAGGACCCTATTATCTGTTATCGTAGCGGTTTTTACATGTGTATGTGTGTGGGAGTAATCTGCGTACAGTTCCTAATAAATAAAGTGCCCAATACCTAATCGGCAATGATACGCAATAATAAATAAAATATATTTTAGTACAACTGTTTAGTAATAGTTTCTTTTGTTTATTTTTACTTGTCGTATACAATTGTATTTACAATTACAGATTTTGTCTCAATTAGCTTTATTATCATCAGGTGGAAAATTATATATATATATATATATATATATATATATATATATATATATATACATATATTATCTATTGGCCTTTTACATTTCGGTGTAGGCTATTACATTACTTAACATTATCATTTACAATTACTGTTGTTTACACATTTGTAAATTCTTTCCACTCTTTTCTGTTCTTTGCCAGTTCTTGCTTACTTGACTGTCTTTACTTTCTTAATTATTATTTCCCCTATTCTGTTGTCTCACTCTTTTCTTGGTCTACCTCTTCTTCTTTTATTTCTAGTTCTTGCCTCCCATACCTGTTTTGTTTCATTCTTTTTGTCCATCCTAATTAAATGTCCCCACCAGTTTAGTTGTTTCTTTTCTATATACTTTTCTATAGCTTCGATTCCCAGTTCTTCTCTGATCATCATTTCTTATTCTGTCTCTTCTCGTAACTTGTTTTACTCTTCAGATATTTCATTTCCATTGCCTGTATTCTACTGTTATCCCTCTTCGTTAGTGTCCACGTCTCGCTCCCATATGTCAGTATAGGTCTATATATGCTTTTAAATATATATATTTATTTTTGTCCTTCTGCTGATCTCTTTTTTGATCAGTATATTGCTCAATGCGTGGTATGTTTTAACTGTGTTGTTTATTCTGTTACTAAGTTCACCTTCCATTTTCCCGTCCTCTGTCAGTGCTACTCCTAGGTATTTGAATTGTTCTACTTGCTCTATTTTGTGTTGTTCTATCTTTATATTTATTTGTTCTTTCCAGTTTCCTATTATCATCACTTTTGTTTGGTTATAATATAAAACCGCGGTCAAAATATTGACCGCGTGACTATTGCTAAACGCCCGTCTGACTTATAAGTACATATCTCTGATGCTAGTCCCACACAATGATCACTTAATATATACGATATTGGTAGACCGCTAATTGAGAAGGTGTGGATGAGGTGTGGGAATAGGATGGAGAGTGGGTGCAGAAAGAATCGAGGTAGGATGTATGAAAGGGTGGGTATGCCGTAAAGCTGAGAGAAATAGGTAGCCTAGGTACTGAGGTGAGATATATTGAGTGGCAAGAAAGACAGGTGAGAATGGCTGAGAGCTCATACAATCCTTGCTATGTAGAATGGCAAGCGCGGGAGAAACCTCCGACCTACATAAACAGATGGAGCAGGGAGGATAACGTACGTATGACAAACGCGAGGTGCGGTTCAGAATAGAGAGCTACTTAGCTAGGGCAGAGCGGAGCAGAGAGAACAAGGTAGAGTGAGATGTGGACCAAAAGATCTTTCTTCTTAGCGTGCTGTATCCGTTCCGGATATTACCGATCATCATCACGATCTGCACCTTGCCTACTGCATTGCGAAAAAGTTGCAGGGATGTCATGTCAAACCAATGGCGTAGATTTTTTAGCCAGAAAATTCGTCGTCTTCCTAGGCCTCTTCTTCCCAGGACCTTTCCTTCCAGAATCAGTTGGACTATTCTGTACCTCTCACTATGTCTCATTACGTGCCCGAGATATTCCAATTTCCTAACCTTCGCAGCGATCAATACTTCCCGTTCCTTACCCATTCTCTGCAGAACCTCCTCCTTACTAATGTGTGTCCATGAGATATTTAGGATACGACGATATGCCCATAATTCGAAGGCCTCCAGTTTTTTCTCGATATATTTTGATAAAGTCCAGGATTCGACGCCGTACATTAGTTTTGAGAAAACATAGCAGCGCAACTTTCTAATCTTAAGTTACAGGCTCAACTCAGAGCTGTTGAAAACTTTTCTCATCTGAATAAATGTCGCTCTCGCTCTTTCTATCCTGCATTTGATTTCTACGGAGTGATTCCAGAGTTTATTCACGCAGGTGCCTAGATCCACTTGGCCAATGATCTTGTTGTTAAGAAGTATCGTCTGCTGTGATGGATAATCTTTACTGACAAGCATATATTTAGTCTTCTTGAGATTGAGATCGATTCCGTACTTCTCGCTGACTAATTTGATCTTATGCATCATCAGTTGAAGTCCTTGCGCCGTACTCGCCAATATGATAGATGCTTTCCCGTTTCTTTCCGCATCTCCATGCTGTTGATCAGTTTGTCGGTTCATCCGCCTTTGGGAGTAATGTCTCACTCCCGGGGCAAGGAATTGCCCCACTCCTGCCAGCTAGTTCCTCCACCCGAAGCTGTTGGCTGGCAAGAGGGACTACTTATACCGGTAGTTATTCGGTCGACAGAGCCTCGTTGGTTATCTGGCAGGGTGTACCACGTGCAGGTGAGGTTGTCCTTTGGGTTGACATATCAGTGTCATCATCCCCTTACACCCCTGGCTAGAAGATACAGGATACAGTATGGCCGATGTACACCGCGTGTATGCTGTATAGTAACGAGAGAGACACGTGGTGGCACCTTAGCCATGAATGTGAAAGCAGAGTGGTGAATGAATCGTTAGGAGAGGATGGGAAAGGCGTGACAATCTGCTAGAAACTGATATGGGAGAGGAAAGCCAGTTCTAAGAACTCTTGAGCAGGATGTGCCTATAAAATTCGAATTCACGATTACAATGTAATATCACACATCAATTTAACAATAATAAATGTTACGTAAAACATAATATGGCGCTATTAATGGAACAGATCGTTAATAATTACATTCACACTATCGACTAATTATTAACGATCTGTTCCATTAATATCGCCATATTATTTTTTACGTAACATTTATTATTGTTAAATTGATGTGTGGGATTACATTATAATCGTGAATTCGAATTTTATAGGCATATCCTGCACAAGAGTTCCTACAACTCGCTTTCCTCTCCCATGTCAGTTTCTAGCAGATTGTCACGCCTTTCCCATCCTCTCCTAACGATTCATTTGATTGTAATCATGATTGTTGATTAACTGAAATTCACGATTTAATATAATAATAATATTTTAATGTGGGCCAAAATTAACCTTTTTTAATTTTTAATGTTTTTCAAAATAAAATGTTTATTATTCCGATTACAAGTTAAAATACACCCTGTATAAACCGAAATAACTTTTTCTTCTTCTAAATATACATTGTTTTATCTACAATTATTTCTTTGAGGTCAATTAGTTTATATTAATTTGTAACATTCTTAATTATTTTTTATTGTTATGCATTAGTATCCTATCTGCTTCTCGATGGCCTGATTCTATAGCACCATGTACTGTAGAGTAGTGGTAAGGATGTGTAGCTTCACCAGCAAACAAAAGAATTGGTACCTTATCCGCGTTATACAGTGGCAATGATAATATTTCATTACTTGACGGCTTTTGTTTCCTAGACGCTACAGTTTGAAACGAATATGTTCCTCTGAAATGAGGATTTGTATACCATTTAGTCCTGTAAAATAAATAGAATAACAATCATATTTGAAGGAACTACTATGAAAAATATATACTTGACCACCGTGTGGGAGGTAGTGGAGTACGATTGCAAGAGTTGGGACAAGATAAACATGTGCGGGATGTGTATAAGGTGTAGGAGTATAAAAGATGGAGGGATGTATGAAAGAGTGGGAATGTCTGAGGTGTGAGTGGAGATTAAATTGAGAAGAATGTGAAGTCTAGTAACTCAGGTCAGGGATGTTGAGTGGCAAAAAATGCAGCCGAGAATGACTGAGAGCTCATACAACCCTGATTATGTGCAGTGGCTAGTTCGGTGGCAAGCAAGGGATTGTGAAGATGGAACTCGGTATTTAAGGAACTTCACTGAAAACTTCTTCTAAAAACTATGAAAAGTAATTCGCGAAATTTTTCCTAAAACGGGGTTAAACCCTAGCTCCCCAATGCTCAGTACGAGACGCACCGTCCTCTAACCACTAGGCAACTGAGCTGAGTCTATATTTTTCTTCTTCCAGATATGCAATTTACTGTTATAGAACATACATAATTTTAATGATTTATTAATATTTTACATTCAGTTTAGATCCCATTCTATAAGGCACCTTACACGGTCAATAATACTGTTAATCCTAGTACTGCCAATATTTGCTTCAATCCTTTATATTTATCAAGGAATTATCGGATAAAGATCAGTATACTCTTCATTCCATCATTACTATACCTTACACGATGAGAAATACTGGCAGCATTTTAGAATAATGAATATTTTAAACATATTATCGTACAGTAATACTGTCATTATTCTAAAATATTGACAGTAATATTGATCGTGTAAAGTGCCTTTATGATCAGTTTTCTAACTAATGGCATGGATCTAAAAGGCACCTTACACGATCAATATTACTGTCAATATTTTAGAATAATAACAGTATTACTGTACGATAATATGTTTAAAATGTTCCTTATTCTAAAATGTTGCCAGTATTACTCATCGTGTAAGGAATAGTAATGATGTAATGAAGAGAATACTGATTTTTATCCGGATAATTAATTACTTGATAAATATAAAAGGAGGATTGAAGCCAATATTGACAGTACTAGGATTGACAGTGTTATTGACCGTGTAAGGTGCCTTTAAATTATTTTATTTCCACTGCTACATACTAGATGACTGTAATATATAAAACCTACCTCAGTATTTTAGTAGGTCTCGATATATTGTATTTGTGCCCTAAAAACTTGTTCATAACAAACATAATACCATCAACCATCAAATCATCCTCGATCATTTCAATCTCCGGTATCATCTCTCCAGTAAACCATGCAGATAATACATTGGGATTATTTTCTACACCATAGACGGTGAAGAAATCTAAAAGCCATGACCGCCCGTGCTGGCCATTAAATAAAAATAATTACATTTGAATTACATTATTATCTTTAATATACCTTTGAAGGTCCACGGGGAAACTCCGCAATAAGCATTTCCTTGTGAAACAACGTCCACACGAAATCGAATTCTGAAAAGTTATCTTTCGGCCACCACCTCGCTGGAAATTGCATTAGAACCTTCATAACAGCTCCAATTCCTAAATTGTTCACCGCTTGTATCTTCTCATCCGGCAATGTGGGTGAAAATAATGTTCTGTGATTATTTTTTAGTACACCAAGAGATGGTGTGAAGATGACATGGTCACCAAAGTACATACTGCCATCTGAACATGATACAGCAGCTCGCGTTTGATCCCATGTTATTTTATTTACTTCTTTTTTTAAATAAATACATTTTTCTATTTGAAAATTCGCGTCTGTTTTAGGGTATTTTCTCATGAGCACATCCAGCGCTGTCTTAAACCCATGTCCGTTCCAATGCATGTTCAAATCTCCGCCGGTATCGTTAAAATCATTTAGAATAGATGTATCAAACCATGAGAATGATCCATCTGAACTAAGTACGTAGTGATTGAAATGTTCCAGAGACGATAGGGCTAAGTCTAACTTATCTGGATCGTTTTTGTAATTCTTATAAATGCTTGCATTATATCTGCAAAAAAAATTAAAATAAATATAGCTGTGTAAAATAAGTATTATTCTCTTTTTTAAAACATATATAAGTATGAATCCACCTCTTAGCAATCTACATATCTAGATTTCGATCTTATTAGATCTCATCAGTGTAGCTCAGCTAGTGAGGATGAATTCACACAATATCTCGAGTGGTTATATACAAAAATGTTGACGAGATCTA
Organism: Lordithon lunulatus; assembly: GCA_963942505.1. NCBI lineage: Eukaryota > Metazoa > Arthropoda > Insecta > Coleoptera > Staphylinidae > Lordithon > Lordithon lunulatus. Next base: position 51,192,780 of record OZ012668.1, on the reverse strand, counting down.
ATAAGATCGAAATCTAGATATGTAGATTGCTAAGAGGTGGATTCACACTTATATATGCTTTACAAAATTGGTTTTGTGCTGATATCTCAAGCACTCTGTTGGAATGTTATTCCATTGAGGGCACTACCCGGTTATCCTGATGTTGACGGTTATTTACCATATGGGTGTGCATTGCTAATTGATGTGGTGCCGCCAGATGGCGTTTAACTTTCCTCCTAGGGGGTTAGTTCAAACACCTCATTTTTTAATTTTTACGCTGCATGTATCCAACAGAAATATGTAAATTATTTTGTCAATAATTAAAATCGAAATAGAAAAAATATTTTTATACTTTTAAGAGCATAGTATTAATGATTGGTTTGATTATTATTTTTAATTTCCAACCATTTACGGGAAAATAAATAGACATCAAACAATCTGTGCAATAAAATTGAGGGAATGAACAACATTTACAGTCGTTTGGAGCCTAATTTAAATAGGTCCTAACAATATTTTAACTGAACTTAATTAACATAAATATAACTTTTTGTTGGTGCAATCAGATTTTAAAATAATATAGATATATTGGATTGTTAAGGCGTCAACTTTGTAATAATTCATAAATAAAACGAATTTTTCTTTGTTTTTTATCAAAGAAAAATTCGTTTTATTTATTTATTATAATGAATTATCACAAAGTAGATGCCGATTCAATTCAATATTTGTAATAATTCATTTTAAAGGATAAATAAAACGATTTTTTATTTTCAGTCATCGGAGGAGCTCGAAAATGACTAGAGCTTAGCCGAAACTAGTTGCAACGTGTAACTGAATTGTGATAAAAAAACAAAGTAAAAACTCGTTTTATTTATCCTTTAATATAGATATAATTTCAATAATTCTATACATACTCTTTAATAAAATATTCGCCTATAGTAGTTCCTTCAGCTTGCATATTAACTTTTTCCGAATCAAAAATGTCTGTATATAACGCTTGAAGTTCTAAATTAAATTGCTTGTCCACATTTCTTCGGTCAGACGCGAACAAGTTCAAACCATAATTGCCGTGCCCTAAAACGTTCAGATCTTTTACCATTTTATAAACTACATTTTCGCCTTGTCCATGACACCATTCCGCCCCCAAGTCTATAATAGCATCCCCAAACGGAACACTATTAACGCGTCCTCCGATACGAGATTCCGCCTCCAAAACTGTAACTTTTACATTGTTCGCGTATAATTTAGTAGCCGCTGCTAATCCAGATGGTCCCGCACCGATAACAATAACTTCAATCACTGCACACACTTGTTGTAATAATAATAATAAGACGATAGGTAATAACATATTGGCGTAATAAAACGTCTGCATTCGTAGAGTTTCGATTATTAACTTAACTGTAATATGAATAGGTCATAGTTACATGCATTATTTTTTTTTGAACAGATTTATATGAAAACAAATTATGCAAGCGCTTGTGATAAGTGTTATAAATTATAGTAATTGATGATATGTTTACTACATACACGATTTGATTTAAAATTAGGTTTATTAAATATTATAAAACTGGATTAGTTTACAATAGTCAGTATGAAATATTTACTGTAGTTTTTAATTATTTAATCCAATCATGATATAACTACAACCACCCAGTTTTTCAAACCCTAGTTTTCTGAATAGCGATTGAGATTTCTTATTATCAACAACAATAGTTCCCACAGGATTATTTCCATCCATTGCGATTTCCTTGCTTAATGATTTCATCACAGCAGTCCCCAATCCTTGTCTTGTATATTCGTTCAAGGTTTGCAGAAATCCTAATGTTCCTAAATGATTTTTCAATACCCAGCACACCAATTTTTTGTCGCTTTTAGTGAACACACCATGCCCACCGTTTATTTCTATCAATGAGGAGATATAATCCAATGAACCGTTATATCTATGTGGCCAAGCATTGTCGATCATTATTGCGTGCTCTGGTTTTAGTGAGTCGATGTAATAACTTTGTGGACAACTGAAAATATACTTATTACTTTGTAATCATAATTTTCACAATACAGACCCCCGTATTCACCGACATTCCATAAATCTATCAATAGCTATTGAACCCATAAGTGTTCGTTGTTATAGCAATAATAAATATATTATCTAGAATGTAGTTACTTTAGATTCTCTCTATTAGAAACACTGAATAATTAAACAAAAAGTGTCATTAAAGCTCCAATCACAAACACTATTCAAGGTGTTTGACAATTGTTTTGGCATATTCTATCATAATGACATTATAAATTTATTCATTCAATAGCTTATGGGACCTATAAAGTTTATGGGATGTTGGTGAATACGGGCAAGAGATATCTATTTATTAATATTTAATTTTTAAATTGACAATTTTATATAAAATTGCACTCACAATTCGACGCGTGCCATCGATACTATATGAAGTTAAGGTGTCGGTTGTGTGTTTTAAACTTCAATTCAATTTAAACAGTACCACAAAATCGTTATATATAATTATTATTTATTATAATACCGTGCGTTTTTTAATGGCGGTTTTCGGTTAAATTAAACGTGAACAATTCAATAAAAAAATAGATTTCGGCGCTATATGTATATTTCATTATTCCAATAAATTATATAACATTTCAAAATACGTTTTTCTAAGAAAAGTGTTCAACTTACAATAAATGAAATTCCACCGCTTTTTCTTTGGGAAGCCACCATATATCTGTTAAGCTTTCGCTAAATATTGTGATATTTTTTGAACGAGCAACATTCAAAACAGCATCTCGATGATCCTTATGTAAAGCGTAGAGTATAGCTTTTTGCCAGTTGATTTTATTGGTATTTTGCAAGGCTGTACTCAAACGTACACATGTTTTATCCAGGGAAAATACGAGTATTTGATAACATTTGTACTGAAAAGAATATGAATAATATAGCAACTAGAATTTAAAGATTAGTTAGACTACAGGTGATTATTCTCTACATCAGTGATTCACAAAGTGTGGGTCGCGAAATTAAAATTTCAAACAAAAGTGGGTCTCGTGCCAAAAAGTTTAAGAAACACTTCTCTACATTACGTCTCCTAGGCAGCAACACCACACATCTAACATTTTATGATTTGAGGTTGACAGAGAAAAATAGATTATAATATGTTTATTGAAGTAATTAAATTGCTCCTGATTCAAATAAATAAAATATAACCAATAAAATAACAAATAGATAACTTGTTAGATAAAATACTACATCCCTCAATGCCAATAGCCTAAGATCTAACTACTTCCAAGACTCGTAAGGTGAAGAAAGAAACATCTGTATAATGAAATAAATTAATTAAATGAATTATTATATAATGAAGAGATTATACATATGTATGTAATATTAATAAATACATTTATTCCAAAATAAATCCAATAAACATTATATAATCAGTTCATCTCTCTCCTGTCAAAATTTTAGATGTGTGTTGTTGCTGCTTAGGCGACGATCACTTGAATTGGTTAAATTATAGTGTTATAATAAGGAAACCTCTTATATTTCGAGTAATTAGTTTTTGATGGTCATTTATTTGTATTCTACCAGTTTTCACCAACATTCCGTAAATATAGATTTTACTTACTAAGTTAGTTTGGTTGCCCATAGATAATATCAAAAATGCTGAAAAATCAAACGCCTAAATTTACAGGAGGCATTGACAGCCTCAAACAGCTTGCATTGACCTCTATCCACCAGAATGTTTTCAAAAATTTCACCCTCGTGAAAATAAAACTACTTTTATTTTAAAAACAGTACAACTTACCCTCGTAGAGGGAAGTTAAACGCCATCTGGCGGCACCACATCAATTAGCAATGCACACCCATATGGTAATAACCGTCAACATGCTCATGTCATCAGGATCACCGGGTAGTGCCCTCTGGAGAATAATATTCCAACAGAGTGCTTGAGATATCAGCACAAAGCCAATCGTATAAAACATATTATTCCATAGACGGCACTACCCGGTGATCCTGATGATATGAGCATGTTGACGGTTATTACCATATGGGTGTGCATTGCTAATTGATGTGGTGCCGCCAGATGGCGTTTAACTTCCCTCTACGAGGGTAAGTTGTACTGTTTTTGTATATAAACTCTAGATATTGTATGAATTCATCCTCACTAGCTGAGCTACACTGACGAGATCTAATAAGATCGAAATCTAGATATGTAGATTGCTAAGAGGTGGGTTCACACTTATATATACTTTTATTTTATTTATTTTTTTTTTTAACAGAAAATTATCCAATTTTCCGTAAAAAAACTAGGCTTATTACAATACCTCTACGACATATCCATTTCGTATTTTATTTCAACTTAGTTTAGGACAAGAATCGTTCAAAATTTAAAGTAACATATTCAATATTTTTAGTTAAATTAGTAACTATACTTTGCAGGACGAAGTAGTGGTAATCTTTGTATTGGTTACCAATTAAAAAAATCAATTTATAAATGTTAAGAGAAGTTAATAGTATAGATAAAATAAATGACTTAACACAACAAACAAGAGAACAAAAGAATTAAAGAAGCAGAATCGTGAATAAACTTAACCAAATATTATCAGATTCACGTTCTAAACACCTACACAAGCTAAATTATTAGAAAATGATACAACTTTTCCCCTAGCAGGAAATTTAACGCCATCTGGAGACACCACATCAATTAATAATGCACACACATATAGTAATAACCGCCATCTGGCGGCACCACAGCAATTAATGATGTACACCCATATGATAATAACCGTCAACATACTCATGCCATCAGAATCACCGAGTAGTACCCTCTATTGGAATAATATTCCAACAGAAGATTTCAGATATCAGCACAAGGCAAATCTTATAAAATATTATAAGTGTGAATAGTCTTAGCAAGCTACATATCTAGATTTCGATCTTGTTAGATCTCATCAGTGTAACTCATCCAGGGATGATGAATTCACACAATATCTAGGTTATATACAAAAATGATACAACTTTCCCCCTAGCAGGAAAGGTTTACGCCATCTGGCGAAATCTAGATATGTAGATTGCTAAGAGGTGGATTCACACTTATATATTTTATAAGTATTTGGTTTAAATGAAGCAGCATGTCTTTAAAAGAATAAAAAAAACTCTTACCAAGAAACTATCGCGATACTTGGCCTTTGATTTGCATCGATAATGTGTCGATAATTGGTGCAATGGATGTAGTGGAAATTCTTAATGAGTTCTCCAGATGTTAATCAGATATTCATGAACAGATTCAAGCACAAGCACAAGCACAAGCACAAGCACAAGCACAAGCACAAGCACAAGCACAAGCACAAGCACAAGCACAAGCACAAGCACAAGCACAAGCACAAGCACAAGCACAAGCACAAGCACAAGCACAAGCACAAGCACAAGCACAAGCACAAGCACAAGCACAAGCACAAGCACAAGCACAAGCACAAGCACAAGCACAAGCACAAGCACAAGCACAAGCACAAGCACAAGCACAAGCACAAGCACAAGCACAAGCACAAGCACAAGCACAAGCACAAGCACAAGCACAAGCACAAGCACAAGCACAAGCACAAGCACAAGCACAAGCACAAGCACAAGCACAAGCACAAGCACAAGCACAAGCACAAGCACAAGCACAAGCACAAGCACAAGCACAAGCACAAGCACAAGCACAAGCACAAGCACAAGCACAAGCACAAGCACAAGCACAAGCACAAGCACAAGCACAAGCACAAGCACAAGCACAAGCACAAGCACAAGCACAAGCACAAGCACAAGCACAAGCACAAGCACAAGCACAAGCACAAGCACAAGCACAAGCACAAGCACAAGCACAAGCACAAGCACAAGCACAAGCACAAGCACAAGCACAAGCACAAGCACAAGCACAAGCACAAGCACAAGCACAAGCACAAGCACAAGCACAAGCACAAGCACAAGCACAAGCACAAGCACAAGCACAAGCACAAGCACAAGCACAAGCACAAGCACAAGCACAAGCACAAGCACAAGCACAAGCACAAGCACAAGCACAAGCACAAGCACAAGCACAAGCACAAGCACAAGCACAAGCACAAGCACAAGCACAAGCACAAGCACAAGCACAAGCACAAGCACAAGCACAAGCACAAGCACAAGCACAAGCACAAGCACAAGCACAAGCACAAGCACAAGCACAAGCACAAGCACAAGCACAAGCACAAGCACAAGCACAAGCACAAGCACAAGCACAAGCACAAGCACAAGCACAAGCACAAGCACAAGCACAAGCACAAGCACAAGCACAAGCACAAGCACAAGCACAAGCACAAGCACAAGCACAAGCACAAGCACAAGCACAAGCACAAGCACAAGCACAAGCACAAGCACAAGCACAAGCACAAGCACAAGCACAAGCACAAGCACAAGCACAAGCACAAGCACAAGCACAAGCACAAGCACAAGCACAAGCACAAGCACAAGCACAAGCACAAGCACAAGCACAAGCACAAGCACAAGCACAAGCACAAGCACAAGCACAAGCACAAGCACAAGCACAAGCACAAGCACAAGCACAAGCACAAGCACAAGCACAAGCACAAGCACAAGCACAAGCACAAGCACAAGCACAAGCACAAGCACAAGCACAAGCACAAGCACAAGCACAAGCACAAGCACAAGCACAAGCACAAGCACAAGCACAAGCACAAGCACAAGCACAAGCACAAGCACAAGCACAAGCACAAGCACAAGCACAAGCACAAGCACAAGTACAAGTACAAGTACAAGTACAAGTACAAGTACAAGTGCAAGTGCAAGTGCAAGTACAAGTACAAGTACAAGTACAAGTACAAGTACAATTACAAGTACAAGTACAAGTACAAGTACAAGTACAAGTACAAGTACAAGTACAAGTACAAGTACAAGTACAAGTACAAGTACAAGTACAAGTATAAGTATAAGTATAAGTATAAGTATAAGTATAAGTATAAGTATAAGTATAAGTATAAGTATAAGTATAAGTATAAGTATAAGTATAAGTATAAGTATAAGTATAAGTATAAGTATAAGTATAAGTATAAGTATAAGTATAAGTATAAGTATAAGTATAAGTATATGTATAAGTATAAGTATAAGTATATGTATAAGTATAAGTATAAGTATAAGTATAAGTATAAGTATAAGTATAAGTATAAGTATAAGTATAAGTATAAGTATAAGTATAAGTATAAGTATAAGTATAAGTATAAGTATAAGTATAAGTATAAGTATAAGTATAAGTATAAGTATAAGTATAAGTATAAGTATAAGTATAAGCATAAGTATAATTATCTGAAGACTACTAAATATTAGATTTTCGCTGCTTACCTGAATTATAGCAACGATTGTACCATCTTGCTGCCAATCAGCATTTGGCGAGTAAATTGAGCAAATTTTTATATTCGGAATTGTTGTTCGGCATCTCAATATTGTATCAAGAAAACTATAAATATGGGTAGCGTACGGCAAATGATTTTCGTAGAAATTTCGTAATTTTAGTAAATCTTCACCCTCAATTTCTTGTAATATATCCTTATCCATAATGTATGAAAATAATACGGATGTCTGCAAATATAAAACAAATACGAATAAATAAGTATATTGAACATATTTTTTCGATCAAGTTGATTCTGATATACTGATATAGTTTATTTGTATTAGATAATACTATTTACAAAAAATACACATAATTACGTTATCATTAAAATGGATACGTTAATTGTTTATAGATAATACTGTAAGTTTTACAGAGTGAAACAATATTCACCATCAGATGTTGCTTAAATTTCATCGAATACGTGCTATAATGATGACAAACTCAATTTCCAAATATGGCTAGACATAAATTCACACACTGAATTACTAAAAATAGTCCATTTCAACTAAATTAGTCATAATATGTAAATAATTGTCAAAATTAGCAGTTCCATTTATTCGCGATAACCATACTCTTAAGTGCCTTTCGTTTATCACTCTGGGCTGGTACGGGCTTATTGTTTCTTGTTCTATTTGCCGCTTCCGATGCGCATAATTCTATCTCGGCCCTTACAACAGGCGGCGCACGACCGCAAGACCTGAGCGATACTGCACGCCACGAGGGCGACTAGCAATGATAAACCATTCTAATCGAAACCGCCTTTAATACAGCACTGCTGTATGTGGGCGATCAAAGTATTTTACCTAGTCAGGACCTTCCTTTCTTTATGCCCAAAGTGTACCGCAGAGGAGATGGTCTTAAAAAGATAAGAGTCTCTTCAAAAGTGTATTTCCGCAATAACGAGAGAGTAATATGTTTGCACGATTACAATACTATGTAATAAATATTTTTTAATTGTTATAATATTATTAATTATATAAATTACTAAGTTTTTACCACTTATTTTACTTTTGAAATAACTAGTTTCGCATTAATTCTAGGTTTTCAAGTTTTTCCGATGACTGAAGGTATAAAGAAATGTACGCGCTTATATATGACTACAAACACGGTAAACAAATAAACAACATACAATTGAACAGCAATAAAAAAATACTTAAAAAAAATTTAAGAGAAATATGTGACACTATATTGCACACTGAGATAACAAACGTAACTTCCAAAAATAAATAGAGATAAATGTATTTTAAAGATTACAATAGCTCCAGTAGTCTTACCATTGAGTATAATGTTATCTAATATCTTTTTAAATGATAATTTAGATTATTCTAAATACAAAAAAAGGATAAAAACAGCGTTAAAATATACATAAGAATCATCAAAACAAAAAGCAATCATGAACGAGCGACAAAAATGGAGAATACAAGCAGCCGAGATGAAGATCTCAGAAGAGGAAGGAATCAAAAAGAGAGACAAATTCAGACAAACAGGATAGGCTAGAAGAAACAGCATTGTAAAAGGAATTAGAAGTTGGTTCCGACATATGAACAGAATGAGCAATGATAGAGAAATAAGATTTGAGTATAATGTTATCTAATATCTTTCTAAATAATAATTTAGTTTATTCCAAATGCAAAAAAAATAAATAAAAACAGCGTTAATATATACATAAAAATAATCAAAACAAAAATGAAAACCTGAAAATTGATTTTGGAAGTTACACTTGTCATCTCATAGTGCGATGTGAGGCGTAGACCTATACAAAATATATTAGGTTTTTCAAAAATATTAAGAAATATATATATCACTATATGTGAGGGGTAGAACTATACAAAATAATTTAGGGTTTTCATAATTATTTTTTAAGTTAATATTATCATAGTCTACACCATAATAAATTACACAAGGTCAGACCATTACTTGTTATATAATAATGTAGATTAATGATCCACGCGCCACTAAAGTTACTAACGTAAATATTGCGATAAATTAAGGTCTAGTCTGGATATAATTCAACTCAACATAACTGCCGCTTTATCTATTAAACCGATTTGAATTTGTTAACTTGCATTACATACCGACGTGTCGCTACATCAACATCAACATGAATACTGAATTCGATATACTAAAAGAAATTCCCGCGGGGGATATTCCCAAACTGAGAGATTATTACAAACAACATCTACCGTATGCTACATATATTTATAGTTTTTTAAATACCTTACTTAAATGGAATAACAAGAGTCCACAAAAGCAATTTTGCACCATATATGCTCCAAATGGTGAATGGAACAGTGATGGCACCTTTATAGCTCTACTTGAGGTAATTTATTCCTTAATACCTATATACTATATTTATTTTACACAAAGTAATTGTATAGAAACATTGTTTATGTTAGTAATAATATTATAATAATGGTTCTTTATTAGCAAAACCATTAGTTACTATTTTTGATGTCTAAATGACCTATATTGTAGAATAGGGACTGTTTTGTAAGTTAATATTTGTATATACTTCTTAAGGATAACGATAAGGTAGTTTATTTGCCCAAAACAAGTTGGGATGTTTAGGTTTATTGTTGTACAAGAATCCTGATGAAGCTATTAGATCCCTGCTAATAGATAGCGAAATAGCGATTAATTAATAATGGATTCTATAACTACACACCCTGCCGTTTATCCCGAAAAGTGACCTAGGGTGCGATTTTCAAAGAATAAAGTAAAGGCATAGTAACATTATTTTATATTGTAGACTTTTTGTTAGTATACTTGTATTTGAGTAATTTTTCATTAAAATCGTTAGTGGAAATGTTTGTGCCCTATATTACTATATTTACTAATATATATATATATATATATATATATATATATATATATATATATATATATATATATATACCTATATTACTATATTTACTAATTTACATGGAAACAATAAATTAAGTAACTAAATCTTTGTATATTTTTTATTAGCTATTTTAAATAATAATTCTTTATTGCCATAGTTTAACTGCTATGACATATTGCTCTTCACACTGGATAAGGAATGCAAGAGGCTCCAGAATGCTTTAAGTAAAACCAATAAAATAGATTTCAATAACCGTCATGTATTGTTCTACGCCTTGCACAAAGATCATCGCGAAGCAGCTTTAAAAGCCATGGAAATAAGGTATGTTCCAATTCACTACGAACATAAAACGGACCTGTGGTGGATGCCCCATCAGAAAGCTGCTGAATTAACTTATGAGTAAGTTTAATATGACACAATATTGAAGATCGGCATTTTCGTCTTCTTGTTGTAACGTTAGTTCTAATAACCGCAGTTTAAAATTGGTTAATTGATGTCCAAAAATAGTGATTTAGATTGCGTAGCCTTGATATCTGCAGTAACCCTCTCTTATCGTTATTATTATTGTGTCCAAAATTATTACCTATGAAATTTTATTTTAAATTCTGCCACTTAAATTAAAGTACGAATGCCACTTGAACATTCTCTGGTTTCTATGTGCAGGACTGTCTGTGAGAGCTTCTTTATTTTATCCATCATCTGGATCATCATTTACATCATTAATGGTTCTTCTCTTTGTACAGGAGCTGGTCCTTGTTTGTTCCAGGTCACTTGTACATATGTTAGTGCACTGGTTGTCTCAAGTAAAATTTTATAAATTCTGGGTAAATTATTGAAAAATCATGTAATAAAACTCCTACCATCCTACCAGATCCTGAATTTGCCAATCACAGGTTCAAAAACACTCGACATAACTCTAGTCAAAAACACTCGACATAACTCTAGATGATCAAACAAAATAAACTTGAGGTAGTACAATACTAATGCCGCTAACGGTAGCAGTATTTCACACCCCAAAAACTTAAATCTTATTATAATCATAGTTGGATCTTATAGTATTTAATCTGAATAATTTCAAACTGAGCAACTTTACTTTTGACCATCTGTATTGGACACTCAAAATCAATCATCTATTAAAACTAATTTTCAGATGCCCTCCAGAATACTACATAGATGCATTAAAACCTGAACATGCCTCAATCGTGAATGATGTATGGCCGCTGAGATATGACGGATCGGAAGAATTTGTGAGAACATTCATTGAAATGAGTGGAGGTCATGGGGTTTTCCAAAAAACAGACAACAAACTAGTTTCATGGATACTTAAAAATCAAATGGGTACGTTGGCTCTTTTGCAGACGGATGATGGCCACAAAAGACGTGGATTAGGAGCTATCATTACGAAATCATTAAGCAAGGAAATTGGTTTAGAAGGACACAATCCGACTGGAACTGTAGTTAATGGCAATGTGGCTTCAGCATCGATGTTTAAGAAACTCGGATTTGAAGTGTTGGACTGGTGTACATTTGTGGGTGTAGGTCAAAAAAGATAATCTAAACTAGAGGCAGATAGAAGATATAATTTTAAAATAAGTACATAAATATCAGAAATCAAAATCAGAAATCAAAATCAGAAACCAAAATCAGAAAATGGAGTATTTTCATTATGAGTTAAAAATTAGCAATTATATCAATATCTAATATTATTCTTGCATACTTAATTTTCATAGTGATAACATACATTCATATTATTTCAAACTAAACAAGACACCGCTTGTTTAGCTTCCTGTAAAACAAGCGGTCATTGTTAAAAGGACTTTACACAAGTTTCTTGTGATAAGTTAAAATATGTCCACCAGATGGAGTATCAGCCGTCTTGAATCGCTAATTCTTCTAAAAAAAGAAGATATAATTATTTTCTATTTATCCACACAATTGTTCTAATTAATAAAAAAATATGTAAAATATAAATAAAACTATGATTATGTAATTGAATATGTATTTATTAGGTTACATTAAAATTTATATCGCATTAATTTACAATATATCTCAAGGCCAAATTCGTTTACTTCCTATTCCAATAAACCCACAACTCTCCAAAATTTCAAAACCTATCTTTTTAAACATCGTCTGTGAAGCGGCATTAGTCTCGAGCACAGTTCCTATGGGATCGTGACCATCTAATCCAATTTCCTTGCTTAGCGATCTTGTAACAACACTGCCCAGTCCCAATCGTTTATGCCCTTCTACTGTTTGAAGTGCTCCTAATGCCCCCAACTCATTTTTCAACACCCAACATACCAAAGCATCGTCGGACTTTTGAAAAACACCGTGCCCCCCACCCATTTCAAGTTGTGTTTTAATGAACATTTCTGATCCTTCATATTTCAGAGGCCATATAGAATCTATAATGGATGAGTGTTCAGGTTTTAGTTTTGCAACATAATAATCCTCAGGGCAACTAGAAGAAAAAAACAATTAATAAAAAATTAATGGAATATTTCAGGTGGAGGGAAAAATTCAATCTAACTAAAGCTCTAACTTTAAAAAAGTTTAGTTATCAGCTAAGATTATAGAACGTTTTCTTGGACATAACTATGATTGATTAAGCACCCATTGGACATTGATACTATATATAGTAGCTTACGCAGAAGATGTGGATGCAAGAATAATAGAATATTTCAGGTGAAGGGAAAAATTAAATCTAACAAAAGCTCTAACGTTTATAACGTTTAGTTATCAGCTAAGATTATAGAACATTTCTTCATAACTACGATTGACATTTGCTCTATATATAGTAGCATACGCAGAACACAAGGATGCAAGAATGGAAGACAATCAAAAAATCTATGAAACAAAACAAAAAGAAATAGATGAACAGCAAACATAATAATCATGGGAGACAAATGGAAGGGTTAGGAAAAGAACATAGAAATAAAAAAATATAGGAGAAGGAGGGGAAACAAAGAATAATGACGGAGAAATATATATATATATATATATATATATACGCCATGAGAAGCTATTCAAAAATCATGTTTTGGAGATCCGTACTTCGGACTGCTATGCCAATTCGTTTAATCGAATTCAAAAATGGGTAGATCTTGAAGGAGAGTATTTTGAAAAACAATAAAGAAGTTCATTCATCACACTAACATACAGCAGAAGTGCCCGAAGATCGATAGTCAGTTACAGAGTTGTAACAAGTTCAAAGTACTACACAAGAGTACTACCCTCCACATCAAAGATCAATAATAGATTATTTCCTAATAAGTAAGAATAAATGGCAACCTCTTAAAGGCGTGAAGGATCCAGATAAGCAGAATATTAAGAGTATGGTCAGTTACAGAATTGTAACAAGTACAATAACTACTAGTACTATGCAAGAGTACTACCCTCCACATATGAAAGATCAATAATAGATTATTTTCTAATAAGTAAAAATAAATGGCAACCTGTTAAAGACGTTAAGGATCTAGAAGCAAGCAGAAGCAAGAAGCGACCATTATTTACTAAAAATTGACATGAAATGGCATATCAATAGGAAAAGGTAGGAAGAAAGAAAATCATGAATATTAGGAAAATGCAAAAAGGAAAGAAACTTAATGTATACATAATGTATAAAATTAGAGCCTTGCACCAAATACGCTAGATACGGCATATGACTAAATAAACTAAATGTAGCATATTTAAAAATACATTACTCGACTTCTAGTTTCGTAGCTTTTTCATATGGTAACCACCATAAATCCGTCCTCCTGTGATACCATACTGGAACATTTTTAGTTTTCATAACACTTAACACTGCTGGGCGATGATCGTTATGCAGCCCATAAAGTAATATATGATTGTTTTTAAAATCAATTATTTTCGTTTCCATTAATGCATCACAAAGTCGTGTACAACTTTTGTCTAAAGTAAACATGAACAAATTGTAACAGTGGTACTGAAATATTCAAAGCGTTAATAAAATACGTCAGTAAGTAAATAGATTATTACCTGTATTAAAGTAATAAAGGTCCCGTCGCTTCTCCAATCACCGTTCGGTGCAAAAAAGGTAAAAAAGTGCCTTTCCGGAGCTGCCTTCTGCCATTTTAATGCAGTGTCTAAAAAGTTATATACGCACGAAGCGTATGGGAGATGTTGTTTGTAATAATCCCGTAAATTGGGAAGATCAAACTCTGGTATTTCTTCTAATATTTCACCTTTTGGTGACATTATAGCGTACTAACTACACGTAAATGAGTCTCAAATCTTAACATCTAACTGAATGATCATACGTCTAAATTAATTCCCATAGAAACAAATACATATATTGTATATTATATTAAATAGATAATATTAAACCAAGATAACCTTGTATGTATTACGTTAGACTAGACATTTTATCAGTTATCTAGTTTATTGTGTAATTTATACATTTTGTGTTTGTTTAGTTCTGAATTTGGTAAGGTTTTTAAATATCGCACTATGACGATGACAAGTGTCGTAAATTCCAAAATTAATTTTCAGGTTTTGATTTTATTGTTTTGATAATTCTTATGTATATTTTAACGCTCCTCATCATTCTTTTGGGTTTATAATAAACCAAACAAATATATAAAAAAGTAGATAATATTATACTCAATGGTAAAACTATTGCAATTTTTAAAATGCATTTATTTCAAAAACTGTATTTGGAAGTTACGACAATTATCATCTCAGTGTGCAATATATCACTGGTGTTTGGGGAAAGTTAGGAAATAAAAAATTTACAAGCTGAAAAAAGGTACAACTAACCCCCTAGGAGGAACGTTAAGCGCCATCTGGCGGCACCACATCAATAAGCAATGCACACCCATATGGTAATAACCGTCAACATGCTCATTCCATCAGGATAACCGGGTAGTGCCCTCTAGAGAATAATATTCAACAGAGTGCTTGAGATATCAGCACAAGGCCAATCGTATAAAACATATGTAAGTGTGAATCCACCTCTTAGCTATCTACATATCTAGATTTCGATCTTATTAGATCTCATCAGTGTAGCTCGAATCAACATGGCGACGTAAAGTGCATAAAGAAGCCTCTGAAAATGGCTGGAGTTAAAAGCAAATGAAGGGAGGTGCTTAATATCGCGTACAGTATATAGGTGTGGTAGACGTTATATGCTCCTAAGAAGGAGTTACAGGATCTAAGAGGAAGAAGACACGTAAGCCATATAGAATGGATGTACATGATGTACTGGATGCTAATATAATAAATATGTTTATAACTACATAATTTAAGAATTTTATATGGTGGTTATGTAAAATAAAGATTGTACTGTATTATAGTATGCAATATTGGAAACTATGGATAATACATTCAATTGAGTCAACACAAAATTCATAACTTAACCTTAAACTACTAAACTAAATTCAATTATACAATTATAATAAAAAATGTAGACATACCTAACATTCCCCATGACTCCTAATAAGTTATCTTATTTGTTCAGGCACACAATCACATTATTAATCCATCACAAAACAATTTATTCGCGGGCACTACACGCACAAGAAGCTCGCGGACTGACTGCGGCGAGATGCGTTGCAGTGACTCACCATTTTTTTGCGCATCAATTCGTTCGATTTATTACCTTATACGGGCATAAACTCATGCACCGGCCTCTGAATCACCGGTAAGTCACCGCTGATAACCATAAAAGTTAGTAAATAAATAGTAATAATTTCCACATCGAACTTTGAGATGACAAATGTAACATCCAAAATGAATTGTTAGGTTTTTATTTTTGTTTTGATAATTCTTATGTATAGTTTAAGGCTATTTTAATTGTTTTATGCGGTTAGAATAAATAAATTATTATTTAAAAAAAAATAATAACATTATACTCAATGGTAAAACTACTGTAACTATTGGAATCTTTAAAAATGCATTTATCTCGAAAACAGATTTTGGAAGTTACGACATTTGTCATCTCACAGTGCGAAATATGTAATACATATTAATAAACAATTGATGATAAATGGGGTAGTCCCTCATAATATCTGTGATCTATACTAAATGAAAAAAATGACAAAAGCTAGGAAATAAAAACAAGGATAATAAAAGGAAACAGAACTTACTATGCGAACCGCCAAACTACTGAGTCACAAGTCGAAGCTAAAAATATATAGAAGCCTTATACAGCCAGTAGTTACCTATAGTTGTAAGACGTGGAAACCACCATTGAGCGAAAAATATTACAAAAAATTTATGGCCCAATAAGAGAAGCGGGATACACAGAATAAGTATGAATTTCGAACTCGAGGCTCTGATCAACAGCAACAACCTAGTAAAACACATACAATCACAGATAACAAGTTAGCTTGGACATATACAAAGGATGGGAGCGAACAGGAATACAAAACTTGTCATAGAATATACCTACCACGAGTAGACCGAGAGGAAGAGCCCGTAAAAAGATAGCCTGGAAGAGGACCTAAGCGTAATGAGAGTACGTAATTGGAGAAGAGCTGCCGAAAATAGAGACGAGTGGAATAAAATCGTAGAGGCTACAACCCACAATGGGTTGTAGAACCGAAAAAAGGTGTATAAAACATTTTCGATTAAATCATCGGGCCAGGGCCACGAATCACTGAATAATGATATCACTCCCAAAATTAACAGTTTATTGCATTGGAATAGGTATCATTTTGTAAGTCTTTTGAATCCACAAATTTCTTCTTGGTGTACCCATTTTATTAGTGAAGATCGCCAAGAATACTGTCCTCAATGTTTTACTCTTGTAATGAGTGTGTGGCTATCCAGTCCGGTCCAGTCTCAGATGTTGGTCTTTAATAACAGTGATAAATGAATATGTAGCACGGATATAAGGATGAAATACATACATTTTTTTAAAGACACTTATAACTTATATGTAGACAAGAAATTATAAACAAATTAATACTCATGTCACAATAATACGTGACGTTTTTAATTAATTTATTTATTCTACATACAGAGCGGGCCAGATTTGGATGCATATGAGAAAAAGTTAAAACGCGTCAAGTGGGTGGAAGTGCATTCGATGCTCCAGTTGGAAAGAGTGATGGTGGCTGCATTGGAGAAGAAGAAGAGTGGGGGCAGAGGGAGAGTTGGTTTGACGAGGAATATAGGGTGAAGAAGTCGAGCTGGCGAAGAGCAATGGCGAAGTGGAGAAATGGGAGAGGTGAAGTGGAAAGGACCAATCAGGCGAAGAGGGAGTTCGAGAGAACCTGCGAGAGGAAGAAGATAGAGGATTTGCAGAAGGTAGAAACGAGGTTGAAGGAGTGTGTGACAGAGAAAGGGTTGTGGGAAATTCTGAAGGGAAGTGTATAAAAGGGCAAAGTTAACATAGAGCTGGCTGAGTGGGAGAAGAGCTGTAGAGAGATGGCGGTGTCAGAGGTGGATTATGAGTCCGAGACCGGTGGTAGGAAGGGAGGCGTTTTCGCGTGAAGAGGTCGACGTGGCCATAGGGCAACTGAAACTGGGAAGGGCGGCGGGGGAAGATGGGCTGAAGGCAAAGGCTTACAAAAGATTACCAGAGGAAGGAAGAGATACGTTACTGCAGGTTTTGAATAGGGTCTGGCGCGGTGAGGAGGAGCTGCCGGAAGAGTGGCGTGTGGGGGTGGTGGTCCCGGTACACAAAGGGGGAGCGGCATCGGTCGTAAACAATTATAGGGGTATTACCGTTATGAGTGCGGGATACAAAGCTATAATGACAATTGTGAAAACTAGACTAGAGAGGGACGTGGATAGAAAAAGGCTGCTGCCGGAATGCCAGGGAGGTTTCAGAAAGAGAAGAGGGGCGAGAGAGCAGATTTTCACGCTAGCGAGAATGTTGGAGGAAGCGTTGGAGTGCAAAGGAAGAGTGTATGCGGTGTTTGTAGATTTGAAAGCGGCGTATGATTCAGTTCCTAGAGGAAAGCTCGTGGATTGTATGGATAGATTGGGGATGGACGTGTGGAGTGGGTGAGAAGTATATATAAAGAGGCGTCGGCAAAATCGAGAGTGAATGGAGAGGTTTAGGGTGAATGTGGGTGTAAGGCAAGGGTGCCCGCTAAGCCCCCTCCTGTTCAATCTATACACAAGCGAGTTGGAGGCGGTGCTGAGGAGAGGACAGGCTGGAGCGATGATGGTGGGGAGAACCATGGTGTGGATGTTCGCATATGCGGGTGACATATTATTAGTAGCCAAGAGAGTGGAGGAGATGCAAGAGATGTTGGAAAGAATGGGAAGGTACCTGGATAGGAGAGGGCTTGTGGTGAATGTGGAGAAGACTAAATGGATGATGTTTAGGAATAGGGGTAGAAGGGGTAGAGTAGAAGAGCTGAAATGGAAGGGAAGGATGATTGAGAGAGTGAATGTCTTTAAATATTTGGGCTTCTGGTTTGACAGTGGAGGAGGATTTAGGGTGCATGTGGAATGTATACAAGCGAAAGCGAGAATGGCTTAGGGAATAGCGAGAAGGAAATGGGAGAGGTTGTGGGGCGGTAACCTCGTAATGGCGTGCAATATCTGGGTTGCGTGTGTAAAACCTATTCTGTTGTATGGAGTGGAAGTGTGGGGATTGCGTGAATGAGAGAGCAAGGTTTGCTCCTGAAGAGTCTGCTAGGTCTCGAAAGGTCGACACCGAGAGCAGTGCTGTTGCAGGAGACGAATCGTATGAGTATGTAGTGGGAGTCGTGTGTAAGGGTTGTGAAGTTTGAAGAAAGATTGCAGGAATTGGGCGAGGAGAGACTGGTGCGGAAGGTATGGATGAGGTGTAAGAGTAGGACGGAGAGTGGTTGGAGAAAGGATAGAGGAAGGATGTATGAAAGAGTGGGTATGTCTGAGGTGTGGGTAGAAGAGAAGCTGAGAGAAATGGGAAGCGTAGGAGCTGAGGTAAGAGAGAGATTGAGAGATATTGAGTGGCAAGAACGGCAGACTAGAATGAATGAGAGCTCTTACAACCCTGGCTACGTAGAGTGGC